>JASFXZ010000033.1:30000-1281250 GCA_032209605.1 Mactromeris polynyma
CTCACATTAGTGAAATTAATACATATGCAACTTCATGACTATAGCCAAACAGTAACAAATATTTTTCAACAATCTCAACAAACATCATCATCATCGTCATCATCATCACCATTATCATCATTATCATGAGGCCTGTAACCATCATAATTATTTAACAACCATATCAATATCTAATATCATCATCGGCCACAAACATCCTTCTAATACAATATTTGAATTAGTTTTAAATCACTTACCGTTCAAATAAAAATATATCTAAAAAATTCGCTATCTTTGCATGTCAAAATTGTCATTCTTTAATCAGCTTTCGTTGAGAACAGACGTGCAATCATGGACTCTCCAACTGCTATTATTCTGGTCCGAGTAAGGGATTTCCCTACTTTGGACGGCTTTGTGACTCAGTGGATAATGGAGGTGGCGGAGGTGGAGGTTGTTGGTTATCCGGGGTTCGGATTTTGGCAACAAAATGAAGTGAATCGGGTCATTGATTTCCTTATCAATGCCTCGATTTACTTCAAACTGTTGACGGATGAATCCCCGGAGGATCAGAATGCCCATCCACATGCACCACCTTCATCGCCATCAGATGATAGTCAGCATGGGGTCGCCTAAAAGGGGGGGACATCCGGATTATGGGATGTGTTTGTTTTGTTTTTGTTCTCTTGTTAAGTAGTTTTCTTTTCATTTCATGATTCATAGCTCCTTTGATTATGTTGTTGAGCTCCATTGATTCCGTTTGATTCAGGGCCGGTAATCGACTGGCCCACCCCTTGCCAAGTCTATCGACCTCAACGTGGTGCAAGGGTGAACATATACATATATTATATGGCCAACAGGTAGACAAAATCACAGGTGTATGTCGGGAAAATGGTGAATGCGCACGCAGCATTATAAACACGTGACGTTTTCAACCAATCAGAAGCTGCAAAACACATACAACAGGTACATTACCATATTTGAAAAATTTCAAATGATCACATGACTTCTTTGAGTCAAATGTTATTTCTAACCAATCAAAATCCATCCTCATCTGTCACGTGATGTTTGTTTACAAAATTCCTCAAAACTTTTCCTCACTTTCGTCATTTGGTCCCTACCCTAACCCTAACCCTAACCCCTAACCCTAACCCTAACCCTAACCCTAACCCTAACCCTAACCCTAACCCTAACCCTAACCCTAACCCTAACCCTAACCCTAACCCTAACCCTAACCCTAACCCTAACCCTAACCCAACCCCCCCCTGTGTAAAGGGGTAAGAGTAAGGGTTACCGACTTCTAAACTGGGTTACCCTGGGTTACCATTTTTTTAGCAAGATCATCAACTGGGTTACCGAGGGTTACCCTGTGTTACCCGTCAAGTTCAGAGTTATGGTGTGTAAAGGGGTAAGAGTAAGGGTTACCGACTTTCCAAACTGGGTTACCCCGGGTTACCATTTTTTTAGCAAGATCGTCAACTGGGTTACCGAGGGGGTAACTGGGGTTACCCTGTGTTACCCGTCAAGTTCAGAGTTATGGTGTGTAAAGGGGTAAGAGTAAGGGTTACCGACTTCTAAACTGGGTTACCCTGGGTTACCATTTTTTTAGCAAGATCATCAACTGGGTTACCGAGGGTTACCCTGTGTTACCCGTCAAGTTCAGAGTTATGGTGTGTAAAGGGGTAAGAGTAAGGGTTACCGACTTTCCAAACTGGGTTACCCTGGGTTACCATTTTTTTAGCAAGATCGTCAACTGGGTTACCCTGGGGGGTAACTGGGGTTACCCTGTGTTACCCGTCAAGTTCAGAGTTATGGTGTGTAAAGGGGTAAGAGTAAGGGTTACCGACTTCTAAACTGGGTTACCCTGGGTTACCATTTTTTTAGCAAGATCATCAACTGGGTTACCGAGGGTTACCCTGTGTTACCCGTCAAGTTCAGAGTTATGGTGTGTAAAGGGGTAAGAGTAAGGGTTACCGACTTTCCAAACTGGGTTACCCCGGGTTACCATTTTTTTAGCAAGATCGTCAACTGGGTTACCGAGGGGGTAACCGGGGGTTACCCTGTGTTACCCGTCAAGTTCAGAGTTATGGTGTGTAAAGGGGTAAGAGTAAGGGTTACCGACTTCTAAACTGGGTTACCCTGGGTTACCATTTTTTTAGCAAGATCATCAACTGGGTTACCGAGGGTTACCCTGTGTTACCCGTCAAGTTCAGAGTTATGGTGTGTAAAGGGGTAAGAGTAAGGGTTACCGACTTTCCAAACTGGGTTACCCTGGGTTACCATTTTTGTAGCAAGATCATCAACTGGGTTACCGAGGGTTACCCTTTGTTACCCGTCAAGTTCAGAGTTATGGTGTGTAAAGGGGTAAGAGTAAGGGTTACCGACTTTCCATACTGGGTTACCCTGGGTTACCATTTTTTTAGCAAAATCGTCAACTGGGTTACCGAGGGGGTAACTGGGGTTACCCTGTGTTACCCGTCAAGTTCAGAGTTATGGTGTGTAAAGGGGTAAGAGTAAGGGTTACCGACTTCTAAACTGGGTTACCCTGGGTTACCATTTTTTTAGCAAGATCATCAACTGGGTACCGAGGGTTACCCTGTGTTACCCGTCAAGTTCAGAGTTATGGTGTGTAAAGGGGTAAGAGTAAGGGTTACCGACTTTCCAAACTGGGTTACCCTGGGTTACCATTTTTTTAGCAAGATCGTCAACTGGGTTACCGAGGGGGTAACCGGGGGTTACCCTGTGTTACCCGTCAAGTTCAGAGTTATGGTGTGTAGAGGGGTAAGAGTAAGGGTTACCGAATTTACGTTCAGGGCGTGAGAGTTATGGTGAGTAATCGATGTTACTAAAAATAGCTTCATAATTTTTAGCGCCAAGTGAACAAGAGGAACAACTTTTGCCTTATCATAAATAAATCTGTAAGATTTGTCTCCCTTTGTTTTGATAGAAATATTCGACATTAAAGGCATCAAGTCGTACTACAGTACTCTCACACAAAGGGAGGTAATACAACACCATTTCGTTAACAGGAGTTACCAGAATGTGTCGCTTAACATTAGGACTGATAAATGATGTTTTGTCGGGAGTTTTGTTAGACGGACAGTTTGATATTCGCTATCTTTGCATGTCAAAATTGTCATTCTTTAATCAGCTTTCGTTGAGAACAGACGTGCAATCATGGACTCTCCAACTGCTATTATTCTGGTCCGAGTAAGGGATTTCCCTACTTTGGACGGCTTTGTGACTCAGTGGATAATGGAGGTGGCGGAGGTGGAGGTTGTTGGTTATCCGGGGTTCGGATTTTGGCAACAAAATGAAGTGAATCGGGTCATTGATTTCCTTATCAATGCCTCGATTTACTTCAAACTGTTGACGGATGAATCCCCGGAGCATCAGAATGCCCTTCCACCTGCACCACCTTCATCGCCATCAGATGATAGTCAGCATGGGGTCGCGTAAAATGGGGGGACATCCGGATTATGGGATGTGTTTGTTTTGTTTTTGTTCTCTTGTTAAGTAGTTTTCTTTTCATTTCATGATTCATAGCTCCTTTGATTATGTTGTTGAGCTCCATTGATTCCGTTTGATTCAGGGCCGGTAATCGACTGGCCCACCCCTTGCCAAGTCTATCGACCTCAACGTGGTGCAAGGGTGAACATATACATATATTATATGGCCAACAGGTAGACAAAATCACAGGTGTATGTCGGGAAAATGGTGAATGCGCACGCAGCATTATAAACACGTGACGTTTTCAACCAATCAGAAGCTGCAAAACACATACAACAGGTACATTACCATATTTGAAAAATTTCAAATGATCACATGACTTCTTTGAGTCGAATGTTATTTCTAACCAATCAAAATCCATCCTCATCTGTCACGTGATGTTTGTTTACAAAATTCCTCAAAACTTTTCCTCACTTTCGTCATTTGGTCCCTACCCTAACCCTAACCCTAACCCTAACCCTAACCCTAACCCTAACCCTAACCCTAACCCTAACCCTAACCCTAACCCTAACCCTAACCCTAACCCTAACCCTAACCCTAACCCTTTGATCAGCTGTTGATTTGCGTGTTTTTAATCACCTCAGGCATTTCGTTGTTTGTTAAAGCGGTGATTTAACTTTAATCATCTTATTGACAGGAAAGGTGTTAATCTGCTTGTTTTAATGCATGGTTTTCCCTGACGCACAAATTTAGGCGTTTTGACGTACTTTTTGGCTAAATAAAAAACCTGAAAAATTCTTACTTTGATCCGTAATTTAGCCTACATGTATATCCATCATGTGTATATTCCATGAATCAAAGAATCAAAGAAGCAATGTTCACACAATAAAAGCATTAACTGTTACTATAGAATATTAAATTTATTGGTATTAAAAACTTCAAAACTCGGTGAACTGAGGCAAATGATAAAGGTCACGTAGGCACATGTAAGACAGGCAATACTGCTAGCTGTGACGTAAGACTGTACTCTATGTGACGTAAAACCGTCAGGGCAGATCAAAGGCGTTAGTTTGGAAGATATTTTAGGCTAGTGAGTGGAAGTTTCGACACATCGGCTTTGATCAAATGTTAGAAAACTGCTATTGGGTACCGTACTTATTCTGATAGATGCATATAAGACTAAAAAAATATGTGTTTTTTCTACCTTTATTAAACACCCACTCCTCTCAAAATATTCGGTAGACGGTTATAATGTATACAATATTTGCATACCAGTATGACTTGCCTTTGAGTATCATATCTGGTCACTTGTATAAATGACCCCCAAATTTTACACATGACCCCCAAATGAAGCCCACTGTGGCCCCTAAAAGAAAATTGAAGGGAAACCCTGTTTATTGCTAATAGATGAAGGAATTTACGCGACAAAGTAACACTGTAATTACACATTAAAACAGTTGGGTGGGGTAATGTTATTTAGTGTTGGTGTATTAAGCGCCCCAAAAAATCGCGATTTACAGTCTCACTTATTTTTCCCAAATCTCACTTAAAAACAGCCCTGCTGAGGAAAATCATTATTGACCATCTGAAAATATGGCATGTATGAGTCCCAATTGAATTTCCTATATAATCTATATTGTTACTTTTGGTTCGAACTGCCTAGCCTCGAACTCTCGAACCAATTTTTGGTCCCTTGATCATAAAATGCACTATTATTTGCACTTTTCAGTTGAACAATACATTTTCTCAACTCATAATCTGATATGCTGGCGAATGAGCTCAATTGTGACACGGCACATATTTTTCACACGTTTATGAAAACTGCGCTAACAACAAACTGCATGCTAATTATTTCACAACCACGGTTGACTAGAACAACCTTTTACTCAAACAAATTTTGTCAGTCCCGACAAGTTCGAGCCAACCGGATTCCACTGTACATGTTTAGTCTTAAACTAGACACGGGCATCTCCGCTATGGACTTTTATTTCAAAAAGGGCCATAACTCCACCAGAAATTGGTGCATTGAAGTCAAAACTGAACTTGACCTGTGTTTAATAATCCTATGCAAAGTGCCAAATATGAATTGATTCCATTCATCCTTTTAAGAGTTATTAATCAGAAACCAAATTTTCCGCATGGACGGATAGGGGTAACACTATTTGCCCCTTCACCATCCTTTGAATGGGAGGGCCTAAAAACTTGGTGCATGTCTAACTTAAACATTACATCGGATCCAAAAGTGACAAACATATTTAAATGTTGTGTGTGAAAGATGCATACTTAAATCATAGCAATAAAATCTTTTAAATGTAGAATACCATAATTATCCACAAATTAACTACTGAATTAACACAGTGCAATAGGCTGGTTCCAAAGGTATTTCTATACCAGCAATGTTTTTAATTCTAGGAAACCAGTCCAGTATTATTCGCTTTTCAGTCACATGACTTCAGATAGAAACATTTCCTAAAATGCACCATGAATATATTCTAAACAACACTTACCCCTAGATACCGTATCTAATGCTTCCTGTACTATTCTCTCTGACTCGGCATCTAATGCACTGTAATGTATAATGTATATATAATATATGTACATACGGACATTGTACATGCATATAAGAATGTAATCACACAAGATCTCACTGTACTTTTTCAAGATGATTTTGTATAAGTTTAAATTTTCATCATAATTCAAAAACTATTTAACAAAAATATGTGGCATCAGAATTGTTGGTAAATCTAACTGGGATATACAAATGCATAATAGGACACAAATGCCCCTGCTATGGGCTTTTCAAGTGTTACTGAATGGAAACGAATTTTTGAAGTTGATAAAAGGGCCATAACTCCTCCAAATATAGGTGGATTGTTACAAAAATCGAACTTGACCTGTATTTTGTTATCCTATCCTTATGGGCCTAATTTTTCGCAAGGACAGATGCACAGACAGATGGGCTGGGCTAGCATTCTTTAAATGGCAGGGGCATAAAAACCATACATTTGGAACAATCAACATGACCTAGTTTTATCATGTCTGCACATGAGCAGTAATGATGCATATAACATTCCACAAACACTTCTCACTCTTAAAGCTAAATGGAATCGATAAGGATCAGATATCAAAAACAAAATTAAGTAATTATAATATTGAAGACTTTCCACAGGCACTTTAGGCCGACTTTATGATCTTGATATCAAGAATTTGGTACAAAACTATTGTAACTCTGCTTGAGTACAGAAACAGTTACATTATCAGTGTGTCAAACCCTCGATGTACACACAGAAACCCCATACATCTTTAAGACTTGGTTTAAGCTAAGTTACTGTACATCAATAGTATACCAAGTTTTCAACTTATATTTATCACTTTTAAAGACAGATGTCCGGGTTACTAACCAGTACTCATACCAAAATCAGTGATTGTAAAGTTAGTGACACAACATGTCGGAGGTGGGATTCAAACAAACAACTTTCGGATCAATGCTATACCCTTTGACCACCATGCCTCCCATGTATCATCATACCTGGTAGCTTCATCAAGAACAAGTATTGAAGGATTCTTTATTAAAGCTCTAGCTATTGCAATCCTCTGTTTCTGTCCACCAGATACAGTGACCCCTCTCTCACCAAGGACTGTATTATATCCCTCTGGAAAACCTAGAATGAAGTCATGGGCATTGGCTAGTGTAGCAGCTTCATAAACCTGTAAATATAAAAATCAAAATCATAAACTAAACATTTACTTGGTAGTGTATCTACTGTTATGCATTTACAGTAAAATATATGCTGAAGATCACCTCAGGAAAAGACCACTTAACTTGACCATATATATATATATATAACTTGCTTTGCCTACAGAAATCAAACTTGTGGTTAGCCCGACCATTTCTTGTACCCCTATTCCCATAAATGATCACCATTGCACCTCCTCAGAGCCTAGTGTTTTGTAGAGTGTTGTTTTCCCAGGGTTTGTGCGGAGAGACATTGCCTTGTGTATATGGCGTTCCCTGTAACAACTTGATCTCTCTTTGATTACCTTCATGTATATATATAAATTGTCTTGACCACAAAAATCTAACTTGTCTTCATATGGATATAAAAACACATGTTTTGTTGTTTATTAAACTAATCAGAGTAAGTGTATACGAGTTACAACGTCACAAGGTCATCAATTATACTTCAAAAGTGTTTTTTGTGTTTAAGTCTTTCACTTATGCCTATCAGTCAGTTGACTAACAAGTGTTCCTGGGTCACCAAACAGTACTAAGCTCTTCTTCCGCAAGCAACTTAAAACTTCTCTACAACAATCAAAGCTAGAGGACAGATGATTTTGGATTTGTTATTTTCAGTCAACTTGTCAGACAGAACATACACCTTCCATTGGTTTGAACCTACAACCATAAGTTTGGTGGAGTCCTCGGATGACTGAGCTCAAAGGTCAGGCAGCTTCAATAAAAACACATATGAACTGCCAATATATAGTAAGTTAACAATGATAACTGTTACCTCTGTATCTGAAGCATCAGGTTTACCATATCGTATGTTCTCCAACACTGAGGTAGCAAACAGTACAGGCTCCTGTAATCAATAAAAACATAAATCATTTAAATTGTTACAAAGCCTGTGTGTAAAACACATACGCTCCCAATGATAGCTAGACAGAGAGAAGTAGTTAATAACAGACAGAACAAGCAACTGTAAGTGATGATTTATAAAATTAGTACAACTAGAGCTATCACTGAAGGTGATTAATACCCCCACAATACCGCTTTGTCAGACATATTTTTGATAAATTCAAAGATGGCCGCCAGTCAAGACAATGAAATTATCTATCACTATCTATCACTACAGGACCACAATCAGAATGTGCCGACAATATACACAACTAGGCTTGGTAGAAATAATTCATGGAAAACCATGTTATGTGACATGACGGAACAAGTGGTGATTCCCATATAGCCCCCATTGCATATTTTGAAGTGGGGTTATAATAAGAATTGTGTACATTTTAATATTTCGGAGGTGATATGAATACCACAGTATGGGAGTCAGGTCAAAATCAATAAAATAGAAAAAATGAACAGTAATATATAGCACTTTGTCACAAAGAAATATAATGATACATTCGACTAGAGTATGAACTAGTAACACCAATATATTTGATTTTAACTCCCAAGATCTGAACATTTTGCATTCAAATTCGAACAAATATAGCAACAAAGCGTATTAAATTGATACAATTTATATTCGCAATCAAGACATTTTGTTCCATTGTCCTTGACTGCAGTTTCACAGATTTAATCAAATAATCAAACTACCTGGATATAACATTATATTATGCCTTATTTCAATGGATTTTAAAAGAAATCCCGTTATTTTCACTGAAAGGCGAGTCTTCAACAACAAAAACAAACCATTTGCTAGTATCTGAATGTAATAAACCAAAAATGCTGCCAACAGAACAGTAAGAACTAATCAACAGTTCCTGTGAAATAAAAAACTGAACTTGTATAGAATTGCTCACAAAAAGCTGGGCAAAATGGAACTAAATCAATGCAAAATATATCAAACAATATGCTAGAAATAACAGTTATTTTCACAGAAAGATAAGTCGTTTACAACTAAAAACAAACCATTTGCTAGTAAGTGAAAGTAAGAGAAACTATTTTTAGTAACAGTGACCTTGACCTTGGCCCCACCAGCCCCAATATCGAACTTGACCTGTATCTTCTGATGTTACACCTGTGTACCAAAATTTTTTCAAATCTGTCTAGCCTTTCATGAGTTATCGTCCGGAAACTATGAAAACCAAGAGAAACTATTTTTTGTAACAGTGACCTTGACCTTGGCCCCACCAGCCCCAATATCGAACTTGACCTGTATCTTCTGATGTTACACCTGTGTACCAAAAATTTTTCAAATCTGTCTAGCCTTTCATGAGTTATCGTCCGGAAACCATGAAAACCAAGAGAAACTATTTTTAGTAACAGTGACCTTGACCTTGGCCCCACCAGCCCCAATATCGAACTTGACCTGTATCTTCTGATGTTACACCTGTGTACCAAAAATTTTTCAAATCTGTCTAGCCTTTCATGAGTTATCGTCCGGAAACCATGAAAACCGACAGACCGACCGACCGACAGACCGACCGACCGACAGACCGACCGACCGACAAGCTCACTCCTATATACCCCCTCAAACTTTGTTTGTGGGGGTATAATGAATGACATAACTGTGATTAAAGCATTCTCTAGTAATTGATCAGAAATCATTTTCTGTCTCAAGGTCATAATGAATTTGACCTTTCACCTACTGATTCCCACAACTAAAAGGGTATTCTGTTGACCACAGGCAATTGTTCTATGAAGTTTGACTGTTGTAGGCCAAAGCATTCTCCACCTGTTAATGGACAGATTAAACAACAAAACAAAATATTCTGTCTTCATCTTCCAGGAGGACACAATAAACCTGACCCAGCAAGAAAACATTGGTTCATATGAAAGCTAAACTGAACTTTCAAAATCTAGTTCATTTATTCAATAGTGAAATAAAGAATACCACATTGCCAATTTAATTATTTATTTATGATAAAATCATCTGGATATAGTAATAAGACTTTTTGTACATTATAAAAATTCAAATTGTTCCGCATCAAATAGATTTGAAATAAAAATAAGTCACCTGATTTATGAATCCAATTGCACGGCCTCTCAACCAACTTGGGTCTAGTTCATTTAGATCCACACCATCAATGGTCACCTTTCCCGAACCAATGTCATAAAATCTTTCCAACAGGGCACCTATTGTTGACTTTCCTAGAAAGCAAAGTCGAACATTTCAGTAACTTGACAGCTGCAGAAAATCTCAAATTGAGTAAAATTTTGTCCCCGTATTATTGTTGACAGTTCTGTAATAAGGAACAGCTGCTAAATTGGTGTTTATTTTCAAAATATGATAATACAAAAAGAGGGCTGTGATGGCCCTAAATCGCTCATCTGAGTACACTGCCATTCTGGCTGAATAAGGACCATTCCTGTGAAGTTCAAAGTCTATTGAATGGCTTAGGAGATTTTGTCTACAATGTCCACAAAATACATGTATGGAATAAGGCACCACCCCCTGGTAGTCATGTTTTCTGACAGAATTTAATAATTACTACAATCTTGTAAGTAGTACATTGCTACACAGAACTTATCAAAGCTCTAAGCCGTATGGTTTTGGACAAGAAGATTTTCGAAGTTCACACTTTTAAAATCTATTCTTAGCTCCAGTGATCAACTTATTTATCAGACCAGAATGTTTTATAACAACTTTGAAATAGGCCTACTCAAGGATCATTCCTGTGTTGTTTGGACAAAATCCATTCTCCAGAATAGTAGGAGACATTGTTTAAAGAAAATGTTGACGGACAACGACAGACAGCCAACAGTCCTTATAGCTCACTATCAGAACTTCATGCTCAGGTGATCTAAAAGATCAACATATAGAGTAGGTATAATTTGAGAAAATGTATACAAATTACAAAATGCCGAGTTAATATTACCGCCTCCTGATGATCCCACTAATGCTACTGTTCTACCACGAGGTATCTTCAAACTAAAGTTCTTCAGTACTTCCTGTAAATATAAATCAACATACATTAGAACTTTGAAACCTCGCACGGCCATCAGATCTAGCAACTAGTGTGAGCCATCTATTGTTCGAGGCATCTATGGTATAAATTTCAGGTTGTATTTATACTACATGTAATTTGGACACTCCGACGGATTTTTCTCAATGAAGTTTGCACTTATGCTTAAGATATTGATAAAAGAATATAAATTATTGTTTTTTTGTGTAGATAATTATTTTATTTTGGCCTGGTGTTCATTTAATATTTAATACATCTATTGATGTTTTGTGTTTTGTCTGTCACATAAGTTCATGTATATAGTACAACAGTCAAGTAATTATTTAAAGTGATGTGCGAATAATTGTTTTTGCCAATCTCACCCTCAAGAACAAAAGAATTTCAACAGATCAATCAAAGGCGTTAAATACTGCATTGTTCAACCTATCTATGGTGAAAAATGAATGAAATGGCAGCTAGGTACCACAAATCATGTTCAAGTGTTCACCCTATCTCTGTTCAAGTGAGTAATAAGGGATTGCGCCTAGACTTAAGAACCTGTTGAGGTATCTACTGTGTTGAAGCCAAAACGGTTTGAGGTTTTAAAGTTCTACTGTACATACTTGTGGAATTTCTCAAGAATAGTAACTAACACATACAAAAGATACAGTAAAACTTCAATTTAAGACCACCTCAAAATTAAGACAACAATTTTCAAGTCAATATTCAATGTTTTGCTCTTTATTCAACCTCAATATTAAGACCAATTTTCAAGGGTCACAAGGGGGTCTTATTATTGAGGTTTAACTGTAAGTACAAACACTTAATAGTGATAAACAACAAATGTTGATATTTGCATCATCATCTTTAAATAGAATTTTGTTTCTTGTGTCCAAAATTGAACAGATAAAGCTGCCACTAGAACCAGATTCAGATTAGAAAATGATTAATAATGAAGCAAGCACAACCAGGAAGTTGCTAGTACAGTAAAACCTCAATAATGCGACCGCACTTATGACTCTTGATAACTGGTCTAAATATTGAGGTGTTCTTAGTATTGAGGTTGAATTAAGAGCAACACAGTGAAAATAGACTTGAACATTGTGTTCTTAATATTGAGGTGGTCTTATCATAAAGGTTGTCTTAAGTTAGGATTTACTGTATAATTATGTTAAGTATTTAGTCATTAATGGTCATAGTCAATTATAATCACTTATTTTACCATTAAGTTTAATCAGAACTCAAATAATATCAATAGGTATTAACAAACAACATTTAATTATTATTACTTTAATCAATGATAGAAAATAAATTTGTGATATAAATACCTGATCAGGACGGGTGGGGTAAGTGAAACAGACATTGCTAAATTCTATGTCCCCTTGTAGAGTATGGAACGGTATTTTCTTGCCTCCGTGTAATGGAATGCTATATGGATGATTTATATACTGAAAACAAAAATAAAATTGTATCAATGTATAGATTTTTAAATTACTGAAAACTGAGAACTTTTGTTGAGTTGGAGATGAACTGTTTTTCCATCAGTATTTCAGCTAAGTACAACAGCCAGCAGGCCTAGACACTGGGTTACCAACCAGCACAAACATATTCTCCTGCCGTAATTTTACCTTCCCTACAACAATTAAATGTGGCTCTACCAGGGTTTGAACTCACAACCTCAAGATTGGCAGTCAAGTGTGCTACCAACTGAGCTTATATTTTTTGTCCTCAATATGATACAACTGTATCAGAAGAATGCTACATAATAGGCATACAAAACAAAGTGAGTCAACTAATATTATGCATAACAAGTACTACTTACATTTGCAAATTCATATAACAACCAAAGTTTGATATTTTAAAACACTTATGTTATTCAACAACAGATTCCCATTTACATGTTTCTTACTGATTGCAACATTATGTTGAAAGGGACATGTGGGAATTCTGCGTTTATTACATCGTGTCTCCACATCAACCGATTTTTCGCACACATTACATATATATAAATTACTTGTTCTTATTGGTCACAAGGCTTCTATGATTTTGAAATAAACCATCCATGTAGTAGTCAATCTTTAGTACAAACGTGTGAATGAATAGAAGAAACTTACCAACAAGAACCAAAAAGAGCTTTGAATGAACTCTACAGAAACTAAACCACTTCATTACTAAATCTTATTTTTGTAGAAATTGAATTAAGATACTAAACAGACATTTCTTACCTCAAACACTCTGGCACCTGCACTCAAACCCCTAACTGCTTGACCAAAGAGCACAGAGATTTGAGCCAATGACCTGAAATATACAGACCAGATGTTCAACTAGAGAAACATGATTCCTAGAGACTATCAACATACATATTTCACAAGACAGCATGTACATGGTTTTGTATTATAGCATAGTTTTTTCTATTTAATTTAGGTATTTTTGACATTAAAAATAAACAGTAAACAATATGACAGATATACAATACTGTAATGATTATATGTAGACAACCATGCTCATGTTATAAAGTATAGTAAAACCTCACTTACAGACCACCTCAAAATTAAGAACATAATGTTCAAGTCCATTTTCTCTGTTTTGCACTTTGTTCAACCTCAATATTTAGACCACCTCGATAAGAAGACCAGGTTTCAAGAGTCCCAACGGTGGTCATATTATTGAGGTTTTACTGTACATGTACTTCCTTAGCTGTTTATTTATGCTTTTACCTCATGAGCATCTGACCTACATTTCACTCATGGCTCATGGCTACACCATTCATGAAAATATTGCATCCACTGCTCACATAAATAACTTTCGATTTTAGACCGACACAAACAAATATCCTCTATGTAATACTGTTCTACAAAAATACAAAATTTCGAGGGTTTAGTGCCAGACTATTGTAACTCCTATAAAAATACATAGGAGTTTTACGATAGTCTTGCGTTGAACCCTCAAAATGCTCTTGACAGTATATATTGCACTGTTACACAACACAGGCTATTGTAATCTTACCTTTCAACAGTTTGAGTAGCAACCAGAAAGGACATGAGATCACCAGCGGTCACGTCACCTTGAGACAGGAACTGACCACCAACAAACAGGGTACCAAGTATAACTCCTGTAATGGAAGAATGACATTATTATACTTAAAATTCAGTGTGAATAGTATTTAATTTGTGGAGTGTAAATTTTGGAATTGAAAATCACTACGTTTATCAAGTTAAAAGTCGACAAAATTGTCAGTTTATGTCTATGACATGGTTCATACAGAACTTCCCAAACAAAATTCAAGTACATGTACTTTTAAATGACTTTTCAATGACTTTTCAAGTACTTTTTCACCATTATCGAGGACTAGAAATGTAGATTTTTTCGGTATAGAGAATAGGGGATCTAGTGTATTTTTCAAGTTTAACCCCGAGATGACCATCACTGCAGCACAGATAAATAACACAGCACGAGAATTACTTTAAGATGGCATAAAACCAGTCGAGTACTGTACTGTACTGTATTACCACACTATTGCGTACTCGGCGATAGGCCCTGTCGAAGATAGCTTGGACAATTTTTCAAAATTCAAGTACTTCTCAAGGAGTTTTTGGCTGTCACAAATTCAAGCAGTTTTCAAGGAGTAGGCAACAATTTCAAGGAATTTTTAAGACCTGTGCGAACCTTGTATGAACACTTCCAAGTATATTTGAAGTAAACACTATCAAGCAATGTGTCTTCTTCAATTTCAGGAGAGGTGGAATTTTATACAAACATTTTTATCAATGGTAATTATCCTTATACGGTTTCTAGTACCATTTAATGCAATATTAGCCATTCCTTGGAACATTCCAATACCAACTCCAAGACGAATATTCAACAGTCTAGCTTTTTCAACTTCTTGAGAAAACAACCTAGAATAATCAGAAGAACAATTTTCAAAGAATAAATTGACCAATAAAAGGTCAAAATAACTCAAATGATATGAAGGAAACAAAAAGTCACAATAGTCAAGTCAGATTGAAATAAAGAAGCCAACATCATTGATTTCGACTCTCATACTAAGTAACGAGAAGTAATGTAATTACAAATTTTATTTTAGGACAAGATATAGTTTGTTAACAAAATATCAAGCATATACTCAATTAACTAAACGATAACCTGGATAGAGGAATATCGACGGAAAAATAAGTTATCTGATTGTTACTGGTATTTTTTGACTGTCCCTCATGCATAAAGCAAAAATAATTTCTTATATATGACATGCATTGAGAAATTATTACTCATGTTCCTTTCCTTCCATTGCGAATGCTCGTACAGTTCTTACATTACCCAAAGCTTCGTCAGCTACAGCCGTGGATTGTGATACCTGAAACATGTTATGTATTATAATGGTACAAATTTTACTGACTAGAAATGTTACATGTACACTACAAACATAAAAGGATAATCAGTACATGAACACTTGTACAGCTGGCTAAATATGCGTGATCACCTGACATGTCCTGTTAAAAAAAATTCAGGCAAATTCAGGACATTTTACATGATTGAAGGAGGAATTTTCATAACCAATGCCCTCACAAATATCATGTGACAATGGAAAATACACACATCTTTTTACTCCATAGTAATAGTTTTTCGATTCAGCCGCCAAAAAATCTACACCTTAACAGACAAATGTCAATAATGAAGACATAGAATCAAAAGATAACAAGAGCACTGACTATCGCAGCATATGCCTGTTCTACAGTTATGTCACTAGAGTGTGAAATAAAAAAATAAATAAAAAGGATTATATATGACAAATTTTAAGTAATTTCTATAATTAAAGGGCGATAATTCCTGACTGACTAGGGCAATATGGCTGGTTATCGAAATTGTCCGCGATATTATGCCCATACACATTATTACCAAATTTGGTGATGATTGGACAAATTCTTCTACAGTTATTGATCAGACAACTTACTGGACGCCGAACACCCACATGCCCTTGGCAGGTGAAACTATAATATGTCCCGTTCTATGAACAGGCGTATAATTACACAATACATTGTTAAAATGTTTCTCTGTACTTTGTAAAGGGAGACCACTATGTAAGGTAGTGTATACAAGGGTTATCTCAAGTACATGTAGCTTGATGATATAGAGACGTTAAACAAAAAGAAAATATGTCCAAGATATTGCTGTATGAATTTGAAGCACAATATTGTAAGACTACAAAACACACTACAAACAATGGGAAATAACACCAACAACAAGGATATCGGTGGAACCGATGGATGCTCCCCGAAGTATGGTTATAACTTCGAACAAGACTCTAATTGGAAAATCTCACTTTGTTGATGGTTACAATCTGAATGTTATATGCAGCACTGGAAATGTCCTGGATCTTCCAAGAAAATAGGTATACAAAAATGTACAATGAAATTGAGATAGTGAACAATTTAATTACATGTTGGGCTAGGATAACCCTGCTAACTGAGAAAAAAAACAGTGAGTGAATGTCCGTTTTGTTCAATACTTTTTATCATAATTAAAAAATACAAAAACAAAGCTTATTGAAGAATGATACCATATATACTATGGAAGAAGCGGCGACTATATACTCCCCCCCTTCGGGAACGGGGAGCATAAAAATGTAATATCTCACCTGAGCTTGTGCTGCCTTAGCCAGTTTACGCAGACCGGAACCCATAAAGCTACCAATACTTATAATCACTGGTATTACAACACAGATAATTCCTGTCAATTTAGGGGAGATAATCCATAGTGCACCAATACAACCTATAGTCTGAAAGAATAAAATACAGCCTACAATGATATATAAGGATTCCCATTAATGTAAGGGAGATAACCAAGGCAGAGATTTTCAAAAAAAAAGTTGTGCTTCCAATTCTATCCACTTGTCTATTACATGCACATTGTTATCTTGTCATTTACTGTATATTACATGACAATTTAGATGAATAAATATGTTTAAACTAACCAATTCAATTCAAATACATCTCTTTGAAAAAAAACACCCAATAGATCTATTCAAGATTTCTATAAATATATATTTTTTTCTTTTATCCTGCATACAAACAACGACAAGAAGAAATGATTAAGCATGTGATTCAGAACACTTTGGGGGAATGACTAATACGAAACAGGAAAATGTGGAGAATACATCACAGATACCTGTGTAACAGCCCTCAATCCTTGAGATATACACAGTTTGAAGGAAGACTTGAAATCCTGGATGTCTGATGTTAACCTGAAAGTTAAGACATAAATACCAGTACAGATGTTACTACGTTTCATCTACTATGACGTCTGACAGTTTATGTAACATTAAATAGATGGGAAGTTAATTTAGTAGACAGAAACTGAAAAGAATGCAAAGTTGATAGAAATAATATTCATTCATTTTTAAGAGTCTGAGATCAAATAAAAACAGGCATGCCTAAAACTATGATTTTCATTACCTTTTCTATTTACCTCAACATAAACTTAAAAAGTGAAATACTCCACGTCATAACCAACATTACTAATACCGGTTTTGTCGATGCGCAGAAATTCTATTTAAATTAAAATACTATCACAGTACAAATCTGCCAAATGATAAAATACACTGTATTTATATACCTGTCAACCAATTCGCCAGTTTTGTGCTTGTCAAAAAACTGTATATCTTGTTTAAGGAGGGAATCAAATAGTTTTACTCTGAGTTTAGCAGCCAGATTTTCACCAACATTGGAGAGTAAGCTGATATAAGACACAGTCAAGGCTCCCTACAATTCAAAACATTACAATTCAAAACAAATGGATAATATTGACCCTATATTGGTCACCAGAACACCACACTAAGTTAGTAGCTTTATACGTCTTTTAGAACATTTAATACTTTACTTGTAAAATATAAAAACAACAACTATGAAGGGGAGGGAGAATCCTGGGGAAATACTTTGTTTAATTGGGTTAAATACTGTTTTTATCAACAATTTTTCAGTCATACATGGGGGTCAGTGGATTTAACCAGTGTTCCAGAATTAATTAACAATCAGTACAACCTTGTCCATCCACTAACACCTGACAACTTTCCCACATTAATCAGAGGTGGAAGATAAATGTCATGGAAGGACATGACCTGCCCAGCTCAGCAATCAAACCCAGATCTCCCCAGTGACAGCATAGCCTCTAACCACTTATCTAACATGGCTGGCTGAGGGATTGTATATTGCCTTTGAAAGATGGGTAGTGACAGAATCGGCTTGATAACTGTTTGTCACAGTATATACAGTAAAACCTCATATAAAGACCACCTTCTAATTAAGAACACAATATTCAAGTCCATTTTCACTGTTTTGCTCTTCAATCAACCACAATATTAAGACCACCTCAATAAGAAGACCAGTTTTCAGGAGTCTCAGTATTGAGGTTTTACTGTACATGTAGTAGAATATCACAATTAAGACCGATTCAAAGGCCTTAATTCTGGTCTTATTTTATAAATCCTCCTGTTTATCGAACTTGCCCAAGACTTTTAGCACACATATACAAATTCCTTTCAGTTACATAAAGACTGATTCACAAATGTCACCTATAAAATGTTAGTGAGGCATAAAATGCCAATTTTAACAAATGCAAAGAAAGAAATTATTGAGCAATAATATCCTTAATACGTGTTCGTTATTGAATGATGATTGGTTGAGAAATGACTTCAAAGAATTCAATAGGTGTAAATGGTATTTTGCCCAACACAATTTAAGGGCTACAACTTTGACATGAATAAACAAACCTTGCTGATAATTGATCTCAATAATCATCTAATGTATACCTGAATCCTAAGATTGGTTGAAATCAGTAGTAAACAAAATGACCAAAAATGGTCCAATATTTTGTGTTATAAAATGTACCTGAGCAAGGTAGACTCCAAGCAGATTAAATGCTGGTCGTTTGATTTCCTCTAGAAAGTTACCAGTATTGTCTGTGGCAAACCTAGACACAACATTGACAACTTCCCCCAGCATTAATGGTAGCTTAATATTTACAACAGCAGCTGCAAAAGCACACTGGAATAAATTAACAGAATTAAAACTCTCAAGTATAACATACAAGTCACTACAGCAAGTAAGTTGATTATATTATATATCCAGTACTCAAAAAATGTTGCGTGTTCTCTGACACACAGGAGATTGTCATGAGTTCTCTCCCTTTATCGCTTCTAGAGTTCTCTCCTTATAATATTCTATAGAAGGAATAAAGGGAGAGAACTCATGACAATCTTCTGTGCTCTGACACAAATACTTGTCGACTTTAAAATGGAACTGAATTTGCTCTATGACGACGATAGTTTTCAGCAATGTTTTTTTATCATTTTTAAAAATGTATGTTTCTCATGGAAAAAATATTGATTTGCAATGTATCTTATTAAAAATATTAGCATTAATGAATTCTTTCAGCCTCCAACTACACACACCATAACAGATTGGGAGGGAAAATATACAATTCAGGATTTAAAAATACAATATATAAATATGTAATACAGATTCAGTCTTATCATGCATCGTATTGTCAGTGTTTTGTCTCATAAACATCATTACCTTTATTTCCATTATATGCATACATAACCAGAGTTGACAGGACATTTTAAAATGGCATAAAAACAAAAAATACAAATTTATACCTATACCTACATGCACAAGGACTGAAAACACAGACTGATTGATTGAATTAAACTATAAAAATGAGCGTACAAAAAATCTCATCAGAATACAGTATAAGAAAGAAGTGTACAGAAGAGAGAATTCACTCAGTATGTTGCCTTATTTTCTCATCAGCATATAATGCAAAATAAGAAAAAATATTTCGATTCACACATACAGTTTTAGGTGTAATACTTACAAGAATAGCTAATGACAGATACAGAATATCCGACCATAGAAGTTCAAGACATTGTTTCCAGTCGAACGTTGCTTCATCACTACCTTCAGCTATTTCAACTCCGACTAATCTTGTGTTTCTATGCTTATTAGCTTTACATTGTAATGTCAGACCATTTCCTCTATATAGCACATATCCTACTGTCACGCCAGTAAATACCACATAATTGGCTACCTGTACATCTTTTACACGATGTCTCAATCTTATAAACTGTTTTGAATTCTTAAGTGTTTGAATATATTCAAGTCCTGTTCTGAATGACAATTTTAGACTTCTTGAATTCCAAACAAAGGATTTCAAATGACACAAAACATCTGCTCCAGAACTCAATGTCCTGAAATAGACAAAAACTAAATCAGATATAGAGTTATCAGAATTTCCATCACTGAAAGGGTAACTGGTCAACTTGTACCTTAGTTAACTCGTAACTTGGTCAACACGTACCTGTTTTGGTCAACTTGTACCTTATCTTTGGTCAACACGTACCTACCCAAGTCAACACGTACCTCTCAAAATTAATCGATTATTGAACAATTAGACTGTACATTATTGTATTAATGTATGTTTGTTTATATGTGTGTATGTATGCACTGACTGTCTTTGGGCTGTTTTGTTTTAATTAAACAAAGGCACATACAGATGTATTATCAATAATTGGATTATCGCCTTCTATTAATTTCTACATTTCATAACGCATAATCAATTTAATTAATACATAATAATAACTACTCTGCTTGAATGAAGTCAATTATCTTTTTTAAACCTTTATACAGGATAAATAGAACATTTATTATATATAAATGGCAGACACTATAAAATGAAAATCCTTCATAATCTGTTTACTACAATCAATAAGATTTACCAACAGGACAGAAAATATAATTATGTGATTCAATTGTTGCACCTGTTATTAAACTATGGGGCTAAAATCTGGAGATACCATGAGGCAACAGACACTGAAACTATTCACGAATTACAAAGGTACGATTTGACCAACAGGCGTTATCTGCCGTCTATTAAGTAATGATAATCGTTACTGTGAAAGTTTGATATGTTTACACTGATCATAATTAAGCCACACAATACATGAAAAGCTTACTTTTAACCAGATTAACTCTATTAATACTTGTTTGTGTGACTTGAATATGACTTGTTTTACCAAAGGTACAAGTTCATAAACTGGTATTAGCTGCCGCACAATAAGTCCTGACAAAATTACCAGTATAGTTATACTTTTCAAAATTGTTCAAAGAATACAGGAAAATACAGTAAAACTTAATTTTAAAAAGAATAACGCATAATACTAATGGTTTAAAAAATGTAGGTAGGAGTTAACTAACAGACAGAAAACATAAAATATCACCAAAAATGAAGGTAAAACGTGAAGGATACAAATGCTTGGAGTTATATGTGTAGGACTACCAATCACTGTGTCTTTTGTACGGCTGCGGGACAACTCAACCCCATAACAATTCGACCCCTAAGTCAACTCGACTCCTAAGTCAACTCGACCCCTAATTTTGCTAAGTCAACTCGACCCCTCTGTATTGTTAGAGGATAGGGTGTAAAAGATGATTTAATCAAAATAAATTATAAGAATTATTTTGTGTAGCAATGTTTTAATGGATAAATGTAACACATGTAAATGCCTTTGTCGACCGGATCGGGTTTATGTTTGGTTAATTTATCAATTGTTCTTCCTTGGAGGTGTTAATTTCTTCCTTTATAAGTGTGTGTAATTGTAATCGAAACATTTTAAGACAGAATCTCAGAATTAGACTTTGAAATTTTAGAACTTAACAAAAGTGTAGAGCGAGTAACAAGTGGGCCATTCAATTGATAATAAACGTGTTTGAAGTTAACTTTCTCATTACTTATATGTTAATGCATGCCGTACAACAGAGATGAAATAATGAGTATGCCATATATAACACCTGCAATACAAAGAAATTGGTAGATTCAAAGAGTAAATCAATGTATTTTTAAAAGTATTTAATTTAATAGTAAAGTTATTATTTGAAATCAATAATTTAATACATACATGTAAAACACCAAAATGCCATAAGAATACACCAAAACTAACGTCTATACAGTTTATATATATTTTTAGTTCGAATTTATATTACATACAACATTAATAGTCATATTCGCCGTTTATAAATCATGATTTTCTATTAAATTTCATAATATACATACAATAATTCAAATATTTTCATAGCATCTGAGGGGTCGAGTTGACTTGCCGAATAATCGGAAAATAGGGGTCGAGCTGTTCAGGGGTCGAGTTGACTTGGTTTAATAGCGAGGGCGAATTGTCAGGGGTCGAGTTGTCCCGATACCCTTTTGAACATGTACCCTAACCAAGACAACCCAACGGAACGTCTTCGTGGCCGTGACCAAGCACACATGAATGCGGCCCAATTGTTTCATAGAACTATATATATCTGGACACATGACTGCATGTGAGCTATATAGTAAGACAAGAACACAAGAAGCAAAGGAAAACCCACCGGCTCCGGGACACTGGAAGCGCCTTCAGTTTTGCAAGCCTTCCACTAGCAATGCATTGTAACAGCGACATAATCAACACTGCTTAGTGATGTTAATCTATCACATGAAAATATTTAATATCTAAGACATGTCTTTTTACAGAAAACATGGGTTTTAAGCACCGACATAAATGTTGAACTGATTGTTGACATTGAGATCATGCACTTCCGCCGGATCTGCCTTAATTGTGTAATGAGGCAAAATGTAGCAATATGTGGCAAACTGACTTTTGGCAAATATTATGCAATTGAATATCATAAATGTTAGAATATTACATTTTGCTCGCAAAATGTGGCGAAATTGAGGAAAATAGTCTAATTAAGAGCAAATGTAAATCCAGTGAATTTTAGCAACTGCCTAAAATACGTAATTGCTAGAATAATGCAAACTCCTCACAGCAGTTACTTCCCCTTACAGTTACAATAACCACTGCCATCTCGGCCGCTCTTCACAGGTACAGTAAAACATCGATATTAAGACCACCCTTGGGACCCTTGAAAACCGGTCTTAATATTGAGGTCAAATAAAGAGCAAAACTGAAAGTGTACTTTAAAATTGTGGTCTTGTTATTGATGTGGTATTATTATTAAGGTGGTTTTATTATTGAGGGGGTATTAATATTGAGGTCGAATAAAGAGCAAAACAGTGAAAATGTACTTTAAAATTGTGGTCTTATTATTGAGGTGGTCTTAATATTGAGGTCGAATAAATAGCAAAACAATGAAAATGGACTTAATATTGAGATGGGCTTATTAATTAGGCGGGCTTATAATTGATGTGGGCTGATTATTGAGGTGGGCTTATTATTGAGATGGGCTTATTATTGAGGTGGGCTTATTATTGAGTAAAAATTTATTTGTTAAACTTACATTAACACCATACTCATTATGAAAAGTACAACATTTAAACATTCCATGATTTATTAACTAAAACAATATACTGCAAAATAAAATGTTATGATCACGGAAAATCGATCTGCCCTTACCGTAATCTGAAGACTTATCGTGCACATCCTGTCCAACCACTCTATTTGTCGTGCACATCCTGTCCAACCACTCTTAAGTCCGAAGTGTTCCTAAATCTGGTCCGAAGTGTCCCTAAATCTGGTCCGAAGTGTCCATAAATATGTGCTAAAATACGCAAAGATAACAACTACATATCACTGATATAGCAAGTATTTACTTACAAGTATTTATTAAAACATGAATAATGTTGAAACATAGTCTTAACTAAAGTATATAACAAGGCAGAGGGAGTTTTAAAGTTTTATAATAAGAGCAATTAGATCTAAACAATGAATGATTCTAACCTAACTCATAAAGTGTCATATTACCTATATTAAGATAGTACGACACAACACAAACCAGTCAACAATGTTCTCGGTCACTTATTAAAAGCCTGAGCAATTGAAGAGAATTTGGTATATGTCCAACACAGAGCAATTGAACAGCGTCCAGTATATGTCTGACAAGATGGGTTAACTACAAATATCAGACGCCTTTCTTCTCTAATGGGTTTGAGAGGGATCACTGTATTGTAGACAGAAGCGTCGCGAAATTAATTAGGTAATTGAATAAAAGAGCCAGATTCACACAATCATTATTTCTAAAATTATCCATAGAACTTTTAATATTTTATAATGTTCTAGTTAATTAAATATATCTAACAATGGGCTAATATCAAACGTAACCATAAAGCGTAAATTAAGGAAAACCTTTTCTCTCCAAATTTCATAGATTAAATATGTTTAATGACGTCATCACATAAACAAGTATCTGACATTATTCAGCATACACGCGTTAAAAAAGAGAGAATATGTAACTACAGGGAACGCCACATACACAAGACCCTAGTCAATTTTGATTGATTTAGGACTGAGTTCTTCGAACAAAGATAAATATGTTGATTCAAGTTCCTATGTACACTGATGATGTATTGATGTCATCTGAAACACGAATCCACCATGATGTAGATTCACCATAATGTAGATCCACCATGATGTAGATTCACCATAATGTAGATGCACCATGATGTAGATTCAACATAATGTTATCCAGCATGATGTAGATTCAGCGTTATGTAGATCCAGCATGATGTAGATTCACCATCATGTAGATCCACCAAGATGAAGATTCTCCAATTATATAGATGTAGATTCCCCATTATGTAGGTCCATAATTGTGTAGATCGACCAGGATGTAAACCTTCCTTGATGTAGATCAAGTTGCAACATCACGTCAATACCATCATAGTACTGGTAAAACAGTTACACAGAACAGCACACATACAGTGTAACCTTTCCAGAGTGTCCGTCTCGTGTGCAATATCCACACTATATAACAACATTATCAATGTTTCTGTTGTATATTGTACTATCAAATATAACCTCCCTACAGCAGTAACCTCTCTAGAGCAATAACCTCTATACAGCAATAACCTCTCTACAGCAGTAACCTCTCTAGAGCATTAATCTCTATACAGCAGTAACCTCTCTAGAGCAATAACCTCTATACAGCAATAACCTCTCTACAGCAGTAACCTCTCTAGAGCAATAACCTCTATACAGCAATAACCTCTCTAGAGCAAAAACCTCCCTACAGCAGTGACCTCTCTAGAGCAATAATCTCCATACAGCAATAACCTCTGTAGAGCACATCTCAACAAAAGTCAAAGAGTTCACATTTGAACAAGGATGTTATTCTGGAGAGGTTGCATGATAATACGTCTGGTGGATTTAATGACGCCATTTTCAAGAATAAAACTATTTGGTTGGATATTGCGCACATAAAGATTATAAATGTACAAAACAGAAGATGCTCTGAACATTTTTGTACCAATCTTTAAATTTTATAACAGTGAGAAAAAAATACAACAAAAAATGGTTCAACTATTTTATTGTATATACACTGTATGTATAATGATTACATTTTCTTTATTCACATATTATAGAACTAAAACACTGAATTGATTATACATGTAGACAAGATTTTCAGTGTCATACAGAAATAATACATTAATAATCATAGGCCTCAGTCACAATAGAATGTGTGCAGTTAAAGGTCTTTTTCATAGCAATTTATGTCAAAATCAGTGAAATAGAAATAATTTCACCAGCAAGAATGGCCGTCATTCCTTACCAAATATGTAAGAAAGTTTGTATTACAAACAATATGTAATGCAGCTTTAAATTTTGTGAAATAATGACTTCACAGCGACACAAATGTCAGCATACATTGTATATAATAGAGTAGATATCCCACGACTCATAATGAAGTTATAGCCTCTGAGTGTACAATTGTAATGAGATGTTATAGAATGGAGTTCTCTCAATTTGTTCCAATCTTTCATATACAACACACAAATATATTCCAGTAACTCATTTCATCACCTCTAGAACATTTACACATACACTTTAATGTACAAAAATATCATTCATCAAATTCTATGTAAACAATCTGCTGTACAAATATATTATGAATTTTTTCACCTTGTTTCATGCAGTAAAACAAACAATTCAATAAAGCTTTGTGACAAATTATCCAAATCTCAAAAAAATGCAAAAAACACATTTTTGTCTATAAAATGATAATTTTATATAAAATGTTTAAAGAATCAAAAGCAAACATTTACTGACAACTTCCTGTTTCAAAGTGTAACCCTAAATCACCAATATCATTATATGTGATGTTTACTATAGATATTGATGTAAGATACTCAGACATATAATCCACCGACTCCTTCACTGACAGTACTCTGTGAGTTTCTCCATCAACTGATGTAATTTTACATTCAAGTAAATCAACTTTTATCACAGATTTATTGTTTACACAACTTTCAATGAAACAATGAAAACATTGATGACTCATTGTGACCCACACCAGCCCTATCTTCACTTGTGTTACATCAGGATGTAGTTGTAATAAAACATCATCAGGTAACTTCATGTTACACAGCTTCATGTTACACAGTGTTAGTGACTTGATATATGGAAGAGTGTTCACTGTATGTGACAATGTTTTCATTGTATCGTTATCTGACATGTACCTTCCATTGATATAAAGATGTTCAAGTTGTGAATCCTTAATACAGTTAAATACATCAATATAACAACTATCAAACCTCTTAGATAATGTATCCAATGTGATGTACTTTAAACTAGAATTGTTTACATTATTACATACAATATTAACATGATACAGATATAATGAAGTGAGTTTTGTATGATGTGGAAGATTTAGAGTCAATGTACAGTCACTATCATCATCTGAGTCACTATCATCATCTGAGTCACTATCATCCTGGTGATTATCACACCACACAGAGGACAATTTGATATTTTCAATGAGAACATTGTCAGACAGAAATTTCACCAGATTATGTAAACTGTTATGTTGCATTTTAACATCAGACAGAGACAATGATGTCAGATGTTGGAAACTTCTCACAGGTAATTCTGGTTTCAATGTACTACCTTCAATACAAACAGTGTGCAGTGTGGATTGATTCTGTAACATGCACTTAGTGAACTTTACATCATATACAAAATCATAAGACAACTCCTCACCAACATGTAAACATTGTAGATTTTTGATCTGATCAAACTCATCATAATATTTACCCTCAACAGAATGTACTGATTTTACAGATGTTGTATTAAACAGTAGAATTTGTTTCAAATTGACATTATGAACATAACTATAATCATCAAAAATAAAATCTTCGAGCTTAAATGAAATGTTTGGATCATTAGATCCACTGACTTCCTTGAAACAATTTATAACCATAGTCTGTAGTGACTTGATTTGCTCACAGTAAGAATCACTGTTATAGTGAAATATGGCATTTTGTCTGCACAAACTTAAATCATCTGATATTGTATGATACATATTCTCAAACAAAATCTTACTTTTGTGAATAGAAAGTCCAACAAAAAAGATGAAAAAATTCTCAAATTGCACTACATCATTTATAGTTGTCCATTTCTGAACAATATTATCAAATACATTATCTAAGTCAAATGAAGATACAAACAATGCAGCGAAATATTCCAGATAAGTCTTATGCAAATAAGACAATTTTTGTTCTCGTTTTCCAAATCGACCAATTACTTTGCTTTTTGATAAGATGCCAAACTTGCACAAGAAATCCATTTCATTGGCAGAAATACAATAAGGTTCAGATTCCAATTGTTCTGTAGTGAATACTAACTCTGACAAACATTTATCTTGTTTGAACAATAAATTATATGATAGTAAACATATTTTCTTCAAAAATGAAATATGCTTTTTGAAATAAAAAAGCTCTGACAGAGAATGAGGAAATTGTATTTTACTTTCTGCTGAGGATGGCAACTCAATACCTTTTCTCTTTTCAGCCCTTTTAAGGAGCATATCTACAATATGTATATATATAAGTGCTCTAGACATGTCAGTCAGTTTATGGTCATACCATACAGCTACCAAATGAGAAGTTATGATTGGTATACGTAATTGTTCCTGAAGTCCACACTCGTTGACATCTCTGATAAAATCATTTGGTTCCTTCTTGTCCACATTTGCCTTATTAATACGATTCAATATTTCTGTAATATAACGTTTTGTTGAACTTTCCTTGATCCCTGTAATCTGTACTTGACGATCAAGATCTCTGGGCGACAACCGTTCATTCTCGATTTTGTACGGTCTGCTTGTCGTAACAAAAGAACATTTATCTGATAATAATTTATTGATATTTATTTTTCCACTTTCTGCTGGTGTCCATTCGTCTAAAGCATCCATGATGATGATACACTCATTGTTCCTAAGAATATTTTCAACACATTCATATATTTCCTTCTTCTTAAGATCATTTTCATTGCAGAACGATTGTTCAATGATCATCATTATAACATCTTTCCTGCTTGTATCTCGAAGTGATACGTAGAAAACAAAGTCAAATTTGGCCATGAAATCAATGTCATTCTGAACACTTTTATCACCCACACTCTCCCCACATTGAGATTTGCACCAAAGGAATGTCATACACTTGCAAAAAGAAGTTTTACCAACACCAGCATCACCAGTAATATATATTTTTCTGAAAGTGCGGTCATCTTTACAAAATATTTCTTTGTAAGATGAAATAGAATATTTTTCTTCTTTTTCCTGCGTTCTGTGATAAGGTACATGATACAGAGATGGAGGTTGATAGATATATAAAATGTCCGCCTCATCTTCGTCTTCATCACACAAAGGTGACACTGACAAGGTACAACATTCTTCTTCGTAAATCTTCACCAGACGAGTTCTGAGATCTGAAAATTATGAAATATGATATGTAATAAATTTGGCCTGTTGCACAGTAAATGTCCCAATTTTGTTAGCATCTAAGGCAAAAAATAAAGTTTCTTGTATTTTTTTCATATTTACTTTTTTGGATACTATGATACATATATAAACATGTCCCATTGATAAAAAGATAACTTTTTGTTTGGTATTTGTTATTTTTACCTTTAAATATAACTCTGACTGGGAGGGGACGGACATTACAAGTTAATGAAAAGTCTGTCTCTAAAAGATGAAGAAACACAAAGTAACAACTTAAAATGTATTTGTTTTACATAAGTATCCAAGAAATAGCATACTCTTATTGAATTTATACTTTTTAGCTAAAATTCTTGCTTAATTAATGTCATTCCAACCAATAATATGAAATCGGTCAAGATTTTTTCTCTCCAAAATATCTATTTCTTGTCTTCTGGTTTTAATTAGTTGCAATTGATATATAACATAGATATATGAAATCATCATTATATCTGGATGCTGATAGAACATTATATTAGTTTTCTAAACTATAATAATTGACTTATGTCAGCATTCAAGCAAGTATTTGTACATTTTCTTTGCTTAGGACGGACCTCACTTCATAAATTGGTAATGAAGGCTTATTTCGTTTAACTAAAATGACCAGAATCACTTATAACATCAATAATTATTGAGATTAAAGACAATAAACTAAAACATATATAGCTATTAACATGTATGTAGAAAAAAAGAGAGTTAATTTTGGTAAATATTAGTGGAAAATTAAAATACAGGTGATATACCGGTATTGGTTTCTCACTGTTAAGTCTTTCTTTCAAAAGTGATTTATAAGAGTAAGAAAAGTTCTTATTTCTTCATTATTTCATTTGCACTGGGGTTTAACAATTTATGTAATTATAGAAATTTGAAATATACCATGTTTAAAATCCTAAATATCACACATATATGTTGATTTATTTTTTTAATAAATACACTTATTTTCTAACATTCAAGGCAAGTCTGATCAACTATTTTTTATAAATTGTCTTTTAGTTTAAGTCCATAAAAATAATTTACACTTTCTCAACTTTACTGTATATATATATGTGTCAGATGGTGACAGCAAGTACTGATTGATGTATATTGGACTCCCACTGGGCCAGACACTGTGAAATGCTGATTAGGGGTCTGGATAAGATTGATATCTAGATAGTGCACACAGGGGACAATATTGTTTATTGCATAACATTGTATAATGTGTCCAACCTAATACTGGCCTTGTTTCTGGCTCTGTTTCTGATTTTTATCATATTATCTTTAAGTATAATTTCTGGAATTCATAGCAATATGTGTAGCAGGATTTATTGAAGATTTGAGAAATTATCCTAATATTGTAATGTCCGTCCCTTTTTTGTAATGTCCGTCCCCACACTAAATTATTTGTTTTAAAGACTGTATTGTCAATTTTAAGAAATAATTTTTACTACATGGACTTTTAACATATATAGGCCCTTCATCATAAAATCTTTTTGATGATTATAATAGAAAAAATATCCTTTTATTGTCAAAAAGATGCCAATTTTGTGCATTTTTGTTGCAGAAGTATAAAATAGGTCCCTACCACTAAGATGCTTCACTATGAAGTAGATTTTTCTTTCTTTCTAGACAATATAAAGGTTGTCTATGTACATAAACATAATTTTTTTCCTAAACTTTATGCCTAAAATGACTTTCATTCACACTAAATAACATTTAACATAAGGGGACGGACATTACGGGGACGGACATTACAGATAACATTTCATTTTTTGCAAATTATTCCATTATAACCAAGAATAAACCGCAAATATGGACTGACATGGTATTATAATGATAAAATGTATTGAATGATATGTTTTATTAAACATTTTTTGTACTTATTCTTAAAAATCACATGGGGGACGGACATTACACTTTTTTTGACACAACTTGCTAAGTAGAAAAATATTTGTAAAATAAAAAAATATTGTTGATATTCTTGGCATGTATATTACATCATCCTTTTATTTGACTTATTGTCTTTATAAATATGTAGAGATTGTGGATTTCTTTTGTTTATATTGTCCTTATAATTAAAAAAGTAGAATATAGGGAAATACAAAAATGGAGACCATTACATCGGTACCTATTTTGGTTTTTCAAACATAAATTAGCAAGTATTTATGCTACAGCATTATGCCTTATACCAAACTAACAAGCATGGAATTCTTCAAAGGAAAAGCAAATGTCTTATGCAAAAAACCTATTGGTTTTCTCACAATAGTGTGTAGAAAAGTGAGAAAAAACTGATGCTAACACATTACACATAAAAATGGACCATTTTTGGGTCTTCAAAGTTGTATAAATTCTAAACCGAAAAAGATTTCTCCAAATAATTCACATGCACATTTAAAACTTGATGTATGTTTGTGTTTTCATTCATTTTTTTCTAAATTAAGTTTGTAGTTTTACAGAAATTAGCTTGTACAACTATTTTTTTAAAAATGGACAAAATACTGTGCAACAGGCCATTTACTATTACACTGGCATACCAAACATAGAGTTAAGTTAAAAAGGTCAGTATAACTTAAACTAAACAGAAATGCCAATAATTACTGTTTCTGCCAGGTCCTTTAAGAATGACACCTGGCCATGCCTCAATTACTTCGCGCCATACTGCCACTTTTATCTGTGTATTTATTTTATGTGTCAAAATGTTCCCTTTTCAGTTTGACTGCATATATAAATTACACAATCCAAATGATTTGACATTACGCTAATGATTAGCTAATCTGATAATTCGTCAGCATATCGTATGGTTCTGTTATGTGTCGGTACTTTCATTTTCACAAGAAATCAAAAAACAATCGAAGCCAGGGACCAGTGGGAACCATTACGTTGTCCCAGCTTCAACATTGATGGGCAGCTGACCGCACAGTAAACTGAAGCCAGGGACCAGTGGGAACCATTACATTGTCCCAGCTTCAACATTGATGGGCAGCTGACCGCACAGTAAACTGAAGCCAGAGACCAGTGGGAACCATTACGTTGTCCCAGCTTCAACATTGATGGGCAGCTGACCGCACAGTAAACTGAAGCCAGGGACCAGTGGGAACCATTACATTGTCCCAGCTTCAACATTGATGGGCAGCTGACCGCACAGTAAACTGAAGCCAGGGACCAGTGGGAACAATTACGTTGTCCCAGCTTCAACATTGATGGGCAGCTGACCGCACAGTAACTGAAGCCAGGGACCAGTGGGAACCATTACGTTGTCCCAGCTTCAACATTGATGGGCAGCTGACCGCACAGGGAAACAATTAACAAATAGTTCCATGTGTTGACGTGTTGTTTTTGACAACCATAAGAACAATTAAGTGATAGCAATAAGCACCTTTGCGGAATGAATTAATTGAAGGTCGGGTCAAATAGCATTTAAACGAGTTGTAAAGTTTGATCGGGACCAACCAAACATTTATGTACTCAAAATAATTGTGTTTGGGTCGCCACTTTTGCTTCATTTTCGACAGTTTGCAATGAGAGAAAATTGCAATTCAATGCATAAAGTAGTTAAAAACTAATTATGTTTATCAAAATATATGCTTATAGTAACATACACTCCCCCCCTTTTTTCATTGTATTCCTTACTGTTAACATCTATTAACCCATTCCCCGATAGATACGCACTCGTGATTAATCGTGTGGTTTACAAGATTGCTCAACAGTCGCCAATTTTTAACCGCTAATCGGAACACCTTGCTCATTATTCCCGATAGATACGCCTTCTTGTCCTTTGCCCCTTGCCGTACAGATACGCGTTTTTGTCCTTTGCCCCTTGCCGTACAGATACGCGTTTTTGTCCTTTGCCCCTTGCCGTACAGATACGCGTTTTTGTCCTTTGCCCCTTGCCGTACAGATACGCGTTTTTGTCCTTTGCCCCTTGCCGTACAGATACGCGTTTTTGTCCTTTGCCCCTTGCCGTACAGATACGAGTTTTTGTCCTTTGCCCCCTGACTTTTTAACCGCAAATTAAACCATTAATTATGTTAATCAGATTGTAATAAACTTTAATCACTATTAAAACGATGCAAATAAAAACAAGAGTGCAAAACTGTCACTAAATACGCCCGTCATAAGTCAGAGCTCAGTAAAAACAAGACAAATTTTGGGTAATTTCTAAATCAAAGGGTGATAACTCCCGGGTGACATGAGCGATATGACTGGTTATCGAACTTGGCCGAAATATTATGCCCATAAACATTTTCACCAAGTAAGATCAGATGAAAACTGTTTGACTTAGAGCAGACAAGGCTAATTTGGCCAATTTTGGATAATTCAAGGGCCATAATTCCAAAGGACCTGGGGCGATGTGGCAGGTTATCGTACTTGGCCGAGATATTATGCCCACAAACTTTTTCACCAAGTTTGGTAATGATCAGATAAAAACTGTTTGACTTAGAGAGCGGACAAGGCTAGTTTTGCCAATTTTGGATAATTCAAGGGCCATAATTCTGAAGTGCCTAGGGGGATGTGGCTGGTTATCGAACTTGGCCGAGATATTATGCCCACAAACATTTTCACCAAGTTTAGTAATGATCAGATAAAAACTGTTTGACTTAGAGAGCGGACAAGGCTAGTTTTGCCAATTTTGGATAATTCAAGGGCCATAATTCTTAAGTAATTCATAATTCGGTAGTATCGAAGCGTCATAGCACGTCTGAGATACAAAATTTCACACAATCAGTGAATTTTTTTTTCTTGGAGGTTCAATTTTAGGTGAGGTTTCAGTCTAACAGAGTTATGAGGGAGCATGAAAATACGTGAGGAAAGGTCTCACAGCGTAATATATTGCATGTAAGATGATGACATGTGCCATAAACCAACATTTTGAATATACAATAGCACAAAAAGATATAAATGTCTGAAATCAACACAAATTCACTGCATACCAAAAAGACACATTTCCCCGTGTCTAGCATACATTACAACCTGTGGCTCCTCAGACTTTCATAATAATAAAGTTTGTACCTGTGTGATCAACTTTTTTTTGGCGCTTGACTTCTTCTGCCAATTTTTCAATTTTACTCTCGTTTTCATCAATTCTTTGCTCAAGCAGTAGTTCTCTGTCACGCCACGCTTTCATTTTCTTATCAAATTGTTCCGCCATCTTTTCATCAATCACCATAATTTTAGCATTATCGATGACTGATTGTAACTGTGCAATTCCATCAACCTTATTGAGACGAAGGAGAATCTGTAATATTACATGTGTAAGTGGAAGTGAAGAGAAACTACATGGTAGAACATAACTTTATAAGAGTGCCGCTGTACGATTTCCAACCTCTTCTTTAAGTGATGTCATTTCCAGAAAACGTCATGTCCTGACAGTAAGCAAATATTCGTCCCATATAGCAATATGAAAATGAAGTGACCATATGGAGTAAGTATTGTTTCCTGCTTTCTTAAAATGACGTCACATACAGAAGAGGTTGTAAATCGCACAGCAGCGCTCATATATATATATATATATATTTATAATAGCGCAAATAAAAATCCAGTAATTTCATTGGTTAAAGGCTCGCGTATAGTATTCTATATACACGGCGCTGACAGAGTATATGACGTCAGAACTCATTTCCCCTTCATACACCATTTTCGCTGACGGCTCGACTCGAAAACTTTTATCTCTTTATGTTCACAAGTTACTAGAAATTGACAATTGATCGTCACACATGATTCAATAAATATTGAACAGATTACATGTGTGCTTGTTTTAATATTCAAAACGATATATTTTTTAAGGTTTGAGCCAAATTCAGCTCGATAAAGTCCATGTGATCAGGCGCTTGAAAATAAAAAATTAGAGTGCAAGCGCGCGCATAACCATGTGTATTGAGGTACCTTATGGGATAATGCAATTAACTTTCATGCAATATAACGTGAGTGAAATAAAAAAAAAAAAAAAATTGATCTACAGCAAGTAATTCCCGATATATTTTAAAAGGAATACGTTTTATTATTGATATTATACATTACTAAAACACTCTAAACAATTTTATGAACCAAAAACAGCAAAAATGTACAGATCTAATTCTTAGATCTAGAGAGCTAGGCATCTTTCAACATTGCTTGTTTAACTAAATTCTTATGAAAACATGGATTTGCAGTATACTAAATTCGTTTTACTGGTTGTTGACAGGGTATATGGGGGAATATAACCTGTCTGCGATTCATATAACCCTCGGCTAACGCCTCAGGTAATATGGCACACAGACAGGTTATATTCCCCTATATACCCTGTCAACAACCTGTATAACTAATAATATATGACGTTGTCTGGAGAAATGGGGCCAAATGCAGCAAATGTCATTTTCGAGAAATTTACGTTCAAAAAATTTAACTACACAAACCGTTGTGTTAAACTTTTTAATCTTCCGTGCATAACAAATAATGTCATTAATTCAAATCTATCAAAAAGGGGTGATCTCTCAATTTTGTTATAATAGTTCGGCGAGATCGCCGATAATTTAATAGTTTGGTGATACTTCTTGACAAAGTTATTTCCCTTACATAGATCTTAATTTCCGGCATTGTGCTATTCATATACTCACATATTTTTGACAACAATGTTGAGCATTCAATTATTAAATGGAAACACATTCCATGATATTAAAGTAAGTGTCTGTTCTCATTTAACATTATGACTTTACTGATAAAAGGTAAAAAAGATACTTTTCAATCGATCTGTTAATCCGTTCTACAAAACCCCGGAAGTGATGTTTTTTGTTTGGCAACAAAAGTGACATAAGGTGGTTAAAATAAAAATATTTATCACTATGAGTCAGTTAAATCATTTAAGTAATGCAAGCACTATTCCTTACAATCTTATTTGAAATCAAGATGATGAATTTGTGGAGGAATTGGACTACATTGACCGTTTGTCTTTCCCAAACGTTAATGAACATACTTTAAAAGTTGACTCGACAATATCGGCAGGTTGTTCTGATTGCGATTGATGCTTCTATTATTCATTACATATTTGCTGGATAGCAATCCAGAATATCAATCTCTATACTGTATGCAGAGGAAAGTTTAAGTGTTCAGCTTGTTCTTCATGTATTTACATTTGTTGCAAAACAGTCCCCTTACAACTTTGACATACCACATGATGTCACAGACAGTGGAGTATGTGGTCATTTTTGTTAAAAGAAATCTTAACACCTGCAGTTATAGCACTGATCTGGTCAGGTGATCATTGTTCCCTCTTTTGTACATGAACATAAATCTAATCTGGGTGTCATGGTAACAACTATGCTAATTATCACTATTAACACTATTGCATTACCTTTTGCATTTCAAAAAGTCATTTGACTTTACAAAAGGTCATTATTTTAGTGTTTTCATGGTAACTCTCTCTTTCATTTAACAACTAGGCTATTCAATGAAACCGATTACTCCTAAGATTTTTTTCAACAATCTTGGACCATTTAGTATGATTTACATAGATGCATTCTGATAGTTTATCAAAGTTATTTTGCACTTAATACTGATGTTTTATGTAAGCATCTTTTTGTTCTTCAGGTCTGCATTAACAGTTTAACGGACCATAATTATTGCTGGACACACTAACTCCCACCCAGACGGGCACTTTATGGTCTAGATATGCAAATTAGTTTTCATCCAATTATCAAGAAATGCATTCTGGACATAGATCCACTGTAAGTTTGTTGGCACCAGATAGTTATGTGTAAATGCTATAAATTAAAGAAATATTGATGACTGTGAAAAATAATAATGATCAAGTATGACTTATACCTCCATCCTTATAGTGAATGTGTTATAAATGGTAATCCTTTATATTACAAAGTATGTATTTTATACTGTTTCATCTGACATAGATATATTTAGCAGGTTACTAACTCTTAAATTATTTGGAAATTCTGTTTTTTCCCTTATTTTAGGCAACTGTTTATGTATTCTTGTTGTTGAAATATCCCAAACAATGTTTTTGTATTGTTTAAATTATTCATCTTTTTTAGATGGCAGAACTCAAATGCAGAGACAATGGGTCAAGTCGCAGCAGACTGTGAGGGATTCTTCACGAAAAGGCTACAACATCCATCAACTGGCCAGTGATGAACAGGAGCCAGTTTTGTTTCTGCAGTGGACAATTTGATTATCAAAATATTTCAAACGACTGAAAAGTCTGTCTAAGTTTCATCATTTCACCTTGCGATCAGACAGGCCAGATGTAAAGTTCTTACTGACTCCCTACCAGTAGATGTCAACATATTGAAGAAGAGTGTGGTTTTAACTCCAGCACTGCCCGAGCCAATGCCAGTCTGGACTAGATCCTCAGACCGTGGTATCTGTATGAGCAGATCGGAGATTACTGTTCCTCTCCAAGTGCCAAAGACTTTTGCTGCCACAAACCAACAACTCCAAAACAGATTTCTGAAATTCCTTCTCATTGGAACAAACTTAACTCTGTCAATCAAAAGGGAAAGCAATCCATGTTGAAGTAATGTGTTCACAGTGACTTATTGTCTTTGTTAAAAAGAAATAAGACTATCAGCAATTTAGTCCAAATTTATAGTTACAATACAGGAACATGAAAGTTTTATAATTTGATTGATGAAATGCTTAGTATGTTTAATCACTAGGTGATCTTTGAAACATTTATGAAGTTTGTGAGCAATTTATTGTTGCAGCATAAGGTGATCAAATTCATTGTGACTTGATTGTACATTTATTATTTACTAAGCACAATTATTTCTAAGCTAAGGCCATACACTGTTCCAATGCTCTTATTATCAACTGAAAAGTTTCAGCATATTGATATTTTAAATTAATAATGTATAATGAAACTAAATGGTCAATTGTTATATAAATAAAATTAATAAACCCAAGCATTATACAAATGTAGTATGTTTCATATCTAAATCAGGGGTGCGTTTCATCAAATATTAGCGATGCGATGTCATAAAATCGCAGATCGCTATCATTTGCTGGTTCATTTGCGATTACCACTATTTGCGTTTCATCAACACCATCGCAAGTATACTTTCCGTCATTTAAAGCCGATCGCAAAGTTCCTTTTCGCCACTAAGAAACAAAAGGCACGCAGTCTGTAAAATGACGTCACAAAGCGCACCTGTTTTCGCATTCTGTCAAACAGACATGTCGAGAAGCTCGAATTGGACACTTGCTGACTTTTCAAGCACTCCTCTGACATTACAGAGATGAAAACGCCGTGTTGACGGCTGCTTCTCACAGGATGGCTCCTCAACTCCCCGCCGACCTACGTCATCTCCCGCGGTTATTGCATAGATAAAACCCACATGCACCGTTCTGTGAAAGACTGGATTCCAAGGTCACTACAATTTTGTAAACAAATGTTATTTGTGAATGCTCTCCCTTTGCAAAAATATGCATGCAAGTTATTCGCTTACTGTTTACTTTTAACACTTATCATTTTTATGATGACATGTATGTCAGTCATTTTTGCGATGAAATCAGTGGTTTGCGAGTGCCAGAACCCAGTCGCTAATATTTGCGATTTTATACAGGCTAACAGGTGCGCTCGCAACTTTGCGATGTTTAATGAAACGCGATTTGCGATTTTAGTCTGCTATTTTGCGATTATTAGCTGCGATTTGCGTTGCGACCGTTCATAAAACGCCCCCAGGTATGTTTTCTCTTAGATCTTTATATGTACAAGAATATGACTATTGTTTATAGGACTTCCATTTAAATTCCTAACATACTGACATGATAGCTTATGACTGCAATAGTCTTTATGAAGTAAATAAATATCCATCTTTTCCACTTGAGGATGTTCCAGAAAAATATGCATGTATTATTGTTTTAGGCAGGGAGTATAATTTTATTCAAAATATCTTCAATTTTGCTGTAGTTGCTGCTTTCCTATAGAAAAAACAAAACAATAATGCCATGCTGAACAACTTGTTAATGTAAATGTCAAAAGTGCGTGCGTGTGTGTTCTGTAGAATATAATGCCATTGTATGCAAGTTCATTTCATCTATAAATTGCAAGTAAAATTATTGCGAGTTAAAATGTGTTTATATCAAATACAGCATGTGTATCACACGTTCTAATTAGTATTCAATGGTAGTTTTCAGAGAAAAACTAGAAACGTGTCTATAGTACACAGATGCCCCCACCTGCAGCCTTTGTCACAAAAGCAAATGCCATTATTCTGTTCATAGTTTGTGACTGTGTATCAAAAATACCAAGTGAACAACTGTACTGATCATAGTGATAAGTCAAGGGCAATAACTTAGAGGGTGTAATCATACATGAAACCCCAGGTGCACAACTACACAGGTTGGTGAGCCTTCTTGTTAAGTTTTACGACTCTGGCTCATATTCTATTGGTGATATGCGCGACACAAGATTGCATACTCTGTAGGCTATATTTTAACGAAATCAAGGGCCATAACTTTGCACTTACTGGGCACAGCCAATCATGAAACCCCAGGTGCACAACTTCATAGGCTGTTGAACATTCCTGTAAAGTTATATGAATCTGGCTCATGTTGTATTGGAGATATGGGTGACAAAAGATCGCATACTCTGTAGGCTATATTTTAACTAAGTTAAGGGCCATAACTCTGCACTTGCTGGGCACAGCCACACATGAAACCCCAGGTGCACAACTTCATATGATGGTGAACATTCCTGTAAAGTTATATAAAGCTGGCTCTTATTGTATTGGAGATATGGGTGACACAAGAGTGCATACTCTGCAGGCTATATTTTAACTAAGTCAAGGGCCATAACTCTGTACTTACTAGACACAGCCAAATATGAAACCCAGGTGCACAACTTTATATGCTGGTGAACATTCCTGTAAAGTTTTATGAATCTGGCTCATATTGTATTGGAGATATGGGTGACAAACGATTGCATACTTTGTAGGCTATATTTTAACTAAGTCAAGGGCCTTAACTCTGTACTTACTGGACACAGCCAAATATGAAACCCAGGTGCACAACTTCATATGATGGTGAACATTCCTGTAAAGTTTTCTGACTCTTGCTCATATTCTTTTAGAGATATGAGTGACACAAGATTTTGTGACAGACGAAAGTATGGACAGCCGGACAGACCGACGCCTAAGGCAAAAACAATATGACTCCCTCGGAGAGAGGGAGACATTACCATTGGATCTATGTGGTTAAGGAAACTGTATAAGATGCAATATGATATTTACCTCACTTAATTTCTTCCATTTAACAGTCCATTCTGCCTTAGATATTCCACTGTGTTGCAGCTGAAATAGACAATATAGCTTGTATTTGTTCATTTTCTTAGAAGTTGTTCTGTACATCATTTAAGATAGTAATGTATCAAAAACTTAACAGAAAAAGAATTTAGTGCTATATTTTTTTTAATTTTGCTGCAAAAAAATGGACTTTGGTAAGAATAGAAATGATTGCCAATCAGGTTAAATTAAATAAACTATTTATAAGGCCATAAAAATTAAAATGTTTCGTTTCTCAGGCAATTTTTTCAAAATAAAAAGAGGTATTTATTTATGGTGGTCAAATTTTCCACGGACAAGTACCAGAAGGACATCGACTTGGAATTAGCTACACACCATCATAAAGTAGCAAGAAAAAAATACTTAAGAAGGTCATTTTACAAAATGCAAACGGCTGGAAGTTAATCGCCAACCACTTAGTACAACAATATGAAATGAACACATTTTAGCCAAACTATAAGCACTGACCACATAAAGGACTTATTTTGCAATTTATTGAAATTGCTAGCTGACAATGTTGTTCGCTAACTATGTACGACGGAAGTTACCAAACCGTAACACTATATATTCAGATGTACATGACTATCACTGAAAATAGGTGATCAGAGATAATTGAGTCACAGAGGATAATTATGTTACAGTACAATTTGAAGTGCAAAAGCATTAGATTTCCTCTGAATCAATTATCCCACATATTTTTTTATTTCTTTTTCTTTAATTTCAAATTCAAATGCTGAATAAATCGCACTGATATGTACAGTATGTCAGTAGGCACAATGCTATGTACAGTATGTCAGTAGGCACAATGCTATGTACAGTATGTCAGTAGGCACAATGCTATGTACAGTATGTCAGTAGGCACAATGCTATGTACAGTATGTCAGTAGGCACAATGCTATGTACAGTATGTCAGTAGGCACAATGCTATGTACAGTATGTCAGTAGGCACAATGATCTGTACAGTATGTCAGTAGGCACAATGATCTGTACAGTATGTCAGTAGGCACAATGCTATGTACAGTATGTCAGTAGGCACAATGATCTGTACAGTATGTCAGTAGGCACAATGATCTGTACAGTATGTCAGTAGGCACAATGCTATGTACAGTATGTCAGTAGGCACAATGATCTGTACAGTATGTCAGTAGGCACAATGCTATGTACAGTATGTCAGTAGGCACAATGATCTGTACAGTATGTCAGTAGGCACAATGATCTGTACAGTATGTCAGTAGGCACAATGCTATGTACAGTATGTCACTTTTTTGTCAGTAGGCACAATGATCTGTACAGTATGTCAGTAGGCACAATGCTATGTACAGTATGTCACTTTTTTGTCAGTAGGCACAATGATCTGTACAGTATGTCAGTAGGCACAATGCTATGTACATCATGTCACTTTTTTGTCAGTAGGCACAATGATCTGTACAGTATGTCAGTAGGCACAATGCTATGTACAGTATGTCACTTTTTTGTCAGTAGGCACAATGATCTGTAAAGTATGTCAGTAGGCACAATGCTATGTACAGTATGTCACTTTTTTGTCAGTAGCCACAATGGTCTGTACAGTATGTCACTTTTTTGTCAGTAGGCACAATGATCTGTACAGTATGTCAGTAGGCACAATGCTATGTACATTATGTCACTTTTTTGTCAGTAGGCACAATGATCTGTACAGTATGTCAGTAGGCACAATGCTATGTACAGTATGTCACTTTTTTGTCAGTAGGCACAATGATCTGTAAAGTATGTCAGTAGGCACAATGCTATGTACAGTATGTCACTTTTTTGTCAGTAGGCACAATGATCTGTAAAGTATGTCAGTAGGCACTCTGATATATGTGCAGTATGTCCAATGGACGACTCAAATGATATTTCAGAAATATAAATATTAGCATGAACAAAATCAGTCATTAAATACTGGTACGTACATTATTTCGACATTCCTTTAACCTTGCCAGGTCAGCCTCTAAGGATAAATCAGTGGGTGGAGGATTCTTCAACACCGGATCTGTGTGACCACGAAGACCACAAACATTTCTTAGAAGGCATGCAAGAAGTGTGATGTCAAAGTTGGTTGACTTCGGCGAGTTATCACCCGGTGGTAGATACTGAGCTTGATCAGCTGTTATTATCTCTTCAGAGATCAAACTTTGTAGTTTTTTGGAGAATTCTTTGTTTGCAGACAAATGCTTTGCAAAATCAGCACCAACTTTGAAATCAAACACATTCCTCATTACATCTGTACCAATTTTTACCAATAAATATTGGTATTGGAAAATGCCTTTATCTGAAAAAGTGATCAATTCATACAGTTGAATATCATGAAACCGTAATAAACATAGATGATTCTTACCATGACGAATCCATAATTTCAATGGTTGATATCAATATTCTATATTCTAATAAATATACACATTTGCAAAACTAATGACTAAGTTTAGAAAACCATGTTTAAAACAGCCATCCTACATATATCAAAATTAAAAAGGTCATGTTTTATCCAAACTATATAACACAATAAAATGGCACCAAAATGTGCTGCATAATAGCACAAAAAGAAATTTATTCTCCCAACATTAGATTTAAATGTTTTCAAGTGTAAACACTTAGTATAACAATCAAATGACAATTTTGTAAATATTAATGTGTGATATCACAATCATTTCAGTGTATATCAAGACAACTTTCCCTATGGTTAGCCAACATTAATTATCACTAGCGGATCCAGGGGGGGGGGGGTAATGTCTGAGTATAAATACAACAATATACGGAGATCTTTAATAATAAGATTTTAAATAAAAAAGCAATTCAGTCATAGCCGTTTTATAAGGCTTGAGCAAAACCCAAAAATGACCAAAAAGTTACGCCCCCCCCCCGCAAGACCAAGTCCTGGATCCGCCCCTAATTATCATATGTGGGTCCGGAGTCAAAATTTACTAAGAGTGGCAAACTGTCAAAAAATATGCCCGTCATAAGTCAGAGCTCGGAGTTAAAACAAGACAAGGTGATAACTCCCGAGTGACTTGAGGGATATGGCTGGTTATAGAACTTGGCCGAGATATAATACCCATAAACATTTTCAACAAGTTTGGTAAAGATCGGATGAAAACTCTTTGACTTAGAGAGCGGACAACATGTGGATTCCGCCCGCCCGCCCGCCACGGGTGTTCCCATAATACGTCATGTTTTTTCAAATGTAACAGTTTACCTAGATGCTCAACTACATGTTGGCACTTCATTTCTTCTTTTGTCTGCTCTTTCCTCTTTACTCCAACCCTATCAATTCTTTGTTCAAACAGTCGATCGCTTTCATGCCACGCTGTTATTGTCTGATTGAGTTCTTCCCTCAACTTTTCATCAATCTCCATACTTTTTGCCCTATCGATGAATGTTTGTACTGAGACTTTTTTGAGACCAAGGAGAATCTGTAATTGATTATAAATATGTTCTGCAAAATAACATGCCACTGTATGTAAGTTCATTTACATATCATAACAATATATTAAATGCAGTATAACTTAAATCATCACAACACATATGACGAAGAATTCACTGTCCTGCATTTTCAGTTATGTAGCTGTCACACTACACCGTATAGTAACGGACGCCCAACATATATGAAATTGCGACAGAAAGTTATCCGGTGACGAAAGGCATCCCCCGCTGCTGCTCGGTGCTCTCGCGATCGGTGTATGGGGCGCATAAAACGGACAAAACGCTCAATGACCGCACGATCAACGCACATATACAGGACGAACAACGTTCAATTAACGGACATCACCGTACTAGTAACGGACTTGTACCGCGTAAAACGTAAGCGCAACGCATGAGAAACTGACAAAACGTTCTTCGAACGTTTGATGAACGTATTTCTTTCGTTCACGTGACGGACAAAACGGGTATAAAGAGTCCGATATTTTTTTTGTTCCGGCGCAAAAAAAAAAAAGCACACTGGCAAAATCACAAAAATAATAGGAACTACAACCATTTTTGATCTCATTGATCTTGGTGTGTAACTATCTTTGGATTCAAAATTGACATATATTTGGTATAAGCTTGTAAATAAATTATCAACAAGACAAATTTACCCTTTTAGACTCAAAACAAATTTAACGACATGCGGGGGTACATGTTGGGGTCAACAAAAAGTACCTACGTGTACATGGTGACTGATGACCTTATAAACAAAAATAACGAACAAACAATGTTCCGGCACAAGAGTTTCCGCTTGCTCAGACATCACCCGTGCCTGGATCAGGGCTGCTTGATACTGCAGACAGGCTCTAACGCGACACTCCATGCTATTTTGATCAATGAACTCAAAAACTCAAAGTTTCGGAAGGTCCTTACCCATGAAATGCAGGAAGACATACGAGAGTTATGATAAAATTGAATATATAGACGACAACATGTCAGGTGACCTGTAGTCAAAAGATCCAATGAAAGCAGAGAACCCCAATAGCCAGGTAAACAACGTTTTATATCATTTTTCATCATAGTTTTGTCCGGTGGACCATCGTTTCACGTCCGTTATTTATCAGTTCCTATGCGTTCCTCGTCAGTTATCGTCCGTTAAACATACGTTACATCCGTTGCATGTCCGGTAGTAGTCCGGCTGTGAATCAGGGCCACTGGACAAGAACGGATGCGAACCGAACAAGTACAGAATAAGGAACACATAGAAACGCATTGCTACCGTACATATAACGGACAACTTTGTCCGGTGGTGTATGTTCCAAATGTTGAACATGTTCAAAACCTTCCACCGGATGGAACGAACATCGCTGGACGAGGAGTGTAGGCGCCGCATGAGAAACGGAAAAGAAACGCATGCGAACGGACTCGAACAGATTGAAAATTTTGTTATACGTTGGACGACCGTTAACGCTATACGGTGTAGTGTGACTGACCCATTACATCTCAAATAAATGGATTTTGTTGTAGTTTGCGTTTTTTCTATGCTTCCAGTCTTGTAATCATAAGAAAGACAATATTGATGGAATTTAATATGTGTATAAATAAAATTTCTAAAAATACAGGAACTAGTTATTTTTTATAAAATTTGGTCAGTTTTGTTGGACATTTGATGAACATTTTTATAGTGGGTTCAGAAAACTGATATTGCCTTCTTCAGCACTTTGGAATTTGGTCGCTTCAGACGGTTTATCTTTATAAAAAGGTTTATTTTCCAATGTCCATTTGCCAAATAAGCATTTGGAGGAGTAAACAAAATATAAATCCCGATTTTATCTGAAGAAAACATGACGTAACATTTCGTGTCAAATATGTTACGTCTCGAATCGCTTGGTGTTTGGACGACAACAGACATGTTTAATGCACCGAGTGGCCTGTTTTCAATTTTACCAAGGTCAGGTGTTCATTTGATGAAAATAAATAGTTCCCATCAATACGTACAAAACGTGTATTGATCACCCCAAATATTTCGTCTAAAGTCGTGTCTCAAATGTTACGTCACAAATTATTCAGATTTTGTTCATGTACACAACCCATTGTGTTTTTCGACAAACTTTATCTGTGTGGCATATAAGCTATTCCCGCGACAGAAAAGTAGCGCCGAACGCGCACATTGATACTGTGTAGTATTCCAACATGGAGGAACAACCAAAGCATTGGCAAGTGTCGTCGTGGAAGTTACGTCCTAACAGATTCGAGGTGGGCTTATTTCATTCAGTTTCATGACATTAATTGATGCAGCTTGTATATTTCGCCTGTACGGGTGCACAAACGAATGATTTGTCTCAATTTTCTTAAGGTTTAAAACGTTTGATTTCACGCACGTTCAGTTCAAATGTGTTGTAAAGATCGATCCGAACCTGGTATTTTGGTGTCATATGTTACGTCTTTGTTACATCTCTTGAACTGTCTTATAAATTGTTTCTTCAGACTGGTTCATATGCCAACATTTATGAAAATAGATCTACTTACTACACAGCTATTTTAATTTATTGTTTAGTTGCGCATGCCTGTGAAATCCTTTTTCACATCGTTTACAAGAATTGAAATATAGATGTAATTTTGACACTATAAGTAGAGTCCAAGTTATGTCTTAAAAATAGAAATGGTTTCTTAGTTACATCTTTATTCATCCTTGCTAGCTCATAGAAACTGTTGTAGGACGCTTTATTTAAACCAATATCTTGGAAGAAAATCTTTTGTTAAAATTGATCAAACTCTGAATTGACTTGTATCATTTTATGAAACAATATTATTTGGAATAATTTCTAAGATGTAACTTTGAGACCATAATTGGTATCTAGTTATGTCTGTGTTATTGTCAACGTTACATCTATGCAGAATTCACAGAAAATGAGTGTATCTTCTGCAAGTTTTTGATGCATGTTCATTTTTTTATACATGTTAAAATGTGTCCTCAATAAAATGAGCATTTTATTGAAAAAAGTCCCTCTTTTGCAAAAAAAAAAGATTTGTGAGTTCAAGATGTAACTTGACACACTTGATGCTAGGTTTGTATGTTATAATTTGTGTCAATTAGTGGAATGAATAGGTTGCTGTTCTTGGCCGGATTGTGCAAGAAACGCCAGTTTATGTAATGACGATGCCTGTCAGTGGTATAGCTGCCTATACGCCAAATAGGAACAATTTGCTCTTGGAGTCAGAAAAACTAAATATTACTGATAGTTGAATGTGCTTTATCGGTTGTCAACACTCGAACTGTTAACACTCTTGAGGCCACAGTATTTATCCAATCTTTATGAAACTTACTCAGAATGTTTGTCTCAAGTTCTTGCCAAAGTTCGGAAATTAGGTTACCAGGCTAAATCTTAGAAAAACCTTGTAAACGCTGTAGAAGTGAAAATCAACCTGGTTGGCCGGTTTGTTTTAATATATATAATATATTTCTATCTACGTGCAGGTATCACATGAGGAAAAAAACAAAAAGAAAGCTTACTGTTGAAGACACTGATTCCCAAGAAACAAGGATGTCCAGCTATGAGCGCTGGAGTATGAATATAAAAGCGGACAAAGTGGCCTATGAAGACTACAAAAGGAAAGATCCCATAAAGCAGAAAATATATAGAAATTCAATGACAGACGCCAGGAGACAGGATTACAATGATTACAATGACAAAACCAAGATGAGGATGCGGAGGTATAGAGATAAATTGAAGAAAGAAGGTACTTCTAAAGGGAAGCCAACCAATGCCAAGATCATAACTCATTTGAAAATGAACGTGAAAGAGTTAAGAAAAAAAAAAACGTGAAAGACAGACATATTATCTGCTGGTACAAACTGTTGTTGGTAAGAATACATTTGAAGCTAAAATGAGAAAGGAACTTGATATAAAATGGAATTACTGGATGGAGGTATCGGCCTCTGAAATTGACAGTTTCACGCGGTGTGACAGCATGACCTTCGAGACAAAGCAGGCCATTGACAGATTCTATTTAAATGAATCTGTCCCCTTACCAACAAAGGCCACTGAAAGTAAAAAAACTGGTAAACAGAAAAGCGTTCTCACCGATACAATTCAGCAAGCTCACGCTAGATATTGTAAAGAAAATCCTACAAGGAAAGTGTCATTGAGTCATTTTAGGAAGATGAGACCACATGAGGTTCTAACTGTTCATCAGCACAAGTTCAATACATGTTTATGCGAGTATTGTTTGAAGTTCAGTTCAAGCTAGAAACATTGAACTCTGTTTGCATGAGCATGAAGAAACCCCATCTGAAACTAGATGGCAAGTACGAATGTGTGGAGAAAACACTTTGTGCTAAAGAAACCTCTACAGATCGCTTCCACAAACTGGAGTGTTACAAACGAAATTGTAATCAGTGTGGTATACACAAACTTGAAGAACATTACAGTGACTTCAACAAATCAAGTGACCTGAAAGCAAGTTACAAATGGAAGCGCTGGCAACTCGCTGAAGTCGGTATAGGGTCTAAGAAGGTCAAACGTCAAGTTCTACAGGAAAAGTCTGGGACTCTACAGGACTTAGTGGAAGAGCTCACTAAAGAAGTTGATTTTTTGTCCATGCATCTTTTTGTTGCAGCCTGGCAGCGTAACCAATTAAATAGTCTGAAAGACAACCTGCCGGCCGAATGGGTGGTGTCAGTTGGAGATTTCGCAGAAAATTATAGATGCTCAAACCAAGATGAGATTCAATCGGCCTACTATAGCTATCAGCAGGTGACTCTGTTTCCAGTTGTCACTTATTACCATTGCCCAGACTGTGAAGAAATTGTTGAGGAGTCAGCAGTATTTTTTTTTTTCTGATTTGACACATGATTCAGATGCCGTCGGACAATTCAACAACCAAATGAACGACCATCTCAGTAAACAAACCAAATTATCTCACCATGTGCAATACAGTGACGGTTGCGCCGCCCACTTCAAATCCAAGAAGCCATTTAAAGATGTATGAGAAAGTGAAACACTAACTATGGAAAGAGCGTTTTTTGGCTCAAGACATGGGAAAAGCCGTTGTGACGCTTTAGGCGGACTTGTTAAAAATCAGGCAGAAACATATGTGAAAAGTCGCAAGGGAACTGTACAGAATGCTAAGCAGATGTATGATTTTTGTGAGGCCAATTTAAAAATCAGTTCAGAGGAACCATGTCAACATAAGAAGAGAATATTTTTCTACAATGAAACAATTCAGAGAAATACTGACAAATGAGACCTGAAGACCTTGAAGGGAACTCATAATGTCCCCAATGTACAGGGTGTGAAACCTGGAGAAGTGAAAGCAAGAGAACTGTCTTGTTTCTGTGAAGTTTGTGTTGGAATGCAGTCAGATAAGAGCTCATGCGTGAATTCCAAGTATGTTGCTGGTTGGGTGCATCATACAATATACAACAGTGAGGACGATGTTGGAAACAAACAAAAGCAGAATGGGAAGAAAAGAAAAGAGAAACCAAAAAGTCAAAATACAAAAGGTCCGGCTAAACAGAAAATCACAGGGAAAGTTCCAGTAGATGTTATAAAGAAAACTCAGATAGATCAAATATTGGGATGTAGAACATTTAAAGATCTGGAAAAATTGGCAGTAAAAGAAAATAATGAACCAGTTGGCACTTCTAAAGACCTGTCATTTGCTATGATAAAGAAAAGTGTTGATAACCTAAGTACACAGCTTGTGCCTAGTGATATTCCTATTCATAAGACACTTTTGTACCCTGCAACAATATACGGTGATGGCAACTGTTTGCCACGGACAGCTAGTGTGTTAGCCTGTGGAAATGAAGAAAAACATGAAGACATGCGTTGTAGAATCGTGTATGAACTTGCAAAGAATGAGACGCGCTATCTTGACAATAAAACAATTCAAAAAGGAAAAAATAAACTTGGAAATGTTTTAGGTTGTCCTGTTGTGTCAGTTTGTCCAAACTACGACACACACAATCCGCGAAATGATATGCATTGGATATTTTACCCCTTTAGTGAAGACTGTTGCAAAGAAGAACCTGTCTTCATCATGTGGACAAGTCTCACAGGTACTGACGTTCCTGAGAAGGAGTTGGAATTCAATCACTTCACAGTACTGTTGCCAATGACCAGCAGTAAATCTGATGGAACATATTTTGAGGACAGTGACAGTGACTGGAGTTTTGATGTAGATAGCTATATTCTGAACACAATAATTAGTGACCAATTGTTGCAGACAACACAACCAATTTCAACAAAGGAGAGGTCAAGCCAGAATACCACCCTGGGACCCCTGTGGTGTGTGTAAAAGACCATGATGAGAACCCTATGCCATCTCATGAAGACAGACAACCCCCTTGGTAAGTATTGTAATATCAAATGTTTTACAGTAAGCTTCAATTGTTACCTGTTTTCTTCTAGTTTAGAAGAATAACATTTGGATAACTTTTCCTTTTTTTGTGCTATCCTTGGTACTTTGGTACACAATATGTTTTTTTTTTCATATATTATATATCATATGTGCTTTATTTCATTATTATTTTTTTCTATCTATCTAATTGAACCTCAAATGTACAAAGAATGCTCTATTATGTGTTTCAGTACTGTTGGAGAGTCAGTGGAGACAGCTCCAGATGAGAAGACCAGTTTCAATGCTGAAGAGACCTTGTCAGAGTTCAACCCTATCCAAGTTCATGATGTGACCCATGTGGTGTGTAATGAAGACCTTGATGAGAACCCTATGCCATCTTATGAAGACAGACAACCAGAATCGCATATTGTAAGAGCTTAGAATGGTGAAATGGAACTACTGCTACTGTTCGAAGCCATAATTCTTGGTTGAAACAGCCATGTTGGCAGCAAATTACCTATTTCAGGATGGCAATCAGGGTAAGTTTGAACAAAAAGTTGATCAAAATTCAAATGTGTATTGAATTAAATTAATGCATGATTTATTTGGTTTCATCATGCCAAAAGTACTTAGCTACACAGCTTATGTTTTTCATTTGCAATTTTGTAAGAAACTGAGAAAAGTGAAAAATTACCTTGGTAAATAAAGTCAATATGCCTGTATTTATGAAAATTACTTTCAACATTTTCTGTTTTCTTGTTTTTTAGTGATACTGCTGAAGAAAGATTATTCGATGCTGAGAAGAGTTCCATTTGACTGTTGACCATCTTTGAATAATGTATTGTCATGAAGTGCAGCAAATAACATCATGGAGTGACTTATTTAAAAAATGCTGTTAAAATGAATGTTGAAATCTGTTCTCAAAATGGAAACTTAAATGTGGACTGATGTATGCATTTGTGACTGAATTACTGATGTCTTTTACTTTTTGTGGACACAGTATTTTTGTTCATGAATATAATTCTGGCAAACCCTCGAGATTGTCTACCTTTCAGTATGTGTCACTGCCACCTGACAGTGGCAAATTGTGACATGAATTGTAAATCATAAACATGTGGCAGAAATCCTTAAATATTTCTATGTTATAATTACAGTCGCTGTTTCTTGACACATTTTTGATACTTTTTGTAGGAATATATCTTTGCAAATTTATTTTTCCTGTAGAAAAGTGTTACATTTATGTGTTTATTTCAAAATGATAAGCATGAAAACAATGTACTGATATTACAATGTATATCTATGTAGTTTTCTGGAAATTGCTCTTCAGTCTGGTTGACCAGACATAGCACATTTTCACATAAAATTGTGTCATGAAGGCATGAATGTTATGATCGGTTAAATATAATATTATGGAACTTCTGTCATTTATGTCATATTTTTTGTGAAATAAGCATTGTCAAGGAAACGTCTCATTATTAACATGGACAAAAATATAGTAGTATTGCTGAAGGTGTCTCTTCTACAAATGAAAAGTGTATTGACAGTACAAATTTTGATGCAACATTTTTAAATCAAAGTGCTATTTTCTCTTCCTAACGAAACATAAATGAAGTATTACAATTTTACAAATGAATTGTAGATGTGGAATTATGTCATACTGTAGTGAATAGGATTTCAATGGTCATGAGCCGAACTCAGTTTTACAGGTTTTATCCTGAATATGAATTATTTTGTCAGTTCCCAATATTTATCCAAAGTTTTTAAAGAATAATACCTCTAGTCTACATATATTTATATAAAGCTAATTTTCTCATACGTCATTGGGAATTGTCTATTGTGTGTGCATGTGTATAACGACTGAGTGTGTTCAAAAACTGTTCATTTTTAACAGAGTTTGTCTTTATTATCTGTTATTAGCTGTTAGATTTTTTATTGGTCTATGATTCCCACAAAACTGCAGATACTGCATTTGCACATACTTTTCATTGATAAGTGGGCTGTTCTTGGTTCACACTTACAAGAAATTATTCAACTTTTTATATTGAAAACTAATTTTCTAGAAACTAATAAAGTTTTGAAAGAAAGTGGAGCGATGTTGCTCACTTAAGTTACTGAGCATTTTTCTTTCTGTGAGACTGGTTAGTTTATGCATACTTATTTTACATAAATTGTAGAGTCAAGCTTTTAACTCTTGTTGACTGTTTTACAAAATAGTTAAAAAGTTTAATTAAATAAGTTTTACAAAATAATGGTCTTAATATAGTAGTCTATTATGCCTTGTATTTAATTTTATACGCCATCAAGGGGAATACTAGGCTCACCCTATCGATTGGTTTGTCTGTCCAATGTAAAACATATGCAGTTTGTGTGGCTAACTACTTCTTCAGTTTTCATAGGATTGCAATGAACTTTGTTAATACAAGTACCATGATACATGATTTGTAGATGTACAAGGCATAAATTAACTGTGCATCCATCAACATTTTTTAGTATTATGTCCCTTTTAACTGTGTCTCCTTTCAGAACATATGTAATAACATCGTAGTTTATGTTGCAAACTACGTTAGTTAGTAAGCTGGACATATACACTCAAACCTCACTTAAAGATGACCTCAATAAAGAGACCACCTCAAAATTAAGAAAAAATTCAAGTTCATTTTCAATGTTTTGCTCTTTATTCAACCTCAATATTAAAATCATCCAATAAGAAGACCGTTTTTCATGAGTCCCAATGGTGGTCTTAATATTGAGGTTATTCTGTAACTAACATGAAGGTACTGTTTACTTCTTCCCCATCCATTCTTCTTACTGTCTATAACAATTATGTGTATACAATCTTATGTATACAACTCCAATATTATTCAATATACTGACATAACTAAGTGTTCTTGACAGGCTATTGTGATCGGTAAATCTATGTCCAAGTGACATCTGTGATCTGCGGTGAGCCCCTCGCTGTCAGCACTTTCCATGCTTTGATTATTGTTAAATGCTCACAATGGCTTTGTATTTCTGTACTAAGGCCACACCAAATTGATCAGTAGTTCCTCGGATTTTTTTAAGAAAATGACGGGGTGAGCGAGCGAAATTTTTATTTTTATTTTTCTTATATTTCTCAAAATTTCACTGACGGCGCTTTTTTTCCAATTCTATCCTTTTTTAATGAGTAGCAAATACAAAAACATTGAACAATGCTGGTTGCAAACTTAAAACTAGACATCAGTCAATCACATAAGCACGCATTAATCACCTTGTGCGTAGTTGAGCTACCCACTTCGACTTGAATGTTACCATGAGATGCACAACTAGTTTATGTTAATGGGTCATATATAAATTCTCCTTAAAATGCCTCGATGGATATGCTTAAGATGTCTTACACATCTACACTTCTGATTGCTATGTTTGCCAAGTTACGTTTCCTTAAAAACTGCCTTAAACTAAATAGGTTATATCTGTCACACCGACTGACACGACGGGGTGATTCTGAACAAGATGAAAACAGTATTCGTAAGTCTTCTTAATTATGGCATTTCAAGTTTAAAATTATAATGTTCAAAAGCACCATGTTAGTCTTGGCTGAACAGTTACATCTGATTTCCTCTGTTTTGGACAAACTAATGGTTATATTGTAACGGCTCAGTAAGGGGGCTTACCATTTTGTTTTCTAATTTCTAGTTGTGACTGGGAGGCTATTCTTCCATGCTATCCTAGATTAATGCATTTTTCCAATCGAGATGTTTATCACGAAGCATCGAATCGTACACATATGTGTTGATCAGAATTATAGACTGACCAAACACATATTATACAGCTCCATGCTCGCTTTAATTCGTTTACATTTTCTATTGTCATCTGTTTTCGCGACTGTATGAATTTTCCAGTATTTGTACGATTGTCCACGCTTGTCAAAAGTACTTCATGTTGCACAAGTATCCCAAACCTTTAAATGTCTGTGTAGCGGTTCTATCAACCTTTATTTAGCCTAAGTTTTGATGCATTTAATATAAATTTCCATCATATCGTCAGTCATCCTTGCAGGCAATCTCCTACGCAGTGATCTCCCCTTATAGTTAACTACGGTTGCTGGGCATATATTTAATATCGTTGTCGTCTATTAGGTGATTTTAATGTCAGATTGTATCAACGATGTTAATTTTGGGCCAGTTTAGAGGCGCTAACTGTCCGTAATATTTTCACGACACCCTGATAAACAGGCCGTGTGTGAAATGCATAGCGATTGGTTTATTAAAGATTTAAGCCAATGAAAAGATGTGTTACGAATGACATTCAAGAACGACTACTCTTGATAGCTTTAAATATGGACAGACGATTTTCGGAAATCGTGGGATCCTCCCGAACGCTTGAGCTTGTAACGGTAGCATTTGTAGCGAAAGGTAATTAAATGAATGAAAGTACCTTAAAATACGAAAAGTAGTCTTTATTAGCGCCGAATTTCGCGCCCAGCAAATAATAAAATTTGATTTTTGACGGACGTGCGGGTAAAATTTTTATTTTATTTTCTACTCTTGCATTTTAAAGGAGCGGTAAATCCGACGAACTATAAATCAATTTGGTGTGGCCTAAAATGCATTGTGTAAATTCAATTAATTTCAATGAGCATCTTCGAGTAAATCACTTCGCCCTAATATCGAATTTCACTTGTACAAAATGACGTTACCTTGGTATTTTACTATGCACTTTCTGTGAATCTGTGAAACACAAAACCAGTGTTCAATACCGAACAACTCCAGTGCTTTCAGCGCTTTGATTGTTAAAAGTGATTGCCATTGATATAATAGTCAATTTAATGGATTTTACCATTCCTTCATAATGCAAGAAGTTAATATTAGTTCCAGTCAATCTTTTTAAATCAGATCTTTTTATAAAGTTACCATTTTTCATCAATGGATCTTTAGTGTATCTGATACCTCTACTATACCACGACTTGTAAAAAACAAGATATTTGTCTTTCAAAATATAAAGATTATAAAATATAGGTAAGTTTAAAAAATCATCAACAGATTCAACTGTTAATGCATCTATGACATTTGTATATATGCATAGTAAACATCATTCCAAAAAGAGTTTTTTTATTATTGCATGGATCTTCATTATTTACATTGTGCAATAATTAATAATCGTCTCTAAATTGAAAATATGTCCTATAAATTGATAAATATTATTATTATTTTCGCACAATAATCTTCTTAACCAGGATAATTTCAGACTAATCGTGTATGCATAGATATCTATCATATTTAATCCACCTTCTGTATATTTTTTAATCAAAATTTCCTTTTTGATTTTTGGTGTCCCATGTCAAATAAATTCATACTAGACGGTCAAGGTCAACATGTCGAGCCCACAAATCGTCGATAGATGAAGAGTATAAGATCGAATAATGTTGTACAGTGCATATTCCACAAGATCCGTGTACATGACTTAAAGGTCAATGTCACCGTTTAAATGTAAACGAGCCTACCATTTATGAGAATACTGTTATATAATGCTATACAGTGCATATCTATTATACCCATTTTTACTTTTGACTTCTAAGTGTGATTTTGACCTATTAGCTATGTGCTGCTAGGGTACACATGAGGTCACCATGTTGAACATTTGTGCCAAGTAATTTGAAAATCCCCCAATAGATGACAGTGTAATATTCCAGAAAAGATGTTTTTGACTAATTTATTTGACATTTGACCTCCAAGTGTGACCTTTACCTTTGCACTACGGACATGAGTCCTATGCTGATGGAATTCGTACCCCCACCCATGAGGAGCAAGTGATTTCAAGTCATTGACTATAACAGCTTATTTCTATACTGTAGGCAGAAAAACAGCACTGCAGCAAACTACTGTTTCAAAATAAATTGTACACCTAAATTATATATATTTCTAAAGAATTACTAATTACACATAATTATATAGCAGTATTGGGATTCAACAGGACAGAAAACTGTAATTAAAAGCCCAACTTGTCATTAAACACAGCTGATCAAACACCTGGTTCAAATTGACCCTTGACTGCCATAAGTACATAAAGCATAAGTTCAACAACCTTTCACCAGTGACTTATATCTTCCAACAACAATCACCTCGACACATCATGAATTATTATGAATAAATAAAACAAAGTTCAGTCCTAGTCATTGTAAATAAATCTATCAGATATTTACCTTCTCCAATTCTTCCCATTTTGTTTTCAATTCTGTCTCAGATAAAAGTAATGTACCAGAATGCGCTAACTGAAAAGTAAAAATACTTACAATAAAACAAGAGTGCCAACTGATCACAAAATATGCCCGTCAAAAGTTTGAGGTAAAAACTACAATATCAAACATTTTGATGTTCACATGTTTTATTATTCATTTAGACTAAGAGGGCGGACAATGGTCTATTTATGAAGGTTGGACAATTTAAGGGCCATAACTCCAAACAGCCTGGGGTAATCTGTTGGTTATGATGTTTATCAAACTTGAACTAGATAATATGCCCATAAACCTTCTGACCGAGTGTGGAGAAGATGTACGATCAAAACTCGCGAGACTACGAGAAAAACAATAGATGATAAACTGGCGCAGTTAGGGGGTACGACGATACATATATATATTACTAATTCATGGGGAGTAACAGGGTATGACTTAAGTACACAATGTAGATTCGCGTGCGTAATGGAGACCCTCCATTGCGCTAGCGGAAATCTCCATTGCATACGTGAAAATCTCCATTGCGCAAGTGAAAGTCTCCACATACCGGGTATCTAATTTATTGAAATATTTATATTATCATGTAATTTAATAAATATTGATCAAGGTTTGAAATGAAATTTTTGATATACTGTATGTATATGAAACCTTGCATTAACTTTTTAAACGACCTGAAATCGTTGTATTTATTTGTTTACGATAGATCTATCATAACATATTTATAAACATCTACTCATTTATAAACCACCCTTTGTCCAATATGTGACATCTTTAAAGTAAAACTCGATGAAAATTGAATTTTCTTCTAAATTTCGCACATGAATCTACATTGCGTACTTCAGTCCTAGTCATATACTGATGACATTGAATACCAGTGTGCACTGAACACCGGTGGAAACCGAAAATGTCTGATTACTTTGCTAGATTTCGTCGCACGTAGTGTTAAGCATTTTTTAGGTCTTCCAGTTGAAAATGTCGTTTTTGCAGGCAATATATATGTGAAAACAGTATACAAATTCAGTATACCTCTTTTTCTATGATATGCGTTAGTTTTTTAAGCGCCTTCACATACGTTGCAATTTTGGATCACACAGTTTCAAACTGCAACAAAGTAACTTGACCATCATTTTACATATTGCTTGTGCTAGCTAAACATCCCCAAGATGTTCAACTATGCATAAAGTAGAAATTATAAAATATGACTTTTGACCTTTACACTGGTATTTGGTGCAAACATAGATAACAATGGTGGCGAGTAGTTGGCTTGATGGAAAGGGAATTTCAACTAAAATACAGATTTAAATTATTTGTTAAGTTCATTTACAGAAATGATTTAATGTTGAAGATAAATATTAATTGCTTGTACATTTTCGAAGTTTTTACACGAAGTGCATTGGTTGAATGCTTTAACGCATTGGTAATTAGGACAACCAGTATACCCGGACTCACATGCAAAATTGTGGAATGTGGGTTGTCAAATAATTCCATCGCCAACATTCCAAATATTAAGATATTGATTTGAATCGTTCCGCATTGAACGCCGTAAAGAAATATTTTCTAGAAAATGTCCATTTCTTCAACTCGAACAATCGACTACAATGCAAAATTTTGCCCGTTCTCCAAGAAACAGGCCGTTTTTCCATTTTCTGACAGGATGTTGGGCGGCGATAGAACCGCTCATTTCACAAATTAAACAGAAATGGGAAAACTGTTGGCATATTTCGATAAATAACATTTAAAAAGAATGAGTAACTTTAACAGTCACTCGCGAAAGGCCTTTTTGACGAAATAATTATATTCAAAGTTAAGAAATCCGAGACCAGCGCAGACGAAAAATAAATGGTGCGCATAAGAAGATCGCATTGTGTAAACAGCAATTGATGTTGTAAAACCCGTCCGATCTGTATCGGACCGACGCACTGGCCTTCTTCATTGGATCTGGCAATTTCTGTAGGTCAGGTTCGACTGTCTGATGGGTATTCGCCATGACTCAGAGCGGATATAGACAACTTGAAACATTTTGATGTAACCAGTATTTTTATGAAGACAAACGATCTGTGCAGATTTAATGCAGATTGAGTAAAAATAATTATATTCTCAAACACTGCTATCATTTCCATGATTACAGGTAATGACACCATTATTGAACCCACACACACACGAGTATCAAACTCAACCTTAAGGCCAAGTTTCATGTAAATCAAGTAGAAATTATGAAACTATGTAATCAATGTTATTCCAAGACTTGAACCCAGATAAAAGACTTGAACCTGGACATTGACCCAAATAAAACAGATATCACACTTGACCAAGAATTGATGAAGAAAATTTTTCTAGTACAGTTTCATGCAGATCATGTTGAATGGTGACATCTAGAATGTTAGTAGTGTTTTCGATCATTTCGCTTAGTCACCAAGTTTTAGACCTAAGTTAACCCTGGTTCCGCGACTTTCCAATTTGTGAGACATTTTATTTAGACAAACAATTTGATAAGGTTAGAATAAGATTTTAATTTATAAATTCTAATGCATACGGCATTCATTCACTTTATTACCAGTACATACCTCATTTCTGCATTTCTTCAATCGTGTAATATATGCTTCTATACTATGGTCAGCTTTATCAGGATCCATCCATACTTTATCTCCAGCAGAACTTAGACCACAAACGTTTCTCAATAGACAGGTCAACAAGGTAATATCATACATTGATGATGTCGGGTGTTTCTCCTCAGGGGGGAAAAATTTCTTCTGGTCAGTATATATTTTACGATTCTTGCCAGTCATCAAGGAAGCAAGTGTTTTACTCGCAGTACTGTGGTTAGCTAGGTATGTCATAAAGTCATGACCAATTATACCATCGAATATTTCTCTCAATACTGTAGTACCAATCTCAATAAGAAGATATTGATATCGAAAGTTAAATATATCTGAAATAAAACAATAACACAAAACTGTTTATACATTAAAAGTACATGGTTACAGTCATTGTATATACATGTAGACATATAACTCATACACACATGTATCAATAAAATACTAAAACAAGGTCACTTATTTATTCTACAATAGAATGTTATTAGTAGTTTAAACGCCCTCAGATTTAAACAAGGATATCGGTGGAACCGATGGATGCCTCCCCGAAGTATGGTTATAACTTCGAACAAGACTCTTATTGGAAAATCTCACTTTGTTCATGGTTACAATCTGAATGTTATATGCAGCACAGGAAATGTCCTGGATCTCGCAAGAAAATAGGTTAACAACTAGAAACGTGTCCATAGGACACAGATGCACCCACTTGCAGCCTTTATCACCAAAGCAAATGCTAATATTCTGCTCTTAATTTGTGAATAGGTATCCAAATTACCAAGTGAACAACTGCACTGATTATGGTGATAAGTCAAGGACCATAACTTTGCACTTACTGGGGGTAAACCATACATGAAACCCCAGGTGCACAACATACAGGTTGGTGAACATTCCTGTAAAGTCTTATGACTCTGACTCAAATTCTTTTGGAGATATGCGCGACACAAGATTGCATACTCTGTAGGCTATATTTTAACTAAGTCAAGGGCCATAACTTTGCACTTACTAGACACAGCCAAACATGAAACCCCAGGTGCACAACTACTCATGCTGGTGAACATTCCTGTACAGTTTATTGAGTGTAGCTGATATACTGTTGGAGATATGCGCGACACAAAATTGCACGCTCTGTATGCTATATTTTAACTAAGTCAAGGGCCATAACTTTACACTTACTGGGCTCACCGAATTATGAATCCCCAGGGGCAATATAACACAAGCTTGTGAACATTTCTGTAAAGTTTAATGACTCTGGCTCATATAAAAATGTACAATGAAATTGAGATAGTGAACAATTTAATTACATGTTGGACTAGGATAATCCTGCTAACTGAAAAAAAACCTGAAAAAGGGAATCTTGCTACAGATATTAGAAGCCTTTATTCACAATTAATTCAAGTGCCCATGTCAATGCAATGCGTACTTTTACAACAAAGACTGTAGGTTGATACAAATCCATATCAGCTGATGATCAAATAAGTATGGTTTTGACAGTGAGTGAATGTCCTTTTTGTTCAATACTTTTTATCATAATTTAAAAAAATAAAAAACATAGCTTATTGTTTGAGGTCTGACATGAGGTGATCGTGTATACAAGGTGCCATAAAAACAAGTAAATATATTTGAAATCAAATATATATAGAGGATCTAACATGTGTGTTCATGTTTTATTGAATTTATTAAACGAGTCGGTCAAAATGCCGAGCATTATATTTTTTTTTGACCGACGAGTTTAATAAATTCAATAAAATATGAACACGAATGCTAGATTCTATTTATCACATAACTTGTAAACGGGCTTAAAACAAAAAAATCACACAGACTCGTTTCTCTAGCCGTCCCTGCATTTTGTCTCTACTTTAGTGATTCGGTAGAGAACAAATAGTTCCAAAGATTTTCACAGAATAAAAACGACGATTAATACCGATAATTAAACCAAATTTAATGTCGAATGTTGAAACTTAAAACAAAACAAATAATTAAAAACATGATAGATAATTTACTGCAGTTTTAAGGAAAACATTGAAGAAGTTCAAAATTTAGTGCACACGCGCTGCTGTGACGACATGAAGTCGTGACGTCACCGAGTCCATTCTAAAGTAAAATCATTGACTGAACGTAAATCAACAGATCTACGTTGACACAGTTGAAAATATGTCACTGTGAGTCGCTGTCAATCATTCTTACTCGTTTTCTTGGAACATGGATTGCATCAGCGTGTGGTCTATTCTGTTTATGTTCACATAAAAAAACCACCGTGATCCGGATGATGGACAGCGAACCATGTGTTGATACCTCCTGACAAGCTGAAATGTGCACTCACATCGGATTTGAAGTACGCGTTAGAATTCTGATAAACTTTCGTTTACGAAGCTGTTTGACATTTAGACGATCGCGAAATGCTACATATTTGTCGTAGACCGATACACGAAAGTCGGCCATGTTTGTTTGGATTTCTGACAGCGCGTATGAATATGTGATGCGGCCCTAATTTGCATAAATAATACACTAGTGTAATATGAGAAATATTGCATAAGTTATAATCTCTCCCGCGCCGTATGTTATGTGATAAACATGTATAACCCATTGACTTACAACAAAAACTTACTTGAAAAATTAAAAGAATATTATTTTGATTATCTTGCATAGCTGAAAATATTTAATCTATATGTTGCATAATCAAAGGGCAATAACTGTATGAAAAACAGTCCCATCAAAACTCCTGATAATATGCGCTTTTCCTCTTTGTAATATAGCTTCCCATTAAGTTTTGTTGAATTCCTGTCAAAAGTTTCTGAGACTTAGTCCGAACAAGAATGGTACCATATAATTATGTACTATGTTGCATAATCAAAGGGCTATAACTCTGTGTAAAATAGTCTGACCAAAACCGTGTGATAATATGAGCATCTCCTCTTAATAGTGAAGCTTCCCACTAAGTTTTGTTGAATTCCAGTCAGTGGTTTCTGAGAAGTAGTCCGGACAAGAATGATACCATATATACTATATGTGGCATAATCAAAGGGCCATTACTCTGTGAAAAATAGTCTGACCAAAACCATGTGAAAATATGAGCATCTCCTCTTGGTAATGAAGCTTCCCATGAAGTTTTGTTGAATTCCAGTCTGTAGTTTCTGAGAAGTAGTTCAGACAAGAATGGTACCACATGTACTATGTTGCATTATCAAAGGGCCATAACTCCATGGAAAATATTCTAAACAAAACCGTGTGATAAAATGCGCATCTCTTGGTAGTGAAGCTTCACATGAAGTTTTGTTGAGTTCCAGTCAGTGGTTTCTGAGAAGTAGTCCGGACAAGAAAAGTGGGACGAACGAAGCGGCGACTATATGCTCCCCCCCTTCGGGAACGGGGAGCATCTCCCCCCCCCCCCCCTTCTGGAACGGGGAGCATAATAAAAGAGGCCCATAGGGTCCTGTGCTCTACTGGCTGGCAACTTTGGTGACATTTTATCTTTATATTATAAGAAGGCATTTTAATATGGAGGCTCTATTGATTACAGTAATATAGCCAATTACAAAGTCCATAATGCAGTCACAGATCTCTCTGTTTTTTCAAATAGAACCAGGGTATCATGGATATTACTACTGTCCAAATTTGGTGAAGATCAAACAAGAAATGGGCAATGCCCACAAACCAGGTTTTAAACCTAATTATTTGTAACCAAGGCTCTATTTGTATAATGAATACATGATGATCATCAATGCTGCAAAGGTGCCAGAGGTGAAACATGCATACACACACTCACACTTAGATATATTACATATATATATGCAATAACTATACACCAACTTTGATGTCAATACACCAACGCATAGCGAAGATATTTGACCTTGGACGAAACGAACCCAAAAGCAATCCCAAGCGAGCTCTCGACATGTTCTTACTATAAACCAAGTTTGATGTCAATATGATCAACGAAACTCAAGTTATTCGCCGGAAACCAAATTTCTATTTTTAGTAATGGTGACCATGACCTTTGGCGGACCGAACCCAAAAGCGATCCCAAGCAAGCTCTCCACATGTTTTTACTATTACAATTTTCGTAAGAACAATTTTCTTTGGTTCCGAAAAATTCAACATAACGATAGTCAACTGTATAAATGACATAACATAACTGATTGGATGCGAACATGAGTATTTTAGCCATCCCCCCCCCCTCCTTTTTTTGAATAGGTCAAGTTAAAAATTATGCTGCTTTAATGTGTTTGTCCGGACAAATCAGTAGGAGTACTTAGACTGATGTACTGTTTTTAGATAACCCACTCATGCTTTCATCACAATGATATTGCTAAACAAGAGTGCCAAACTGTCACAAAATACGCCCGTCATAAGTCAGAGCTCAGGGTTAAAACAAGATAAGTTTTAGGTAATTTCTAAAATCAAAGGGTGACAACTCATGGGTGACATGAGCAATATTGCTGGTTATCGAAGTTGGCCGAGATATTATGCCCACAAACATTTTCACCAAGTTAGGTGAAGATCAGATGAAAACTGTTGAAGAGAGCGGACAAGGCTAATTTTGCCAATTTTGGATAATTCAAGGGCCATAATTGAGAAGTGCCTGGGGCGAAGTGGCTGGTCATCGAACTTGGCCGAGATATTATGCCCACGAACATTTTCACCAAGTTTGGTAAAGATCGGATGAAAACTGTTTGACTTAGAGAGCGGACAACATGTGGACGCCGCCCGCCACGGGAGTTCCTATAATACGTCCCGTTTTTCAAAGGGGCGTATAAAAATGTATAAATTCAATGAAACATACAATGTGTCGATTAAACATTGTACAGCTGATCAGGGGTCCCATTTGACCCTTGAGTTGACACTTGGACCCCAGGAATTTCCTAAATGCCACATTTTGACCCCCTGGAATCCGGCTGTAAGGACAATATTGTCTAAATTATTGGTAATTTTGGCTATGAAATGGTAAAATCAGGTAAAACATTATCAAAATGACCCTGGAGACTCGGCACCTAGTGGAACCCCTAATGTCGGACACAAAACATAAATATTCTCAAACAGAACTGCTAATACTCACCAGTTGGTCCAGGGTTTGTTTCAATTCCAGCCATTAGCAGTAACATTCTGATAAATGCTAGTGATCCAATCAATTTGACCAGCTGACTGAAGCTCACACAGAATGTCATACCAGCACCTCTACATCTGTATGTGGCAATGTCTACACCCATATTTCCAACTGAAATATGAAAAAAAAAATTAAGTATAACTCAAATCTCCGAAGGAAACAAGATTGAATAGAAAGAGTGGCACTATTAATAAATATAACCTCACGGGGACTTCAGGGGGAAAGGGGTTGCAGCCCTTTATCTTTTTCTAGGCAAGTTTCATTAAATTTGGCCTTGCAGTTTCAAAGATGTCGTCTGAATGAAAAGTTAACAGGCTGATACATGCACGCACACACGATGGACAATTCGCCATGACATTAGCTCTCTGGCCAAAGCGCTAATAAACCATAGAAACAAATCAACAGAAATGCAACTCAATGATAAACAGTATGCCCCCTCATGGTATTTTTGTCATAGAGTTATATTTTGTACAATTACATAAGCAAGTTCAAAGTATGCTGCACAAATATACATGCTGGAAATGTTTTGCGGAAAAGTATTACTTAAATAAATAGTCTTTAAAAAAACTCATAGCTTTGTAATTCAAATGTACATGTTAATTTAGAAACAAGAGAGCCATGATGGCCCTATATCGCTCACCCGAGTACATTGCCATGTTGGCTTCAAGAGAGTCCAAGAGGATTTTCGAAGGTTTGACCTCATGACCAACTTTTTGTTCCAACATGACCTAGTACCACACTGGATTTGCATTTTATTAAGACAAACATTCTGATCAAGTTTGTTGTAGTTCGAGTAGAAAATGCAGCCTCCCAAGAATCTACAAGCATTTTCCAGCATTTGATCCTGTGATATTTTTTTTTACCTCAGATGACCCAGTTTCAATCTTGATTTTATTTGGGCAAACATTTTAACCTAGTCTCATCGATTTATATGATGAGAAGTTTTCCTTATATAACTCTATATAAAACAAGTTGCCCCTAAGGCAGGGCCAGTTTTGACCCCAGTGTCACCATTTCAACAAATTCGGTAGACGACCATTAGACAATGCTTTATGCCAAATATCTTATCTCTTGCAGTTCATGAGAAGAAGATTTTCAAAGTTTTCACTATATAGGTCTATATAAAACAGGAAATGGGCAATGCCCACAACCAGGTATTAAACATAGCTATTTGTAACCAAGGCTCTATTTGTATAATGAATACATGATGATCATCAATGCTGCAAAGGTGACGTAGCTGATACACACACTTGCACTCAGATATATATGCAACAACTATACACCAAGTTTGATGTCAATACACCCATGCATAGCGAAGATATAAAGTGGAAATTTATTTTAAATTTAAATGACCTTGGACGGAACGAACCAAAAAGCAATCCCAAGCGAGCTCTCCACATGTTCTTACTATACATCAAGTTTGGTTACAATATGATCCACGAAACCCAAGTTAGTCGCCTGAAACCAAATTGCTATTCTTAGTAACGGTGACCTTGACCTTTTGACAGAACATGATTGTCAAAAGCAATCACATATTCTTAATATACACCAAGTTAGATGACATTATGATCACTGAAACTAAAGTTATTCGCCAAATTGCTATTTTTAGTAATGGTGACTTTGACCTTAGACAAAACGAAATCCCAAGCGAGCTCTTGACATATTCTTGCTATACACCAAGTTTGATGCCAATATGATCTCTGAAACTAAAGGAATTCGTCGCGAACCAAATTTATATTTTTAGTAATGGTGATCTTGACCTTTGACAGAACAAGTCCAGTCAAGTCAAGTAAACTTTATTTAGAAGTCAGTTTTTACAACATGATAAACACAAGCTCCACTGAGCTTTTGTCCCTCAGCTACCAAAGATGAATGTGTGGACTAAGTTTGAGGACGATAGGTCAAGGTGTTCTCGAGATATTGATAGGTAAAGGTTTATGTACAATTGACCCTTCCTCATTCGCACTGTAGCCACGCCCACCTTAGCAACATGTGCTCATTGTTACTACTTTAGACAAGCGCTTTTCAAAATGGCGACCGACAATAATAAATGTAGTAGGAGTGTCTTCCAAGCGATTTTTCGTGAAATTATCTTTGTGATCAACATTTGACTCTGAATTTTTTACATGCCTGGTTTCCTGGTAAGAAAGTAGTACTCAAAACCGTCTGTGATGGATTAAAGAGGAACCAAGAAAAATCAACATCATAGTTAAGCGTATCCGGGAGTTGCCATTGCTCAACTTTAATGCGCATGTTCTTTTCGATTATTGTAGGTTTTGCGTTGGGTTAAAGACGTATAAAGGGAGTAGTTTGCTGTTCTCTTTTACATTGCAAAGATTTTTACTAAACTTTTTTGTCACCAAGCACAATACAAATAATGATATCATTATGTTTAATTGAAAGATTTCATTATAGTTTTGCAGTTTTCCTACTACTTTCTTTTTCCATATACTTTAGTATTAAAAAAGAAAATCATTGATATTTAAAATTCTACATTTGAAATTATAAAATGATCTTCAATAAATATTTACAACTAACACATTTTAGGAAAATGTAAAACGGTTATGGGTTACCAAGTGTATTAAGGGTAAGTATCTTCAACTTTCACTTTCCATATAATATATTACATTTGAAACACAATAAAACAATCTTTAACTTAAAATCAAGCAAGGTGACCTATTATTTTTATTTCATATTTTCATTCAGACAGTGACTCTCATATATAGTATACCAAGTTGTAAGAAAATCTGTGTGCTAGAAAAAACTTGTATCGATTTTGCTCTATATTCATATGAAATATTTATGTTCAATCTTCATTATCATAAAATCGAGCAAGGTGACCTATCATTTTATTTCATATTTTAGTTAGATACATTACACTGATCAAATAGACAAAGTTTAAGGGAAATCTCTGCGTTAGAAGAAAAATGCACACAATTGACATCTTTAGGACAATATAAGGATTTTTTAATGTTGTCTATAATAATCTGACATAAGCAATATTTAATAATGAAGGGTATATCAAATTTTGTGAAAGTCCATGTCGTAAATATTTTGTTTTGAAATTGACAAAACAATCTGTTAAATAAATAATTTTGTGTGAGGACAGACATTTCGATATTAGGATTTCTCAAATCTTCAATAAATCATTCAACACATATTTCAAAAAATTCCAGAAATTATGCTTTAAAGAAACAATGCCAGTTTTGGCTTGGACAAATTATATAATGTTACGCAATAAACAATATTGTCCCCTGTGTGCACAATCACGGACATATAAACCATTGATTCGCAACAGGCCGATATGTGTGCTTAAACTTGTTTGAAGTCTCGGCAAGGGCGAGATTTTTCATCCGAGATCTAACAATCGGAACACCTTTAAAAAATTAACGAAATGATCCGAAAAAATTGCAATGTCCGCCATCTTGTTTCTGAATAGAGAATTTGACATTTTGAACTGCCGAAATCGTCACATTTACAACCGCTTCACATTTCTTGATGATATTTTATATATTTTGTGTTTTTGTTGTTGTTTGCTTGCATGCATTTTTGGTTCAATACTGAGTTGTAAGACTGCAGAACGAGGGTGACATTTAATCGGATGAAATTTCGATTTTACAGGCTATCAGTAAAATCACAGACTTGGTTTATAAGTCTGTTATAAAATGAAATTATTCCCTACATTATCTTGATTTATTTTGATTTCCATTATTTATCATTTTTTTGTTGTTAAATTATTATAAAACAAAATAATAATTGCACTTCTTCAGACTAAAATTTGTTGTATAGAAGTTCGGATATATATTTCGGTTACATGTTGGTTATAAATGAAGTATAATGATTTAAATATTTCAACATTGATTAACATGTGATGAATAATTTTCATGTGAGTGCTACTACTCAAATTTAAGAGACGCATTTAAAGCAGCGTTTTCGCCACACGTTGCAGAAATACTGTTTCAGTCTCTTCGTTCATGAGGAGCTTCAGAAGCCACAAATAATGGAATCAAAGACGGAATGTTTAATCCTCATGGTCGTTGGACTAGTGAAAATGCTAAAGACGGTCTGTCAAAGACAACTTAAACAAACGCTTAGCAGTATCGCAATCATTAAGACTCTAACATTCCTTCAGCATTTATTAAGTGCTCATTGATTGACTCAATTGTGAAACATTTTTCCTGAAAGGGTTGGACCAGCAACACTCAATAATTTTCAAGTTATCAGAATTATGATTAGTTATACATAACTGTGTAGCCTTATATTGCATAATTAGTTTCATCTGATTCTGTTATATTCCCGTTCTTTGATTTCAGTCAGTTGACCAAGTGCTACCCATAAATCACAAATTAAACAGTAATTTGAAATGTATGTTGTTTTATGTCTTGCTAATCAGAGGTGGTCGAGTTGTAAGGGAATGTAATTCTTAACAACAGGTTTTTGGTCTGACAAGTTTGCATTTGGTCTGACAAGAAGATTTTCAAAGTTTTCACTTCTAAAACCTATTTTTAGCTCCTGTGACCTACTTATGCAACAGACCGAAACAATTTAGATAACTTCAAAAGAGGACCACCTAAGAATCATTCCTGTGAAGTTTTGTCAAAATCCATTGAGTGGTTTATATGAGATGTTGTTTATAGTTTCCACCCACTATATACATGTAGGGACCACAGCCCCGCCCCTGGATGCCATTTTTTTTTAAGGAACTTAATAATTTATGCAATCTTGTAAGCGGACCACTAGACAATGCTACACACCAACTATCAAAGCCTTAGACCTGGGTAGACCTTAGGTTTACACTTTTAAAATCTATTTTTATCTCCTGTACCCTACTTACGCAGCAGACCTGAACGATTTATGCAACTTTGCAAAAGGTCCACCCAAGGATCATTCTGTGAAGTTTGGACAAAATCCATTCAGAAATATAGGAGATGTTGTTTGAAGAAAATGTTGAGGAACGACGCATGATGGACATCCAAGGATCCTAAAAGCGCAACCAATAAATGACAAGTGCAATTTTCCGGAGATGTCTTAGACCCATCTGTTTGACGGTTGACCTCCAAGTGCGACCATGACCATTCTGCTACTGACACAGGTCTTGCACGAGACGTACCAAGTCAGTTGTGCCAAATAATATGAACTAGAATGCGTCCATAGGACACAGATGCCCCCACTTGCATCCTTAGAATGCGTCCATAGGACACAGATGCCCCCACTTGCAGCCTTTGTCACAAAAGCAAATGTTATTATTCTGCTCATAGTTTGTGAATGGATATCAAAATTACCAAGTGAACAACTGTACTGTTTATGGTAACAAGTCAAGGGCCAAATTTGTGCACTAACTGGACACAGGCAAACACGAAACCCCAGGTGCACAACTATACAGGTTGGCGAGTGTAGCTGATATACTGTTGGAGATATGCGCGACACAAAATTGCACGCTCTGTATGCTACATTTTCAATAAATCAAGGGCCATAACTTTGCACTTACTGGGCTCATCGAATTATGAATCCCCAGGTGCAATATAACACATGCGTGTGAACATTTCTGTAAAGTCTTAAAACTCTGGCTCATATACTTTTGGAGATATGTGCGACACAATATTGCATACTCTGTCGGCTATATTTTAACAAAGTCAAGGGCCATAACTTTGCAGTTACTGGGCACAGCCAAACATGAAACCCCAGGTGCACAACTACACATGCTGGTGAACATTCCTGCAAAGTTTAATGACTCTGGCTCATATACATTTGGAGATATGTGTATCACAAGATTGCATACTCTGTAGGCTATATTTTAACTAAGTCAAGGGCCATAACTTTGCAATAACTGGGCACAGCCAAACATGAAACCCCAGGTGCACAATTTCACATGCTGATGAACATTCCTGTAAAGTTTAATGACTCCGGCTCATATTGTTTTAGAGATATGAGTGACACAAGATTGTGTGACGGACGGAAGGAGGGACGGACGGACAAGGGCAAATCTATATGCTGCCCCTTTTCAGAGTGGGGGCATAAAAATCACCCAATAAGTTGACAGATAATGTTCTGGACAGACAAAATCCGGGCCCAAATTGTGCCCTCTAGAGTGTCCACAAATTGTGGACAGACATCCAACGATCCTGAAAGCATTAAATCAGGAGCATGAAGGACAAAATTGTAAAACTTAATTATTTCAAATTATTCATTTTAATCATTTACATCAATTATAAAACAAGTAGGCCTCGAAAATTCTGCTCACCTTTGCAAGATTGGGCGAGTAGAATTTAAATAATACTCCATATTTAAGAGCAGTCTATAAATAAATTATCATCACAGTAACACGTATACGCGCGTGGTGTGACGTCATGATTGCAGTAATGACGCAGTATTAACAGCTATTAACTAGAATATTACTCAAATTCATTCGAAGTGCATATTTAAAACAGGTGCACAGTAATAAGGATTACATACGAAACTAAGTATGTGTTTACACATTTTGATTTTCACCTTCAGAACATAAGTTTTGAACCCTGAGTTCAATGTTCAATGTTTTTTTGCTATTTTCATTCTCTCAGTGAGAATAAAGAAGTTTATTGACATGGCAACTTTTCAAGAAACTTTCAAGTGGGAAATTCGACTCAAACATTATATCTCGCTCATTTCTTCCCAGGGCATCGAAATGTCAAGTCTTGCTGATCGCAAACAACGTAGGTTAGCAACGACAATACATGAACACAAATGCAACCCTAAATTGGTTGATTGTGAAATGACCGATGGTGTAAATGTGTAAGCAGTCCTATAATGGATTATTATAGATCTACAATATCTACAAATTATTTTGACAGTGTCATATGATACAACACTTCAACAATGGATTAATTTACAGGTATTTATGGCCTTGACGCATTGACTTTCCATGTAAAATATACAGGTACTTCAGTAGTATTTCGGTTAGTCGTGTGACCAGTTAAAATAGAGTCCTGACAAGTTCTTACAACTCATACTAATAGCTCTTGATGACTGGCAAACTAGTTCTAGTGCCTATGAATGGATTGTGGAGTTGGTGATCACTCACTCATGGTGACCTTACTCATCACAGTGATAGAACTCACCATGTTCAAATAAGTATTATTGCACATTACGCCACCAAACCACTATGCAGCCTTGATGACCTACACAAACAACAATCATACAGGCAATATTACAATAAAGAAATGTCATTTCTCACCTGGTGGGTCAGGATTCGACACTATAACAGCTAGTATCAACAATATTCCGATAAATGTCAGTGATCTGATCAATTTGCTAAAGCTGACAAAAAACGACATTCCATCAGCATCTTGCCCTTTAGCAGCACCTTGTCTAACAGCACCTTTTTTTTGTCTGACAGCAGCACCTTGTCTGACAGCAGCACCTTGTCTAACAGCAGCAGCTTGTCTGACAGCAGCACTTTGTCTAGCAGCAGCACCTCGCCCATCACCAGCTTTTTGCCCATCACCAGCACTTAGGCGAGAGACAAATGATCCAACTCTACATCTATATGTGTTAAGATCCACGCCCATACTTGTTGCTGTAATATACAAGAAAATAACTTATAACATTACATGCAGTGTAGAGTGGTAATAAAACCCATGTATTATTTTTGATATTTCACTAGTGAAATAACTCACATGCGTGCGTCGTCACAACAAAACAAGCGCGACGTTGATGTCGACATTGTTAACTGTTTATTTTGTACAAAGTTTGACATTTTATTTCATAGGAAATTAATGTCTTGTTAATTTGAATATGAAATTTGATAGAATCCTTTGAAATCGTATCATTTGGCTGAAATTTAAAAAGAAAATTGTCAGAACTACATTTGATGCGTCAGCTTTTGTTTACAAAATACCGCATTACACACGTCATCATTTGCTTGCTTTAAAGACGTAAAGGTAATGTTTAAGCGAATATCAGCCGTTTCTGCTGTTATATCATAAATAGAATTTTACATTCGTGTTCATTTGAACTTATTAATCTCGTCATCTAAAACCAATAAAAACGAGGCTTAGAAGACTCATTTAATAAATTCAATAAATAATGACCACTCATGTAAGATCCTCTATATAATATATAGGGGTGTCAGGGTATGTATGGAGCATACCATGATATTGCTTCATTAACCAAAGGCCATACCAAATTGAATCTATATTTAGCATAGGTTCATTTTTAAAAATGTACATAAAATGTAGGAAACTAGGAATTTGAACAAGAGGGCCATTATGACCCTGAATCAGTCAATGCGAAAGACCGTCGGGCCTCGGACCTGACCAGTAAAATTTGATCTGATGAAATTTACAAGTACACTGGCCCTCCTGGCCAGTGAATTCACAGTGAACAAAAATAGCCATATCTAGACTGGAAATTTCATTATGAGCCACAACTAACTTCATGATTTGCATTGGTTTATGGCAATTTATTAAGTAACTGGCGCATTCAGAAATTAAAACTGACTGTACGAAGCACCACATCCTCAACTAATTAACAAGTATTCTGTGTAACAAATAAGTCCTGGCAATATATTACTTTGAAATATCATGTATTTATTCAAAATACATACGTACGATTTTCAATTCATGTAAATACAACCAGAAATATGCGCAAAAATAGCCATATGCACCATTAAAAATGAGCCATGCCAAGAGATTTCCAACCTAGTGGTCAAAATGACGTCACGTCAAAAACAGATGACAAAGTTTGGCGTCATAAAGACGTCCTAATTGTTTACACGCAATTACTGTTCCATTGAATTGTCTCCTCGACTATGTGCATAAGGCCAAATAAAATAAAATGTATGGTTCCTGTGACATGTCTGAAAAATAGGGTAGGTTTTACAAAAAAAATGTTCTTCTTTAAGTAGACTCCCCCCATTGGTGTCTTTCTTCATATGCATGTATATATTAGTTTCTAAAACTTCTGGCTGTAGATGTAGTATACTAAACACTGCATTTATGCACATTTTGGCTTTTAGTCACCCTCTGTAGCATGCTAACCTGCTTTGTAACAATACAGCATGTTCAGTGATATTTCAGAAAGTACCCACCCCAACTAAAAAATGTGGGTACAATAACAAAAACGGTGGGTACACAACGAACAGCATTAATAAAAGTGATCTGAATTGACTATAATAATATTTATTCCTCGTAAAAGACGGAGCGGTCGACATTACGGACCGTACAGTACGGATTTTATTGTATACAAGACCCGAAAACGAAAGTGATTGCATGGATATTCGCGTGAAATCCAAGGCATAAACGCGTATTTTAATTTTCCTTGTCGATGTTTTGCGATGCTGGAATAAATAGTTAAAGAATTCAACGTAGGCTGCTGAATAAATACACGTTTGCTACGTCGGCAAGGTCAGTCACGCTCCATTATCTCCCCCAAACTATCGATAAATGCAGGTACCCGTCAACTTTGAGTACGGAACCGATGTTTATTCCGCGGCGTTTATGGAATATGCGATACCGATTGGCGTGCGTACTTGCACCCGCTCATGTTAAAAAATCGGCATGCATTTCATTATTTCTGCGCGAAATTCGCAGATTTTGGCGTAAATGAACATGCTGCAATACTGCTTTCAAAAACCTTGTAAGCATTATCCCCATTCACGGACGTTGAAACCAATGTTCCGACAGTTGGCTTGATGCCTGAAGGGGGATGGAAGATGTGAAACAACTCTATAATCGATTAATATTATGACGTATGATTATAGCTCCGCCTATACACCACTGCGGTCTGTTGAGTCTATGCATGAAATCAAGAATGGAAATTATTATAGAAAGTATATTTAGCGCATTTTATTACATGTAATGCCTTTTGTTATTTTTAGTAGAAAATTTAACAATGAGAGATTTTAAAGGTGCTGAACTCCAGATTAAAAACAAATCGTCGTATTTTGCAATTCCGCAAAATATGTGTAGTCTTATCATCATAAACGTAAATAAAAGTTGTATATGGTGAATATTTGAATCATTTAAAGCAATTAGGCTAATTAAATCGTCGTCGTAATATCGAGCAATCGGGGTTTTCCAGTTTAAAAATACCACAGAGTTCCCATCTAGCATGCACCTCACGAGTCACATGATCAATTTGCAATATAAACATACACAATGGCGTGATCCACTACTGACATCGAGGAGATAATTGTTCAGGGATTATTTATTTTCTTTGCGTGTAAATAAATAGTAAGTGACTTATGGCCACCTTGTTTACTGCATTTATTCTTTTCTTTGCGCTGATGAATTGTTTACATGACAGAGACGTTCCGAATGCGCATGAGCTCAATGTTTACGGTTCTATTTTTAGATTTACTGGGAAGACTAACCCTAGTAAAATTTACGATGGAAAAATACGAAAAACTACGCTATGACAATGTTTCGCAAGTAATGATGAATGAAAGTAAGAATGTTTTAGAGCTTTACGTGCAACAATATCAAGATTTTGTAAATGTTTGACAATTTTCTTTTTTTTGCTCGCTCGTCAATCTGGAGTTCAGCACCTTCAAACCAGTTTAGAGAATATTTCTTCACATTTAAAAGCAACCCCAACAGATAGCTAAATCAGTGGCTTATCAGCTGGAATTTCAGCAAATTTCCAATAGTCACTAAACACTTCTTACTATAAAATCTTTATTTTTCAAGATATGATCAAACCATGTAAATGAAAAGTTTTATTTCTGTTAATTTTGAGCCATTAAGAGAATTGGCATTGCAGGATATTATATTAAGTCCACTACACATTTGAAATTATTTTTCTTTGTGCTGTTCTGCTTCTATGTAAGTGTTTGTTTTAGTACCAAGAATACCGACAACTCACTGTAGGAGTTGAAGAAGCTGGGGTGGACGGAGAACACGGAGTCCTCATCTGTGACATTGAAGTCACTGCAGTCACTGACTGCAGAAGAAAGGTCTGACACTTGTGTAAGAGAATCAGTGTCAGACTTATTCTTTGTCGGAGTGGGCTCTGGGGTCTCCCGTGGCGTGGAAATTTGCACGGTTGGGACAGCCTTGGACCCCTCTAGATTGGGTTTTATGTCGGGTCTAGACAACTTGTTAATTACTCCCACCGTAATCCACTCCCCCGGAACTATATAGTTGGGAGGAGTAGATGTTATTGATGTTGTTTTTGACGGGGGAGTTTTATGTGTCAAGACATTTATCGGACTTGGAGGGCCGCGGCTGTCCTTCCCATTCTGAGCTGCAAGGTATGCCCTCTCAGCTCGTGAAACAGAATCAACCACTGAAGCCCACGAGACACCCTCTCTCCTCATTGCCATAGATAGTAACACATTGGGCTCTAATGTAGAGAGGACATCCCGGGAACCAGGTCGGATGATTTTTACTGCAGTTGGGGCACAAACAGTACCCCTCTTTGCAGTCTTCAGGTCTGTGACCCCCCCGAGCACCTAGAGCATATTTGGTCATTGTGCAGTTGTTTGCCTGGTGGCCGAACCCTTGGCATCGGTAGCATCTCATGGGGGTGTAAATAAAAGGTTCTGTTTTTAAGGAATTTTGGAATCCCCAATTTTGATATAAAATGGAACAGCCCCACTAAAAGAAAGTTTAACTGACCCAGTTGCCCCCCTAGATTTGTTTGTAATTCTGTTTCAAGATATAAGCTACACCCCTGTTGATGGTTCAGAATGTAAAAAAAGGCGGGAGCTCTGTTAAGTAAATATTTGTGGGGACCCCATGGATGACCATGTCTGTGACCCGGTCCTGAAGTAGTCGAATTGCAACCACCTCACAATAACGGAGTCTCAGTTTTTTGTCATTTATGACTTTATTTAATGGTTTGGCCCCTGGGAATACCAGCATTACCGAACCCGACGCCAGAGGTGTAACCTGCCTGACAAGCGGCATTTGGATATTTAATTATTTCCCAAGCTTGACAACGTCAAGCTGGGAGAGGAGAGCCCCAGGACTCCTGGATTTAAGGATACATATAAATTGACTAGGATGGCTGATTCTATGTTTTTCACAGGGGTCCAGGGACTCCCCCACTATCCTACTTAAGTCCAGCGGGTGCCTCCCCGACGCTAAAATTCTGGGTTTTCAAACAGTATCCCTACCCGCCATATTGGAACAGATTTAGTGGGCTAGACCAACGACCGACAGGGACCCTATACAAAGCAGATATCACAGAATATGTGGTAAAGTAAAAGAAAGACTTACAGTTACACACAAACAATGACACACACACAAAGACGAACAAAACACAAATCCACGGTTGCTATATATATTATGGAGATGATAATTGATAGATTTGTAGACCCGGTAATAAAGTCTAAAATATTCAAAATAGTGTGAACCTGAAAAAAAGAGCGAAGCCAAAATAAAGACCGGGTCGCGAAAATATGTGATAATAATATCTATATTATATAGATGTTGATAGGTCAATACAATTTAGAAATACAATTTTGGGAAGAAAGAATGATAGCAGTCACGTGACAACTGAACTACGTCATATTGATACGTCAGTAGCTCTGACGTATCTATAAATTGTTCTCGTCTTGTTCACTCACGAGTGAGGACATATTTTTGTGTAGTGATTTAAAATGGAAGATAAATTAGACAATTTATTGCTATTCGTCGAGGAAAAGTTTTCTAATTTGGAGACTAGGATAGCGGACATTGATGCTAGATCCTCTAGTTCTGTTCAGCACGGACATTTTGTGCATACTGCTCCAGTTTTCTCGGAGCCATTAGAAAGCCGCGAGGACCACGTGGTCTCCAGTTCCGTGCCATCCGGCGCCACTGGCAGTATTGAAGATATTCAGGGGGATTTCCAGGCATTAAAGGAATCTTTGACACGCATCAAACTGCCTGCCGACCTAAAATTAAACGAATCCCGTCAAGGTATCCAGCGGAAGGACCAGCCAGTGTTTAATATAGTGGCCAAGTGTAGTCGATACAACGAGACTCTGATAAAGTTGTTATCCACAATAGAGCCTGGATCTAAAAGTAACATTTCGCATGAAACGTTGGATCAACTGTTTATAATCGCACGTGCGCAAGGACGCTTTCTGCAGGACGAATACTCGTCCCTTATTGTAAGTAGCCAATTTGACTCTAACACATCGAAGTTATTTCGGGCGCTTCAGAAGAACACATCCGGCTTGAACCCTGCATCTTTAGAAACTCTTCGATCGGCTGCTTCTATCGCAGCTGTTAGCCGACCACCAGGACCAGCACGCGGCAGTGCACCGTCATATCGTGGCAGGGGTCGCGGTAATTACAACAACAACCAGCGACAGGCCTTATAGCGAATAAAGCTTTGTCATTGTCATTGTCATTGTCATTGACAGGACGTCTACCATTCGTTTACCCAACGGCAATTTCCGAAACGACCAACTCGAGATGCTACCCATGAAGAAGACTAGTTTCAGCTGTGCTTACGGTTACATATAATGTGTTTCATTAATATGCATATTTAATGAATGTGTTGTGTTGATTTGTATCTGACTGTGCATATTCTGTGTGTACTCACGTTCAAATGTGTAATTCAAAACTACGCTCCAGTTTAAGTGCTTGGATTAACATTGATTCACCGGATTACGTCTTAGACTGGGTACGGAATGGTGTTCCTATTCCTTTAAAGTGTGATGTAGTTTCATTTGAGTTGGAAAACCATAAACTGTCGAATAAACAGACATCATTTGTACAAGAAGAAATCGAGCGATTGCTGTCGCTCAGTTACATCGAAGCATGTGATTATAAACCAACTTGTGTGAGTCCATTATCTTGTGTTCCCAAAAAGAATGGCAAACTGAGATTAATTACTGACTTGAGACAACTTAATTCTCATTGCAATGTGCCAAAGTTTCGAAATGACGATATAAGACAAGCAGTTAAAATAATTCAGTGTAATGATAAGTTTGTAAGTGCTGACATTAAGGACGGATTTTTCCACATTCAGGTTGCATCGGATTATAGAGACTTGTTAGGATTCAAGTGGAATAATCAATATTACCATTGGAAGGTTTTACCTTTTGGATTGAGTTGTTCCCCTTATTATTTTAATAAGATTTTGAGACCTGTGATTGCTTATTTGCGTTCTTTAGGTATTCGTGTGACCGTCTTTGTTGATGATTTTTTATTAGCGGACAAGGCAGCCAATATTACAGATAGTTTAGACTTATTTTTACACACACTTTCCGACTTGGGTGTTGTGATTAATTTTGAAAAGTACCAATTAACTCCTTCATGTCGCATTAAATACCTTGGGTATAACATTTCTAGTGCAGACGGAAAACTTATCGTTAAAGCTCAGAGTACGCGCGTTTCTAAGTTGAAAAATTCGATACGCAGGGCGCTGACAGCGGTTGTCATTAGTGCGCGTGCACTTGCTAGAATTTGTGGCCTATGTATTTCCGTGGCCTGGGTGGTGACTCCAGGTAAATTATTTTTGCGCAAATCTTACCAGCTTCTTAGTACAAAAAGATCGTGGACAGACTCTCTTACTATAACAAGTGCAGTAGCGGCGGAGTTGAGCTGGTGGCTTGACTCTGTTGACGCGTGGAACACACGTGAGATATGTTCAGAATCCATTCAGGCACAGGTGGTGACGGACGCATCACACTTAGGCTGGGGTGCAGTGTACGAAGGTCACATAGCGTCAGGGGACTGGAACAAACGTATATCATTCCAGTCGTCAAACGAGCGGGAGATGCTCGCTATTCTTATGGCGCTAAAGTCATTTGGTCCTATGCTAACGGGCAAGCGGGTCCAAATATTAACCGACAATATATCGGCAGTCGCTTATATTCGGCACATGGGCGGTCCCAGTCCGAGTCTTTCAAAACTAGCAACAGCAATTTGGGCCGAAGCCATGGCAAATGGACTTTGGCTCGAGTCCGCGCATATTGCAGGCAATCTGAACACGGAGGCGGATCATTGGTCTCGAACCCCGGACAAACACAATTGGCGTCTTCATCCGAGTCTGTTTCGTTACATAGACACATTATGGGGACCCCACACGGTCGATCGCTTTGCGAACTGTCAGAACACGCAAATAAGTCGGTTCAACAGTCGTTACTGGGAGCCAATGTCAGAGGGTGTCGACGCGTTGGCACAAGTCAATTGGTGCTTAGAGAACAATTACGTAAATCCGCCGTTTTGTCTACTGTCGCGCGTGCTAGATGTAGTAGAGACACAGTGTGCCATAGCAACGGTAATCGCACCCGTCTGGAAGGCGCAGCCATGGTATTTGAAACTACGCCAAATGTCCATAGCTCCACCGTTGAAAATTCCAAACAACAGGAACAGTTGTCGCGCGATGGGCATAACGCCAGAACCTTGCAGGAATCGAAAGTGGACTCTATATGCTTGGAGAATATATGGCGGGAAAATCTAACCGCTCAGCAGGGTTGGTCAAATTCTGCGGTTAATAGACTTGTGTATTGTCTAGGACCCACTACTATGCATTCATACAATAGGATTATCAACAAGTTCGCTTTGTTCTGTGAGAATGTAGGCAGTATATTTCCTCCATCCGGCTCTGCTACCGTTGCAGATTTCCTGTGTGATGTCGCGAGCACATCTGACCGTCCGCAGTCAGTTTTACGTACCGCTTCGGCGGCTTTAGGGCACACCTACAAATGCCTAGGCATAAACAATGTACTAGATTCTCCCGAGCTTCAGATGCTAATCACTGGACTGGTTAAATCAGGAACCTCGAGGCCTATGAAGCGTTCAAGGCCTATGCCTGTGCACAAGTTTCACGACATGTTTCGCGAATGGCCTGACAATGACGAACTAAATATTAAGGATCTAAGACTTAAAACAATAGTGCTTCTTGCGCTTACACTCATGCTTAGACCGTCTGATGCCGCTCCAAAGGGTAAAATGCATACTGCAGACGGACCCTCAGATCTTGTGTTTAGTGTAGATCAGGTAGAATTTTCAGGAGACGGTGCAAAATTCACATTGTTCGGAATAAAAAATGACACGTCGCGCACAGGTTTCGAGGTTAAAATTACGAACGCAAGCATACGTAAACTTGATCCAATTCAAACATTACGAGACTACATATCACGGACAGATTGTAACAGGGGTGTAAACGGTCCGGTTCTCATCTCTCTTAGAGCCCCGTACGCTGCACTAAGCGCATCATCCATAGCACGCATATTAGACGAGTCGATAACTCTGACAGGGTTAGCAGGTCATGGGTTCTCGGCTAAATCATTTAGACCAACAGGGGCTACGTCGGCCATTGAAAACAATATTGACCCTGAAATCGTCAGGAAAGTAGGCCGTTGGAAGAATTCTGAGGTGTTCTTCCATCATTACGTACATGCGCGCACTCCCAGCGAGTTTACTGATGTCATTCTGACACACGACTGATTGATAGTTATGACATGTACGTGTAGCTACATAAGTTTACTAAGCATAGACTGAAATTTTTTCAATATAACAGTGTGGAATATCTGATCTTTACATTAAGAGTCTTAATTATATGTTTTGTTCATTGTATTATGTTAAACATCCATGTTAAATATTATATACATGAAAGTTGTGAGTTTGTAGTTTTGTCGATAGAGCGATTGTTTGATGAAACTTTGCATACTTTTAGTTTAATATTTTGATATTGTATTATGTCAAACATCCATGTTAAATATACATGATAGTTGTAAGTCTGTAGTTGTATAGATAGAGCGATTGTTTGAGGAAACTTAAATGTTTGTTTTGGGTTGTTGTTTTTTACTTTGTATATTTTAGTTCAATACTTAGCTATTGAATCAGTATCATATTATCCCTTCAGTTACTCATTATAATGGCATGTTGTTTGTTTATTTTAATTACTTATTAAAAGTAAACGAAACACGTATTGTTTTGTTGTCACTGTGACGTAGATTTAACAAAATAGCAGTCACGTGACAACTGAACTACGTCATATTGATACGTCAGTAGCTCTGACGTATCTATAAATTGTTCTCGTCTTGTTCAGTTTGATATGTTAATTCCTTGTTACATTGGTGTATATGTTGAATATTAGTATGTGAGTGAGTAGATGAGTACATGGCATGTTGTTTGTTTATTTTAATTACTTATTAAAAGTAAACGAAACACGTATTGTTTTGTTGTCACTGTGACGTAGATTTAACAAAACAAGAACAATAAGGACGGAGGAGGCGGTAACCATACACTTTCTTCTTTCGCTGTAGTTCCTATTTTCATAATTTTGTCTTTCTTTTATCTTTTTCTCTCGGCTTTTTTACGTTTACTTCCGCCGGAAGTCAAAAGCTCTCATCATGAGATCCATTCGGAAATCCTCGGCCAACTACGTCGAGTTATCCGAGTAACGAAGTGGTACGGAAATGCCCGAGAGTTGTCGAGAATGCATGAGATCATGACCCAATCGTAACTACTCGGCGGTATCCGGCAGAGCTCGGAATACATACATAGTTATTTATATCTCCGAGGTGTTCCGAGTGATCATGACCTCTGGAGTGTTAACAAGGTTTTACTATAATTGAACCTAATGACCTAGTTTTTGACCCCAGATGAACCAGTTTTGAACGTGACCTAGATTTCATTAAGACAAACATTCTGACCAAGTTTCATGCATATCACCGATGAATTTCCTGTTTTTGTCGGACACATTGTCCGATGCAAAATTTCAGTCAGCACCATTTATTTTCGGAAATTTGCTAAAGAGAAAAATCAAATAGTGGAAAAGCGGTCCCTTCGAAAAGTATGACATTCAAAATTGGGGAATATTTACCGTTGGCAAATGCTTTATTCCACTCAATTTTGATGATAAATGCGGTTAAAAGCGGCTGAGACCAGTTCTCAATGTCTGTGATGATCACGCAATCACTTTCGTTTTCAGGTCTAGTATACGATAAAATCCATACGGTACGCCTGCTCCGTATTTTACGAGGAATGAAAATTATTATAGTAATTCAGATTACTATTAGTTTTGCCTGTATTATACTGATAATTTATGTCTTATAGTCTGTGCTATGACTATTCACATATAATTTACCTCATTGTATGTGTAGTTTATGTTTCATTTGTTGCTTAGTGTTTATGAACAGCTGACTATTTTAAAGTGTATTACTTCTTGCACTTTGATTGACTTGTGTTTGAGAGTATACATTGTCTGCATCTTTCAATGTGCTTAATTGATAGTGAGATGTTTGTTTAAACTTTAACAAGAATAAAATAGACAAGAAATAAGATAACAGTGCTCCAGTGAATCATCCTACAAGCTCTATTAGAAATGATTTGCTGACTATTAAAAGCAATTTCAAAGAAACACTAAAATGATTACATTGAAATAATTAGTCCTATGCTATGGAATATTGGGGATCGAGGGGACAACTGCACTAAATATTTGTTGATTGCAAGCTGTAATATAGCCCCGAAAGACTGAAACCGACCGTTCCAAAATTGGCTCAAGAAAAAAAAGCCAGTGCTAGCCTTGGTTGCCCAATTCATCTAGTGAGCAAAAGAAGAGACCTCAAATCTTGCTTAATTATAATGGTTATAAATACATGTAGTAAAACATTAAACAACATTTAAAATAAGGATTTTATGTTGCTAATCCTGTTCAAAACATTGCGACAAGTAAAAAATTGTTGCGACAAGTAAAAAAATGCTGTGACAGGTAAAAAATGTGTCTTTACCTGTCGCAATGTCCTGTGAAGGAGAAAAAGTTTTCGCGTTGACTGATATGGCTACAGACATAATGGTGATTCGATCAAAAAATCTTTCCGAGGTCATTGCCTCCCACTGCTAACTTAAGTAGGAAAGCCGTCTGTCGCTTGCAGTGAAACTAAGGAATGCACTAGTTATGGAGACCAGGTAGATCATGTGTAGACTGACAACACCTTTAAATGAAGCTGTTGATTATTAAACCCAACAGAACTTAACCAAACGTTACAGAACCATGCACTGAGCCAACTATAACTAGAAGGTGTCCATAGGACACAGATGCCCCCACTTGCAGCCTTTGTCACAAAAGCAAATGCTATTATTCTGCTCATAGTTTGTGAATGGGTATCCAAATTACCAAGTGAACAACTGTACTGATTATGGTGATAAGTCAAGGGCCATTACTTTGCACTTACTGGGTGTAACCTTACATGAAACCCCAGGTGCACAACTATACAGGTTGGTGAACATTCATTTAAAGTCTTATGACACTGGCTCATATATTTTTGGAGATATGAGAGACGCAAGATTGCATACTCTGTAGGCTATGTTTTAACTAAGTCAAGGGCCATAACTGTGCATTTACTGGGCACAGCCGAACATGAAACCCCAGGTGCACAACTACACATGCTGGTGAACATTCCTGCAAAGTTTAATGACTCTGGCTCATATAGTTTTGGAGATATGAGTGACACAAGATTTTGTGACGGACGGAAGGACGGACAAGGGCAAATCTATATGCCCCGCCCCCCTTTCAAACTTCAAATTTGTCTGAAAACAGTTTCGTCTGATTTCCTCTGTTTTGTACAAAATAATGCTACTGTACAATGCAATAACTAAATAAGGGGGCTTACCACTGTGTGTTCTAAATTCTAGTTGTGTAACTATTCTTCCATGCTATCATAGGTTAATGCATTTGGGTAGCAAAATTGCTCAATTAAAGCAATCTGTTGCATTTTGGGGTAATAAAATGTCAATATAATGGTTCTTAATACTGTATTTAGGTACATTTGAAGAGTATCTGGGTATATTTGTGTGTATTTGGGTACGGGGGGTACACGGACCTATATGACAGTCTACCGACACGATAACGCGGTAGTCGCTGGGAACATGTTATTCCATTTGCGGATGATAATAAACAAACAAAAACCCGACAAATTACATACGGATTCACATTTTTTTCGTACCGGGAAATTTCGACCTAGCGCAAAAAATGCGGTAGGAGCAGGCGGTAAAAAAAATATATTTTTCAAATCCTGATACTTTGGTGCGGGAAATCCGATGAACGTGAGATCAATTTGGTGTGGCCTTACTGTTGCTTGCATAGGCGAGTGATAACGACTGGCTTTCCAAGCTGTGACTCACGACCGAAGCTCGATTCATATGCACGTACTAATAAATCAACATTATCGAAATCTAATATAATGTTCTGTATAAAGATATAAAACATATTTTCTATACAAAACAAAGCAAAATGTCAATGTGTAACGTGTGTATCATCATTGAAATCGTCAGATTATTTCTTGTTCAAGTGGTAATTCTGTTTGCGCCAAAACTGTATATTTAGGGTAGCAGTGTAAAAACTGTTCGAAAACCGTATATCAAACAAACAAACTTAGAAATGAATTAGATTAAAACAATCTCCTCAAATTAATTTTTTTTAAATGATACACATGTCCACGGAACTATATACATATAGGTCGGTGACATGTCAATACATAGTATCACGGACCTATATACCAGGTCCGTGATCCCAATTAGGAAACGATTACCCAATGACTAACCAGCTCTTAACTCTATTCCTAAAACGAATGTTCGACCACTAGGACCACTGCAATTTTCTAATTCGGACATTTAATTTTCAATTATACATTATTTTTAGTTTTGCTTATATTTTACATTTAAATTTTCGGCATTAAACAACTGCACCGCATGAATTGCATAATATATTTGCTTAGTATCGTAAAGGGCAATAAAATGATGACACATCCGACTATATAGAACACTCGTCCGGACGCTAACGAACATTCGAAAGATCGGTAATCTCCGTGAAACTTCGTATAGAATGCCGAACTGGCAAAAAAATTGATGGGGACTTTATTTAACTCAAAATTCCCCCGCCTAAATTACAATTGAAAATTTATTGAAAGATATCTTTAAAATAAGAATAATTTTTTCTTTTTAATTCCGCCTGTGTATTTTTTGTTTTTTCAAGCATATTTCGTCAGATTACAAGTTAAACCAGAGACTTCGCATTTTTTTTCGGCCGAATTACACTATATATATATTCAATGTGAATATGAGTGGTTACAGATAAATGCAAATTCCCCCGCCAAAATTTTAAAAAAATTATATATTTTTTAATAACTCTAAAGGTACAATAAATGACAGTTTGTTATTCTACCAGTGCATTTAATTTGAAAAATAAAAAAGTTATAGCCGAAAATGTCAACTGCTCCCTCTATATTCTATAGTGTCGACTGAAGCCATTTTGAGCGCTTTAGCGCTTATCGGAAAAGCGAAATTGTTGTACATGTTAATTTTAGTATTTATTGGATCGTTAAATATTAGCTATTTCGAGATTACTTTGATTCGAAACTATGCTTCCGCTAGCTCGACATGTGTCACGTTACCTTCTTTCGGTGTTGTTGTCAATGCATATTACATACCAATGTGTTAAATGTTTCTAGAATTATCTATCGATGAACATGAAATGGTATACGTGAATTGTTTTGTCTTAAAGTATTAAACATGTTTAGACAATATGATTCGCGAATCTACGATCTTATAGAGACGAATCTGGTTCTCGGATTGCTGGCCTTGAACCGCGAGTGCTCGGACATTCGTATACTCGTTACAGCCCTTATATTGGACATGGCAATTACCAAGGTGTAAACAAAACGCCATATGCACACAGTCCGCCATTACACGGAAATCTGTACTCAACTACCCATCGGATTTCAAATTAATTTCCAATGCACAGATTGGTGGTTTATTTATTCTTTATTGCTATCGCACCAAACTGGATTATATTTGATGTTGCAGAAATATTTTTTCATTAGATTTATTTGATTTTATTAGCAAAAATCTTCCCAATAGCATTTCAATCGGCCCCTATGGAAAATGTGCTATGGGAAAATGACGATTTCCCAGATGACTCCGCATTTATCAGAAAACGTAAAATATCATATAAATGAAGGTAAAACATGAAAGGTACAATGTTTGGAGTGATATTTGTAGGACTAGGGCGGCGATAGCACAATCAAAGAAACTGGCAGGTGCTAGGCGCTACTCCCATTTAAATTACCAATAAGAAGTCAAAAATTAAAAAATCAAAATCACTTTTGCACACTGTCATATTTTGAAACAAAATTCACTTACTTGCAAACCCAATCATTAAATAATCCAAACACTAGAAATTACTATTTCACACCACATGGGTACCAAGGGTATGACTAAAATAACACATTGGAGATTCGCGATTTTACAGTTGTTAACTATGATTTACTAAAGCTGTTTGGCTATTTAATTCTTCTGCAAAAATCATTTTATGTGTTTAAATATCATAGTTTAATAAACAAATTTGCTACAATAAATGCTAAATCTCATACAGTAAAATACCAAATTTCCAGGGCACAGTCCACACAACCACATAATTAAATGGACTACTTAATTCAATGTCGCAACTCTCCAAAATGTTAAGAGTTTCAATCAAGTTATGTTAACAGTTAAACGTGTTTGATAACCAATCATAACATGTTGTTCAAAATCATCCAACAAATTGTAATTCAAAATCCAAAACATTATTCAAATTAACTATCAAATTTCCAGGTGCATGATAGATTCGCAACACACTGAGATGAAATGTGAAAGGTATTGGTAACGTTCTGTTAGAGATTGACATCCATTCATCACAAGTTTTACTTAAAAAACTTAACTGTCAGAATTTTAAAGCAGTTTCATAATATTAATAAACCTGGGACCAATATATACAGGGATTGGAAACGCGTGAGATAAAGCTATTATTGCTCCAAAAACTTGTCGTCGATTAAAAATCGATAATTAACGCTCGCTTAATGAATTAAAGCGGCGCGGTAACGCGTGAAAATCGACGCGTATTTAACTAAAATATCAATAATGTAATGAATATTTAATCAATTTTCACAAAGTATGCATCGACAGAAAGCTAATCAAATTGCCCTTTTTCTGATTATAAAAGTGTGCATAACTTAATTGCTTTGCTATGTTTTAAGGCGAGTTAAAGTGATTCAGGTATTGCAAAGTTGGCAAAAAATAAACCCAGTACGTTTGCTAAAATATCAATAATGTCAACATTTTTACGGTCATTTTCACAAAATATTCATGCATAAAAGCTCAGACAATAGACATTCGTGTAATTATAAATTTACGCATTTCTTATTTTTTTGGTAAGTTTTGCGGCGAGTTAAAGCGATTCGGGTCATGCAAAAACGGTACCAAACTAAACCCGGTCCGTTTGCAAAACTACCAATAATATCATCAGTATTTTAGTCATTTTTATATAATATGCATCGATACAAAAAAACAGAAAATTGCCCTTGATCTTGGTAGTTCACTTTTATGTCAGCTCAGAAATTTAAATTTTCACGACACATTAAAACTCGGGTAAATGGTGAAACAACGCTGTTCGCGCTGTAAAACGGAGTTTACGTAGAAAAAAACTCGTTTAAATTTTTTAAGTGTTCTTTCGATGAATTACACATAAATATTATTAACATTCAATTTTCCTGAAAGATAATATGATGGTTTATGTTCCTCAAACAGAAATACTTCAGAGTATTGCTTTGTTGACAATTATATCATGCAAAAACTTGAACGTTTGTCACACCTCTAGTGCTCTATTTCTTAGTTGGTCGAACTTCAAATTAATTTGAGCAATAGTCGTCGTTTTAATCAAAAACATGTAATGAAGCATGCAGAAATAAGCATATACGACTCATTTAAACCTGCGTATATTGTTAGGTTGTATTTTCGCGGTACTAACGAAATATTGACATGGACGAAAAACTAACTTCTATTTTTTATGTTCAGTTTCATCTGTCAACTATTTTACAGTTTATTATTGATAACAATACCATTGCGCGCTAAATGACCAAAGCTGTCGATGCGCCATAAAACAACATAATAATAATAATAATCATCATTTCTTTTCCGTAAACCGTATGCCAAATTGTTTCAATGTTTATTTTGTTGTAAAAATACCGCGTACCGTGTAACCAGAATTTACGCGAAAATACCAGCAAACACTATATCATGTAGATGTAAATCGCCACCATTCAAGTTTAAATTCAAAACCTTCCAAAAAGCCTAAAATAAATAAAATAAATAATTCGTCTTCCTAGTCTCCAGTAAGGTATGGCAGTTACAGTTTACGGATAGCCGACGGATATAACAGTAAGTGTATAAATACCTGATAAATGTCTTTTAAAATGTGGTCTTCTTTCACAGTCAATTACACGTCTTGTTCAGACGACAACTGATGTCCTAATGTCGTCTGGGCAATAGTCGTCTGGGCGGAAGCGCGCTCTTCTTCCGATGACGTCACCAACGAGGCTTCTGGGAAATAGTATAGCTAAAGGCCGTACAGTCCGGGCCCTGCATATACATCAGTAGAATGCGTATTATACATCTACTTCCACTTATGTTTATATCGAAATTAAAGATACCGACCGTGAATTGTTCTTATGTTTAAAGTAATATCGACTTTAACCTTCATCCAAGTAGATATTGTTCAAAGTGAAATCACAATTTAGCTGTTCAATGCCGGGCGTGAACAAGGAAGTTACCGATATATTCAAGTCAACTAATATAGTCTATTTCCTTTTCATCCCGTTAAAATGGCGTCCGTCCCGGCTTAAGTGTCTCTGTTTCCAATCGCGTGGTCTATGGCGTAATTAAGCATACAGCTAGACCATCCTTAAACATTGTTTGTTTGTGCTTACACGACCCGGAATTTTAACAGTGGGTGGCCTCACATAAAACCGCCTCCTTGGCCTCCGTCTTGGGAGAGCAAGATCGAATATTCGAATTTAGATATGGGTTCAATATGGCCAGGCATTGAAGAATGGAAATCGGGAAGTAAATGTGCTCAGAAAGTAGGTGTCTCATTAGTCAGAAATGGCTTATCGTTTTTTTCTACATATACATAAAAACTGACTTTAAAAAAATGTCTTGAGCCTTTGCAAAACGTTCATATAAATCACAGTATGTAAAACGATGTAGTTTGTATAACACGTTTGTCATAGTTTAAAAGAAACTATATTCGATATTGATTCTGATCCTGAAAAGAACTCTTCACGATACACGTAATTTACAATTTTGTCTGTTATTTCTATAAATGTCAGGTTAAGACATAAATACTAGGGATATTGGAAATGTATTGTGGTTTGTAACCTTAAAAGCTGATCGAAACGTTTTTCATTTCATACCTTCAAAGTACTCCTCATGGTTATAAATATACTGTAATGTTAGTGTTTGGATCCATTTCCGGAATTCGTCACGGTAGGCTGACTTTATGTACGGAAGTACTGATTAACAGCAGAACCAAGAGCTTGTCGCGGTAGATATCCATGACCAGAAACTCGGGAAATTGTTTTTTCAATTTTGAATAGAGATAGAGGTCGCATTGTGCCAGGTCTGGGGAATTAGGAGGACGTGGTAGCACAGTAACTTTCTCCGGATACGGGTCAGTTCGTCCTAAAAGTCATGTTCGTCCCGGGTCAATTCGGCACGATTTTATGTTTGTCATTGGTCAATTCGGCACACTTTAAAAAAATATTTACATCTATATTTTATTCTAAACCTGATAACAGTTTGACCCATGGACGCGTGCATATGGTACTATGTTTTTCGCGTAAAACGTTTTAATTGCGCCGATTAATGAAAAATGTTATTATTTAATTTATTAAATTCAATTAACAAACATCCGCTTCTTTATATATACTCGCCAACAATTTCACAGTTTAGGTCGTGGTGCACGTGTCCACACCACCTGCATCTTTGAAGATTCTACTTGAAAACAATGCCGTTTAACTCACACATGGATACCAATGCAACAAACTGTTTTAATTATTTATAAGACATACAACAATGAACAAACACGAAATAACAAAGGCAATGAATAACGCAACTATGCATATGTATAAATAGTTTATATTTATTTGAAAGCATACAATTTTCATAAAAAAAGCCATACAAATTTACACAAATATAATTAAACATCACAACTTCTCCCATTTAAACGTGGGCCGAATTGACCATGTTATAAAATCGTGCCTAATTGACCCGCTCCCCTCTCTATACCATTCGGTGTAGTTTAATGCGCAAAATATATATACATGTTTCAAGTGGTGTATAATTACAAAAGGAAAAATGTCAATCTCCAATACATGAACTATTTTACGCGCATAAAACTAAAAGACGTCGTCTTTATTAAAGTTACGGTATTTTTATAAGCTATCTGAATGACATCTAAATAATTATGTTTCAAATTAAAATATCTGTTTCATACGGAGCCCCTAAAATGACATGCAATATTCTTTTTTTATTTCGTTAAAACTAAATATTATTTCGTAAATACGAATTGGCAAAGCTACTCAAACAGACGACAAACTAATTCGTAAATACAAAAATAAAAGTGTAGCTCGAAAATAAAAGTATTGAATGTCACTTTAGGGAGACTGATATGCTTTATAACAATCAGTGACAAAAACATGCTTCATATGTTCACGCAACTATCAAAGATTTGCAATCTCATTGCTCAATTTTCAAATAACACCGGCCATCTGTTCAGACGATATAATATACCTTTAAGAGATTTTTATTTATTGCTATTTGAAGATACGTATTTTCCGTCTTTAATTCTTTAGGAAGTTGGTCGGACCACAGTGACGCGAAAGTTTGGTATGGGTCTTTGTTTTCATTGCGATTAGAGCACGATGTTAACTAACGTTATATGTTATATGTTTGTTTGTACCGCAGGATTAAAGGGAACTACCCATATTTATTGTCCTTGTGGTGATGGTGACTTGTGAAATCCGGAGTATGTCTAGGTCGCATTAGAAATAAACATGTCCGATTAGCATGCATGCAATACTCTTATTACTGTCCAGGATCAATCATCTAGCGAACTCGTTGGAAATAAACAAAACAAAACCCCATAACAAAATTTACGACGTCTATTTTGAAAATCGGGAGATAGCGGCTACCGGTCGGGACATTGTGATTGGCCTATCAAGTCCGGGAGCCTCCCGCGGAAATCGGGAGATTGTAGCTACCGGTCGGGACATCGTGATTGGCCTATCAAGTCCGGGAGCCTCCCGCGGAAATCGGGAATTTGCGGCTACCGGTCGAAACATCGTGATTGGCCTATCAAGTCCGGGAGCCTCCCGCGGAAATCGGAAGATTGCGGCTACCGGTCGAGACATCATGATTGGCCTATCAAGTCCGGGAGCCTCCCGCGGAAATCGGGAGAGTTCACATTATACATTCTGACTACGTATGATGCTCGGAATACCGACGGGTTAAACTTCTGTTATATACCGTAAATTGGTCCCATTTGATGACGACAGCATGTTATCAATAAACGACATTTCACGGGATTTAACAATGATGACATCGGTGATTTTTCACCCATGTTTTGCTGACCAAATAGCTATAGATCGCTACCAAATCGTGTTATCTAATTTAAATAAGCCAACTTGCTAACTTTAAAATGTGTTACATCGAGTGTTTGAATGGCAATTAAGAGTGTTATCTGTTAAATTTAACCTGAGTTTGCCATTTTAATTAATTCAGCAAAGATGCTGATTGCTTTAGAAAGTAGTCAAAGAAAACATTGATGTGTAAACTCACCTTTGTATTAATTGTTTCCATCAATACATGTCCGGGTCCATTGGTAATCATACGATAGGATGTCTAATTATTAGCACTGTTTTCTTGCAATTTGGATTACGAAATTTAGATAAAGGGCTCATGGTCAGACTGAAAAACTGGCAGTTTTGAAACATGGCTTAAATACACAGATAAAAAGGCAGCATGGTTAAAGGGCCTAGCAGATTTTTTTATAAGAATATCACAGAAAGTGACACACATATACATGCTATGGGCGCAGAAATAAATGTTAATTTGGCGCATAATTCATAATGCAAAATTGTTACTAAAGATCATTATTTAATTATTTTCCTATAACAATTTTTTTTTAAATGAAGCCATATTGCCTAGTTTTCAAGTATGACATTTCGATTATACATAATACCTGTCTATAGTTTGTCAGGTTGTATGGACGGTCATGTCGCGACATACCCATACCATACTTAGTGGCAGCTATATTACACCATACCTGTATATAGTTTGTTAGGTTATATGGACGGACACGTCGCGACATACCAAAACCATACTTAGTGGCAGCTATATTACACCATACCTGTATATAGTTTGTTAGGTCTATGGAAGGTCACGTCGCGACATACCCATACTTAGTGGCAGCTATATTACACCATACCTGTCTATAGTTTGTTAGGTTGTATGAACGGTCACGTCGCGACATACCCATACCATACTTAGCGGCAGCTATATTACACCATACCCGTCTACAGTTTGTCAGATTGTATCGACGGTCACGTCGCGACATACCCATACTTAGTGGCAGCTATATTACACCATACCTGTCTATAGTATGTTAGGTTGTATGGACGGTCACGTCGCGACATACCCGTACCATACTTAGTGGCAGCTATATTACACCATACCTGTCTATAGTATGTTAGGTTGTATTGACGGTCACGTCGCGACATACCCGTACCATACTTAGTGGCAGCTATATTACACCATACCTGTCTATAGTATGTTAGGTTGTATGGACGGTCACGTCGCGACATACCCGTACCATACTTAGTGGCAGCTATATTACACCATACCTGTCTATAGTATGTTAGGTTGTATTGACGGTCACGTCGAGACATACCCATACCATACTACCATACTTATTCGCAGCTATAATACACCATACCATAGTTTGTCAGGTTGTATGGACGGTCACGACATATCCATACTTAGTGGCAGCTATATTACACCATACCCGTCTACAGTTTGTCAGATTGTATCGACGGTCACGTCGCGACATACCCATACTTAGTGGCAGCTATATTATACCATACCTGTCTATAATGTGTCAGGTTGTATGGACGGTCACGTCACGACATACCCATACTTAGTGTTAGCTATATTACACCATACCTGTCTATAGTTTGTCAAGTTATATGGACGGTCACGACATACCCATACTTAGTGGTAGCTATATTTGTAACCAATTTCAATTATTCGTTTAAAGATTTGTTTATAATTGACGTATTAATGACACGGTCATAGGTAGATAGTCTTATATTTATTTAAACACACTAAGAAATAAAATTGAAAATGACACGGTAATACCTTCATACAGACATACGCTAAACCACTGCATTATACTATTTGTTAATATATTCCCAGAACGTCAAAACATATTTCCTATGCAAGAGCTAACTCGGCGCATACCTGATAAAAGCTCTTGTATCAGGCTTGTGTTTTTGTGTTCGAGATTTTATGGTAGATTCGAGGTTAGAGCGATACATGGACAAAAATATCAACCAACATTTAACACAGTCTGTATTTTGCAAATCGCACTGCAAAACTTCATTGTATGAAAGGAGCACAGGTGTCTTGGTGTCTTGTTACTCATTAAGTTTCCTTATTACTTTGTAAAGAAGAAAAAAAAATGAATACAGGTATAATGTTGCATCGCGTTTATGAAAACATCCTCTAGTGAACGTATTCAAATTACTGAAAGAATCCCCCATCCGTTTCAGTTTGAATGCACATTCTTTATAACGATTGAAAAGCTTTAAACATTTTGAAATGCAATTCTATGCGGAAGTTAACTGAAATGTTTGCAATGAAATAAATTTCATATGATGGGGAATACAAAGCAACTTGATTACAAGTGCTTGCAGTAAACCAGGCGCGTAGCTGAGCCCAAATTGACTTTACGCACTCTGCTAGGGGGGTCCGGGGGCATGCTCCCCCGGGAAAAAAATTGTAATTGGAACGGTCTATGGTGTCTTTTCGAGTATATTTTACAACATAGTCTGCACCTCACCCCCCTTAACTCCAAGTGTACATTTTTATTGCGTTTTTTTCGCATTTATTTCATTTTTATTTTTTCGACCTGTCTAAAATTATTTTACGCACGTGCGTACGTGCGTAAGCCTAGCTACGCGCCTGTTAAAACTAAATAATGTTTTCCAATAGTTAAGTTCAAATATTCATATTGTTACATAAAACTGGAACATTGTTGAAAATTTGGGAACAAATCGCAGTTTTCATAAGAAGCCTTTCTCAGCCGCTATTATTTTCACCATGTCTTCATTATAGTACAAGATTTTTTCCAATAGTACTAAATAACATGCAATTGTATACTGAAACTATAGAACTGCTTTAACACGATTTAGATGCTCTTCTCATAACTTGCTTATTGAACAAGGTCGTCAAAGAAATATTGATAGAAATCAAAGAGTTTGTGTAAAATGTAGCATGAATTGTATTGGAAATGAGTACCACTTTTTGCTAGTTTGTCCATATTACCGAATTATAAGAGTTGAATGTTTACCGAAATATTATTGCCACTGGCCAAATGTGCATAAATTAAAATTATTATTTAATTCGTCACAATGCAGTTTACTAAACAAATTAGCAAAATATATTTCCTTGGCAAACCTTTATACGGAGGATAATTATATTATACGATTTTTTATTCATTACTCAATTACAAGACAGCTCTATGTCAATAATAATAATAATATATATTATTATACGTTGTCCATAGTTTATGTCTTTGTTTCTGTACTAGGCGTCTTTGTTTCATGTTGAAATGCATTATGTTTAACTCTGTAAATGTTATGTTTGCATGCTTTTCTCCTGTCTCATGTATTATCGCCATCTTGTCATTACTAAATTGTAAATGGCGATAAACTTGTAAAAGTTTATGCTAATAAATATATGTATGTATGATGGGGAGTGGAGTAAGACGGACACTCGGTGAGCTCAGTCGTTAGCTCAGTCGTTAGCTCAGCGCCAGTACATAGTACGGGTTCGGCCGTTAGTATGTACCGGGTTGTTTTATGAGTTACTGGCCTTGTATGTAAAACCCAGCTGTTTCCGGTTTTATTGAGACATTGTTGGAACTTTGTTTGTATTAAAGGTATACTCAATTGCCTTGTGTAGTTTCCTTACTGGCGTGGTGGCAGCGGTGTTAACGAACCTACATCAGTTCCACTTCATGTACAACGGCCACAGATAATTATACAGTAAGAAGTTACCATTCCAAAAGAGGAAAGGCAAGGCAAGCAAAAAGCTGCATGTTAACGTGAAGTTTTACTTTAAATTGAACAATCATGGCACAAAACATTCGTGCTCCCAAACAATGGCAACTCACAAAACATGAGACAATCACCTCATTTGAGGCATGGCGTCAAAATTTACAATATACATTGACTCTGGACCCAAATTTTGCTAGATTTTTAGTGGATGGCACAACATGGACCAAAAAGACCGCCGCAGATCCGATACGTGGCTTCATTGATGATGACCATGAGGGGGGACGGACAGCTGCACAAAAGGTTACACACCTGGAGTTGATGTTAGGCCAAATTGCCAATTATTGCCCGGTCATAGCGCGCAACACAATAGTGAAGAACTCGACTAGTGTTAACTGTATTTGGCAGGCTATTAGGTTACATTACGGATTCCAGTCGACTGGATGTCACTTTCTAGATTTCAGCGATATTAAGTTAGAGCCTGGAGAAAGACCCGAGGATTTGTATCAGCGATTAGCTAGTTTCATTGACGACAATCTTTTGAAAGCTGGGGGGTCCATATCCCACCACGGAGAAGTTCCAGATAATGAAGAGGAAACTACTCCTACTGTTGAAAATTTTATAGTGCTTACTTGGCTAAGACTTATCCATTCTCAGCTTCCATCTCTTGTCAAACAAAAATACGCTACTGAGTTACGCTCCAGAACATTAGCTTCGCTAAAGCCTGAAATATCATTGGCCATTAACAGTCTTCTAGACGAAGTCCAGACATTAGCTGACGCAAAAGTACTACGGTCAACTTTTCGCGCACCATCAGGTCCAAGGGGCAGACAACGAACTCTTGTATGTCCCATATGTAAACAGGCAGGTCGGTCTAAATTTCAACACTTCTTGAGTAAATGCAAGTTCTTACCTGAGGAAGACAGGAAGTACATCACCACATCTGGCAAGATTCGCCAAGCTACTAACCTTGAGTCTGATGAGGAAGTTGAAGATGACCAGAGTGAAGAATCAGACTCTCAATACACTGCGCATAGTCACAGGGTTGTGCATCCTGTCTCTAGACGCGTTTGTACAAAGCAATCTCCCTCTATGAAAGTTTTCTATAAACATTTCCCATTGAAATTAACATTAGATAGTGGTGCGGAGATCAGCATGATTAAACACTCAGTGGCGGATTACTTAGGTGCTCCTATAAGGCGCACTAACCAAAGTGCCTTAGAGGCGGATGGTGTTACACCTCTCAAAATTGTTGGAGAAACTCACATAACCCTGACAAGGGGTAAATGCGATATGCTGCTAGAAGCTTTGGTGGTCAATGATTTAGATGTTGAGGTGCTAGCTGGAATTCCATTTATGACCACTAATGACATTGCCATTCGACCTGCAAAACATGAAATCTCCATTGGTAGTGAGGATAAGGTATTCTATGGAGTCGGCGATGCCATGAAACAAACTAATGTTGTTAGAAGAACCCAGGCTTTTGTTTTAAGATCTGATTCACCGTCTTCTGTTGTTTGGCCTGGATCATTTATTGAAATTAACCTACCTCAGGTCTTAGACTCTGATGGAACTATTGCTATTGAACCTAAACCTTCATGTGACAAGGCCCTGTGGCCTAAACCTCAAATTCTAGATGCTATTAGTGGTCGGATCAGATTAAATAATGATACATCTGAGCCTCAACGTGTACTAAAACATGAGCATGTTGCATTTGCTAGATACACTATTACCAACAATTCGCAAGTGATGGAACCACCTACTGCCATACAACCATTAGGATCGTCAATTGTATCAAATGACAGTACTCAGTTATATTCAGGTTGTGTTTCCCTGGACCCTGACAATATGTTACCAGAGACTTCTCAGAGTCAATTCATAGAACTATTGCAAACATTTGATGAAGTATTCTCACCAAGTATCACAGGTTACAATGGCGCAGCTGGCAAGTTTGAAGCTACAGTAAATATGGGTCCCGTTCTACCTCCTCAGCGGAAGGGAAGGGTACCCCAGTACAACAAAAACAAGCTTGTTGAGTTGCAACAAAAGTTTGATGACTTGGAAAGACAGGGTGTGTTCAGCAAACCTGAAGACGTGAACGTCACAGCTGAATATCTTAACCCTTCCTTTCTTGTCAAGAAACCACAGGGAGGATACCGCCTTGTAACAGCATTCTCCGAGGTTGGAAGGTATAGCAAGCCTCAACCAAGCCTACTACCAGATGTAGATTCCACGTTGCGTACAATTGGTCAATGGAAGTATATCATCAAGACTGATTTGACAAGTGCATTTTACCAAATTCCTTTATCAAAACATTCCATGAAGTATTGTGGTGTAGCTACCCCATTTCGAGGTGTGAGAGTGTATACTCGTTGTGCCATGGGCATGCCAGGATCCGAGACGGCTTTAGAAGAACTAATGTGTCGTGTGCTTGGCGACCTTGTACAGGAGGGTGTAGTAGCCAAACTTGCTGATGACTTATATTGTGGTGCTAATTCTCTAGATGATTTATTGTTCAATTGGCAACGTGTTCTTGAAATCTTGCTGAAATGCCGTTTACGTTTGTCACCTTCTAAAACAGTCATTTGTCCTAAGTCTACAGTGATACTGGGTTGGGTGTGGTCCAACGGCCAGATTTCTGCCAGTTCCCATCGTATAGCCACCTTATCATCATGTCAACCTCCAGAGACAGTTCATGGCCTACGTTCATTCATTGGTGCTTATAAGGTTTTGGGCAGAGTTATACCTCATAGCTCGTCATATCTCAGCCCTTTAGATGAACTAGTTGCAGGAAAACAGTCCCAGGAGAAATTGAGGTGGACTGATTCAAGTTTAAAGTTTTTCAGTGATGCTCAGTCTGTTCTTAAAACCCACAAGGCCATCGCACTACCTAGACCTTCAGACCAACTTTGGATTGTCACCGACGGTTCAGTAACTAGGAGGGGCATAGGTGCTACATTATATGTAACTAGGAATCAGGAGTTACTCTTAGCAGGTTTTTTCAGTGCAAAATTAAGAAAGCACCAGGTAACTTGGCTGCCATGTGAGATCGAAGCCTTGAGTATTGCAACAGCTGTGAAGCATTTCAGTCCATATATTATACAATCACACAAGCAGGCTTGTGTCCTCACTGATAGTCGACCATGTGTACAAGCCATAGAAAAGCTGTGTCGAGGAGAATTCTCTGCGAGTCCTAGGGTGACGTCCTTCCTTTCGATTGTGAGTAGATACCAAGTTAGCGTTAGACATCTAGCGGGATCTTCAAATGTTCCGTCAGACTTTTCTAGCCGTAATGCTCAGGAGTGCACTGAGCCTAATTGCCAAATATGTACTTTCATTTGCCATACTGAGGACTCAGTCGTTCGTTCGGTGCGGGTAGAAGACATAGTTAACCAATCCATACGTCTACCATTCTCCACAAGATCATCTTGGCTTCAGATCCAGTCAGAGTGTTCGGATCTTCGACGCCCACATGCGCATTTAAAACAAGGTACCCGTCCATCTAAGAAGCTCACCAATCTCAAAGATGTAAAACGTTACCTGCATACTGTCTCAATTGCAAAGGATGGTTTATTGGTGGTAAAGCGTACTGATCCATTACTACCATCATCTGAGTTGATTGTTGTTCCTTGATGGTCTTGTCAATGCTCTTCACATCAAGTTAGATCATCCTTCTGGACATCAACTTGAACTAGTCATGAAACGCCACTTCTATGCCTTGGATTTGCATAGTGCGATTGAACGAACAACCGCGCAATGTCATTTATGTGCTTCATTAAAAAAGTTCCCAGAGTGTGCTCGTGAACAGTCTAGTGAGGATCCCCCAGAATGCATTGGTGCCCGTTTCGCGGCTGACATTTTGAAACGCTATCAACAAACAATCCTAATTTTACGTGAAACAGTTACTTCGTATACCAATGCAAGTATTATAACAGATGAAAAAAGTGACACAATCAGAGAGGCCTTAGCATGTTTAAGTTCAGAGTTACATCCAATAGATGGCCCACCTGCAGTGATTCGTGTTGATCCAGCTCCAGGATTTGTGACTTTACGCTCTGATGACACATTTAGTAGACTTAATATTGTCCTTGAGATTGGACGAGTGAAAAACATTAACAAAAACCCTGTGGCAGAGAAGGCCATTCAGGAGTTGGAAAATGAACTTCTACGTTATGAGCCCGGAGGTGGATCGGTCTCAAACCTTGGTTTAGCCATTTGTGTTGCCAGACTCAATTCGCGCATACGTAAATCAGGTCTGTCTTCGCGCGAAATGTGGACTCAAAGATCTCAATTCACGCATGATCAACTTCCTATATCAGACAGAGATGTCATCATTCAACAATTTGAGTCGCGTAATATCAACCATTCTTATAGTGAAAAATCCAAGGGTAAAGGACAGACAACTCACAAGTCTGATGTTGTTAGTGTTGGTGATTTGGTGTACCTTTATTCTGATAAAAGTAAGCTAAATGCAAGGAACAGATACTTAGTCGTGTCGTGTGACGGTGAATGGTGTTTCGTCAAAAAGTTTGTAGGGAATCAACTACGCGCGTCATCATACAAAGTGAAACAAACTGAATGTTATCGTGTGCAAAGTGATTTTAACCTAAACAGCTGTACTTCATTCCATTCAGCGTCATACGGGGATTCTGATTCCGAGTGTGAAATTCAGTGCGATGAAAGGCTACCCCCTACTCCTGCTGAAATACCGACAACATTCCAGACACATCGTGTGATTCTGCGGACTTTGTACCAGTTATCATCGGTCAACATATTATAGAGCCTTCATTAGAAGTCGCAGAACCCCAATCTTCATCAGTAGCTAGCGAAAACCCCGAGTTATGTGCTGATAGCAATTCTAGACCTAAACGTACAACACGAGCTCCAAAGTACCTATCTGATTATGAACTTACATAAATTAATGTTGTTACAGTATCTTGGTTAACCCATACAGACAATATATCATGTATACATGTACTATTATTCCATTTGTATAATTTGTGTTTTACTAGGATATACATGTTGGTGTGTAATGATTCCACATGCAATTACTTTAGAAATACTACATTTTACAATCAGGTTGTTACCAAAAATCCGTATATTTAGAATGTCCTGTACATTTGGTTGGGATCTATTCACAGTTACTTATGCTCTTTTATTTTGTATGTATGTTCTGGTATGTGCTGGGAGCAAATTTTATAGATTTTTCTTTGTTTATGTTAAGTGTTGTATAGTTTTACTTTAACATTTAATATACTATGGTCTACATTGCCACATGGGTAGATTTAATAATGATAAGAAACATTTTATGATGACAGTTACGGTGTGGAATTTTGTGCTGTAGTATCGCAGTTTATGATTTAAATAGTATTAGATACATAGATATGTATAGTTTCCATAAAAAGAAAAGAGATAGCGCCAGTACATAGTACGGCTTCGGCCGTTAGTATGTACCGGGTCGTTTTATGAGTTACTGGCCTTGTATGTAAAACCCAGCTGTTTCCGGTTTTATTGAGACATTGTTGGAACTTTGTTTGTATTAAAGGTATACTCAATTGCATTGTGTAGTTTCCTTACTGGCGCAGTCGTTAGCTCAGTCGGTAGCTCAGTCGTTAGCTCAGTCGTTAACTCAGTCGTTAGCTCAGTCGGTAGCTCAGTCGGTAACTCAGTCGGTAGCTCAGTTGGTAGCTCAGTCGTTAGCTCAGTCGTTAGCTCAGTCGTTAACTCAGTCGTTAGCTCAGTCGTTAACTCAGTCGGTAGCTCAGTCGGTAGCTCAGTCGGTAGCTCAGTCGGTAACTCAGTCGGTAGCTCAGTTGGTAGCTCAGTCGTTAGCTCAGTCGTTAACTCAGTCAGTAGCTCAGTCGGTAGCTCAGTCGTTAGCTCAGTCGGTAGCTCAGTCGTTAACTCAGTCGGTAGCTCAGTTGGTAGCTCAGTCGTTAGCTCAGTCGGTAACTCAGTCGTTAGCTCAGTCGTTAACTCAGTCGGTAGCTCAGTCGTTAACTCAGTCGGTAGCTCAGTCGGTAGCTCAGTCGGTAACTCAGTCGGTAGCTATATTATGTACAATTGTGTACGCCAGACAATAAGTTAACACTTAAGCCTGTAGTTGGAATAAAATATTCTGTTCTACGTAGTTTTGCATTGTTTATATCCGGGTATTTGTTTCATATATTTGCAAACAAATGATAAGTTTTTCATTTTTGCAAAAACATCAAGCTACGTCGTCTAATACAACTACAACTACAAATAGTTCATTGCATTCAAAACATATTAACTTGTTTTATAGCAATTATATAGAAGTAATAATATTGAAGTGTAATTATGCATACGAAAAAGTATTAAATGTATATTATTCACTGAATGATCTCTCGTTTGCAGAACCACGATATAAACATCATAAAATAAATATCAAGCCTAAATGTAGGTCCTTGTTATATATATATATATGGCCTTCGAGTGGTTTTGCGTAGCTAGTCAAACAAAATACAGAACAAACATCAGATTGTGTTGTAAATAGGCTTTTATTACAGCCATTAAAACATTCAAATCATAGGTAATGTAACTTAATATATGCAGTAAAGTAATAGATAAAAACACTCAAACAAATTTCAGTAGTAAACCCATACATTTTGTTTTATCTGGGGGAAAATTCAGGTCCTTGTTTTATATAAGTTATGCAGATTGTTTGTCTAAATAATTTTAACATCTGTTTTACAATATTACTATCATAATTTTCACTTTTAAATATAAAGTTAAACAATATAATTATAAAACATATATATTTATTGTACGCACAAAGTTTTATTCGTGTTACATACAACAATCAATCCTGAATTCATGTCATACAAGATATATGATCTGCATACAAATAGATCTTATTTGTTTCGGTTTTTGGGGGCTTTTTAACAAATAACACGTGTGTTACCAGCAACCAGATTACATGAGCTGGGCAGAACATTTTGACTTAAATTACACAGCTTTGTATTCAAACTATAAATGATTATCATTGTTACAGTATATTTGATATTTTACACCTTCATATCTTCCTTGTGTCATTGTACAATGAATTTGATCCACATTTTGCAAAACACAATTCTTGTTAGGATCCCTATCTTATGATAGTATTGCCATTTACCAATGTATAATAGTACGTTATTTTTCTACAGTAAAACCTCACGTAAAGTCACGATAAGACCACCTCAAAATTAAGAACACAAGTTGCAAGTCCATTTTCATCATTTTCCTCTTTATTCAACCTCAATATTAAGACCACCTCAGACAATACGAAGACCAGTTTTCAAGGGTCCCAAAGGGGGTCTCATTATTGAGGTTTTACTGTATATATGAGCACATCAGGGGCCAACTTTTATTGCACTTGCTTCCGCTATACTTGTAGTATACAAGAGGAAATCGACCATAAACAAATGTATTGTATTTGAAGTGCTAACATAATAGTAACCTTAAGACCTAATCAGTGGATATAATTTTATGTTAGGAATAGAAAAAGGTCACTCCACAGCCGACTGGGGGGTGGACATGGCTCCCTTGCCCCCCCCCCCCCCTGGCGGATCCGGGCCTGATGAGAAAATGCCTATATCCTGTTTGTACACACATGTTCCCAAAACCACAAATACACAAGTCCGATACAGGAGTTTCTATCACGACGTACGTGCTGTGTTAGCGCTTGCATATAGGAAATATCTGTTTCGCAATTCCAGGAAACTTCTAAGAAAAGTTATAATGCAGTATTTTTAGTATGTCTGTTTGAAGGCATTAACGTGCATTTTTCAATATTATTTCTTAGTGTGTTTTGACACGGACATATAAACCATAGAAATTCCAGAATATACCTATTCTTTAGAATTAAGACTGCTAATTATGGGTATGTCGCGACATGACCGTCCATAAAACCCGACAAGCCATACACATGGTTCGGTGTATTTTCAAAACGCCATACTTGCATTTTCATTTGTCAAAACATAGTTTCGACCGTAAGTTTGTGATTTACAATAACATACATTTACCACTCTCTATACCATACGTTGTAGTTTAATGCGCAATATATATATACATGCATGTCCATGTTTCAAGTAGTGTAACATTACAAAAGGAAAGATGTTAGTCTCCAGTATATGAATATTTTAACGCGCAAACAACTAAATGATGTCGTTTTTTTTAAGTTAAGGTATTTGTATTAGCTATCTGAATAACAACTTAGTGGTTATGTTTCAAATTCAAAGATCTCTTTCAGGAACATGATATGCCTTATAACAATTAATGACAAAACCTGCATCATATGTGCACGCAACGATCAAATATTTGCAATCTCATTGTTTAATTTTCAAATAAGAACGACCATCTGTTCAGACGATATAATATTCGCTGAAGACATATCTTACTTACTCGAATTACAGGGTATACGGAGAAAAATCCCCTCCGGACAAAATCCCCGTAGCTCATTTTGCACAAGGCGGACAAAATCCACTTCATGAATTTTACATATAGAACATAACACCCTCCGATATTTGGTCCACCTTGTGCAAAATGAACGAAGGGGATTTTGTCCTACACTCGCATTACAGTATTATGTAAAGAAATTTGTTATTTTCTTTACCATTCGTTGTAACTGGAACACACACATGTACGGTCCCTGGTTGTAACATATATCATATAGATGCATGCCTATGTTTCAAGTGGTTTCTATTGCCTTTCAACATAAATTATAATGACTTTGACCATTACATGTACTTATATTGTATTTAAAAGGAGTAATATATCATCGTATCCAAATAGTATATGTAAGTTGTAATTACCTGTTGCGCAAACGATGTCAGTGTGATTTAGTTGATCATAGAAATGTTATGATTCTATTATTTTCTAAATGCGTTTGAATATAGAAATTTACAAATGTAAATGTTTTGTTATTTACAACACAATGGCTGTATCGTTCACTTGTTTTCCATCTGTACCTGACCAGTTTTGAAAAAGTTGATTAGTTTATTTTCGATAATTCTTGTAGGCCATAGGGCCCATAAAGATTAATACAGCATGATAGGGCAAGACGTATGAACACCAATGAGTAGCACTTATACAGTGTGTAATAAATGAACTTATCACATGCCCGTGATGTTTCCCTGGAATGCGTCTGGGGAGGCATTATCTTGTGAATCTGGCATTCCCTGAGACAACTTATACCCCAGTCACAATAAGCTTGCGATGGGTTTGCGAGTAGTTTGCGACGGATTTCAAGGCATTTTCGGGATTCCTTGCGGCTGCCGTGTCATTTTTGGGAATCGGGTGGGCATCGAGTTACTTTTAACTCGGACTTAAAACCTGGTGCGGCGTTTCGCATAGCAAACTGATCGCCAATAAATCGGTCGATACCTTGCCGATGTCCGGCAGGGTATCGCACACATCGGGCGGGCGCCGGGCCGAATTTTGGACAACCCAGACAACTATCCATATATCGGTCAGACGCCGCCGATATGTCGATCAAACGCAGGCCGGGCAACGACCGGCTTCCGGTCGACTTGGCGGCGCGCGACCAGAAATCAGCCAGACATTGGCCGGGGCCCGTCCGGCGTATGGTCGACAACCCACCGGGACTCGCAGGGTATAAATGGCGGCTCATCACATCATCCATCATATTATCCACTCGCGCTCTAGATACACATAGGCTTACAATATACACACACAAATTGACAAACGTCCGCCGGATCGTGGCCGTTCACTGCTAGCCACTCGACAGGCACTCTACCGATGCTTACCCGGCCGCCGTACGGCATGTTATAATTGGCCGGCACCCGGTCGGATACCACAGGGGTATCGCAGGGACATAGGCAGGACATAGGACCAGTGCCTTTCGGACACCGGCCGATAAACGGGCCAAGAATTCGACCCCAATTTCTGGAATTTCGGCCTACCTTCCCAGTTCCCGTCATGACAGCGTGCGGGGCACTTTTGAATGTCACTGTGACCACCCTATCGCACGATTTTTCTCCTACCTCTACATGCCGACCAATGCCTAGAAATCGCACATACCGCCCGGCCACCACTTTAATTGTGACTTAGGTATTAATCACTCCCATACGAGTATACAGGAACTGAGATTTGCTTACTGGAATACACAGCGTATAGCCTTTCGAATAATGTATGGATACATCTGCCATAGAATATTGAATTTCACACATAATTTATCCATGTACAGTCATAGTTTTTCTGCAGTCTACTAATTGTCGTGTCAAAGTTGTTGACCTTTAGCAATAAAATATCATTTATAAATGTAAAAAAATGCTGCAGCTGCAGATCTCTTCTTCTCACATTTTCAAAATATAATAAAACATCGACACAGACAAATCAGTGTCACATATATTTGTACTAAAGGATCATGCTATTCATACCCTTATATATTTCTATTTAGAGGGGTAGATCTTGGCAGTGGACCAAGGCATTTGTGACTTGATTTACACAATTTAGCACAATTAACTTCGCACCATGGACAAGCAGTCAAATGTATAATAGAAATCTTGGCCCGGTTCTATAATATAGACATCTAACCATCATCTAACTGGACAGACGCCATATACAGTGTTAATTACACAGTCATCAACCATAAAGTAATAACTGATACGATAAATTTTGTTCAATCCATTTGATGGTCACTTATATAACACTGAGTCTAGGCCGTTAACGGTCATTTCCATGAAATCATAAGTGCGTTTGTTTGTTCAAACAGGACACACAACATAATCTTCCTTTAAGTAGCTGTATAAACCAGCATATACATGCATGTATATGTATAGTCTTGTTGTTATTATTATTCGCTTAGTATACACTTCATCTTTTAAATGATTTCTTTCATGTCTCTGGTATTAGTTCTAGGTTTGTAGATATGAAAAAAAACCTTGTTAGTGCATATGTACCAATTCTGCGCTCGACTGATACCCTGTTACATATTCGTTACTTATTACTTTGGCTATACCACACACCTGAAAACCCGATCTCACAAAGATATCGTTTAACATTGTCTAACCATTGACATTTAACTTTTTTTTGTGACTCTAATTCAAGTAATATTGTGTACAGTTTGGAAGCCAGTTTAGTGTTATTATTGCTATTGATGTTGTCTATAATTCTTGTCCAATATGCGATTACTCTATTTTGAATATCAGTTTTAAGTGGAGTTACTCCTAACTCTCCATAAACCATATAAGATGGTGTAGATTTTTTTAAGTTAAAGATGTATTTATAGAATTTGAGTTGTATTTTTTCAAGGACCTCAATATTGCCATATCCCCAAATTTCACTTCCATACAGTAAAATAGGCTTTATTGTTTTATCAAACAATTCTATTTGAAGATCATATGGTATATATATTTTCATTGACCACTTTGCTAATGTAACACAATTGTTTCACATGGATCCATGAAAGCTCTTTGTAAACTAATATTTTTTTATTTCTTGTACGACTTTCTCTACATTATATATTATATTGTATTGTATGCTATAAACATGTACGAATGTTTTATGCAATAAATATGATTGAGTTGAGTTATTGGTTAAACCTAAACAAAGTTCGGAAATCATTATGTTTTAAGACACATTATATATACTAAAGTATTCTTAAGTATCTTCACACAACGTCTTAGAGACACCCGCATTCAAAATTGGCATGACCGCTTACAAAATTCAAGTAGAACACACTTTTTTAAATCTGTTGTAAGCTTCGAGTATCATTTTCACCAGAGACTTGTTTATGTGATTACGTCATTAAATATATTTATCGATGACAATTTTAGAGGAATTGTTTTCCTTTATTTACGATTTACAGTTACGCTTGATATAAGTGAATTGTTAGATACTAGTATATTAAATAAAATAGAAAATGATAAAAAAGAAATAGGGATTGAAAAGTCTTCAAAGTAGGGGTTGAAAAGTCTTCAAAGTAGGGGTTGAAAAAGATAAATGTAGGGGTTGAAAATATTCAAACTAGGGGTTGAAAAGTCTCAACAGGTAGGGGTTGAAAAGTCCTGGGGTTGAAAAGTGGGTTGAAAAGTCTGTAAGCCTTGTTGTTGCTTGTGAATGAAAGTCGCTTCATATACCAGAATATATATAGTCTTGTTGTTGTTGTTGCTTCATATACATGTATATTGTCAGGGTGAATGAAAGTCGCTGCATATACCCGCATATATATAGTCTTGTTGTTGTTGTTGCTTCATATACATGTATATTATCAGGGTGAATGAAAGTCGCTGCATATACCCGCATATATATAGTCTTGCTGTTGTTGTTGCTTCATATACATGTATATTGTCAGGGTGAATGAAAGTCGCTGCATATACCCGCATATATATAGTCTTGTCGGTGTTGCTTCATATAGATGTATATTGTCAGGGTGAATGAAAGTCGCTGCATATACCCGCATATATATAGTATTGTTGTTGTTGTTGCTCCATGTTATGTTCCCTAGACCAGGAATAATTAAGAATGACACAGATTTAACTAACATCATTTTAATGAGCTGAATTCACAACATGCTCGATTTCTACCGGAAATCCAACTCCACAAGGGAGAGCACTCTTAGTACATAACATAATAAGTTTAGCAATGGTTGTCTCCCTTGGCCCTATAAAATACAAAGACACAACAACTTCTCTCGTTTTCAAATTAAACAATGCATATGAGAATTTTAAGCATTAATATTTGTTTTCAATAGTGCATCATTATTGATATATGTAATACAGTTTTCAATACGGTATCAATACATATTATTATGTCAACAATTCAATAAAGGAATAAATGTCTTGATGTCTCTTTATAATTGAAAACACAAGGGTGAATAAAGTTCTACACTAATTACGATACTGTCATGAAACAAATTTAGTCGTTTCATGTTTCTTTAAACTAATAAACGTCATACATGTTATTTGACAATATAGAACTTTCATATCAAAATAAGTGGGTTTTTTCCAACAGTATGTAATCACTGAACATCACTACTTGTAATGAAATGTTACAATAAGTCCTGAAATATATTTGGCATTATTTAATACAAATTCAGTGTACAACACTGTATAAATGTTATGTCATAATATGACCATCATATTTTGGTGGTGGTCTTCTTTCTCGGGTTGATCTCCTAAGTGGTATCGGTGTTGGTGGTGACGGTGTTGTTTTGATTTCCTCATGTCCTTGTCCTATTGGTGGATAAGAATTCTCAGAGTCAGACTCGGGCTCCTGAATAATAGGTGTTTTCACTGAACCTATATCACGATCTTTTGGAAGATTATGATCACTATTTATAACTGGATCAACAAACTTTTTAACATGAGTAGAATTTCTTATTCTGGTAACACCTGCTGGAGATTCAACAATGACTTTATTTCCACTTTTATTAACTAACTTATAAGGCTCATACTCATATCTAGTAGATAACTTGTTGTATTCAGGTTGACGTAATAACACTTTATCACCTATTTTAAGATTACTTTCTTCCGCTTGTCGTTTCTCGTCGGTGTATATTCTATTTTTCTCCTTTTTCAACATATCTCTATCTCTTATCTCTTCATCATTTGTAGAAAATTGAATATCTGGTAGTTTAGTACGAATACGACGTTTGAACATCAATTCCGATGGTGCTACACCTGTAACTGAATGAGGTGTTACACGATACGCTACAATAAACTTCCTAATTTCTTGTTTCCAGTCCTTATTTTCAGACTGAGCTATTTTAATTCGTTTGAGTAACGTTTTATTTTGACGCTCAACTTCTCCATTAGAACTTGGATGAAGTGGTGTTGTTCGGCGATGAATAATTTCGTTGTCTTTCAAGAAATTCTCAAATACTTCTGACACAAATTGACGACCGTTGTCACTAGTTATACTTAGTGGTAAACCATGAGTCATAAACATTTTCTCCAAACTGTCTATGATTTTCTCTGATGTAGTTGTCTTCATTATGTCCATTTCGAAGAATCTGCTGTAATAATCAACACAGACTAATATGTAATGTCCCGAGGGCATGGGCCCCATTAAGTCAATTGCCAAATCCTGCCACGGTCCTGCTGGTAAATCAGTTGGTTTCATTGGTTCTGGTGGTGCGGGTTGACTGACTAGCATAGCAGATCACCTTTTCCTGACCATTTTGTTCCTGAACTAAAACTGCACCTAGTCCTACATTACTAGCATCTGTTATTAACTTTGTTTTAGCATCAGGTTTGAAATAACCTAATGTCTGAGATTCAGTCAAACGAGTTTTCAATTCCTTGAATGATTCTTGCTGCTCCTTACCCCATTCAAATGTTTTAAAGGAATACTGTACATTTTCTGCACGACAGGTTTAACAGTATCGTCAATATGCAATTCAAGTTCATAGTTTTTCAACTGTCCTATTCCTTTAAAACAATCATCATAATCCTTGTATACAGTGTCACTCAATGAGTATACATGACCTAGTTTTAGAATTCCAAGTTTTCAATCTCTATCTCTTATCTCTTCATCATTTGTAGAAAATTGAATATCTGGTAGTTTAGTACGAATACGACGTTTGAACATACAATTTCCTTTGACTTCAAATAAGTCCAAGTATCACTGTCAATGATGTTTACAGAAGCACCACTATCAATTATCATTTTAACTGGAATGTTATTCAATAGAATTTCACTTGTCCCCATTTTATTGGAACTGACGTTGAAAACATACATACTGTCATTGTCGGTGTCATCGTCCATAACACTTTTAACCTGATTCTTCTGAGATGATTCCTTCGTTTTACAACATTTCATGAAATGACCTAACTTATCACATTTCTTGCACTTTTTTCCTTTAGCTGGACAAGACGGATCCTTCCCAAAATGACCAGAATATCCACACCTGTAGCACGTTTTATCAGATTTCCTGTTCTTTTGTGGATAATTCCTTGGTTTTGAAGATGAAGTCACGTGATTCACAGATGATCCCGTTTTGAGTCCTTCCATCCGTTGAGATTGAAGTTCTGACATTTCCATTGTACATGTACTAGCAATTACTCTTAATTGTTGTAAAGTTAAATCATGACCTTTTTCCAATAACTTGGATCTCAATTTGTGAGAAACACATTTCTCAATAACTTGGTCACGAATATTTTCATCCGGCTTATCAAATTGACACTGAACAGCTTTCTGTCTAAGTTTAGTAATAAATTGTTCCACAGTCTCATTTTCTTCTTGGCAAATTTTCCTGAATTCGTAACGTTCATATGGAATGTTTACCTGAGGAGTGAAATGTTTATTCAACGTTTTGACGCAAATTTCATAAGCGTCTTCTCCTCCTTCCTCAACAAGAGTGAAATATATATCCTGAACAGCTATTCCAGCACTGTGTAGTAATAACGACTTTAATTGTCCCTTATCTGTTACACCTCTGCCGTTGCTATAAAGTTCAAAACTTCGTAGCCATCGCTGCCATGCTACTCCTAACTGTGTTGGAGGAACATGGGGATCGAATTTTTCAACCCCGTTTATGTCCAATTTACAAGCCATCCTTCACAAATAACGAATCAAATCAATCAAACATTGTTCCTTTTACCTCGTCGCCAGTTGTTATGTTCCCTAGACCAGGAATAATTAAGAATGACACAGATTTAACTAACATCATTTTAATGAGCTGAATTCACAACATGCTCGATTTCTACCGGAAATCCAACTCCACAAGGGAGAGCACTCTTAGTACATAACATAATAAGTTTAGCAATGGTTGTCTCCCTTGGCCCTATAAAATACAAAGACACAACACTCCATATACATGTATATTGTCAGGGTGGGTGAATGAAAGTCGCTGCATATACCAGCATATATATAGTTTTGACTTATAGGAACAGTTTATTGAAGTTAAACCTTTCAACGTTTAAATCATTTGGATTTACACAGTAAGCCATTATTGGACAGTGGTCAGTCACCTGCGACCATACACATCATTTAGATACCTGTGAACTGATATTGTGTGAAACATTGTACAAACAGCTGTGTTTGATTTACTTTGTGTATTGACTGTGTATTAACTGTGTTAGGTGTTTTGTAAACAATCGTGGGTCAATGTTGATTGGTGTTGTTACATCTGCAATTTAACATTACTGTCTCTATTCATAATGGGTATAGATATATGTTTGTATAGAGCACGTGTTGGCTGTTTTGATGGCAGATTGAAGAATAGGCGTTGTAAAACAGTTCGCATTCGGAGCAAGACTAAGTACAACCCATATACATGTGGTCCTGATATTCATTATAGAAGCTTTGCTTGTTCTGTGATCATGATGTTTTGTATGTGCTCACTGTATTGTATTGTCAATGCTGAGATATATGTCGTCCAACACTACACTTCAAGTATTGAAAACGTATATAACGATGCTACTCCCAGAATATTTCCTGGTTGCCACCATATGACTACTGGTACTATAATATACAGTGTGAACTATCCATCATTCAGCATGCGGATGCTATTATTGTCTCGAGATGTGGAATCCAACCCAGGACCCTCAAATGACACTCAGATGATCCTCAATGCTATCCATGAAAGTAATCGTAAATTTTCTGCTGACATTGAAAGACTAACTGATGAAATTATGAATGTAAGACTTGAAATTTCCTCAGTAAAATCAGAAATTAGTTCAGTGAAACGCACGATTAATAAAGTTGAAACCAATCAGGTTACGTTTGATAAGAGGCTTGGCAATCTTGAAGTGAACTTTGTGAACCTTGAGAACCAAACAGACGTGCTTAACAATGATATCGCACATCTTGCATATAATGGTGAACGTGACGTTGACAGAGTCGATGGAATCGTAAAACAACTTGATTATTTGGAATCGGAAAACATAAAAACTAATCTGAGAATATTCGGATTGGAGGAATCAGTGGACAATAATGAAGATCTTAGATCATTAATCACTGATAAAGTGTTCAGCACATGTGAAGCTAAAGATACTTTAGACAGCAGCAGTATGATTTATGCACGACGCGTGGGTATACCTGGCGGTTCGACTTGTCGAATGGTGTTGTTGAAATTTAACAAATTCGATGACAAAATGAAATTGTTTAAGTATAGAGATGTTCTAAGAGAAAACGGTATACGAATATCAAATGATCTCACTCACCACCAGCGTCAACAAATCAAAGACTTGAGTATGAGAGGATATTATGGGTACTTCAAAAATGGTAAACTATATAAGCGGAAGAAGGATGATGATACCGCCGACAAGCACACCCGTACATTTAGACGTGGTGTTCGTCGTGCACCAGAAGTTATGAGCGACATGATGCAAGGAACAGATGAAGTGCCGTTTAACGATTCAGAGGGCAATAAATAGGGCTGTGGCCAACGTCCTGCACTTGTTGTAAAATTTATATCATGGAATATTGGAGGTATATCTAAGTTGCTATTAAATCAAGATACCTTAAGTTATATTCAACAATTTGATGTTATTTCTCTACAAGAAACCTGGCTTACAGAATATGATCAGTGTCACAGTGCTTTTAGTGAATTTATATTGTTTGGATGCAAAGCCAAAAAATCAGACAAAGGTGGAAGAAATATGGGCGGTGTACTAGTTCTTGTGAGAAGTTTATTTAGTAAATTCTTCAAACAGATACGGGATGACTTTCCTTACGGTGTGATATTACGAATTGACAAGTCATTGTTTGCTCATACAAATGATGTACTTTTATGTTCATTATATATTCCTCCAGAAAACTCTCCGAGTCTTCTTTCGGAGTCATCTACAGTGTTGCAACGACTCCAAGACATCATCATAGATGAACAATTATTTGATGTTGATATTATATTAAATGGTGATCTTAATGCTCGAACTGGTAATGAATCGGAATATGTTGAACATGTAGACAATATACCTGCTTTACATGAATATAATGATATACTTGATAATAATATTGGTATACCAAGAAAGTCTCAGGACAATGTCGTAAACAGATATGGTATTGAGTTACTAAAATTTTGTAAATTGTTTGCATGTTTTTTAGCTAATGGAAGGTTTGGTGCTGATGCACGTATAGGTAATTTCACATTCATAAATGATATCGGATGTAGTGTTATTGACTATTTTGTTGTATCTAAAAACATTGTACACCTTGTGAAAGATTTTACAGTTGAAACTAGATCTGAGAAAGATCACTTACCAGTAACTTTACACTTGCAAACAAGTGAGAACACAATGCCAGTACGAACCAGTGGAGAAAATGATGCTAAGTTTAGATATGATATAACTATTGAGAATGCAGATAATTTTCTTAGTACACTAGCCGGTAGTATTATGTCAGGAGAGTTTGACCATGTTGATGAACAGTTACGAGATTTTTTGATACCTATTGATGATGTCCTTGTATCTTTCAATAATGCTATCATTAAGAGTAGTGAGCAATTTGTTAAATTGTTGAGTCATAAACCCAATTATAGGAGGGGGAATTCAAACTCATGGTTTGATAAAGAGTGTAAAATACAAAAAAATAAAACAATGAAAAGCCTGAGGCACTTCCGAGCAAACCGTAGTGTACACAACCTGAATACATACTTACAACACAAGAAGGACTACAAAAATCTCTGTAAACGTAAAAGATTGTTCTTTGAAAATATTTGTATTTCTAAACTTGAGTCAACTGTAAAAAATTCTAAAATATTTTGGAAAGAGGTAAAAAAGTTAAATAGTAGACATCAAACTACTCCCAACATTGACAAAGATACATGGTATGATTATTTTAGTAAACTGTATGTAAATAGTGATGATAGGATTAATGGTGTTGATGTACTATCAGACTTGAACGATCAAAATGATGATGTAGAGGACCTTGGTTTTCTAATTCTAAACTCTGATATTTCAGATGAAGAAATAATATGTAGTATTAAAGAGTTGAGTATTAATAAGGCTACATCTGGATCATTAGTTGCTGAACAATTTATTTATGGTATTGATGTACTTTTACCATTCATTAACATTTTCTTCAATAGATTATTTAGTAGTGGTGAGTTTCCGTCTTTGTGGTCAAGACAGGTTGTTGTCCCATTATTCAAGAAAGGTAGCAAAAATGATCCCAGTAATTATCGGGGCATTGCACTGTCAGACATTTTTTGTAAAATATATACCTCGATTTTGACAAGAAGGTTAACATTTTACACGAAAGTTTACGATAAGATTTCAGAGTCACAAGCAGGGTTCCGTGAAGGATATAGAACAATTGATAATGCCTTTATATTGTATTCTGTTGTTAGTAAATACTTATCAATGAAAGGCAAACATGTTTATGTAGCGTTTGTTGATTTCCAAAGGGCATTCGACTCTATCAACAGACCATTATTGTATAATATGTTAGTTACCAATGGGATCTCTGGTAAACTGCTGAGGTCCATTAAGTCTATATATGGCTCAGTAACAGCGTGTGTTAAAACGAATGAAGGTTTGACGGATTCATTTCCATGTCCTTTGGGGCTTAGACAAGGGTGTAAACTAAGCCCAATATTATTCATACTGTTTATCAATGAACTTGAATATGTTCTACAGTCAAATGGTGTTAGAGGCATACAGTTATTTCCCGATATGACTGAACTATTGTTGTTGATGTTTGCTGATGATATTGCTCTATTATCTGATACTATTGTAGGCTTACAGAAACAGTTGAATATACTACAAACATTTTGTCAAGATAAATTACTTACAGTTAATATTAATAAAACTAAGGTATTAGTATTCAAAAAAGGTGGTCGTAGAGCAGCAAAGGAAAAATGGCTGTATAATGATAAACAACTAGAGGTAGTTAATGGATTCACTTATGTTGGTGTTTATTTTTCCAGTCGATTGTCTCTTTTTAAAATGGCTGATGCCATGCCAGAGAAAGCGAAACGAGTATTTTTGCATGTATTTTCATCACTCAGTAAGTTGTCATACATCCCATATAAGACTTTTTTTTTAATTTTTGATGCTAAAGTTGGCTCCGTTTTGTTATATGGTGCTGAATTGTGGGGTCTTAAGAGACCTGGTTCTATTGAACAAGTACATACTTTTGCTTGTAAAAGATTTATGGGTGTCGGTAATATGGCGTGTAACAATGCGGTCCTTGGTGATCTTGGAAGACATCCAATGTATATTAACTCTTCAAAAAGCTGTATTAAATACTGGTTACACATTCTTAGTTTGAGAAAAGATCGTTATGTCAGATTATGTTATGATATGTTGTTACATTTTGACACTTTGGGTTATGCCAATTGGGTTACTGATGTAAAAAATAATCTGTATAGTAATGGCTTTGGATATGTATGGGAACAGCAGGGTGTGACTAATCCTCCATTATTTTTAATACAGTATGTCAATAGGCTCAAGGATCAATATATACAGGATTGGAGAAATAACTGTTCAAATAGTAATAAATAATTATTTTATAGCAATTTTAAAACAAATTTCGGTATTGAAAATTACTTATCTGCGATCAATATTCATAAATTTCGACGATGTTTGTCTTCGTTTCGATGTTCATCTCATAATTTAATGGTTGAAAAGGGACGCCATTTTAATATACCTAGAGATTATAGATTTTGTGTTTATTGTGAAGGGGTAGTGGAAGATGAACCTCATTTCTTATTAGTATGCCCCTTGTACAGTGATATCCGTGAAATTTATATCAATGGAAAATTTTCTAATGTACCAATGTTACAAAACTTTAATGTCCTTATGGCAAAAAAGGATGAGTCAACCTTGAGGAATTTAGCCATGTTTTTGTATTTTGCGTTCAAAAAAAGAAATGAATATGTATCATGTACGGAAAATTGATATGTTTGTACAGTTGTATTATCAATGTATATATTGTTTGTGCATGGGCCGGAGGCCTTTAACACAATAAACATGTTGAGTTGAGTTGAAAAATATAGTCTTGTTGTTGTTGTTACTTCATATACATGTATATTGTCAGGGTGAATGAAAGTCGCTGCATATACCCGCATATATATAGTCTTGTTGTTGTTGTTGCTTCATATACATGTATATTGTCAGGGTGAATGAAAGTCGCTGCATATACCCGCATATATATAGTCTTGTTGTTGTTGTTGCTTCATATACATGTATATTGTCAGGGTGAATAAAAGTCGCTGCATATACCCGCATATATATAGTCTTGTTGTTATTGTTGCTTCATATACATGTATATTGTCAGGGTGAATGAAAGTCGCTGCATATACCCGCATATATATAGTCTTGTTGTTGTTGTTGCTTCATATACATGTATATTGTCAGGGTGAATGAAAGTCGCTGCAAATACCCGCATATATATAGTCTTGTTGTTGTTGTTGCTTCATACACATGTATATTGTTAGGGTGAATGAAAGTCGCTGCATATACCCGCATATATATAGTCTTGTTGTTGTTGTTGCTTCATATACATGTATATTGTCAGGGTGAATGAAAGTCGCTTCATATACCAGAATATATATAGTCTTGTTGTTGTTGTTGCTTCATATACATGTATATTGTCAGGGTGAATGAAAGTCGCTGCATATACCCGCATATATATAGTCTTGTTGTTGTTGTTGCTTCATATACATGTATATTGTCAGGGTGAATGAAAGTCGCTGCATATACCCGCATATATATAGTCTTGTTGTTGTTGTTGCTTCATATACATGTATATTGTCAGGGTGAATGAAAGTCGCTGCATATACCCGCATATATATAGTCTTGTTGTTGTTGTTGCTTCATATACATGTATATTGTCAGGGTGAATAAAAGTCGCTGCATATACCCGCATATATATAGTCTTGTTGTTGTTGTTGCTTCATATACATGTATATTGTCAGGGTGAATGAAAGTCGCTGCATATACCCGCATATATATAGTCTTGTTGTTGTTGTTGCTTCATATACATGTATATTGTCAGGGTGAATGAAAGTCGCTGCAAATACCCGCATATATATAGTCTTGTTGTTGTTGTTGCTTCATACACATGTATATTGTCAGGGTGAATGAAAGTCGCTGCATATACCCGCATATATATAGTCTTGTTGTTGTTGTTGCTTCATATACATGTATATTGTCAGGGTGAATGAAAGTCGCTTCATATACCAGAATATATATAGTCTTGTTGTTGTTGTTGCTTCATATACATGTATATTGTCAGGGTGAATGAAAGTCGCTGCATATACCCGCATATATATAGTCTTGTTGTTGTTGTTGCTTCATATACATGTATATTGTCAGGGTGAATGAGAGTCGCTGCATATACTCGCATATATATAGTCTTGTTGTTGTTGTTGCTTCATATACATGTATATTGTCAGAGTGAATGAAAGTCGCTGCATATACCCGCATATATATAGTCTTGTTGTTGTTGTTGCTCCATATACATGTATATTGTCAGGGTGAATGAAAGTCACTGCATATACACGCATATATATAGTCTTGTTGTTGTTGTTGCTTCATATACATGTATATTGTCAGGGTGAATGAAAGTCGCTGCATACACCCGCATATATATAGTCTTGTTGTTGTTGTTGCTTCATATACATGTATATTGTCACGGTGAATGAAAGTCGCTGCATATACCGGTATATTTTCCAGTTGATAACCGGTCGTTTCATGTGCCGGTATATTGTCAGATTGCTTTAAAAATGCTGAATACAGTTGTATACTGTACCGGTATATTGTTATATTGTTTTAAACATGCTGAATTCAATACAGTTGTTTACTGTACCGGTGTATTGTTATATTGTTTTAAACATGCTGAATACAGTTGTATACTGTACCGGTATATTGTCAGATTGTTTTAAACATGCTGAATACAGTTGTATACTGTACCGGTATATTGTCAGATTGTGTTAAACATGCTGAATACAGATATATATTGTACCTGTATATTGTGATGATACTTCTGCATGTATCGGTATCTCTTCGGGGTGATTTGAAATTGCTGCATTAACCGGTATATTGTCTGATACTTTTCAAATTGCTACATATACAGGTACATTGCCAGTTTGATTTCAATATATAGCATTTATTGTAATATTGACAGGTTCATTTGAAATTGTTGTATGAACCAATATAGTGGAATTGCTGAATATCCTGGTATAATGTCAGATTGACTTGAAATGCTGCACGTACAAGTATGTTCTTACTGATACAATTCTCGAATCGAAACAATTTTAAGTGGATATTTGTTTGCTTCCATGAAAGATTAAAAAATAGTGTCATTTTTTACCGGTATAGTAGCCACCAATTTATCTTGAAGACTTGTGTCCCAGAGATGAATTAAATAATTTAACCAGAACAAAAGGAATATTTTTATTTTATGCTTATTCAGCATGTTTTAATCATTGATTCAAAAGTCTACGTGGAATTATGAGCCGAAAGCCTATGTTCTGCGTGACGTCATAAAATACGCGATTTACGCTTTTATAGAAGTGATTTCATGTTATGTTATTATTTGCATAATAGAAAGTAGTTTGACATTTTATTTTGATGTACGCTTCGTGAATCTGGAGATTCCCGCATCACGTGCGTCCATGCTCCCTTGTCGCATGAAAAATTAATACGCCAGCCAGATAAAATAACAGTGAACCAATTTATCTTTCGATGTGATATATTAAGCTTTAGGTCGTCTTCCATGAAAATTGTTTTTCCTCAGTATATTATGGTTTGACTGTGAAATCCAAAACTACTACATGTATACTAGTTGTGTTACCTGGTGTTATATTTTGAGACGATATAAACCTTAGTTTGAACGAACATACATAATGTTATAATGTTCGCACGATATTTGATTTGATCCGTCTTTGTTTAGGAGTACATCAAATTCTCATTCGATATTTTCAAATAACTAGTTAGTTGAATAATCTAAGCAGGCCGAAATATTTTCCTTCGTGTGGAGAATTACAACAAAGCAATTTGAAGAACGGTATTTGTTCATAGATACACGAACAAAAGAAGAAATACCAAATTACATACCCCCAGGATATTTATTCTATTATAATGGGATTTATTATGAAATTTTTGTCTCAACTTTGTCGTTTATAGATAGATGTGATGAAGATAAAACTTTGTAAATTTGGCCGATCCATGCACTTAGTCTAACAAGCATGGGTTAAATATACATCCATATGTACATTATTTATAGCGTCATTTTGAATTGTGAAAATCTTTATGGTCGGCCAGACCATTCCTGGCGCCTCTGTTCCAATATGTATTTAGTCTCCGCAATGCCTGGTGTTTTGTGGACTGTTGTTTCCCAGGGATCTGTGTGTCGAGTCATTGACCTGTGTATGTCGCGTGCCCTGTAGCAACTTTGATCATAAGTAGGGGATGATTAACGATAACTGGTGTATATAAATGAAAGGCATTTAGCTACTTATATATTTAATAAAACGTCTGACATTGGTTAGATGTCAGACATTTCCAATCCACACTGTGTTTGTGTCTTTACTGTGACATAAATGAACTGCATTGAGAGGGGAACACAAATATAAATGAAAGGCATTTAAAATTATATAAGACATTCATGTATGTCAAGATTTATGTATGATGAATGTAATTATTATTTGTACCATTGTGGGAATAGATATGTTTATATTTAGATTGTCTCATTCATTATCAAAATATGCAGAGTAATAATTTTGAGAAAAATAATGCAAAAACATTTTTCTCACGAAGTCATTTTAAGTTACTATACATGGCTAAAAGTTCCTTGTTAAAGTATGTAAAGACGTTGGTTTTATCATTTTGCCATTATATCTATGTACAATAGCCGTAATGTTCTACAGTGTAATTGATAGCGAGATTATGGTAACACGATACACATTAAAAAGACCAATGGGATAAGTTGTTCGAATTATTTTGAATAAAATATACATTTGTATTTGTATTCTGTGGATCGATTGCAATTACTTATTGACGAAAAATCATTTCGTGAATGAATACAATTATTTGCAGACCACCAAGTCCTTTGAAGCCATAATGTATGAGAGTTCATGATGTCGGGTTCTTTTATTTCCACATGTTCACCAGCCCCAGGTATCGATTTCCGGGTCACGTTAGTTTACGTTAACTTCAAGCGAAATGTATTTTAGTTACACGTTATGTATAGTAACTAACGTTTCATTTAGAAGATATTAGATACTTGAAATAAAGTGACATTTTTAATCGATTGTCCCGAACTAGACTTTTATACGTTATTTATGAAATTATACTTCCCTGCTGCTTAGTATCATTATTACATTGTATATCATACATGCATATAACACCTTTGTTCAAATATTGCCATATTCACGGGTATATAATGTAATCAACCTCATAAAATAAACGTTCATAATTCAACGTAACTTTTACAACAGTTTCGCGGGATTTCCAGAGTGCGTGTCCGAAATATATTTGATTATTTTATTAGGCAGATATCGACGTATTGAGTAAACACATCTTAACCAAGAAATTATTCTACTTCTGATATATTACAATCAAAGCGCTGAAAGCGCAGAAAGACTGGGGCAGACGAAGTTTCTTGTGTTCTGTAAAGACTTGTCAACCAGAGATTGTAGAAGCATTGTACAGCCTCACTCGGGGATGGAAAGAGGTACTTTCAACGCGTCCATGTATGGACTAGTTTAAACTGGACCATCGATAAGACAGGTTTTAGTTTACCGGCTTCACTTTGAAGCGATCTGTGTGTCGGCGAGTACTCTCACTGTCTTAACGTTTCTTGTTTTTAAACGAACCTTGTTATAAATCCTTTGATTGCCAGTGGTCAAGAGTTGTCGTTCCTATGAGGATAGTTTACGTTAAATTGTATGGGAGGAATTCAAGAAATAAATTGGGGAGTGCCTCATTAAAGGTGTCGTTCTGGGAGGGAATGCAGCAGGGATAAAACAAATACTTCAATAGTTTGTAATAAATTTGAAAACAAAAAGGCTTTAATAAATATAATAACATTCCTTTTTTTTGGTAATTAAGTTGAAGTATATATATGCATCGTATCGGAAAATATCGTATCTCCATGTAGTTTTATCGATTCATATAGTATCATGTGATGACCGAATCGTTTCATGCCCTACATGTAGTACCCGTCGAGTAACAGAAATGTTTAACTTTTCACAATCTAACTTTGTCTGCTTGTCATCCAGTTATAAAACCCGGAATCGTTTACAATATGCTGAATGGGGTTATGTCCGAATTCTGGTAGTTTCGGCATACTGTTCAGGTCTGTATAACAGATACTGCATTTGCCCGATCATGAGTTTATCCGAAAAAGATATTCGTTTCCATAAAATTTATATTTGTTTAGCTCCATCAGGTTTTCAACATTTTTCATTCATATACAGCGGCCAATTGACCTTACCAGTTTTCCTGGAAGTAATTATCAACCAGTACTGCCAACTTCTTCACATGTGCAAGACATTATCGTAGCCAGAGTCACTGAATAACATAACATGTCCAAAACTGGTAATCGAATCTGGATCTGCTGGCTTATAGTCTATCGCTCTACCAACTGAGCTAGCCCAGCTGGTTTCATATTTTTGTAAAATGCAAACTTTAATAATTTCCGAAGTTGATGGGAAAAACTAAAACACTCACATGACAGACGATCAAAATTCGTTCCTCCGATATCGAAGCGTCATTACATTAACTTTGTTGATGGCCCGACTTATACCATAGGTTTAACCAATAAAAGATTACGTAATTAAGCTAGAATTTAATCTAATCTAAAATTGAAGACTCTGCTCATAGTCATAGACATCGCGACCATTTCCTTCCGTGTCACAGAACGCCATATGTATCGGGACCACGAGAGCGAATAATATCCTCTAAGAAATTGTTCCAAGTTTATACGAAATTCGGTGTGGATGCCAGTTAATGTTTCCATTCGATATCTCCATGCATCGCGGTTTAATAGTGAGAATCGCATCCCATGCTTGCTCAGCACACATGTTTACTTGTAGTGCGACCTTTATTGAACTCTAGCTTCAATCGCAACGTCTCGGCAATTTCCGTACAGTTCGGAAATCAGATAATAACCGATGTTATCCGAATGCTCTGCCTTATTCCTACATGTAACAATACGGAATAACTGACATGGTTTATAAGTCTTCGATGAAATGAATTATTTTAAAACATGCAATAAAGATTAACAGTAACTGCAGCTGTTATTTAACGATTAGCTACAGTATTCAGTGTGCGGTAAAATAATGGTCAGAATCCGATTCCGGAATATTGTTCCAACTCGTCTGCCGAGCGCGTCCAGGTACAAGATAATTCCTTTGTTGTCTATAAATAGTACTTTCTGCGAGCGGGAAAATTTTATGAATGAAAGCGGGCATTGTTTGTGAATGAATCGTATCGACGATATACTTAGTAACCTCGGCTGGCAACAAACATGCGGTCAACAACAACAAGAAATGTATCCGAATGAAGCACTTGTTTCCGATAGAAATTAGTCCTCCCTCAATTCATCGATTTCTCATTTTTAGGTATCAAAAAGTAGTTGTTACCTAGGACATTTTAACCTAAAACACTTAAACAATAATTCAACAATAATTTTTGAACCAGATATTTCACTTTAAAAATAAAATTGTCACGATGGATTCGGAAACGAAGATCGGATGTCACGTCAATTCGACATGTTGATTGGTCGATTGATCGTATGCAAATGATGCGCAGTGATACATAGAGTTGTATCAAACTCGTCGAACTCTGTCACGACTGTTTCCAAAATTACGGTTACTAAAGACATGGGGCTAACGCCCCAGTCTAAACACTCGTTTTTCGCTCTTACAGTGCTTTGATTAATTGCACGGCGTATCAACGCCGTGCATATTGAGTTCTGTTACCGTCGTTTTGCAATGGACTCGGTTAAGAACAAAATTTGGGGAAAAATCGAACAGAGCCTAGGGTGGGACTAAAATCCGGGACTTTAAAAAAATCCGGGACTTTGGTGGGAAAATCCGGGATCGATATTTTGGACTATATCGTAGGTATCAACGGTCAATAACGGATAGAGGAACATTCGTTCACACCCTTCAGTTAACATATGTTCCACTCGAACAATTTTTAAAAATCGATCCCGGAGAATCACGGATCCCGGATAACGGGTTTCAGTCCCACCCCAGAGCCTATTGTGCGCCTGCGCAGACCGGCGGGAATATATGTCGGGAAGCGAACGATTGTACGTTGTAACGTCATTATTGATTTTGTATGCTACAAAAGCTAAATTAAGGTATGTGATTTTGTTGTATATTATGATTAATGTCATTAACTAATATTTTCAACTGTATAATTATTGAATTTTATCGTTTCAACATTGTGGTTGACCCATCGCGTGGTTGACCTACATTTTATTTGTTATTGTTATGATGCAGCCAGCATTCGTCTCTGTGCTCTGTTTAATATTTTGCAGTATTTTCCCTCAATCATAAGTCATGTATCGTTCAAACATGCGTGGTAATTAACATGTAAACGTTTAAACTCGCAGGTTGTATTAAATACACTGATCACATGTTCTAACCTTTACAGCGATTTTCCGAAAATGTACTTTCAGTTTCAACTTTCAATTTCATTATTACATGCAGACTGAATGTGTCTAAGTACATAAGCGTCGACTCGATTTAGCATATTCCTGTATGACCTCCAATACTTGTATAATAATGTATTAGATAACAATTGATTTCACATATGAAGAGAGCGGTTTCAGGAAGATAACTGTTTTGTGTACGTCTAATCGTTACAACTACAAACAACAATTTATCTAAACATCTAAGTAGTGATAAAACCATAATACATTAACGATAACAAATAGTGGGTACTATAATCAAGTTAAAAGAAATAAGTATGTCAGTTTAAAATGAGTAAGGCAAATTAATAATAAAATGAGGCATAGATAAGTGCGACACTATTGAAATGGTGAGGGACGAATATAATCACTCATGCAGATACTGTAGCGTAGCGTTATCGAGTAGCCGGTGCGTGATGTTTGGGAAGAATAGTTCAGTTCTCGGATATGACGTACGCACCGCGTGATACCGTCTCCATGATGATATTAGAAGCGCACACAGAGAAGGGGAACGCCATATTTTATATTGACGGAATAAGACAACAGGAATAGTAACCTCGATCTGTACAGGTAATACTTGAGTTATTCAGTTTTGTTATCTGCATACTTCGAAACTTGTTTTTATATTAAATGTGTGTGGTACATAATTATGCAGTGTAAACACATTAACAATGCAGTGTTAAATAAAACATTATGTTATAAACATTTTTATTCTAGGGTCGCTCTTTAGTCAATTGTTGTCTGAGATAAAGGAAATATTTTAAAAATAACTTCATTTAGTTCAATTATACAATTAATTGTTTAATGATGTGTAATGATATCATTATCTATTATTTGGAACGTTATGTACTGCAATGCATGTACCATTTCTCATTGTTCCCTGGTGGTTTTGGTTGCACTCATATATTAAACAATGTATTGTAAAGTATGATTATAGTGAGCTAGGTAAAGTAATAAATGGTATTTAATTAGAAATTTTTAGTTTTTGTGACATCTGCATAATCAGTCATGGTGACACTGTCTTCTCGTTCATATTAACAGAAGAACAGAACAGAACAGAACATATATTTTATTTAGACTTATACAAAGTACATCGTCTATATAGAACATTTCATATATATACATATATACAAAGTTTTCACGTGACTGCATAGAAAATAGAAAATACATTACAGTTAACACGTATTCATTCACAGTCGAGGATGAACAACTGAATATAACTACATCAGTTTATATTATTCAATACATTATTTCTTATAATTAAAGCTTTCTTGTAATATATTGCCAATTTGCATAACACATTTTTGTTTCTCAATTGTAATAATTCCAAGAATTTAAACATATTTGGCCTAACGTAATAATATTGTTTAATAAACACTTTTCTCAAATCATGAAAACATGGACAGATTATAATAAAATGGTACTCATCTTCAATATCTCCTGTATTACAAAACTGGCATACTCTTTCATTTCTGTTTATTCTATTTCTTGAATATCTACCAGTATGGATCCCTAAAGAATGCGCGGATATTCTTAATTTAGTTATAACATGGCGCAATGAAAGTGTAAGAATGTCTAAATAATCTTCATATTGGAAATTTAACTTAAGATTTTTATACAGGTCTAATACACCATTTTTTTCTTTATCTGCATGCCAGTTTTGTATAAAACAGTCAATGACACGTTGCTTAAAAACATTTATGAACATATTTACATTTAAGGAGTCGGGATATTCCCAAGCATCTAAAAAACCATGATTAACTAACATTTTTTTTATATTGGTAATCCAGTTTATGGTACCATTATTAGAATAATATAGAGCCTGTTTATACACCCTGTTAAGAATAATATTATCCGTATTTAGCAATTTACACCAATACTTAATTATTCTAACATATCTTGATATATATAATGGATACCTTCCTAATTCCCCATAAACGCCAACATTGCTAGTATTGTTTCGGACATATAAAACCTGTTTACAAAACTTTAAATGTATCCTTTCTAAGCTTTTGCATTTATTATAACCCCAAATTTCAGCCGCGTACCCGATAATTGAACCTACAAACGCGTCAAACAATTGGCATAATATTTTTGGTGTAAATTTAAGTTTTCTACAGTTTGATTGTAAAACATTTAACGCTTTTAACGCTTTTCCCACCAAATATTCTTCATTTAACGTAAAAGATCCCGTGTAACTGAGAACTGTCCCAAGATAGTTAAAGTTGTCAACAGCCTCCAAAATGTTGCCATCGTAAATAAATGCCTCATTTGGATACATACATTAACGTACGAGTCTGTATAAAATATGTGCATGCAATGTAGCACAGTTTTATCAATTTGAAACTTAGTTCTCATAATAAAATGCTCTAATAAAAGCTTCAATAAATATATTGACTGTTTTTATCATCACCCAAAGGGCGATTACGTTGTAATAGTTATTTTACAGCACCTTGAAAAAACTCATCTGTATTTCGCTAAAAGTAAGAAACATGTCAAAATGTATTTTTAGTTGATTACACGTCTTTCGTATATATGATTTTTCATCCATTTGTTATAATGGTGATTTTACTGACTTTTACATGTTATATAGAAAAAGCACAGTTTTTGCCATGAAGAAGATAACGTACATATGTTTTATCGTATTTTCCGTAATTATCAATAATAAGATAAAATACTTCACTAAAATAGTGAGATATGATTAACGTTGCAATAATGATTTTGCATAGTGTATAGTAGAGTAATCATCTTTGTTGGCATGCGTGTAAAACATAGCATATTACATCAAATAGAAATGTGTATGTGTTCAATATAGTCTGTCAATTGCAAATGCACACGTGATGATACGAAATGCTTAATTAACTTTGAAGTGTGATATATATAACAGATTGTTCAATCTAAACCGTTCTAAAGATTTTTTTAATGAGACAATGTTTGTATATAAAGTGTTTGAAGAGAAATGGTATGTAAAGTGTTGTATCAAACAAATCCATTAAAGGTGACACATATACATGTATCCATATATTTATAATGTGTATTTTCCTACATTTCTACTTTTTGACTATTGACATGAACATTACATGTATTTATATCATCAAGAAGAACATAATTAGAAACCTACCTTCAACAAAGTTCATATACTGTATAATCAATTGCTATATTAGTACGAATTTGCGGAAAGGCAATCTGCGTGCATAATATGTCTTCGGCAGCCAGTTTGTTGGTAGACTTTTTTCATTAGAACGTCATTTGTCCTCCACCTCTGGAACTCGATTAACGTGGAGAAGATTTCTGTTGCTTGCGAGTGGCAGGTTAGTACTGGCTGTAAACCAAGGAGCACGCGTTAGGTCAACTGACCGCCGTATACATCTGGTATACTGTTGAAAAACTGCGTACAACCCAAAACAATCGATCAACCAAACATTTTATAGAACATGACCAATTATATGGTAGTTAGCATGGTCTTCCATACACACACAGCAGGTGTAATTTCATTAAAAGTCCAATGAATAGTCCACTCACTGTTGTCTAAATGCTGTACGTTTTAGTTTACAGTTTGAATGATTGCGAATTGTTAGGGTGTTTACCTGTTACATATCGACGTTCACCGACTCGAAACACGACATGGTTGTTTCTGTAATTAATGTTTTATCCATTCCGTTCTTCTTGGTTGTCTTTTTGATCATCCAGACAATTCCTTCTTGTCCCATTCACATAGATTGCCCTCACACCTCCTCAACTCCTAATGTTTCATTAAGCTAACGTTTCCTTGGGACCAGTGTTGGGAGGCATTGCCTGGTGAATGTGGCGATCCCTGTACCAACGTATCACCTCCAGTCTGTAACTGTAAGCAAGGTTTTTCATATTATGTGGTGATATTTACAAGCATGTAATATCGAGTATATTTACATTTCGTTTGATAAGATAATACTATATATAATACTGAAAAAAACATATGTCATGTCTGCATTACAGTTGACAGTTTGACACTGAAGACTCTGAAATAATATGTATTTCCTCACCCTCTTCTAATAATTAAACTTGCTACAACTGAATCGCTACCGTTCATGTATTATACTCCTTTTACAAGACCGCCCTAGAAAGAGTGTTTATTTGGCATAGATTAGTAGTTAAACAAAATTATTTATTATTTTATTATAGTCATTTTAGTGTTATTACACTGTTTAAAAATCCCACTCAAACCGCTCGTTTATTTTTGGAATAGGGGCCACTTAGGTAGGGTTATACTAAACAAACAATTTTTATTCACGGCCACAAGTCACAAAGAGAACCAAATTAATCATAATTCAAACTACAAGCAGGTACAAAATGATCAACATGAATGTCATACGTCAAGTGTTTGCACAATATACGTTAGCAAAACATTGTTTGGTGAATACATTGCCCTACATGGCGAGGCTAGACATATGGTAATTTAATCAGTGGCTACAATTATCAGCCCATAATCCTAACACACGAGTCTTCATATTATGGGAGTCATATAAGTTACAATACACCGTTTAACAGTTTCCGGAAGGCTGCTTTCGATTTTGACAGGTACCCGGATGTACGAGTAAGAATCGGCCATGTTGGTTGTTTTGTAGTCTGCTAATCTGACACGTTCTGTATTTCAACAAAATTTGTCTATAAATCATTGGAGTAATGCTATTTTTGTTTTTAAAATGGATGAGCTTAGTGAAATGACAGTAGAGAAATTTAAAATTTGGTCATTAAATGCGTTAAAGGTGTACTTGTCGAGAAGAAACAAGCCAGTGGATGGAAATCTTGATGAGCTGTCTGCGAGGTATGTGTATTTTTTCTGTTTATTTGTAGTTCTTGATTGTTTCGTTGTGTAAAGATTGATTTTTATGTAGCTGTGAGTGCCTTATATATGGCTTTGAAATAAATGTGATAACAAGAATTTAGATCATAAAAAAAACAATATTTTAAAATGCATTACAACTGGCCTGGTCAGGATGGTGGACAGTTTGTCCATTTTTAAAAAAAGTTGTACAGTCTCAATTTTGACAAACTACGCATTGAATTTAGGAAAAAAAACCTTCAATGCATTTCAAAGTGTACACTTAGTTTTACACAAAAAATAAGCAAAAAGAAAAAAAGAAAAGAAAAAAAGCCATTTGCTAGGGGAACCTATGCCCAATTTTTGAGGAAAAAACCATTTGCTAGGGGAACCTATGCCCAATTTTTCAACTGATGCTAAAACCCCAGAGTTCAGTCCAGGAAAAAATTATTAATTTCATTATGATGTTTGATTTTCGAAATAACTTACCAATACAACATATTTATGTTTCAGGGCATTTTGTGCGTGGGAAGAGAACCTGCCGGTTGATGTTAATGCAGAGCTGGCAGAACAGCGCCTTCAGCATGAATACAAGGCATCGCCCATTATTTAGGTGACATGACATCTACTGAGATAGTGAATCGTTTATTAAATGAGTACAAGGAGGGCAAGGCATACAGATACTTTGAATGCGGATGGGTAAAAGAAGTTCACATACATGACATTAGTGAAAAGAGTGACAAATGTTTTTTAAAGGCAAAAGTGACTCCATCCCAAGCGTTAAACAAAAAAGCATATGACATCTGGGTCTTAGTGGAAAAAAGACATACCAGGGCGCGTAGGTGGAAAAGTCAGTGTTTCATACTGCAGCTGTACAGCTGGAATTTTGGGTTTTTGCAACCATGTTGCTGGTGTGCTTTTTCGTGTTGAAGATGATGTAAAAAGAGGTGTTACCAAAAAGTCAAAGACAAGTCTTCCATCAACCTGGAATGTACCCAGTTCAAAACCTATAATGAAACCAATTAGAGCAGAGGATGTTACCTGGACTAAATCCTCCTATGGTAAGGAGCGAAGTAGTGTAGTAGAAAAGATGAAACACAAGAAAAAATTTACGCCTCTTAATAAAGAACAGACAAAAATAGTGAATGATGAGGTTCCCATGAGAAATGCTCTATACAATCTTTTAAAAGATGATGTGGGAGACTCTTGTTTCATCCAATTTCAAGAGAAAAAGAGACATGTTAAATCAAAGCCAATACTCCCACCATCAGTGATCGAAGTGACATTAATTGAAATTGACAAGCCTGATTACACATTAGAGTCAGTGTTGAAGGCCATAACTGTATCAAAGGAAGACACAATCAATCTCTGCAATGAAACCGTAGCACAGGCCTCCTCTGAATTGTGGCACCATCAGCGAAAGGGTCGCATCACTGCCAGTGTATTCCATAGGGTTGCCAGTCGGGTCAGAACCCTGGAAAAATGATGTTGATGTCACTGCACTTACAGACAGTATTTTAGGGAAGAAATCCTTCAAACCCACCCTTGCCATGAAGCATGGAACTGCTCTTGAGCCAGTTGCCAAGAGGGCGTATAATAATTCAATGAAGAAGGAACACAAAAAGTTTACATTCAGTGAGAGTGGGTTGAATGTTTCTTTGAAACACCCTTACTTGGCAGCAAGCCCAGACTTGGTTGTGAAGTGTGAATGTTGTGGCGAAGGCCTATGTGAAATAAAGTGTCCAGAAACATTAAAAGATGAAATACCGAGCGTGGACAATGTGAAATATATTTTTAAAGAAGATGGAAATACTTTTCTGGATCCAAAACATCAATACTTTTGTCAGATACAGGGACAAATGGGAATTCTTGGCAAAAAATACTGTGACCTATACATTTATACGTTCCATGGCAGTCTCACTGTCAGGGGGTTTTTTGATCTGGACTTCTGGGCTACGTTGGAAATGAATCTTAGCATGTTTTGGACAAAGCATGTGTTTCATGCCATTTGTGAACTAAAAACCCAAAATGAAAATAACTCTCCCACTCATAAACCTACAGGAACTGATCCCAACATGGATGTGAACAACAACAAGATCCCTGTTGCTAGCATGCCAAATATGAGCGCAATTTCAACTTCATCATTAGCACGGCGTGCATTGATACCATTATGCCTACCGTCTAGTAAGCGGAAAAACACAGGTCGTAAAGCAGAGGCAAAGACACTTGTATTTCTTTGTGGTGTTTGTGGTTTGGATGTTTTGGATAATCCACAAAGTGAAGATGAACAGTCTGTGCAGTGTGACAGCTGTAATGTTTGGACACACTATGTTTGTGCAGGGGCAACGGATACTTCACTGAGCGCAAGTCCTAGCTGGTTTTGCAAGAAGTGTTAACAATGAAACTTGTGTGGACATGATATGTGTGTTAACTGTAATTGCTTGTTAAAATATTTATGTGCTTTCTTCACAAAATTATTGTCTATTCATTTTCATGCCTGATTCATTTGTATAATGAAGTATTACTGTTTTTGCATGGTTGTTGGTGCTTTATCCCGGTATCATTATATCATCAGCAGTATGGAATATGTGTATTTGTTGATTTTGATGTAATAATAGATTACTTATATAGATTGTATTCATATCCCAGTTGGGGCATAAACAATTGGACGGCTAAACATTATTTTCACATGAACTACCATGAACACTGCTGAGCTGAGTTTAATACCGCATATATATTTGTAATTAGATAATAATAATGTTTTCCAAGATCCATTTATACATTTGTCTGATACCATGAATTTATATCGTGACCTATTAGCCAAGTTACCGCGATCATAGGATGTACATGTTTTAGATGTGTATTGAACAGCTCTAGCAACGTACAAGTAGTTGAAGAACATTAAAAATGCAATATTTTAGAAAATTGCTGTATGAAGACATTGTAATGCAATTTTTTATTCAATTATTACTCGGCATATGTTTATTGAATATAAATGATCTTTAAACATTGAAAATATGAATATGTATAGAACAATGACAATCTCTTCACAACTATAACATGTAATTTCTAAATCGGTCAGTATTCTGCATGTTTCCTAATACAAGTATGTATTCCACACCGTACCATGTTTCGACATGGGAGCGAAATATTTTATACTTGAAAGAAAAAGTTGAGAGGATAAATTATTGAATATTGTATTTCATTATGTAACTCAAATTCCATGTGCCAATCAGATATACTTCCAATTTCCTGTGATGCTTTAAGTCATATGTAAATGTATGAGGACATCCGTAAAAAATGTTTGTTTCACATAACCTTACAGATCAGAATTTAGATGGATAGTAGGACGTTGAAGTTTTTCTGTATTACTGTTATAGTTATTTACTTTTTAATTATATACGGATTCAGACATATTTTATAAGTATGTAGGTTTATGTCATACCAACACTTTTGTGCAATTGTTTTGTTGGAAAACTGTTACTTATGTTTATTAGGTTGATGTTTCATTTATTAATTTGTTTTCTTAAATTTCATGTCCTCGTTCTGTTAGTTAATTGTAGATTTTCACCGATGCTCAAAAATGTCAAATTTCTTTCTGAATAATTTATTTCAGAAATTGGCATTTGGTTATAGTCTACACAGTAGTTATTGTTCAATGCATGTATTTATTTAGATAATTATTATTTATTTATTTCCACTTGATCTCTTGTTGCAATAATCCATTGCTGATCTCACTTGAACAGCTCATACATGTATATAATAAAATTGAGTTGATATTTGCAAGTGTCTTTGTCATTGAGTGTTAGAAGATTTTCAATATGTTATACACATTTGTATATGTCATAGTACTTCAGGGCACGTATTCTCTAAAAATTTAAGACTGAAACTCAGACTTAGACTTTGAATTTGCAAATTTATAATTATTTTTCATTTAATCTAAATGAACGACAATTTTCCGGTTAATTTTTATCACCCATTTCACACTTTATCCTGCTCTTATTGAAATATATACGGTACTAGCAACCCAGGACTTAAAAGAACATTTAACATTTTAAAGTCTAAGTCTAAATTTCCTTCTTGGGAATGTTAGAGATTTCGGGCGCTGATATATCACGCTGTGCCTAAGTTCAGCCCAAAATTGCAACAAAGAAAAGTAAAAACACCAAAATAAACCAAACAAATCCATGTTTTATTGAATGACAAAATATGGCGACTCTTACATGTGCACCATTTCAGCACATTAAATAATAACAGTTTATCTACTGCATCAAAAGTTTAAACTAATTAATTATTTATTTGATGATTCAAGCCATCAGACCATACAGCAGAAATGAACATATATACATACAAATAAAAACAAATTGCATGACAGTACACATATAGATTAGATACAAACACACGTCATACTGACATAGGTCAATTATTTTAGTTTAGAAAACTAATATAATGTTCTCTCAGCATCCAGATATATTGATGATTTCATATATCTATGTTATATATATATCAATTGCAACTGATTTAAACCAGAAGACAAGAAATATATATTTTGGAGAGAAATAATTAAGCAAGAATTTTAGCTAAAAAGTATAAATTCTATAAGAGTATGCTATTTCTTGGATAATTATGTAAAACAAATACATTTTAAGTTGTTACTTTGTGTTTCTTCATCTTTTAGAAACAGACTTTTCAATAACTTGTAATGTCCGTCCCCTCCCAGCCATAGTGATATTTAAAGGTAAAAATAACAAATACCAAACAAAAAGTTATCTTTTTATCAATGGGACATGTTTCTATATGTATCATAGTATCCAAAAAAGTAAATATGATAAAAATACAAGAAACTTTATTTTTTGCCTTAGATGCTAACAAAATTGGGACATTTACTGTGCAACAGGCCATATAACCATTCAAATAAAGACAATTCATATATCCACCCACAAATTCATGTTCTATGTTTTGTAAATTGGCATTTTTAAGTTGCTCAATGCACTGCAGACTACAAGGATGTCATCAATGTGGGGAACACTACTTATGGCAAGTTCATTTGACAGAATTCTAAAAGTTTTTAGACGCCTTATCACTTGCTCTATGAGGATTCTATGGTTTGCAATTGTTTTGGTTTTCCTAACACAGTCACTGGGCATCTGAGATGTGCCCCTCCGCCCTGGTGGAACATACAATGACATATTTCTTGAGGCACATTCTTCTTTAATATTAAAGCCCTTGTCTGCCATCACCATACTGTGCATAGGTATGTGGTCTAAGTAACCTGAGTCTAGGGTTAAGGCCTTGTCTGAAATTCGCCCTAGGTATGCCTTGGAAATAAAGATAATCCCACTGTCTCGCAAAGTTCTTTTCTCCACTTATTAAGCCAGTAAGCACCATTTGAACAATTCTGCACTGCACACGTCAACGCCATTGTTTGATTGTTTACTCGCACTTCAAGAACGACAACTCTCGCCGAACTAACGATTTCGCGCATGCGCATCGTAAAACTGTTAAACGGTGTATTGTTGAGAAGGTTTTGCTGTAGGGAGGTTATTGCTCTGGCTATTGTTGAGAAGTTATTGCTGTAGGGAGGTTATTGCTCTGGCAATTGTTGAGAAGTTATTGCTGTAGGGAGGTTATTGCTCTGGCAATTGTTGAGAAGTTATTGCTGTAGGGAGGTTATTGCTCTGGCAATTGTTGAGAAGTTATTGCTGTATGGAGGTTATTGCTCTGGCAATTGTTGAGAAGTTATTGCTGTAGGGAGGTTATTGCTCTGGCAATTGTTGAGAAGTTATTGCTGTATGGAGGTTATTGCTCTGGCAATTGTTGAGAAGTTATTGCTGTAGGGAGGTTATTGCTCTGGCAATTGTTGAGAAGTTATTGCTGTATGGAGGTTATTGCTCTGGCAATTGTTGAGAAATTATTGCTGTAGGGAGGTTATTGCTCTGGCAATTGTTGAGAAGTTATTGCTGTAGGGAGGTTATTGCTCTGGCAATTGTTGAGAAGTTATTGCTGTATGGAGGTTATTGCTCTGGCTATTGTTGAGAAGTTATTGCTGTAGGGAGGTTATTGCTCTGGCAATTGTTGAGAAGTTATTGCTGTATGGAGGTTATTGCTCTGGCAATTGTTGACAAGTTATTGCTGTAGGGAGGTTATTGCTCTGGCTATTGTTGAGAAGTTATTGCTGTAGGGAGGTTATTGCTCTGGCAATTGTTGAGAAGTTATTGCTGTAGGGAGGTTATTGCTCTGGCAATTGTTGAGAAGTTATTGCTGTAGGGAGGTTATTGCTCTGGCTATTGTTGAGAAGTTATTGCTGTATGGAGGTTATTGCTCTGGCAATTGTTGACAAGTTATTGCTGTAGGGAGGTTATTGCTCTGGCTATTGTTGAGAAGTTATTGCTGTAGGGAGGTTATTGCTCTGGCAATTGTTGAGAAGTTATTGCTGTAGGGAGGTTATTGCTCTGGCAATTGTTGACAAGTTATTGCTGTAGGGAGGTTATTGCTCTGGCTATTGTTGAGAAGTTATTGCTGTATGGAGGTTATTGCTCTGGCAATTGTTGAGAAGTTATTGCTGTAGGGAGGTTATTGCTCTGGCTATTGTTGAGAAGTTATTGTTGTAGGGAGGTTATTGCTCTGGCAATTGTTGAGAAGTTATTGCTGTAGGGAGGTTATTGCTCTGGCTATTGTTGAGAAGTTATTGCTGTAGGGAGGTTATTGCTCTGGCTATTGTTGAGAAGTTATTGCTGTAGGGAGGTTATTGCTCTGGCAATTGTTGACAAGTTATTGCTGTAGGGAGGTTATTGCTCGAGGGAGGATATTGCTGTATAGAGGTTATTGCTCTATAGAGATTATTGCTGTAGGGTGGTTATTGCTCTAGAGAGGTTATTGCTCTAGAGAGGTTATTGCTCTAGAGAGGTTATTGCTGTAGGAAGGTTATATTTGGTAGTACAATTTACAACAAAAATATTGATAATGTTGTTGAAGTGTGTATATTGCTCACGAGACGGACACCCTGGAGTGATGACACTGTATATGTACTGTCCTGTTCTACCTGTATTTGTATGGCGATGCTAATGTTACCCAGCAACTTGCTCGAATGTGTGAGCTTCCATAACTAAAACTCTTTGAAAACTTCAGTGTGAATCTCAAGTTCACCAATCTTGTGTTTTCATTCATTGCTATCAATTACTCACGAGTATTAACAAAATACCATGGGTGTGTTTCATCAAAAATCCTAGGTGCGATTTTCGCCCCTATGATCGTTTTTCGCACCTAGGTGCGTTTCAACATTGTTTCGCTTAGGAACGATATCGCACCTAACTCTAGGAGCGGTCATGAGCACTACTAAGTGCGAAACGCTTTGCATTTCGGGAAAATGGCAGCTTTTGTTTACGCGCTACAAGAACGCCGGCAAATTCGAAGATAGAAGGTTTTCAGGGATAGACTGAATCCTCTGGATACCCTGGACAACACGGATATATTTACTCGGTATCGATTTCCAAGGCACGTCATTCTTCATATCGAAGAGGCAACTGCGGAAGACATCACGTAACGCGGTTTTCAAAGCAGCATTTCGACTACATTTTGGCACAACCAACTTCTAGGAAGCACGCCCCAATCTACCTCCAATATCATTGATAATGTGCGAATATTTCTCGAAAAGGAGAAGCAGCGTTTAAAAATGCGGTAGAATACTTTTAATTGGCAACTCTAGGGAACTGTTTATTGATCAATACGTTCAACTTCGCCTGGATTGATATTCAGTTTACCGGCCGGTTGACGATATTCTTGTCATCCTCGCTGTCATGTGGTATTCCTATACTTTAACCGTCGTGATCATGTTATATTGTGCGTGTATAATAATTCACCAGTAAACTAACAAATGAGCGCCACTGTACGAGTTCCAACCTCGTCTGTAAGTGACGTCATTTCCAGAAAACGTCACATGTACTGACAGTTAGCAATATTTGCCCCATATGGCAATATGAAAACATAGTGTTTACTGCTTGCACATAGTGACATCACTTACAGAAGAGTTTGGAAATCCCAAAGCACTACTCAAATGGTATATGGCAACACAACTGCCTTTCGGAGATGGCCGATGCTAGTACTGACGAAATAGTTGAATGTGCATCGGCCGGAAACCACAATTTATAATTGCAACCTTATAAAGTAGTTTATATTTGCTGTTTGGCTACTTTACTTTACTATGTATACATACTAGTCAATGCAGGTAGTGGCTACTTTACTTTACTATGTATACATACTAGTCAATGCAGATTCAGTGGTGGTAATTAGATTCACCCATATCAAGGATACAATCCAAGTTGATTATGCATGATGTTCATTGTGTAGTTGATTCAGACATCAATACTACATTTGTAGATACAGGCAGCACCCAGCAGTAACGAAGCAGTAACCAAGATGACATTCTAGACAGCATGTTACATTTCGCAGAAGGGTTAATTCATAATGATAATGGATACGTGTGATATTGTGTTGGATTGAACTTATTTAGACATGTTTCACACGGGGAATGGAAAAGAAAATCAAGGCCGGGATAGATAGCACTAATGTTAAGTTGTGAGCAACATGTGAAGATGACCATAACTGAATGTTTTGGTCACATTTCAGGAATAGTTTTAGAATATGTCAATTAGTTTTGTAATCTGAGATGGCATCCATATTGAGTTGAAAAAGTTAGAATAGTACTACATTATTGTACAATTTACAGTTATGTTAGGGGAGCAATGATAATAGAGTAAAATGATATTGCGCGCAAAGAAATATGGGCATTACATATGTATATACTGTATAACTAGTAGTAAGTGTAGTTGGGTTATTATATTTATTTTGAGGATTTTTGTGTTATAAATAATTTTTCATAACATCATAATGTACCCTTTCATTTCTGACTTGGATTTGCTAGAAGTATTGTGTATGTGTGTCAGATTTGCCATGGAATAGCCAAAAAAGACAGTATTCAGAAACTAATCAAACATAGGAGAAAAGTGTGTACAAGCGTTAACAAGTATCATTGTACTTACTCAGTGTGCGTATATTATATGTAAGCCTGTTTGGGTCTTACTGCTTGTGCGTATATTATAGTTACGCCTTTGTGCGGCTTAATCCTTTTGAGTATATTATAGTTAAGCCTTTGTGCGGCTTACTCAATGTGAGTATATTATATTTACGCTTTCGTGCGGCATGTGAGTATATTATGTATATACCTTTGTGCGGCTTACTTCTATTGAGTATATTATATTTACGCCTTTGTGCGGCTTACTCATTGTGAGTATATTATTATATTTAATCCTTGTGCGGTTTACTCTTTGTGAGTACATTATAAGTGTGCCTGTGTGTGGATTACTCATTGTGAGTACATTATATTTATGCCTGTGTGCGGTTTACTCCTTGTGTGTACATTATATTTATGCCTGTGTGTGGCTTACTCATTGTGAGTAAATTATAGTTATGACTGTGAGTGGTTTACACTTTGTGAGTACATTATATTTATGCCTGTGTAAGGTTAACTCATTGTGAGTACATTATATTTATGACTGTGTGTGGTTTACTCGTTGTGAGTACATTATATTTATGACTTTGTGTGGTTACTCATTGTGAGTACATTATATTTATGACTGTGTGTGGTTTACTCGTTGTCAGTACATTATATTTATGACTGTGTGCAGCTTACTCATTGTGAGTACATTATATTTATGACTGTGTGCAGCTTACTCATTGTGAGTACATTATATTTATGAGTGTGTGTGGTTTACTTGTGATGAGTACATTATATTTATGACTGTGTGTGGCTTACTCCTTGTGAGTACATTATATTTATGACTGTGTGTGGTTTACTCATTGTGAGTACATTATAATTATGACTGTGTGTGGCTTACCCCTTGTGAGTACATTATATTTATGACTGTGTGTGGTTTACTCGTTGTGAGTACATTATATTTATGCCTGTGTGTGGTTTACTCATTGTGAGTACATTATATTTATGAGTGTGTGTGGTTTACTCATTGTGAGTACATTAAATTTATGCCTGTGTGTGGTTTACTCATTGTGAGTACATTATATTTATGCCTGTGTGTGATTTACTCATTGTGAGTACATTATATTTATGAGTGTGTGTGGTTTACTCATTGTGAGTACATTATATTTATGACTGTGTGTGGTTTACTCATTGTGAGTACATTATATTTATGACTGTGTGTGGTTTACTTATTGTGAGTACATTATATTTATGACTGTGTGCGGCTTACTTGTTGTGAGTACATTATAGTTATGACTGTGTGCGTCTTACTCGTTGTGAGTACATTAGATTGATGACTGTGTGCGGCTTACTCATTGTAAGAATATTATATTTATGACTGTGTGTGGTTTACTCGTTGTGAGTACATTGTATTTATGACTGTGTGTGGTTTACTCCTATGTGAGTACATTAAATGTATGCCTGTGTGCGGCTTACTCCTTGTGAGTATATTATATATGCCTTTGTGCGGCTTACTTCTATTGAGTGTATATATTAACGCCTAGGTGCGGCTTACTCATTGTGAGTATATTATTATATTTAATCCTTGTTCGGCTTACTCCTTGTAAGTACATTATATTTATGCATGTATGCATATTACACCTTGTGAGTATATTATATTTACGCCTGTGTCGTATTACTCATTGTGAGTATATTATATTTACGCCTGTGTGCGACTTACTTATTATGAATATATTATATGTACTCCTTTATGTTGGTTACTTGTTATGCGTATATTATATTTACGCCTGTGTGCGTATTTTTCGTTGTTAGTATATAATAACTACTCATCTATGAGTCTTACGTATAATCAGTATATAATTTTTAGTCCTTTATGCAGCTTACTTAGTTTGAGTATATTATATTTACGCATTTATGCGGCTTACTTCTTATATTATATATGTTCATGCTACTTATTTTAATTGTAGGGCTTTATTTTAAAGTCTTATTCATTGTGAGTATATATGATTTATATTTAGGCCTTAGTCAGACTTAGTCATTGTGAGTATATTATTTACACGACTTAGTCGGCCTTACTCATTATGGGTACACAATATTTACACATTAGTATGTGTCTAGCCTTGTGAGTATATTATATATGGAACCTTAATGCGGGTTATTAATTGTTAGCATATTATATTTAGCCAGAGTGTTCAGTTTTATTTGTGCATTTGTTAGATTTCGGAGTTGGTTATGTCTACCGATTGTGATTAAATTTAGGCCTTAGTGCGGCTTAATATTTGTGAGCATATTATATTTATGCCGTAATGTAGCTTATTATTTGTGAGTATATTAGTGAGGCTTATTGATAGTGGATACGTTATATTTACACAATCGTGGTACATATTCGTTGGGAGTTCATTGTGTTTATGCATGAGTAGGGGTTTTATTCATGTCATGGGACCCCTGATGAGGCTAGTCAAATTGTTATGGCATACAGTGTTCGGTAGGTTTAGTTGTCAGAACAGATCTATTGGGAGACACCATATTACTGTCTGTGGTACAAACTCCGAGGTACATGTTATTATTCATCCTTATGCTTGTATGGCCATGTAATCTATATATTGCATTGCTTAAACATGCATACCGTAGTTTAGTGGCAAATGATTATTAGTGAGACATGTTTTCATCAATTCAATCATTGTATAGGAGGTGAGTTGTTTAAATATGCAACGAACTATATTATTTGATTAACAGGTGAGGCACCCAACAGGGTGTCTTGCAAAAGTTAAAACACTTTTTATCAATTGTTTAATACAATTAATGCATGTGGAACATATTAAGTAGAGGACACGTGTCACCTTTTATACCAATATTCATACGATCTGTTTCAAATTCATAGTTTTCAGTAATTTATACCCAATCTCAATAGATTATTGGGTGCATTGTTAATTTTCAACTTACAACAAGTTGTGTGTTTTCTAATTTATACGCCAATATATAAAGCTAAAAATAACATTTGGGTTATATTATGTATGAAGACAGTCCATGTTCAAGACAAAATAAACAGATTATCGGATAACTATGTGTAAAGCATAATAATTTCATTGTTTTATTGAAAACTTATACTGTTTTGTTTTAGGTTGATTTCTGTTTAACATACTGCAAGCCACCATTCCATTGACAATGCTCATATTTTTTAAAAACATATTGTGCACTACATTTGATATGCATAATACCGTGTAAGTCAATATTTGTTGTTTATTACACTGGAATTATTTACACAAAATGCGAAGTAATACCCCAGTCACAATTAGCTTGCGATGTATTTGCGAGTAGTTTGCGACGGCATTTTCGGCCGGGGCCCCACGGGACTCCTTGCGGCTGCCGGGATTCGAGTTACTTTTAACTCGGACTTAAAACCTGGTGCGGCGTTTCGCATCCCAAACTGATCGCCAATAAATCGGTCGATGTCTGGCCGACGTCCGGCAGGGCATCGCCCACATCGGGCGGGCGCCGGGCCAAATTTTGGACAACCCAGACAATCCATATATCGGTCAGACGCCGCCCAGACGCCGATCAGACGCCGGCCGGGCCCTGCCGGGCATCCAGCTGACTTGGCGACGCCCGGATCAGCCAGACATCGGTCGGAGCCCGGCCGGAGTCCGGCCTACAACCCACTGGAACTCGCAGGGTATAAATGGCGTCTCATCGCATCATCAATCATATTATCCACTCGCGCTCTACACACAGGCTTACAATATATACACACAAATTATCACACAATTTCATAGAGTACTCCTAGAGAAAGGTCGAAGTGAATGAAGGTCAGAGCGCCTCTATATGTACCTCACCCCTAAGTTGACAAACGGCCGCCGGATCGCGGCCGTTCATCGCTGGCACACTACAGATACCCGCCGTACGGCATGTAAGAAATGGCCGGCACCCAGCTAGATATCGCAGGGACATTGACAGGACATCGGACGACTGCTTTTCGGACACCGGCCGATAAACGGGCCAATAATTCGACCCCATTTCTGGAAGGTTGGTCAACCATACATTTTTAGACTATATGTATGTTTAGTATATGGACAACAATTATTTCATCACAGACATGTATGGCTATATGTCCGTTATAATTTATCGACTTAATTGTTCATCCATCTATCATTACCTGGATGGCTTCATACATTGATTCATTAATGTTCAGTTAAGTTTCAATGATACCAACTAGACATTGTGGTGTATCTGTATGGTTTGTTTATTGATTCAATTCATAAGATGGTTATAGCTTGTTGCTATACTTTCTAATAGACATTGTGGTGTGTCTATAAAGTTATTTATTGATGCAATTCATGTGATAGTCATCACTTGTTGTTATACTTTATAATTGACATTGGGGTGTCTCTGAATGGTTTGTTTATTGATGCAATTCATGTGATAGTCATCACTTGTTGTTATACTTTATAATATACATTGGGGTGTCTCTGTATGGTTTGTTTATTTATTCAATTCCTAAGATAGTAATAGCTTGTTGTTATACTTAGTAATATACATTGTGGAGTGTCTATATGGTTTGTTTATTAATTCAATTCATGTGATAGTCATCGCTTGTTGTTACACTTTATAATAGATACTGGGGTGTCTCTGTATGGTTTGTTTATTGATTCAATTCATGTGATAGTCAATGCTTGTTGTTATACTTTATAATATACACTGGGGTGTTTCTGTATGGTTTGTTTATTGATTCAATTCATGTGATAGTCAATGCATGTTGTTATACTTTATAATATACACTCGCGTGTTTCTGTATGGTTTGTTTATTGATTCAATTCATGTGATAGTTATTGCTTGTTGTTATACTTTATAATATACACTGGGGTGTTTCTGTATGGTTTGTTTATTGATTCAATTCATGTGATAGTCATTGCTTGTTGTTATACTTTATAATATACACAGGGGTGTTTCTGTATGGTTTGTTTATTGATTCAATTCATGTGATAGTCATTGCTTGTTGTTATACTTTATAATATACACAGGGGTGTTTCTGTATGGTTTGTTTATTGATTCAATTCATGTGATAGTCATTGCTTGTTGTTATACTTTATAATATACACAGGGGTGTTTCTGTATGGTTTGTTTATTGATTCAATTCATGTGATAGTCATCGCTTGTTGTTATACTTTATAATATACACAGGGGTGTTTCTGTATGGTTTGTTTATTGATTCAATTCATGTGATAGGCATTGCTTGTTGTTATACTTTATAATAGACAGTGAAGTGTATATATGCTATATACATTTTATCTTTAATACATGATTAAGGTTGTTGTTTTTGTAAGTAATTGAAGGATTTACCTCAATGGGTTTCGTTTCCATATAGCATACACATTGTGTTGTGTATAGTTGTTACTTTGATTTCCTTATCATTACACTTTGATATGTATCTGATTACTTATTGTACTCTATGTATGATAGTGTTGCAAGACATCTGTAACAAACATTTTCCAAGACATTGTGGTGTGTCTGGGATTTATGATGCTATTATACACAGGTTATTTCATAGACATTGTGGTGTGTCTGGGATTTATGATGCTATTATACACCGATTATTTCACAGACATTGTGGTGTGTCTGGGATTTATGATGCTATTATACACAGGTTATTTCATAGACATTGTGGTGTGTCTGGGATTTATGATGCTATTATACACAGGTTATTTCACTGACATTGTACTGTGTCTGGGATGTATGATGCTATTATACACAGGTTATTTCACTGACATTGTGGTGTGTCTGGGATTTATGATGCTATTATACACAGGTTATTTCACTGACATTGTGGTGTGTCTGGGATTTATGATGCTATTATACACAGGTTATTTCACTGACATTGTGGTGTGTCTGGGATTTATGATGCTATTATACACAGGTTATTTCACAGGCATTGTGGTGTGTCTGGGATTTATGATGCTATTATACACAGGTTATTTCACTGACATTGTGGTGTGTCTGGGATTTATGATGCTATTATACACAGGTTATTTCACTGACATTGTGGTGTGTCTGGGATTTATGATGCTATTATACACTGGTTATTTCACTGACATTGTACTGTGTCTGGGATTTATGATGCTATTATACACAGGTTATTTCACAGACATTGTGGTGTGTCTGGGATGTATGATGCTATTATACACAGGTTATTTCACTGACATTGTGGTGTGTCTGGGATTTATGATGCTATTATACACAGGTTATTTCACAGACATTGTACTGTGTCTGGGATTTATGATGCTATTATACACAGATTATTTCACAGACATTGTACTGTGTCTGGGATTTATGATGCTATTATACACAGGTTATTTCACTGACATTGTACTGTGTCTGGGATTTATGATGCTATTATACACAGGTTATTTCACTGACATTGTACTGTGTCTGGGATTTATGATGCTATTATACACAGGTTATTTCACAGACATTGTGGTGTGTCTGGGATGTATGATGCTATTATACACAGGTTATTTCACTGACATTGTGGTGTGTCTGGGATTTATGATGCTATTATACACAGGTTATTTCACAGACATTGTACTGTGTCTGGGATTTATGATGCTATTATACACAGATTATTTCACAGACATTGTACTGTGTCTGGGATTTATGATGCTATTATACACAGGTTATTTCACTGACATTGTACTGTGTCTGGGATTTATGATGCTATTATACACAGGTTATTTCACAGACATTGTGGTGTGTCTGGGATGTATGATGCTATTATACACAGGTTATTTCACTGACATTGTGGTGTGTCTGGGATTTATGATGCTATTATACACAGGTTATTTCACAGACATTGTGGTGTGTCTGGGATTTATGATGCTATTATACACAGGTTATTTCACAGACATTGTACTGTGTCTGGGATTTATGATGCTATTATACACAGATTATTTCACTGACATTGTACTGTGTCTGGGATTTATGATGCTATTATACACAGGTTATTTCACTGACATTGTACTGTGTCTGGGATTTATGATGCTATTATACACAGATTATTTCACTGACATTGTGGTGTGTCTGGGATTTATGATGCTATTATACACAGGTTATTTCACTGACATTGTGGTGTGTCTGGGATTTATGATGCTATTATACACAGGTTATTTCACTGACATTGTGGTGTGTCTGGGATTTATGATGCTATTATACACAGGTTATTTCACTGACATTGTGGTGTGTCTGGGATTTATGATGCTATTATACACAGGTTATTTCACTGACATTGTGGTGTGTCTGGGATTTATGATGCTATTATACACAGGTTATTTCACTGACATTGTACTGTGTCTGGGATTTATGATGCTATTATACACAGGTTATTTCACTGACATTGTACTGTGTCTGGGATTTATGATGCTATTATACACAGGTTATTTCACTGACATTGTACTGTGTCTGGGATTTATGATGCTATTATACACAGGTTATTTCACTGACATTGTACTGTGTCTGGGATTTATGATGCTATTATACACAGGTTATTTCACTGACATTGTACTGTGTCTGGGATTTATGATGCTATTATACACAGGTTATTTCACTGACATTGTGGTGTGTCTGGGATTTATGATGCTATTATACACAGGTTATTTCACTGACATTGTGGTGTGTCTGGGATTTATGATGCTATTATACACAGGTTATTTCACTGACATTGTGGTGTGTCTGGGATTTATGATGCTATTATACACAGGTTATTTCACTGACATTGTGGTGTGTCTGGGATTTATGATGCTATTATACACAGGTTATTTCACTGACATTGTGGTGTGTCTGGGATTTATGATGCTATTATACACAGGTTATTTCACTGACATTGTGGTGTGTCTGGGATTTATGATGCTATTATACACAGGTTATTTCACTGACATTGTACTGTGTCTGGGATTTATGATGCTATTATACACAGGTTATTTCACAGACATTGTACTGTGTCTGGGATTTATGATGCTATTATACACAGGTTATTTCACTGACATTGTACTGTGTCTGGGATTTATGATGCTATTATACACAGGTTATTTCACTGACATTGTACTGTGTCTGGGATTTATGATGCTATTATACACAGGTTATTTCACTGACATTGTACTGTGTCTGGGATTTATGATGCTATTATACACAGGTTATTTCACTGACATTGTGGTGTGTCTGGGATTTATGATGCTATTATACACAGGTTATTTCACTGACATTGTGGTGTGTCTGGGATTTATGATGCTATTATACACAGGTTATTTCACTGACATTGTGGTGTGTCTGGGATTTATGATGCTATTATACACAGGTTATTTCACTGACATTGTGGTGTGTCTGGGATTTATGATGCTATTATACAGAGGTTATTTCACTGACATTGTGGTGTGTCTGGGATTTATGATGCTATTATACACAGGTTATTTCACTGACATTGTGGTGTGTCTGGGATTTATGATGCTATTATACACAGGTTATTTCACAGACATTGTACTGTGTCTGGGATTTATGATGCTATTATACACAGATTATTTCACAGACATTGTGGTGTGTCTGAGATGTATGATGCTATTATACACAGGTTATTTCACAGACATTGTACTGTGTCTGGGATTTATGATGCTATTATACACAGGTTATTTCACAGACATTGTACTGTGTCTGGGATTTATGATGCTATTATACACAGGTTATTTCACAGACATTGTACTGTGTCTGGGATTTATGATGCTATTATACACCGATTATTTCACAGACATTGTACTGTGTCTGGGATTTATGATGCTATTATACACAGGTTATTTCACTGACATTGTGGTGTGTCTGGGATTTATGATGCTATTATACACAGGTTATTTCACAGACATTGTACTGTGTCTGGGATTTATGATGCTATTATACACAGATTATTTCACAGACATTGTGGTGTGTCTGGGATTTATGATGCTATTATACACAGGTTATTTCACAGACATTGTACTGTGTCTGGGATTTATGATGCTATTATACACAGGTTATTTCACAGACATTGTACTGTGTCTGGGATTTATGATGCTATTATACACCGATTATTTCACAGACATTGTACTGTGTCTGGGATTTATGATGCTATTATACACAGATTATTTCGTAGACATTGTGGTGTGTCTGAGCTGTATGATGCTATTATACACCGATTATTTCGTAGACATTGTGCTGTGTCTGGGGCTATTATGCACAAATTATTTCATAGTCATTGGGGTGTGTCTATAGGCTATATGCATTTTTAAAACATGATTAAGCTTTTTCTTTTTTATTACACGATGGATTAGGGACGTCAAGTTGGTTACTTATTCCCTATTCCATATTCGTTACTTATTCCCTATTCCCTATTCGTAACCTATTCGTTACTTATTCCCTATTCCTTATTCGTTACCTTTTCGTTACTTATTCCCTATTCCCTATTCGTTACCTATTCCCTATTCGTTACCTATTCGTTACTTATGCCCTATTCCCTATTCGTTACATATTTGTTAATTAACCCTAACCTTATGCGTTTTTATACATTGCATCTTTTAAATGATTTCTTTTCATGTCTGTGGTGTTAGTTCGAGGTTTTAAGATGTACCAGTTTCTGCGCTCGACTGATACCCTGTTACCCTGTTACCTATTCGTTACCTATTCGTTCCCTATTCGTTCCCAATTCGCTTTTCCTACATTGACCCATTTGAATGATTTCTGTGCAGGTCTCTGGTGTTAGTTCAGGATCGTCAAGTTGGTTACTTATTCCCTATTCCCTATTCGTTACTTATTCCCTATTCCCTATTCGTTACCTATTCGTTACTTATTCCCTATTCCCTATTCGTTACCTATTCCATATTCCCTATTCCCTATTTGTTACCTATTCGTTACTTATTCCCTATTGCCTATATTCGGTACATATTTGTTAATTAATCCTAACCTTATGCGTTTTTTATACATTGCATCTTTTAAATGATTTCTTTTCATGTCTGTGGTGTTAGTTCGAGGTTTTAAGATTTGAAAAAACATTGTTAGCGCACATGTACCAGTTTCTGCGCTCGACTGATACCCTGTTACCTATTCGTTACCTATTCGTTCCCTATTCGTTCCATATTCGTTCCCTATTGGCTTTTTTTCTACATTGACCCTTTTGAATGATTTCTTTTCATGTCCCTGGTGTTAGTTCGAGGTTTGTAGATATGAAAAAACCTTGTTAGTGCATATGTACCAATTCTGCGCTCGGTTGATATCCTGTTACCTATTCGTTACTTATTCGTTCCCTATTCGCTTTTTCTACATGGACCCTTTTGAATGATTTCTTTTCAGGTCTCTGGTGTTAGTTCGAGGTTTTAAGAGTTGAAAAAACATTGTTAGCGCACATGTACCAGTTTCTACGCTCGACTGATACCCTGTTACCTATTCGTTACCTACTCGTTCCATATTCGTTCCCTATTCGCTTTTTCTACATTGACCCTTTTGAATGATTTCTTTTCATGTCCCTGGTGTTAGTTCGAGGTTTGTATATATGAAAAAACCTTGTTAGTGCATATGGACCAATTCTGCGCTCGACTGATACCCTGTTACCTATTCGTTACTTATTCGTTCCCTATTCGCTTTTTCTACATGGACCCTTTTGAATGATTTCTTTTCAGGTCTCTGGTGTTAGTTCGAGGTTTGTTGAGTTTAAAAAAACCTTCGTATAGAATGTCGCTATGAGCTATTCCGAAATTGTGCAAAACTACACATGCTCTATAACAACCCTTGTGCGACAATGTGCCCTATTGTAATTAATTTGTGCTGTCGTCGTAGGATTGATGAATGGTGTTAGGCAATACGTCTTGCATGCATAAGCTGAATCTCCTAGTAAAATTCCGTCGTAATTGTCTGAAATAACACAATTCATATGTTGGTACATTTTCTATAATTACTTAGCAATTAGTGTTACTAACGGCTTTATGAGTACATACACTGTCTTGTTGAATTGAATTGAAATACAACAAATTAATTCTGAAGTTGTCGTTAACAATGTTCTTAAAAAGTTAAACTGTATATGACAATAATGTTACTTGTTAAATTATATTTCATTATATTATTACAGTAACACATATTTGATTTCAATAGTTTTTACCTGTTTCAAATTTTCTACATAGTGCACTTTCTTTGAAAATTCTGCTGTCATGTACTGACCCTGGTCATCTGGTAATTTTATGTGATGCATCACATGTCATCTGAAAGAACAATGTGTGTAAATATCCATGTTATGACGTATTTAGAACTAATTGTAGCTAATTTTGGAAATATTTTAGTTTTCATAATGTGTACAATGTGATGTCTTCGGGTTTTTTAAATAAATTTAAGAAATTCGAAGTTCATATTCATGCATGTGGTATACTCAACAAATGATAATACAGTTGACAAAATACAAACTTCATTATTGTTAACGATTATTGTGTTTGAAATCTGTTGCTAATTCTGAATACAAACAATGGTAACAAATAATATACAGTAGACACAATAATCATCTAACCTGTACATTTAGTGAATGGTAACCTTTCCGATTCAAAAAGTCAGGCTCGTTGGCTGATGATGCGCATATCTTGATGAATGTACCATCAATGGCACCCACTACATTTGATTGATTGCAGAATACGATGTGATCGAGTATGTTTTATTATGTATGTTACTATATATCGTATTGATGTAATACTGTTTGTATAACATTTGCAGTATGGAGTGTTTGTTAACATTTACTTAATTTATTTCCTTAACTATTTGAAATTGAATGTTGATATTTGTCATCGTTAGAAAATGTTTCTACGCAGTCCTTCTCAATGTTAGACAGTACATATTCATTATGAATTTAGTGAATGTATTTTAGATTGTTATTGGTTATTTGTTGCATTATATGTGCTGTTGTTAATCACTGTCTCATAATTATAGTATTATTTAGCTCACCTGAGCACATCGTGCTTATAGTGAGCTTATAGAATCGTTTGATGTCCGTTCTCATGCATCGTAAAACAATGAAAATGTAATTGTCCAAAACAGTGTAATCAAGATTTTCGATATTTGAGGTGTAGTATTGTGTATTGATCCGCTTACAAGATTGCATAAATGTTTAAGTTCAATAGGGCGGGGTTTGATAAATTACAAAGTTAGATTAAATATTCTTGTCCAAAACAATCACCTGTTGAGTTTTGATTTATTTTCAGTCGATAATCATGGCCACCAGAGGGCATTGCTTTGTTGCCTATATGCATATATTGGAAACTATTAACAACATCTCCTGAACTGCTGAAATTTATTATTATTGAACCAATTATTGGCACATTAGTTTATTTCATGCAGACTAAGGTGAGCAATATATAGGGCCGTCGTGGCCCTCCAGTATTATCTGTGATACAATTTATATACATTATTACAAATAAATATATGTACATAAATATAAGTGTGTTGTCATTGTATTCATAATAATCATTGCATAGAATTATGGTGGTTTTGAGATGTTAATATTTTGTAAGAAAAAAAAACTACGTAATTTATGCACCAACACGCAAAACATGCTAAAAAGTAAGGGTGTGTGGGTTTATACAACTGCCCAGTTAGCTCAATATGTAGATCGTAGTAACAGTGTTAAGGGGTAAAGGGTTCGAGCCCACATCGGCCGCCCTTTCCCATTGATTTACTTCAATGGTGACAGCGGTGTTTGAAAACCCACGGCGGTTAAGCCTCATATGCTGCAAGGAGGGATTGAAGTCGTATGAGGTTAGACGGCTGTCCAGTTATCTCAGTTAGCGCCGTACTGGTGTTTATGGGGTTCTGGGTTTGAGCCCCACATCGTGCCACTTTTATTCCTTCAATTTACTCCATCAACAAAATATTATAAAAACATAAAACACTTATAATTATACTTCGAATTAGCTCACTGGACTGTATCGATTCTAATATATAAGTGATTTGTCAATCGGAACGTACTTGGTACGAAAAAAGTCGTTACGAATAATATTGGGATGAATATCATCAATATGCGTGAGTTATCTACCTTTCGGAGAAGTACTTAAACAATGTTTGTTTCATCGGGTTTAACGCCGTTTCTCAACGATATTCAGTTATATACAGCGGCCGGTTCACCTAACCAGTTTTTCCTGGACTGAAATCTAACCAGTACTAACTTACCCTTCCACAAAGGAGCCGGCAACTTCTCCACATTTTTATCAAATTTTCATGGAAGGGGGGCGACCGGGAATCGAACCCGGATCGCCGAGTTACATGTCCAGCACACTAACCACTGCACCACGGCCGCGGCAGTACTTAAACAAAACAATCAACAGACGATACAAACTTTTCGATTTTGTTACAATCTTTGATGCATGCTTTTACGTTACGATATATAGATTATATCATTGATATGGCTTTACAACTAATGCCTGATTGTACAAGCTTAATCCACAGAGCATCAAGGATAACAGTATCGAACGCTTTTTCATAATCAATAAAAACGCAAAACATTTTAGATAAGATATTGTGAATAATAGAATGCAAAATGTATACAGGATCAATAGTACTTCGGTTATTTCTGAAACCAAATTGGAGGTCATTGAATATATTTGAATCTTCACACCATTTATTTATTCTGTTCCGCAGCGTAAGAGAAAATATTTTTGATTTCACGTTAACTAGTGTTATGCCTCGGTAGTTATTTGGGTTCTGAGTATCACCCTTTTTATGCATAGGGACGATTACACCTTTGCACAAGGAGTCAGGATATATATGATTAAAACAGTTGACTAGATATGGAAATGTAAATTCTCAAGAATCAATAAAACAAATCTGCAATGTTATTTTCGTAATCGTAGCTTTTGTTTCTCAGAATCGAAGCCAGAGTTTTACTTACTCCATTGACAGTGAATGGTCGATCTAATTCTTCAATTCCACTGATCTTTGTTCATGTGCATCTAGACGAAAATTATTCTCATTCTGTCTATCTGAAAGTGTACTAAATGTTCTACGAAATCATCCAAGCTAATATGATGAGAGGTAATATTCGATTTATTTTAGTACGTATTAATATATTTCCAAAGGATTTTCGAGGATTAGATTTACTTAATTTGGCAAATGATTGTTTTTGCTTTAAGGCAATATACCTTTTTTGTCTTGTTTTTCGAAAAAATGTTCTACTTTCTAAAAATAAAGTTCGATTTTCAATAGTTTCTTGTATCGTCGTTTACATTTAAACAAATATGATTTTGCACGTTTTCAGTTCTCATCGAACCATAACGAACGTTTTACTTTATTTTTCCTAGCTGTATTTCCCATTTAATTGAAAGGATATATCGTACACAAGTTTTGAAAACTCTTCGATAATTTTGTTTATATCGGATTCCCCTGAGGTAAGATTCTCTGAAAATTGGTCAAAAATATGTTTTTTCTTTTGAAGTGTCTCGTGGAATAATTCAGTATTGTTGTCATCCCAAATTATTTTATCAAAGCTATGCTCCACAATGTTAAAACAAAACATATAATCAAAGGATAATGAAAACTCGAGAGCACAATGATCAGAAAATTCATGTACATGCATCAACGAGTGGAAAGTTGTTAAAGTCTGTTGTTACATAGTCAACAACACTAGCCCTTCTGAGGTAGATATATTATAATAATGATACAAAATCGAACATTATATTTAATAATAGACAAACAGATTTAGGTTATATGTGAATAAAAGATGACATGTATAGTGATAGTTTAGTCCTTGGAAATATGGTCTGGTTAATGATATAAGGTCTAAATTTGGAAGTGGTATTCAAGTGAAGTATACTGTACAGTCATCTGTCTGTCACCTTTATCCACACCAGGGAAGTTACTGTGCTCAATTGGTATTGACTTGTAATCCAAGAAGCTATGTAATGCAAACTAGCTATGGTACATGTTTACAACTAAAATGCTGAAACTTTGCGGCACGATCTACTTTTACATTTAAATGGATTGCAATGAACTTGATGATGATCAAATTGAAGTCTAGCAGTCTGTGATATACATGTATGCATTGCCGGGTCTAGGGTTCTTGTTTTTGCCCAGACAAAGTTGCATTTCATGGGGTATAATTCAACTACTGTTTATACACAACGGTTTTTCTTTCTTAACAATAGTTCACCTTGATACATATCTGTACCAGTTGCCACTGTCAGAGCACATTAACGAGTACAAGAACTATTTTGCACACAATTGTTTTATTTCTGAAATTTACACATGTATTCTATTTCACAATCGCTGTGTATCAAAAGTTCAAGCAACTACTCAATATAACCGTTCACTCTACAGAAAATTTGAAGTGAATTATGATTTTGTAATTTTGTCAAATTGACCACCAGTTGCTTAGCAATGCATCTAGTACTCACGGTACAGTTCATTGACGTTGTGGTTTGTGCTTCAAGCTCTGTCTGGCTGCTGAATTTTCTGATAATATACCAGGATTGAGATTAAAATAATACAGGAATTTACATGTGGTAAATTAAATAATTTGTTGACCAAGTTTTGGTGAAACGTGTGTAATAAATTCAATACGTTATGAATTATCAAGGGTGAAAACTTGAGCAGTAAGTAAGGTGAGGCAGAGGTATGGTTCTTGTATACTGCACTTTCTCCCCATGCCTTATTATTATTATTATTATTATAATAGTCCCCCTTTATTACATCGCACTGATTCCACTCTTGTTATTACATTTACATATTGCTTTTTAACGCAGTATACTTTGATATCTGACATTAAACCATTATGATTTACAGGCGCAATAAAATGTTTCCATGATATTATTTTTCATTGGTAGGTGCGATCACGTGACTACTGACGCTGTGACTACAAGAATAATAATTATGATAGTGATAATATAGTGTGTGGTACGTATGTTCAGAGTTAACAAATTCAACACTATGATTGGTCCATTAAAAACTGACAGGGCCAGGCGGGCCATACTGATTAACATTTGATTTAAATAAAACATAATAATAACCTGTATATATGTACATTCATAAAAATCTAGCATTAGAATATACGGTAATTTTATATGTGTATGTAAATCAATTGTTCCATTGGGATACGGTAAATGTATAGTAAATTCTTACAGAAAAAAATAAATAAAAACATGGGACTGTTGTCGAAGTGAGGTTGTTGCTCGAGAGAGGGCCGCTCGCTGAAGCTGTTCCGCTGTACTATCATACGTCAATATTTAATCTATCCAAGCGTGACTAGCATGTATGGCATGTACCGAAATTAAGGGTGAATCAACGTTTAATAACTTCTGATGACTGTGGGTACTCAAACATGACCGCATTTTAAATGGCACTGATTAGCTTGCGGGTGACATGGTGTGGGATTCCATCCCAGTCATCTACACTATCACAAGTTTAGCGACCGTCAATGATTGGGCCGACTTGCTGAAACTGTTCTTTAAAGTTTGTCTAAGTAAATGTTCCATTGAGGTAAGTCTTGCAAGAAAGGCGGCTTATCCATTCTAGTGATTTCTTCTTGTTCAAGGAAAGTGAAAATATGAACACAATAGTACAAACGGCACAAAACTACAAGGTTTTGAAGATGGTCACTAGCGAGTACCCGGCACACGGTCAATACCGCAAGACGACGTCAACGACGTAACAGTATTTTCATGACGTTTGTTGTCAGTATTTTTCGAAGTACTCTTCGTCATACTGTACACATCGGGGGCGGCTATTAATATACTGTTTGAAAATGTCCCTGTACCATGCAGAGTCATACTCATTAATGATAATGGAAGTCATCCTCCCGATCGTACTTCCGGAGAAAGACCCTTGAATTATGGACACAGCTTTCCTTCTCATGGTCCCTTAGTAGTCTGGGGAGCCATCATGTATGTTCCTGCAGGCATTATTTATTTATACAAATTCAGATGTATAAGTATGCAAACATGCATAGTAATGTTGAGCGTATATTATACTTGTTTATGTTGAACGCAAATTGCTCAGTTCATTTTTTTTTCGTTAATTGTATAATTTTGTATATACGGTTCCTCATAAGGTAGAAATGAAAAAAATAGAACTCTATAGCATTTTAGTTTTAAGCTATTTTTTTATTTATATTCCAAATACATTAATGCATAAACATTAGACATTTGAAGATCCTCGATGAAAATCCTTCCATAGCCAACATCACACTTCTCCGAACGTGCTCTTACTGTCAGCCGCCGGTCTGTAATCAACGTCACACTTCTCCGAACGTGCTCTTACTGTCAGCCGCCGGTCTGTAATCAACGTCACACTTCTCCGAACGTGCTCTTACTGTCAGCCGCCGGTCTGTAATCAACGTCACACTTCTCCGAACGTGCTCTTACTGTCAGCCGCCGGTCTGTAATCAACGTCACACTTCTCCGAACGTGCTCTTACTGTCAGCCGCCGGTCCGTAATCAACGTCACACTTCTCCGAACGTGCTCTTACTGTCAGCCGCCGGTCCGTAATCAACGTCACACTTCTCCGAACGTGCTCTTACTGTCAGCCGCCGGTCCGTAATCAACGTCACACTTCTCCGAACGTGCTCTTACTGTCAGCCGCCGGTCTGTAATCAACGTCACACTTCTCCGAACGTGCTCTTACTGTCAGCCGCCGGTCCGTAATCAACGTCACACTTCTCCGAACGTGCTCTTACTGTCAGCCGCCGGTCCGTAATCAACGTCACACTTCTCCGAACGTGCTCTTACTGTCAGCCGCCGGTCCGTAATCAACGTCACACTTCTCCGAACGTGCTCTTACTGTCAGCCGCCGGTCTGTAATCAACGTCACACTTCTCCGAACGTGCTCTTACTGTCAACCGCCGGTCCGTAATCAACGTCACACTTCTCCGAACGTGCTCTTACTGTCAGCCGCCGGGCCGTAATCAACGTCGCTCCGTGTGTTTTTTCTTTTTCCGTCTGCCTTAGTCGTCTGCTAGACTTCTCTCCCGTAGCTGTAACGTTTGAGCCACTCAAAAACTGGAGTGAGACTGACTTTATCCTTAATACTTGTTGTCTGAACCATATTGTAAGTTTCTGTCGGCGTCTTCCCTACTTCTTGGCAAAACTTGATAACAGCCAGAGATTCTGTGCGGGTTGGTAACGACATTTTGACGTCGTAAACGTTGTAACCGATGCTTAGTGAAACTTGTTTATTTTCGCGTCTAACGTTCAAATTACCAATCTCCTACGCAGTGATCTCTCCTTATGGTTATCGGAGATCAAATTTACACATAACGTCACGTTTGTTGTACATGACATTTGGTGAATGTTCATGGTTATGAACAATATAGTTTTTGAGATACATATACTTTAAACAAAAATGTCGTAACGTTTCAATGGGCTGCACCGGGTGAGCGTTACCATGGTAGTGAAAGGAGCCAATGCGATCATTGTAATGTAAATATCTTCGCATTTATATGAACTGAACGGACATTAAATGCGATTTAAGATGGTATTTATTATAATTTTAAAAAATACCATATTGGTGTGAGTAAGCGAGTCCTGTTAATTTGCACCATCCCTCGTTTTTTCGACAGTGGGCCCATCGCCATAATCATTATATTGAACATGGTGGCACATACTTTGAAAAAGAGTAGTGGAACGCGACGTCACTGACGTCGTGTAAGAGGTTGTTCCCATGCGCCGTGTCGCTTGACATGTGTCATTTGTATTTCATACATAATTGTTGTTGTGCATCTATTTTGTTGAAACTTTGTATATGTGTAACAGATAGATTCCGATTATTTTGCATGTAAATTATTTGATGTATATTAACAGATATAAATGTTATGACCACAGTCTTGAAACGTTTTGAATAACCCTCGTATAAAGCACGTCCCTTGGTAAAAATGGCTACACATATTTGGAAAATATAATTACCAGTATAATACAGTAAATATGAACCATATATATATGTCCAAGCTATTTTAAATAATCATAGGTGTGGCTTTGATATACAATTGGTTGAACTTAATGCCAGTAAATACTATCAAGCTGAAAGATGGGTACTCTATTGAATACACGGTGTGGTGTAGTCATATATACATAAAACAAAGATTTAATCATTTAGATTTATCTAGATTTCATTGCAGAAATTAATAGTGTACACTTGTATATAATTAAGGTGGAGTTATGTTGTGATCCTTACTATATGTGACCCATGAGGCTCATCATGATAAAGTAACATAATCACAAGGGATGAAATATATTGTTTATGTCAACAATACATGTGTGCATCTGTATAATATTCCCAGAATGAACTCTAGATAGTGACAGGAAAAAACTTTATCTACTTTCACCTTCTGGACACAATATGATCATTTTATTGACATTGATGGATGATTACAACCATCTGTGTTCTTAGTCATGTAAATTTCAGTTTTATTTTCATCAGATATATATCTTGAACCGTTTAAGTACATTCACATATATATATCCGTGCTATTGATCCACACAAAATATAGACATTCTTGAAGTGCTTTGGTTAAAGTGAATCAGCAGTGGTTTTCACGTTTTATTCGTCTATCTGTCGTCATTTACATAAATTATGTTTGTCCCATGTTGTATGTATTCTGATGACTTTATAAATTTATCTTCCACCGCTTCTCCAATATTCGCAGATTTTAGCGTTTCATTAACATAAATTATGTTTGTCCCATGTTGTATGTATTCTGATAACTTTATAAATTTATCTTCCACCGCTTCTCCAATATTCGCAGATTTTAGCGTTTCATTAACATAAATTATGTTTGTCCCATGTTGTATGTATTCTGATAACTTTATAAATTTATCTTCCACCGCTTCTCCAATATTCGCAGATTTTAGCGTTTCATTAACATAAATTATGTTTGTCCCATGTTGTATGTATTCTTATAACTTTATAATTTTATCTTCCACCGCTTCTCCAATATTCGCAGATATTAGCGTTTAAATTGTCCATGCCATGTTAACTATTTACATTGACGACGCAAATTTGACAGGTGCGTGAGACAGGAATTTCCGTATTCTAGACCGCGTCTCGATTTTTACCCTCTTACGACAACATTTTGTCGCAGCCATGACACTCAAGTTACAACACCGTTGATAAAACGTACTGCCGATATCTTATTTATTTGTCGTAAGTTCTAGAGTTAAGATAAGACACGTCGTAGCTACGACATCTTAATAAAACGGCCCCCTAATATGTAAGTTTCGACATAAATCAACCACTCAACCAAACGTCGCCTTATTTCCAGAACCCCGTAACTCAATTTTCGGCGGTTTTGAGTATTTGGTATCGTTGAAAGTGTCTTTTCAAGCTCTTTCTATATGTACTACATATATTGTTCTGGAATGCACATAACTTAAATGCAGTTTCATTACCCCGTGTGTAACAATTATCTCAAGGGGGTTAAATTTAAAGTTGTTTTTCTCAAAAATACGAAAAACAAGTTCTGGAAATAATGCGACGCAATGCTCAGCACATTCGCAATTTCGACTGCAGACTAGAGGGTGTAAATAATATTTATGTATACGGTTCCAACACTTTAACCTTCGTTTGCAAAGATTAACTTCATGTTTTACCAGCGTTGTGCAATCCTGTGAGGCTCCGCAGAACCCCTGTTCAGTTTTGCTTATATGACGTAAGTCTAGCCGAGCTGTAATGCGGTCTTTCGATGTTCCCCATGCCCCAAATTGTTTGCGTATAAAAAATTCGATGCTCCCTTTTTCAGTTTGTATGCCCCCGACGGTGGGCATATTAAAATTGCACCGTTTTTCCGTGCTGATTGTACGTATCTAGGCTGTAACTTTGCCATGTACTGATAGAACTCGCGTGCAAGACCCACGTCCCTACCTCAAAGGTCAAGCCACATTTAATCATTAGTTACAATACTTAATTGTTGATCTTTCCATCATACTTCGAATACCACTTCGGGGGCATTCGTCACTTACAGTGACAGCTCTTGTGTACATCAATTCGTCCCCTTGTAAGATATGTAGTCAAGCAGGAAGACCATGTTCTGTGAATGTCGTCTTCCTTGTGTAACACTCTTACTTTCTTACATACATAAACAATCTTCAAACAAATAATTATATTAATATCTTTGTTTAATTGGTCATTGAATTAACAACTTTGTAAATAAAACACACACAAACTTATTTTATACAAAATATATATAATAAATTGACTATGTAGCCAACTGATTAACTGATAGCCTAAATTATCATGCTTGTATAGTTGGCCATCTCACCGGATCATCTATTGGCTCAAACACCGAATGTAAAGGTACGATGAAGTTTAAAAGCCAGTAATGTCCGTACACTGCCCGTATTTTGTCACTCGTACTCCTTGTATCCGTCAAATTCATTTTAAACTCAATTTCGAAAGTAGTCTTTCCAACAGTTATAAGGTCGATAACAGTTTTGAAAAATGAGATCGCCCAAAGCAATAATAATAGAAGTAACCATCCTAAAACAATGTATATCGCATATTTTGAGTCTATATAACCACACATAGCACGTATAACAGCTATAGGAAATATAAAATCTACATACTTTGTGAATGGTAAAATGTCATAGTAATAATACGGCAGTGCATGCAGTGTGGCGAATATTGTGGCAACAGACGCCCAGAATAAGAAAACAGAAAAATGTCGCAGATTCCTGTATCCTACACACGCTCCGGTAAAAAAACAATGGTGGTCTCTTTTGAGAACACATTTGTTACATAGTGGACAGTGGTGACATCTCGGTGGTCGAGGTCGGTTACATCGAAGACACGGTGTCCAGGAAAAATATGGATAAGCTGTCCTTTTTGGAGGAGCATCCATTGATGTTGGCAGTTCTGAAGCAACATACATAACACTCCCATTGGTGTTACCAATAGTTACCCACGTGGCGTCTTTCCGTCCACGTCCTACACCTCCGCCATTTTGATTTGCATCGATTGATCGAACGTGACTTATGTTTTGACCTAGGGCAACTCCATCAGGTAGAACACCGTCTCGAAATGGGTTATACGATGAATCAACAAGTTTCATACAAAACCAGTTCAAAATCATCTGAAATGCTAGAAAACAGCCCAATGCACGCACTGCGAACTTGACATGTTCGTCATAACCTTCATACAGGTAAGGAATCGCAAATAGAACTCCAATGCTGCCTACACCGCTTATACCAACAAGAAAACACGCTTGTGAGATGAGGTTCAAAAATCGCGGATCCAACAAATAAAATGATAAGCATCGTTTCACTGTTCGGAGATTTCGTCTAAAATGTGTAGTGTTGTCTGTTATTACCATATTTGTGTCTGAAAAGAGAATTAACGATGAAATGTAAATAAGTCTTCTAGCTAATACGTACATTACTTACATATAAACAAAGTCTTCTAGCTAATACTTACATTACCTACATATAAACAAAGTCTTCTAGCTAATACTTACATTACTTACATATAAACAAAGTCTTCTAGCTAATACGTACATTACTTACATATAAACAAAGTCTTCTAGCTAATACGTACATTACTTACATATAAACAAAGTCTTCTAGCTAATACGTACATTACTTACATATAAACAAAGTCTTCTAGCTAATACGTACATTACTTACATATAAACAAAGTCTTCTAGCTAATACTTACATTACTTACATATAAACAAAGTCTTCTAGCTAATACTTACATTACTTACATATAAACAAAGTCTTCTAGCTAATACTTACATTACTTACATATAAACAAAGTCTTCTAGCTAATACGTACATTACTTACATATAAACAAAGTCTTCTAGCTAATACTTACATTACTTACATATAAACAAAGTCTTCTAGCTAATACGTACATTACTTACATATAAACAAAGTCTTCTAGCTAATACTTACATTACTTACATATAAACAAAGTCTTCTAGCTAATACTTACATTACTTACATATAAACAAAGTCTTCTAGCTAATACGTACATTACTTACATATAAACAAAGTCTTCTAGCTAATACGTACATTACTTACATATAAACAAAGTCTTCTAGCTAATACGTACATTACTTACATATAAACAAAGTCTTCTAGCTAATACGTACATTACCTACATATAAACAAAGTCTTCTAGCTAATACGTACATTACTTACATATAAACAAAGTCTTCTAGCTAATACTTACATTACTTACATATAAACAAAGTCTTCTAGCTAATACTTACATTACTTACATATAACCAAAGTCTTCTAGCTAATACTTACATTACCTACATATAACCAAAGTCTTCTAGCTAATACTTACATTACTTACATATAAACAAAGTCTTCTAGCTAATACGTACATTACTTACATATAAACAAAGTCTTCTAGCTAATACTTACATTACTTACATATAAACAAAGTCTTCTAGCTAATACGTACATTACTTACATATAAACAAAGTCTTCTAGCTAATACTTACATATAAACAAAGTCTTCTAGCTAATACTTACATTACTTACATATAAACAAAGTCTTCTAGCTAATACTTACATTACTTACATATAAACAAAGTCTTCTAGCTAATACGTACATTACTTACATATAAACAAAGTCTTCTAGCTAATACGTACATTACTTACATATAAACAAAGTCTTCTAGCTAATACGTACATTACTTACATATAAACAAAGTCTTCTAGCTAATACTTACATTACTTACATATAAACAAAGTCTTCTAGCTAATACTTACATTACCTACATATAAACATAGTCTTCTAGCTAATACTTACATTACTTACATATAAACAAAGTCTTCTAGCTAATACGTACATTACTTACATATAAACAAAGTCTTCTAGCTAATACTTACATTACTTACATATAAACAAAGTCTTCTAGCTAATACTTACATTACCTACATATAAACAAAGTCTTCTAGCTAATACTTACATTACTTACATATAAACAAAGTCTTCTAGCTAATACTTACATTACTTACATATAAACAAAGTCTTCTAGCTAATACGTACATTACTTACATATAAACAAAGTCTTCTAGCTAATACGTACATTACTTACATATAAACAAAGTCTTCTAGCTAATACGTACATTACTTACATATAAACAAAGTCTTCTAGCTAATACGTACATTACTTACATATAAACAAAGTCTTCTAGCTAATACGTACATTACTTACATATAAACAAAGTCTTCTAGCTAATACGTACATTACTTACATATAAACAAAGTCTTCTAGCTAATACTTACATTACTTACATATAAACAAAGTCTTCTAGCTAATACGTACATTACTTACATATAAACAAAGTCTTCTAGCTAATACGTACATTACTTACATATAAACAAAGTCTTCTAGCTAATACTTACATTACTTACATATAAACAAAGTCTTCTAGCTAATACTTACATTACTTACATATAAACAAAGTCTTCTAGCTAATACGTACATTACTTACATATAAACAAAGTCTTCTAGCTAATACGTACATTACTTACATATAAACAAAGTCTTCTAGCTAATACTTACATTACTTACATATAAACAAAGTCTTCTAGCTAATACGTACATTACTTACATATAAACAAAGTCTTCTAGCTAATACTTACATTACTTACATATAAACAAAGTCTTCTAGCTAATACTTACATTACTTACATGTAAACAAAGTCTTCTAGCTAATACGTACATTACTTACATATAAACAAAGTCTTCTAGCTAATACTTACATTACTTACATATAAACAAAGTCTTCTAGCTAATACTTACATTACTTACATATAAACAAAGTCTTCTAGCTAATACTTACATTACCTACATATAAACAAAGTCTTCTAGCTAATACTTACATTACTTACATATAAACAAAGTCTTCTAGCTAATACTTACATTACTTACATATAAACAAAGTCTTCTTGCTAATACTTACATTACTTACATATAAACAAAGTCTTCTAGCTAATACGTACATTACTTACATATAAACAAAGTCTTCTAGCTAATACGTACATTACTTACATATAAACAAAGTCTTCTAGCTAATACTTACATTACTTACATATAAACAAAGTCTTATAGCTAATACTTACATTACCTACATATAAACAAAGTCTTCTAGCTAATACTTACATTACCTACATATAAACAAAGTCTTCTAGCTAATACTTACATTACCTACATATAAACAAAGTCTTCTAGCTAATACTTACATTACCTACATATAAACAAAGTCTTCTAGCTAATACTTACATTACTTACATATAAACAAAGTCTTCTAGCTAATACGTACATTACTTACATATAAACAAAGTCTTCTAGCTAATACTTACATTACTTACATATAAACAAAGTCTTCTAGCTAATACGTACATTACTTACATATAAACAAAGTCTTCTAGCTAATACTTACATTACTTACATATAAACAAAGTCTTCTAGCTAATACTTACATTACTTACATATAAACAAAGTCTTCTAGCTAATACTTACATTACTTACATATAAACAAAGTCTTCAAGCTAATACTTACATTACTTACATATAAACAAAGTCTTCTAGCTAATACTTACATTACTTACATATAAACAAAGTCTTCTAGCTAATACTTACATTACTTACATATAAACAAAGTCTTCTAGCTAATACTTACATTACTTACATATAAACAAAGTCTTCTAGCTAATACTTACATTACTTACATATAAACAAAGTCTTCTAGCTAATACTTACATTACTTACATATAAACAAAGTCTTCTAGCTAATACTTACATTACTTACATATAAACAAAGTCTTCTAGCTAATACTTACATTACTTACATATAAACAAAGTCTTCTAGCTAATACTTACATTACTTACATATAAACAAAGTCTTCTAGCTAATACTTACATTACTTACATATAAACAAAGTCTTCTAGCTAATACTTACATTACTTACATATAAACAAAGTCTTCTAGCTAATACTTACATTACTTACATATAAACAAAGTAGTTTAAAGAACCTTCAGTCAACCTTTCCTGTGTATAATTTCATAAGACCTTGCAATTTACAAATTAAATTAACAAAAAAGCAATATCATAGCAATGTTTTAAAGTCAAATACCGGTAAATATCCATTTTACCATGTAAACAAAATATTCCGTAAATTCCATAATTCCGGGTGACAACTTTCCTTGAGGCGCTGCAATACGCAATATTTTGCTGGCGACATTACGCAGATACATACAGTACTATTTTCACCATTTTCGGGATATCAGAGATTTTAGTAGGTATGAATTTATAGTTCGATTATTACTAAATGTTGATCAGGATTTGAAATATTGCTTTATCTAAAGAGTAGAATTAATGTGATTCTATGTGATAGACATTGCTATACAGTTGATGTTCTGGGAGATTCCATTTATCATTTATTGCTAGATGCAATAAGGACATTTCACTGTGTTGGATTATCAATCACTCGTTGTAAATAAGCATCAACTGGAGATGGATCTATGACCAAATTGAATGAATTTAAAATGTTTAAATAATGGTGTTTTTGATCGCGACTGTACCTCGTTATCAACATTGGTGTTATATTGTATTGCCCGCTAGAACTGAATCCAGTATAGTAGCGGATCCGTGGTCAAGTGGAAACGCGCTGGACTGGGAATACAGGGGTCGCAGGTTCGATCCCAAGCTCCACCACTAACAGTACTAACAGTCTTTCGGATAGAGACAAAAACCGAGGTCCCGTGTATGATGCTTTACATCAGGCATGTAAAAGAACCAGGGGTGTTTCTTGAACTTGGACATCTGTATCATGCACTATCCTCCAAAAATATAAAATGACAGACCTCGGAACCCCACACAAAGTAGGTTCGAATTTACTGAAAACCGTACTAAAGTGTTTATTCATTATAGTGTCATCCCTATTAAAAGGACCAGACATTTCTGACTAATGAGACACCTACTTTCTGAGCACATTTACTTCCCGATTCCTATCATTTAATGCCATGCACCAGGCAGGCGCACGGTAACAATTATTTACCTAACTGACGACTTATCTACCGGCCATATAAGAACGGACACTACCGGGATTCGAACCTTCGACCTCCCGCTCCCAATGCGGATGCTTTAACCACTCGGTTACGGGAGACGATGAAAAAATTAAATTTGATAATTGTGTCAGTATTTGTTTTATTTTAAGATTATTTTAAATAATTATACGATTTTGTTATACATAATTATGCACATTTATCGATGTTTGGCCTCAATTACAATACACATATAAACAATTCAACATGAATACATGTACACAGAAAAGTGATCAATATTTACTTTATGTTTCATGCCAAGACGGACCCTGCAAAAATCGTGGTAATCGTTGTACAATTTCCAACCGGACAGAACATCGTACACGGAGATAAAATGCAAATGTAGAAGATTAATGGTGACAAATATGAGACTCGAACCATGAATCGCGTGGTCAGCGGTCACGGTCCTTGATTTTAATCCGTGATCACAATTACCATAATATTGATGTTCAGCAAGTCAATGAATGGTTCAAATAACATATTGTCATTATACAGTCTATCTGGAATACGGTATTACAGTCTATCTGGAATACGGTCCTACAGTCTATCTGGAACACGGTCATACAGTCTATCTGGAATACGTTCATACAGTCTATCTGGAACACGGTCATACAGTCTATCTGTTTGTTTGTTTGTTTGTTTGTTTGTTTGTTTCATCGGGTTTAACGCCGTTTCTCAACGATATTTCAGTTATATACGGCGGCCGGTTCACCTAACCAGTTTTTCCTGGACTGAAATCTAACCAGTACTAACTTACCCTTCCACAAGGAGCCGGCAACTTCTCCACATGAGGAGGAAAATCGACATTTTTTTGTCAATTTTTCATGGAAGGGTATGACCTGCCGCGACCGGGAATCGAACCCGGATCGCCGGGTTACAAGTCCAGCGCACTAAACACTGGACCACGGCCGCGGCTCCACAGTCTATCTGGAACACGGTCCTACACTAATCAAGTACTGATCACAGTTCTAACAATGACGTGTTTCGTGTATTCAGCCGTAATAGAAAAATGTGCCTTATTTATGATAAACAGCACGAACATAACATTATTTATATCCAGGGGCGGATCCAGGATTTTGGCTTAGGGGGTGTAACTTTTGGGTCATTTTTTTGTTTTGCTCAAGCCTCAATTATGGCTGTGTTTTATTCTTTGAATTTAAGTTATAAACATAAAACCAGTTCAGAAGGACTTTATTAATACAATGATGTTACACTAAATCAGTATCGATTATTTGAAAATCTAATAATTAAAGATCTATGTTTAAGTACGTATTTATACTCAGACATACATGTAAGGTTGGGGAAGGAAGTGGCGCGGGCGTGGATCCGCTAGTGTATATTAACACGCAACTTGTTTTAATTTAACGTTTTAGATAAAGCTGAGTCATTCTGAATAGATTAAGCTATAGGTCCCAGGATTAAGGATTGGCATTGCAATTGCTACAAATAATGCAACACAAATTTCTGGGAATTCAATACATTCTAACTCAAAAAATCAGTTGCATAATATAAATGATAAGAGTAACAAAAATAAAGTGGGTGTTTAATATATGCCTTTGTGCACTACCATAGCTGTATAGGCCAAAATTATGGGACATTTCAGGTAAAAAAGGGTCATTCACTATAAATGTATCCAACTTGTTATCCGAAAACATTTTAAGTTTTATATCATACCAACATTATTATCCATTATTATAGTAAGATGGTACGAGAACTTATTTATTCTAGATTTTATCAACAAAGTAGAAATTTGATGTCAAACTTGTTCAAATGTTGTCACTGGGCGCCGCCATTTTTGTTTGTTGACATTTAAGAGTTAATCCAAGTGTTTTAGACTTTCTTTTGTCTTTATCACCTAGAATAGTGTTTTCTTGATAAAAAGTCTGAACATTTTAAGTATTTTTGTTTTTAAATTACATTATTTGTCAATAACAAATAATCTATCTGTATCTGCTCATTCAGACGAACATTTAGATATATAATAATCCATATTGCATTGTTATTTTACTTAAAAAATCAGTGAATTGTAATATGCAAAATCCGCTTAACATGAACCTTAAGTAAGGCAGTGATTTATAGACGGTGATCAATGTATAATGATATTATAACAAAATATTGCACGAAGATCTTAAGACATTTAGAAACCAACGTGATAAACAAATCTATAAAATCAATACACAGACGTAGTTACCCGCACATATATGTATGTTTCTATCATATTTTCAGAGACAATTTACATGTAATATGTGTAATAAATTAACAAGAAAATTACCTACCTGAAAATGGTAACAGTGTTTCCAAATGTAGTCCGCCACTCACTCTCGTTCAGTTATACATATACGAACTGAAGTAACCAATTGTTAATTCGAAATTTCTATGTATGCAGAATATTGTGTTACAAATAAAGAGCAGGTACATTCATGTATGTCAAATATCTAATTGTGTTCAACAAAATCGATAATCGGGTATATATTGATATACAGACCGACAACGAGTGTATGACACACAGTTACTGTATTTGATGTCTGAACGTATTGGCTGATATCGATAATATGGCACACAGTTACTGTATTTGATGTCTGAACGTATTGGCTGATATCGATAATATGGCACACAGTTACTGTATTTGATCTCTGAACGTATTGGCTGATATCGATTATATGACACATATTTACCGACATGATAATTCACGGAGCACAAACGTTGATGTGTTGAATATGCTAAGGATACCGGTGATTACAATTATAATCATGGGGATTTCACAGGTAAAAGAAGAGAGTCGTGGCTGTGTAGAACTGCTGGAGTGGAAAGGCAGATGCGGGCATATCCATGTTTGTTTATTTTTGTATTCGAAGCTTCAAATATGCACTAATTTGGTTTTGATACTTTGAAAACATTTTCAAGTCAACATTCCGGTATGTATGCGCGAATACGGCGGTCGCCGGTTTAAATAATTCCTCTACATTGAAATATTTTAATAAAGGTATGTTTTCATAATTGAAATCCCGTATTGTTGACAAGTAATCGGAACCAAGCATAATTGTCATTTACTTGTGATTATGTTGGTAGTGTATTTGTACCATTTTGACAACGATAAACTATCATGTTTATAACTGTATCATACTCTGTGCTATATATTTATCTTTGATGAACTAACGGAAACCCGGATGGAAATATTAGCCGGATTTTCTGGATAAAAACTGTCACATTGATTCATGTGTTTATTTATTTTAGTGTCATCCCTATTTAAAGCCTTTTAATAATACCAGGTACCGGGCAGGTAGGCGAACGGTAACCATTATTTAACTAGCTGGCGGCTCACCAACCGGCCATATCAGAACGGACCCCTACCGGAATTCGAACCTTCGATCTCCCGCTCCCAAGGCGGATGCCTTAATCACTCGTCCACGGTAGACGGTTTATATGTTCTATTATCGCATCTTGACCAATATTGGTCCCGGGTAACATTATGTGATGGTATTGTATTGTACATATTAAACATACTTGCGTTCGAGTAAGTGTTGTAGATATGTACAGTGCTGGTATATAACACTGTCTGTTTCTTACTTGTTTAATAATGTGGTGTAATACAATGTATGCTTCAGTAGATATGTACAGTGCTGGTATATAACACTGTCTGTTTCTTACTTGTTTAATAATGTGTTGTAATACAACGCATGCTTCAGTAGATAAATCGTCAGCTATTGATACTCGGTCTACTGGCTATGTGTGTGTTGACCAAAGTTCGTATGCAAGTCAAAACTTGACGATTGATATAATTCAACTTTAAACCTTTGTTTGTTTATAGCTTTAAATTCTTCTTCGCGTATTAACCAATACTTTTACTGCACATATAACAGTTATCTCCCTTTACCCACTTACACAAATGTTAATAATTATACTGCTTAGCGAGCCTATATCAAAGTTGTATGGATTTTGACAAACACTGAGGTGACCAGCTTAACAAACGAAAAACCAAAATACTTGCTCGCTTAATTTCATTTTTAGGTCGACTATTCGAAGAAGAGCCTTTCTTTTGCTTCAAATACCTACGTGCGTTTGTAATTAAATCTTAGAATCCTAATTTCGACTGCTTGTACAAAACAGCATTTTAATGTACATTAAACAACACACACCTAAAAATAGTAGGAAATGTGAATTACGTATAGAATATTAATCTAGCAGTATTCATATTAATCCAAAAATTTACAAAATTATTGTATTTCTATTATCTTTCTTACATCCATATCACAGTAATGTGACACTATATGGCTATATTTTCCTTCAATACATGTTTACATACAAATTCATAAGATTTGTGAATTACGTTACCTTCATTTGCCATGTATTTTTTGTAACTAACGCATTTATCTGTGATTATTTGTATGTAATAGTGTGAATAATACGAAGAGTTATGGAACTTTTTTTCAATTAGAAAACGTTTAAGAGCTGTCTTAACGTAGGTATTTTTGTTCTGCAACTGACAAAATATTTGAATTACTTGTGTTTAAAAATAGTTTAAAATTTGACAAAAGGTGCTTATATACAGATTTCTGATTAAATATTGGTTATCATTTATTTTAGTTTTGTTTAATATTCATTGTGTTCTCAAAGTTTGTTGTTTAATGAAATATGTTCACGTGTGAAGTGTGTTAAGCCTGTCATTACGAAAAAATACAATATCCCTCGTAGGTAACGTAAGTGACGTGTGATTTTAGTGGTTCCATTCAAACAAACCCATTACAATAAGCGACTCGAAATGTTTTAAAATAACTTGGGTAATAAATGGGTGCTGGATATGTTTATCGAAACGAAAAAAACATTTATGCATGTATTCTTAACTATAAATGTAATGGGACATTTTATTCCAGATATGTTTTAACTTAACTCGTTTAGCTGACTGTAGACAACACTTTCACATTAACCTTTGAACCGTAATTATATATTTATTTCATTGTACTTTCATCTATAAGTTATGATCATGGGTCGTGTCTGACCTATTTCAAACGTTGTACATGTTTTGCTTATTATTTTAAAAAAACTTCTATTTTCAGAACCTATCACCACTTGGATGTCAATCGGATGTAGAGTACCGGGATGACACTGGTCGGTATTACAGTAATGCAGTTTGTGGTTCATAGATTACATGCTACGTACACATTATGGATGTAGTATGACGAACGTATACATAGTTCTCACATCTTCAATATTTACTTCCCCTGTTCTTAACAGTCGGTCATTTAGATAAGCCCTAATAGGAGTAATTTCTAAATATATAATACTTGAGAAAATACCAAGAAAATTTACATGTGACAACCACATTTTCTTCAACTTACTGAGCCAACTGCCCACATAAGCATAATGAATAAGTTATTTTTATATATCTGATTATTTTATCATCATTTACGTAAAATTTAAGGAATGGTCGACAATTCAGAACAAGGGGGGTAAGATTGCAGATGTGAGTACTGTTTATTGGTTCTTCAGTGTTGTATTCCCCAGTGATGTGATCCTGTAGGTAGGTACTCTCTGCATCTATCTAGTGTTGTTCTGGAGGGAGGTACTCTCTACATCTATCATTCTCCAGTGATGTGGTCCTGGAGAGAGGTACTCTCTGCACCTATCTAGTGTTTTATTCCCCAGTGATGTAGTCCTGGAGGGAGGTACTCTCTGCATCTATCTAGTGTTGTATTCCCCAGTGATGTAGTTCTAGAGGGAGGTACTCTCTTCATCTATCTAGTGTTGTATTCCCCAGTGATGTGATCCTGTAGGTAGGTACTCTCTGCATCTATCTAGTGTTGTTCTGGAGGGAGGTACTCTCTTCATCTATCTAGTGTTGTATTCCCCAGTGATGTGGTTCTAGAGGGAGGTACTCTCTGCATCTATCTAGTGTTGTATTCCCCAGTGATGTGGTTCTGGAGGGAGGTACTCTCTTCATCTATCTAGTGTTGTATTCCCCAGTGATGTAGTCCTGGAGGGAGGTTATCTCTGCATCTATCTAGTGTTGTATTCCCCAGTGATTTGGTCCTGGAGGGAGGTACTCTCTGCATCTATCTAGTGTTGTATTCCACAGTGATGTGGTCCTGGAGGGAGGTACTCTCTGCATCTATCTAGTGTTGTATTCCCCAGTGATGTGGTTCTGGAGGGAGGTACTCTCTGCATCTATCTAGTGTTTTATTCCCCAGTGATGTGGTCCTGGAGAGAGGTACTCTCTGCATCTATCTAGTGTTTTATTCCCCAGTGATGTGGTCCTGGAGAGAGGTACTCTCTGCATCTATCTAGTGTTTTATTCCCCAGTGATGTGGTTCTGGAGGGAGGTACTCTCTGCATCTATCTAGTGTTGCATTCCCCAGTGATGTGGTCCTGGAGGGAGGTACTCTCTGCATCTATCTAGTGTTGTATTCCCCAGTGATGTAGTTCTGGAGGGAGGTACTCTCTGCATCTATCTAGTGTTGTATTCCCTAGTGATGTAGTTCTGGAGGGAGGTACTCTCTGCATCTATCTAGTGTTGTATTCCCCAGTGATGTAGTTCTGGAGGGAGGTACTCTCTGCATCTATCTAGTGTTGTATTCCCCAGTGATGTGGTCCTGGAGGGAGGTACTCTCTGCATCTATCTAGTGTTGTATTCCCCAGTGATGTAGTTCTGGAGGGAGGTACTCTCTGCATCTATCTAGTGTTGTATTCCCCAGTGATGTAGTTCTGGAGGGAGGTACTCTCTGCATCTATCTAGTGTTGTATTCCCCAGTGATGTGGTTCAGGAGGGAGGTACTCTCTGCATCTATCTAGTGTTGTATTCCCCAGTGCTGTAGTTCTGGAGGGAGGTACTCTCTGCATCTATCTAGTGTTGTATTCCCCAGTGATGTAGTTCTGGAGGGAGGTACTCTCTGCATCTATCTAGTGTTGTATTCCCCAGTGATGTAGTTCTCGAGGGAGGTATTCTCTGCATCTATCTAGTGTTTTATTCCCCAGTGATGTGGTCCTGGAGAGAGGTACTCTCTGCATCTATCTAGTGTTTTATTCCCCAGTGATGAGGTCCTGGAGGGAGGTACTCTCTGCATCTATCTAGTGTTGTATTCCCCAGTGATGTAGTTCTGGAGGGAGGTACTCTCTGCATCTATCTAGTGTTGTATTCCCCAGTGATGTAGTTCTGGAGGGAGGTACTCTCTGCATCTATCTAGTGTTTTATTCCCCAGTGATGTGGTCCTGGAGAGAGGTACTCTCTGCATCTATCTAGTGTTTTATCCCCAGTGATGTGGTTCTGGAGGGAGGTACTCTCTGCATCTATCTAGTGTTGTATTCCCCAGTGCTGTAGTTCTGGAGGGAGGTACTCTCTGCATCTATCTAGTGTTGTATTCCCCAGTGCTGTAGTTCTGGAGGGAGGTACTCTCTGCATCTATCTAGTGTTGTATTCCCCAGTGATGTAGTCCTGCATCTATCTAGTGTTGTATTCCCCAGTGATGTAGTTCTGCATCTATCTAGTGTTGTATTCCACAGTGATGTGGTCCTGGAGGGAGGTACTCTCTGCATCTATCTAGTGTTGTATTCCCCAGTGATGTGGTTCTGGAGGGAGGTACTCTCTGCATCTATCAAGTGTTTTATTCCCCAGTGATGTGGTCCTGGAGAGAGGTACTCTCTGCATCTATCTAGTGTTTTATTCCCCAGTGATGTGGTCCTGGAGAGAGGTACTCTCTGCATCTATCTAGTGTTGTATTCCCCAGTGATGTGGTCCTGGAGGGAGGTACTCTCTGCATCTATCTAGTGTTGTATTCCCCAGTGATGTAGTTCTGGAGGGAGGTACTCTCTGCATCTATCTAGTGTTGTATTCCCTAGTGATGTAGTTCTGGAGGGAGGTACTCTCTGCATCTATCTAGTGTTGTATTCCCCAGTGATGTAGTTCTGGAGGGAGGTACTCTCTGCATCTATCTAGTGTTGTATTCCCCAGTGATGTGGTCCTGGAGGGAGGTACTCTCTGCATCTATCTAGTGTTGTATTCCCCAGTGATGTAGTTCTGGAGGGAGGTACTCTCTGCATCTATCTAGTGTTGTATTCCCCAGTGATGTGGTTCAGGAGGGAGGTACTCTCTGCATCTATCTAGTGTTGTATTCCCCAGTGCTGTAGTTCTGGAGGGAGGTACTCTCTGCATCTATCTAGTGTTGTATTCCCCAGTGATGTAGTTCTGGAGGGAGGTACTCTCTGCATCTATCTAGTGTTGTATTCCCCAGTGATGTAGTTCTAGAGGGAGGTACTCTCTGCATCTATCTAGTGTTTTATTCCCCAGTGATGTGGTCCTGGAGAGAGGTACTCTCTGCATCTATCTAGTGTTTTATTCCCCAGTGATGAGGTCCTGGAGGGAGGTACTCTCTGCATCTATCTAGTGTTGTATTCCCCAGTGATGTAGTTCTGGAGGGAGGTACTCTCTGCATCTATCTAGTGTTGTATTCCCCAGTGATGTAGTTCTGGAGGGAGGTACTCTCTGCATCTATCTAGTGTTTTATTCCCCAGTGATGTGGTCCTGGAGAGAGGTACTCTCTGCATCTATCTAGTGTTTTATCCCCCAGTGATGTGCTTCTGGAGGGAGGTACTCTCTGCATCTATCTAGTGTTGTATTCCCCAGTGCTGTAGTTCTGGAGGGAGGTACTCTCTGCATCTATCTAGTGTTGTATTCCCCAGTGCTGTAGTTCTGGAGGGAGGTACTCTCTGCATCTATCTAGTGTTGTATTCCCCAGTGATGTAGTTCTGGAGGGAGGTACTCTCTGCATCTATCTAGTGTTGTATTCCCCAGTGATGTAGTCCTGCATCTATCTAGTGTTGTATTCCCCAGTGATGTAGTTCTGCATCTATCTAGTGTTGTATTCCCCAGTGATGTAGTTCTAGAGGGAGGTACTCTCTGCATCTATCTAGTGTTGTATTCCCCAGTGATGTGGTCCTGGAGGGAGGTACTCTCTGCATCTATCTAGTGTTGTATTCCCCAGTGATGTGGTTCTAGAGGGAGGTACTCTCTGCATCTATCTAGTGTTGTATTCCCCAGTGATGTGGTTCTAGAGGGAGGTACTCTCTGCATCTATCTAGTGTTGTATTCCCCAGTGATGTGGTTCTAGAGGGAGGTACTCTCTGCATCTATCTAGTGTTGTATTCCACAGTGATGTAGTTCTAGAGGGAGGTACTCTCTGCATCTATCTAGTGTTGTATTCCCCAGTGATGTAGTTCTGCATCTATCTAGTGTTGTATTCCCCAGTGATGTAGTTCTGGAGGGAGGTACTCTCTGCATCTATCTAGTGTTGTATTCCCCAGTGATGTGGTTCTAGAGGGAGGTACTCTCTGCATCTATCTAGTGTTGTATTCCCCAGTGATGTAGTTCTGGAGGGAGGTACTCTCTGCATCTATCTAGTGTTGTATTCCCCAGTGATGTAGTTCTTGAGGGAGGTACTCTCTGCATCAATCTAGTGTTGTATTCCCCAGTGATGTAGTTCTGCATCTATCTAGTGTTGTATTCCCCAGTGATGTAGTTCTGCATCTATCTAGTGTTGTATTCCCCAGTGATGTAGTTCTGGAGGGAGGTACTCTCTGCATCTATCTAGTGTTGTATTCCCCAGTGATGTAGTTCTGCATCTATCTAGTGTTGTATTCCCCAGTGATGTAGTTCTGCATCTATCTAGTGTTGTATTCCCCAGTGATGTAGTTCTGGAGGGAGGTACTCTCTGCATCTATCTAGTGTTGTATTCCCCAGTGATGTAGTTCTGGAGGGAGGTACTCTCTGCATCTATCTAGTGTTGTATTCCCCAGTGATGTGGTTCTGGAGGGAGGTACTCTCTGCATCTATCTAGTGTTGTATTCCCCAGTGATGTAGTTCTGCATCTATCTAGTGTTGTATTCCCCAGTGATGTAGTTCTGCATCTATCTAGTGTTGTATTCCCCAGTGATGTAGTTCTGGAGGGAGGTACTCTCTGCATCTATCTAGTGTTGTATTCCCCAGTGATGTAGTTCTGGAGGGAGGTACTCTCTGCATCTATCTAGTGTTGTATTCCCCAGTGATGTAGTTCTGGAGGGAGGTACTCTCTGCATCTATCTAGTGTTGTATTCCCCAGTGATGTGGTTCTGGAGGGAGGTACTCTCTGCATCTATCTAGTGTTGTATTCCCCAGTGATGTAGTTCTGCATCTATCTAGTGTTGTATTCCCCAGTGATGTAGTTCTGCATCTATCTAGTGTTGTATTCCCCAGTGATGTAGTTCTGGAGGGAGGTACTCTCTGCATCTATCTAGTGTTGTATTCCCCAGTGATGTAGTTCTGGAGGGAGGTACTCTCTGCATCTATCTAGTGTTGTATTCCCCAGTGATGTAGTTCTGCATCTATCTAGTGTTGTATTCCCCAGTGATGTTGTCCTGGAGAGAGGTACTCTCTGCATCTATCTAGTGTTGTATTCCCCAGTGATGTAGTCCTGGAGGGAGGTACTCTCTGCATCTATCTAGTGTTGTATTCCCCAGTGATGTAGTTCTGCATCTATCTAGTGTTGTATTCCCCAGTGATGTGGTCCTGGAGAGAGGTACTCTCTGCATCTATCTAGTGTTGTATTCCCCAGTGATGTGGTCCTGGAGAGAGGTACTCTCTGCATCTATCTAGTGTTGTATTCCCCAGTGCTGTAGTTCTGGAGGGAGGTACTCTCTGCATCTATCTAGTGTTGTATTCCACAGCGATGTAGTTCTGGAGGGAGGTACTCTCTGCATCTATCTAGTGTTGTATTCCCCAGTGATGAGGTCCTGGAGAGAGGTACTCTCTGCATCTATCTAGTGTTGTATTCCCCAGTGATGAGGTCCTGGAGAGAGGTACTCTCTGCATCTATCTAGTGTTGTATTCCCCAGTGCTGTAGTTCTGGAGGGAGGTACTCTCTGCATCTATCTAGTGTTGTATTCCCCAGTGATGTAGTTCTAGAGGGAGGTACTCTCTGCATCTATCTAGTGGTGTATTCCCCAGTGATGTAGTTCTGGAGGGAGGTACTCTCTGCATCTATCTAGTGGTGTATTCCCCAGTGCTGTAGTTCTGGAGGGAGGTACTCTCTGCATCTATCTAGTGGTGTATTCCCCAGTGCTGTAGTTCTGGAGGGAGGTACTCTCTGCATCTATCTAGTGGTGTATTCCCCAGTGCTGTAGTTCTGGAGGGAGGTACTCTCAGCATCTATCTAGTGTTGTATTCCCCAGTGATGTAGTTCTGCATCTATCTAGTGTTGTATTCCCCAGTGATGTAGTTCTGCATCTATCTAGTGTTGTATTCCCCAGTGATGTAGTTCTAGAGGGAGGTACTCTCTGCATCTATCTAGTGTTGTATTCCCCAGTGATGTAGTTCTAGAGGGAGGTACTCTCTGCATCTATCTAGTGCTGTATTCCCCAGTGATGTAGTTCTAGAGGGAGGTACTCTCTGCATCTATCTAGTGTTGTATTCCCCAGTGCTGTAGTTCTGGAGGGAGGTACTCTCTGCATCTATCTAGTGTTGTATTCCCCAGTGCTGTAGTTCTAGAGGGAGGTACTCTCTGCATCTATCTAGTGTTGTATTCCCCAGTGATGTAGTTCTGCATCTATCTAGTGTTGTATTCCCCAGTGATGTAGTTCTGCATCTATCTAGTGTTGTTCTGGAGGGAGGTACTCTCTGCATCTATCTAGTGTTGTATTCCCCAGTGATGTAGTTCTGGAGGGAGGTACTCTCTGCATCTATCTAGTGTTGTATTCCCCAGTGATGTAGTTCTGGAGGGAGGTAGTCTCTGCATCTATCTAGTGTTGTATTCCCCAGTGCTGTAGTTCTGGAGGGAGGTACTCTCTGCATCTATCTAGTGGTGTATTCCCCAGTGATGTAGTTCTGGAGGGAGGTACTCTCTGCATCTATCTAGTGTTTTATTCCCCAGTGATGTAGTTCTGGAGGGAGGTACTCTATTCATCTATCTAGTGTTGTATTCCCCAGTGATGTAGTTCTGGAGGGAGGTACTCTCTGCATCTATCTAGTGTTGTATTCCCCAGTGATGTAGTTCTGCATCTATCTAGTGTTGTATTCCCCAGTGATGTAGTTCTGCATCTATCTAGTGTTGTATTCCCCAGTGATGTAGTTCTGCATCTATCTAGTGTTGTATTCCCCAGTGATGTGGTCCTGGAGAGAGGTACTCTCTGCATCTATCTAGTGTTGTATTCCCCAGTGCTGTAGTTCTGGAGGGAGGTACTCTCTGCATCTATCTAGTGTTGTATTCCCCAGTGCTGTAGTTCTGGAGGGAGGTACTCTCTGCATCTATCTAGTGTTGTATTCCCCAGTGCTGTAGTTCTGGAGGGAGGTACTCTCTGCATCTATCTAGTGTTGTATTCCCCAGTGATGTAGTTCTGGAGGGAGGTACTCTCTGCATCTATCTAGTGTTGTATTACCCAGTGATGTGGTTCTAGAGGGAGGTACTCTCTGCATCTATCTAGTGTTGTTCTGGAGGGAGGTACTCTCTTCATCTATCTAGTGTTGTATTCCCCAGTGATGTGGTCCTGGAGGGAGGTACTCTCTGCATCTATCTAGTGTTGTATTCCCCAGTGATGTGGTCCTGCAGGGAGGTACTCTCTGCATCTATCTAGTGTTGTTCTGGAGGGAGGTACTCTCTTCATCTATCTAGTGTTGTATTCCCCAGTGATGTGGTTCTTGAGGGAGGTACTCTCTGCATCTATCTAGTGGTGTATTCCCCCAGTGATGTAGTTCTAGAGGGAGGTACTCTCTGCATCTATCTAGTGGTGTATTCCCCCAGTGATGTAGTTCTAGAGGGAGGTACTCTCTGCATCTATCTAGTGGTGTATTCCCCAGTGATTTAATTCTGGAGGGAGGTACTCTCTGCATCTATCTAGTGTTTTATTCCCCCAGTGATGTAGTTCTGGAGGGAGGTACTCTATGCATCTATCTAGTGTTGTATTCCCCAGTGATGTAGTTCTAGAGGGAGGTACTCTATGCATCTATCTAGTGGTGTATTCCCCAGTGATGTAGCTCTAGAGGGAGGTACTCTCTGCATCTATCTAGTGTTTTATTCCCCCAGTGATGTAGTTCTAGAGGGAGGTACTCTATGCATCTATCTAGTGTTGTATTCCCCAGTGATGTGGTTCTGGAGAGAGGTACTCTCTGCATCTATCTAGTGGTGTATTCCCCAGTGATGTGGTTCTGGAGAGAGGTACTCTCTGCATCTATCTAGTGTTGTATTCCCCAGTGATGTGGTTCTGGAGAGAGGTACTCTCTGCATCTATCTAGTGTTGTATTCCCCAGTGATGTGGTTCTGGAGAGAGGTACTCTCTGCATCTATCTAGTGTTGTATTCCCCAGTGATGTGGTTCTGGAGAGAGGTACTCTCTGCATCTATCTAGTGTTGTATTCCCCAGTGATGTGGTTCTGGAGGGAGGTACTCTCTGCATCTATCTAGTGTTGTATTCCCCAGTGATGTGGTTCTAGAGGGAGGTACTCTCTGCATCTATCTAGTGTTGTATTCCCCAGTGATGTAGTTCTGGAGGGAGGTACTCTCTGCATCTATCTAGTGTTGTATTCCCCAGTGATGTGGTCCTGGAGGGAGGTACTCTCTGCATCTATCTAGTGTTTTATTCCCCAGTGATGTGGTTCTAGAGGGAGGTACTCTCTGCATCTATCTAGTGTTGTATTCCCCAGTGATGTGGTTCTGGAGAGAGGTACTCTCTGCATCTATCTAGTGTTGTATTCCCCAGTGATGTGGTTCTGGAGAGAGGTACTCTCTGCATCTATCTAGTGTTGTATTCCCCAGTGATGTGGTCCTGGAGAGAGGTACTCTCTGCATCTATCTAGTGTTTTATTCCCCAGTGATGAGGTCCTGGAGAGAGGTACTCTCTGCATCTATCTAGTGTTGTATTCCCCAGTGATGTAGTTCTGGAGGGAGGTACTCTCTGCATCTATCTAGTGTTGTATTCCCCCAGTGATGTAGTTCTGCATCTATCTAGTGTTGTATTCCCCAGTGATGTAGTTCTGGAGGGAGGTACTCTCTGCATCTATCTAGTGTTGTATTCCCCAGTGATGTGGTTCTAGAGGGACGTACTCTCTGCATCTATCTATTGTTGTATTCCCCAGTGATGTAGTTCTGGAGGGAGGTACTCTCTGCATCTATCTAGTGTTGTATTCCCCAGTGATGTAGTTCTGGAGGGAGGTACTCTCTGCATCTATCTAGTGTTGTATTCCCCAGTGATGTAGTTCTGCATCTATCTAGTGTTGTATTCCCCAGTGATGTAGTTCTGCATCTATCTAGTGTTGTATTCCCCAGTGATGTAGTTCTGGAGGGAGGTACTCTCTGCATCTATCTAGTGTTGTATTCCCCAGTGATGTAGTTCTGCATCTATCTAGTGTTGTATTCCCCAGTGATAAAGTTCTGCATCTATCTAGTGTTGTATTCCCCAGTGATGTAGTTCTGGAGGGAGGTACTCTCTGCATCTATCTAGTGTTGTATTCCCCAGTGATGTAGTTCTGGAGGGAGGTACTCTCTGCATCTATCTAGTGTTGTATTCCCCAGTGATGTGGTTCTGGAGGGAGGTACTCTCTGCATCTATCTAGTGTTGTAACCCCAGTGATGTAGTTCTGCATCTATCTAGTGTTGTATTCCCCAGTGATGTAGTTCTGCATCTATCTAGTGTTGTATTCCCCAGTGATGTAGTTCTGGAGGGAGGTACTCTCTGCATCTATCTAGTGTTGTATTCCCCAGTGATGTAGTTCTGGAGGGAGGTACTCTCTGCATCTATCTAGTGTTGTATTCCCCAGTGATGTAGTTCTGGAGGGAGGTACTCTCTGCATCTATCTAGTGTTGTATTCCCCAGTGATGTGGTTCTGGAGGGAGGTACTCTCTGCATCTATCTAGTGTTGTATTCCCCAGTGATGTAGTTCTGCATCTATCTAGTGTTGTATTCCCCAGTGATGTAGTTCTGCATCTATCTAGTGTTGTATTCCCCAGTGATGTAGTTCTGGAGGGAGGTACTCTCTGCATCTATCTAGTGTTGTATTCCCCAGTGATGTAGTTCTGGAGGGAGGTACTCTCTGCATCTATCTAGTGTTGTATTCCCCAGTGATGTAGTTCTGCATCTATCTAGTGTTGTATTCCCCAGTGATGTTGTCCTGGAGAGAGGTACTCTCTGCATCTATCTAGTGTTGTATTCCCCAGTGATGTAGTCCTGGAGGGAGGTACTCTCTGCATCTATCTAGTGTTGTATTCCCCAGTGATGTAGTTCTGCATCTATCTAGTGTTGTATTCCCCAGTGATGTGGTCCTGGAGAGAGGTACTCTCTGCATCTATCTAGTGTTGTATTCCCCAGTGATGTGGTCCTGGAGAGAGGTACTCTCTGCATCTATCTAGTGTTGTATTCCCCAGTGATGTGGTCCTGGAGAGAGGTACTCTCTGCATCTATCTAGTGTTGTATTCCCCAGTGCTGTAGTTCTGGAGGGAGGTACTCTCTGCATCTATCTAGTGTTGTATTCCCCAGTGCTGTAGTTCTGGAGGGAGGTACTCTCTGCATCTATCTAGTGTTGTATTCCCCAGTGCTGTAGTTCTGGAGGGAGGTACTCTCTGCATCTATCTAGTGTTGTATTCCCCAGTGATGTAGTTCTGGAGGGAGGTACTCTCTGCATCTATCTAGTGTTGTATTACCCAGTGATGTGGTTCTAGAGGGAGGTACTCTCTGCATCTATCTAGTGTTGTATTACCCAGTGATGTGGTTCTAGAGGGAGGTACTCTCTGCATCTATCTAGTGTTGTATTCCCCAGTGATGTAGTTCTAGAGGGAGGTACTCTCTGCATCTATCTAGTGTTGTATTCCCCAGTGATGTGGTTCTAGAGGGAGGTACTCTCTGCATCTATCTAGTGTTGTATTCCCCAGTGATGTGGTTCTAGAGGGAGGTACTCTCTGCATCTATCTAGTGTTGTATTCCCCAGTGATGTGGTTCTAGAGGGAGGTACTCTCTGCATCTATCTAGTGTTGTATTCCCCAGTGATGTAGTTCTGGAGGGAGGTACTCTCTGCATCTATCTAGTGTTGTTCTGGAGGGAGGTACTCTCTTCATCTATCTAGTGTTGTATTCCCCAGTGATGTGGTCCTGGAGGGAGGTACTCTCTGCATCTATCTAGTGTTGTATTCCCCAGTGATGTGGTCCTGCAGGGAGGTACTCTCTGCATCTATCTAGTGTTGTTCTGGAGGGAGGTACTCTCTTCATCTATCTAGTGTTGTATTCCCCAGTGATGTGGTTCTTGAGGGAGGTACTCTCTGCATCTATCTGGTGGTGTATTCCCCCAGTGATGTAGTTCTAGAGGGAGGTACTCTCTGCATCTATCTAGTGGTGTATTCCCCCAGTGATGTAGTTCTAGAGGGAGGTACTCTCTGCATCTATCTAGTGGTGTATTCCCCAGTGATTTAATTCTGGAGGGAGGTACTCTCTGCATCTATCTAGTGTTTTATTCCCCCAGTGATGTAGTTCTAGAGGGAGGTACTCTCTGCATCTATCTAGTGGTGTATTCCCCAGTGATGTAGTTCTAGAGGGAGGTACTCTATGCATCTATCTAGTGTTGTATTCCCCAGTGATGTAGTTCTAGAGGGAGGTACTCTATGCATCTATCTAGTGGTGTATTCCCCAGTGATGTAGCTCTAGAGGGAGGTACTCTCTGCATCTATCTAGTGTTTTATTCCCCCAGTGATGTAGTTCTAGAGGGAGGTACTCTATGCATCTATCTAGTGTTGTATTCCCCAGTGATGTAGTTCTAGAGGGAGGTACTCTCTGCATCTATCTAGTGGTGTATTCCCCCAGTGATGTAGTTCTAGAGGGAGGTACTCTCTGCATCTATCTAGTGGTGTATTCCCCAGTGATTTAATTCTGGAGGGAGGTACTCTCTGCATCTATCTAGTGTTTTATTCCCCCAGTGATGTAGTTCTAGAGGGAGGTACTCTCTGCATCTATCTAGTGGTGTATTCCCCAGTGATTTAATTCTGGAGGGAGGTACTCTCTGCATCTATCATTCCCCAGTGATGTGGTTCTGGAGAGAGGTACTCTCTGCATCTATCTAGTGTTGTATTACCCAGTGATGTAGTTCTGGAGAGAGGTACTCTCTGCATATATTTACATCGTGCCTTGTTAAATTTTATTTAATGCAAACTATTTACTTATAATTAGTCAGCGCAATATTCACGTAGTTCATTATTACTTACGGCGTTTTTACTGACTGAATTAAATTAATACTACTATCGGTTCTTTGTCTATGTGTACGTAGATTAAATAGCTTTCCGTGTCACGTGGAAAAAACGATGAATGACCGTATTAATTAACCATGTAAAGGAACGTGATTATTTAAATCGCTTGAAATTGTATTAATATCAACGTATAAAAAGTATGCACGGATTTTGCATTTAAGTCTGCAGCTTAACTTTTGTAGCAGGTATCAAATTATATAATACGGTGTTTCGTCTGGAACACGCTATAACGTTCATATGCGGTCCCTGTCATGGTTTCGTTTTGTATCTAGAATCAGAAGCCAACTAGATATGTGGTCATTAACAATACGTTAACACAACGCGGAAAGTAAACATGGACTATATAAATATGTGTTAAGCGATCCATGCTTACAACTGAAGCTGTATACCCGGCAGGAGAATACCTTAAATGATATCATAGTGTGAGATTACAATAACAGTGATATTCAAGCGTTCACAAGTTGGTGAAAGATTTGTAGTAAAACTGCACTTCAAACAACTCACTAGTTGAGGCCGGTGAGGTTAGGTAAAAAGCTAGCACGCCACGCTCGCTGTGTTCTCAAATCCTCTCACTAGTCTATAAATGCCATGCAAGCTTGTATGCTCCAACTCAAATGTTGTAACTTTATTTTACATAAAAAACTAGTAGCTCTATGGGCCTAGTATTTATTAATCGAAACATCATCTCACATGTTCTAGTATGCTCGGAACACACTATAACTCACACAGTTGACGCGCATCAAGTCGAAGTCCCCATTAGGGGTTAGACTATACGGAAGATAGATAGATAGAACTCCCTGATTATGCTAAACAATGTCAGGGAGCGTATATAGTGTGTTATATAGTGTGGTACAGACAATGTGAACTATGATATCTATAATATACAAGTTTACATTTCTTCATATTGCTTTGTGTTGTATAATTGTAAATACGCTCCATGTTCTCAGTTTGATGGCGATTATCTAATAAGCTTTACTGAACTGAATCTAACATCTAAGGATGACTGATAGGTAGCTTATCACTGGCTGATCAACCACAAACTTGTTTCCGGTTTAGTCACGCCCACATAGGCGTGGTTTAGATAACGTTAAGTGTTTGTCATACGCTTGCTAGGTGTTGAGTGTGTGGTGCTTGAGGAAGTCGATAGGTTATCATTCTGAGCGACAGGTAATTTAAAAACAGGTAAGATAAAGTAGTGATTGATTTATTTCGTTGTTTGATATTAACATTGAAGATTTGGTTAAAATGTGCTTAATATAGTAATGACGAAAACACAGAAATAACCATAACTGTTTTTTTAAGATTGTACGCATACTTCTTGTGATTAACAATTAATACATAATTTTGAAGTGAATTTGGTCTTAGGCAAGTTGGGGGGGGGCGTAACTTTTTGGTCCTTTTTTATCTTGCTCTAGCCTTATAAAACGGCAGTGACTGTGTTTTGTTCTTTGGTTTTGAGTTATTGAACATAAAACCAATTCAGAATCGCTTATTTGAAAATCTTATAATAACGTGTTTGTAAACAAAACAACCCGATTCCGCGCATGCGCAGTTAACTGGTGGGTAAAAGGCGGCGGCGCCGTACTATACAACTAATATGGAATGAATCGGCGGTAGCCATTAATTTCTTTAATGTTTGACATCCAATAGTAAATTTGGCATCAATTGAAAGGTAATGCTCCCAGCTTTCCCACGACATAAAAATAATGAAAATCAGAGGTTGTTTTGGTTTTCAAATTAGACTCTGAAAATGGGCATTTTTTCGTGAAATAAATTCAACGGCTGTAGGTATTTCAACTCTCATTTTTACATATGTGCATCAAATCGATACCAGATCAAAGGCTTCCAAAAATAAAATAAGAAAATCGAAAATCGGTGAATTTTCTGAATCAGAATGTGACTTGAGCACATTTTGCGACTAATTATTTTCAATTCAACACTGCGGTGAGTATTAGAATTCGTATCACGGTCCGTGTTCGTATTAATCAATTTATGTGCATACAGTTGGTACCAAATGAAAGATAATGCACCCAGCTTTCTAACAATGTAAAATATTGAAGTGTGCGAGTTTTCCGAAAATAATTTTTTAGTATGACTTTGACTTTTCTGTATGACATAATAATGTGTATGTGCATAAATAATGTGTTATGTGTGAAATGCATCAATAGTAATTGTTAACATATCTAACAAAGACAACAATGTGATATGTTTAATTGTGCGTTTATTTACCTTATCTTAATTTTACATTTAGCATTATATTCAGAATTTATTTCAGTGTCATTCATACACACACATATTAAGACATAGCGGTAGATAAATAAATACACATATACCACATGTTAAACAGTTTGTCAATCAACTTTGTCTTGGCTGGCGCTAGGTTGAAAGAGTTGATAGTCAGATTTGATAAACAATTCAATTGTATGGGAATAAATCTTTGCGAAATGTATTGGTTTGAATGGAGTCTAATGGATTCTTGGCTAGCGTTATCCTAGATTTTTACGTAATACATAAAGAAATGTTATCATTGTTCGGCAGTGCAAAGTCAACTTCTCTACCAATGACAAAGTCTACAAAGCCAAGACTCCGTTTTAAATTAGACTAAATTCCTGTACAACTCATGTGATACCACTCAATTCTGCTTGATTTGTTTTCACACATCTTACAACATTTTTAATGACATCCGGTAATTTACATGTACAGACGTATTTTCTTGTTTGAGACTTATCTTCTTTACAAGTCATTTTCGGCATTTTCATAACTTTTTGAAACGGTTCAGATTTGTCATTTTCTGAGCATTTTATGAGATGCATCCTCATAGCGGGAAGATCAAATCGAACATTGGTGATTTCACAATTAAAGTTACAATTAATGCACAAGTTCTGTATCATATGCGATGGCAAATACACAACAATCGGATGTGTTCGTTTGTCTTTGTACATCAGGTATTATCACATTTATCGCAAGTTTTTTAGATTCGCCCACATACATTTGTGACAGTATGCTGATATTTGTGTTCACAGTTCTGTTCTTTAAACTGTCTAAAACATAAATGTGTGGAGTTGAGTTTGTTTACACTCGCCACCGGGGTAACAAAAACAACATAAACGGAGCCAGTTGAATGTTTTTATACGACGTTACCCATTGGTAAACTTCCGTCCATCAGCATAAAAATTAATTGACACTTCTCAACTTTATTTGTATATATGTGTCTGATGGTGACAGCAAAACCTGATTGATGCATATTGGACTCCCACTGGGCCAGACACTGTGAAATGCTGATAAGGGGGCTGAATAAGATTGATATCTAGATAGTGGACGCCGGGGACACTATTGTTTATTGCATAACATTATATAAGTTGTCCAACCCAATACTGGCCTTGTTTCTGCCTCTGTTTCTGATTTTTATCATGTTATCTTATAGGTATAATTTCTGGAATTTGTAGAAGTATGTGTTGCAGGATTTATTGAAGATTTCGGAAATAATCCTAATAGTGTAAATTATTGTCTGTCCCTATTTTGTAATGTCCGTCCCCACACTAAATTATTTGCTTTAAAGACTGTAATTGTCAATTTTAAGAAATAAATTTTACTACATGAACTTTTGACATATATTATAAAATCTTTTGGATGATTATAATAGACACAATATCCTTATATTATCAAAAAGATGACAAATCTTTGCATTTTTAGTTGCAGTAGTGTAAAATAATTATGTTAGATGATCAACTATGAAGTTGATTTTTCTTTCTTTCTGGACAAAATAAAAGTTGTCTATGTACACAAATATTTCCTAAAATGACTTTTATTCACACTTTAATAAATATTATACATAAGGGGACGGACATTACATAGGTTGATGAGTCGACGGGTCCAGTTTTTCCTGTCAATGGCAGATAGCTACTGTTTCCTTCGCTCTTAATTCTTCTCATTAGGAATTCTGTGCCATGAAATCATAACCCCTTACTCCGCTTGTGTGTACAACCAACAACTATGAAAGACTGAATCATAACTTAAAGAATTAACAATTTAGATAAAGCGAATTAGCGTTATAAACAATATGGCGCTGTAACCGGATATTGATTTTCTGCCCACCAGCAATGTTTACATTTCTATAGCTGGTGCGTGTGACGTCATGGCGATATCCCCTATACTTAAAGATCTCTGTATATTTTCACACGCGCCGGGTGGGCCCCCCTTGGATCTGCTAGTGATAACAGCAATCGTTCACTCTGTATTTTGTGCTCTGACACAATCACATTGTATTTGTGTTATTTATCGTCACCACCGGTTTCCTATATGGGCGACGCCTCCGGAAGAATGTTAGTCATTTTAGATTATTGGAGGATACACGAGATGCCCAAGTTCCAGAACCACCATGAACCACCCCATGTTCTTTTAGAATGTGTGACGAAGCGTACCATTGCACTAGCTTACCACCACAAAGCGTACTAGTTTGTACGACGAAGCCTACCACCTATATATAATATAGAGAAAAATAATAATTTTATAAAAGATTAAATACTGAAATTTCAATTGTGTTTATTTTCCTTTCAAGCTTATTACAAAGGGTAATTACCAGTTTGTAAAGTTTGAGTAAAAGAAGCCAGATTGGAAAACAATTAAAATAACATGTCATTATTATATTGTTATTAACACTTAATTGTCACCTATTATCAGGGTTGGCAAAAAAACGGGAAATACTGGTAATTCCCGGGAAATATTAATAAAGATTATAGGGAATATAATGTTAACAATGATAAACTACTAAGAGAAAAGTACGACATTTTTTCATTATGCTATGTGGGCAATTGGCTCAGAAAGTTGAACCAAGAAGTGGTTGTCACATGTATGCAAATTATCTTGGTATTTTCTTAATTATCACAAATTTGGGAAATTACTCCTATAAGGCTGATGATTAAAACAAGGGAGGTAAATATGGAAGAAGTGGGAACTATCTATTAAGTGACACAAAACACTGAGCAAAGCCCAAGGCACTTCTTTACTAAATAGTATGTTACAAACAAAGTAACAGTACATTGTTGTACATGTATATTAAATCCAATTGTAGTTATAAACAATAGTCAGTAAAACATGAAGCCTAAAGATCTTGTGTGAAATTTTAATGATATGATAGACTCTGATGGTTCTACATTTTGCTAAAATTTGGAGTATTTCCCACTTTCTTGAATTAAAGAGAACTGCCCAGTACGGGAATTACCACTGGTAAATACCACACCGGTAAATACCATGCCAACCCTGCCTATTATAGATGATCCTGCTAGGTATTTACCAATATAATATATAGATGGTACGCTTCTTTGTTAAGCCGTGGTTAGTGTGCTGGACTTGTAACCCGGCGATCCGGGTTCGATTCCAGGTCGCGGCAGGTCATACCCTTCCATGAAAATTTGACAAAATGTCGATCTTCCTCCACATGTCGAGAAGTTGCTGGCTCCTGGTGGAAGGGTAAGTTAGTACTGGTTAGAATTCAGTCCAGGAAAAACTGGTTAGGTGAACTGGCCGCCGTATATAACTTAAATATCGTTGAGAAACGACGTTAAACCCGATGAAACAAACGCTTCGTCGTTAAATGGTACACTTAGGCAGTGGTCGTCGTTAAATGGTACACTTAGGCAGTGGTCGTCGTTAAATGGTACACTTAGGCAGTGGTCGTCGTTAAATGGTACACTTAGGCAGTGGTCGTCGTTAAATGGTACACTTAGGCAGTGGTACGCTTTGTCTTGCACCCATTCTTTTACGTGCCTTGTTTTACATCATACATGGGAACTCGGTTTTTTTCAAAGTCTCTGCCCAAAGACTGTTAGTTCTGTTAGCGGGAATCGAACCTGTGAACCCTTGCTTACTAGTCCAGCGTGTTGCCACTGGACCATGGATCCGCTACAGTCACAGTATTTGTATTCAGTATAGTTCCAGTTTCTGCTTCATTGACTTTGAGTCAAACCTCCTAGAGAAGACTTTGAGTCAAACCTCCTAGAGAAAATTTTCTCTGGAATACCACTGGTATCCAGCAGTAAAATTGTCCGGTTTATTGCATCAAATAATAATAAAATATTTTATAGCAAATTTTAATACACAAAATGTGACATAAGGCATAGATTTTCTGAAGAGCACACAATGTTACATTGCATGCAGTGACGTAGCTGGGCTGTTTTTGATGATACACGACTGGGGGAGGTACAAGGGGGGTGTCCCCCTTGTTTGTATAGGGGGGTATCATACCCAACAATATCACTTATCAGATAAATCCAGTTGATGCAGATCGATATCGATGGGGCTTTTGGTCAGCAGTCAATTTGTCTGTCGGTAGTTTCCGTAAGTGATCGTAAATTTTCCGATGATCACCGATTGATAACTGGTATTACACATTGACATGTAGCCTCGGGCTATCTTAGATCTATTTATCCGATAAACGGTTAAAACATTATGTATTATTATCATAAAGAAAAAATATTTGGAGTTCGATTTTGTTGATGAAACCTGGGACCAATATACATGGGTCCTTGTCCAAGAAAACGGGGCTTAATGACAAATTTTCGATTTTCAGGTTTTCACAATTTCTGCTGCCTCAGACATTAAGAACCTTAAAAATGAAAACCGTATGACTCTATACTACTTCATTGTCATTTTATAACATTTTAAAAAACAACAAGGTGTATTCAATTCACAATAAGGAAATAAATGAAAGAAAATCAAACAAGGTGCACATGTTTATTTATCACTACTATACTTGCTATTACGAGAAAATTACAAAATCATAGACAAACAAAATACAACAGTCAATAATATCACTGGCTTGTTGGAGCTGGACAAGTGATGTCCTGATATGCAGGTCGCACATACAGTCTAGTACTGCTTTGTATAATTACTGATTTCGTTCCTGGCTTAGTCGATGTATAATTACTGATTTCGTTCCTGGCTTAGTCAATGTATAATTACTGATTTCGTTCCTGGCTTAGTCAATGTATAATTACTGATTTCGTTCCTGGCTTAGTCAATGTATAATTACTGATTTCGTTCCTGGCTTAGTCAATGTATAATTACTGATTTCGTTCCTGGCTTAGTCAATGTATAATTACTGATTTCGTTCCTGGCTTAGTCAATTTATAATTACTGATTTCGTTCCTGGCTTAGTCAATGTATAATTACTGATTTCGTTCCTGGCTAAGTCAATGTATAATTACTGATTTCGTTCCTGGCTTAGTCAATTTATAATTACTGATTTTGTTCCTGGCTTAGTCAATGTATAATTACTGATTTCGTTCCTGGCTTAGTCAATGTGGTTGAATAACGTAGTGGGAGTACATCTTGTGTGAAGCTGCAGTAAGGTGGTAAAGTTTCTTCATTGACGCAAAAAAACTATCTACAGGACACCTTGCATGTACAATAACTATATGTTCTGCGTTGACATTATTTAATTGTTTTAAATTATTATATTAATGCTATTTCTAATGTAATATAAATAGTGCAATTGTTTAGACAAATCACCTGTATAACTTATATAAAATAAATTGAAAAGCATTAAAATTCATATTCATTTTATAAGTTTTATATTGTTGTTTTTCTGCAAAAGAGAAATCATTCTGTGAATAATGCAGACGTAATAATCAAAGAATAAGAGCAAAGGTCGATTTTTTGCAAAACTTTGTTGATGACTCTTAATAATTATTACCAGTTATTAATTGGCGCCACCCATGCATTTGTATTGTCGAATAAATGTCTTTTACAAAGTTAAAACGATATGTTTATGATAAATACTTGTTGATCCCCGAAAAATAGGACGATTCTACATAAACAGCATGTGTGTTAGGTGTCGAAGATAAAACAATAAAAAATTGATTATAAAAATCTTCATTTTCACTTTACTTAAATCAATATTAACACATTGGTACTTGTAACGTGGATATTTATGCAAGTTACGGTGTTTAAAAGGAAATACACGCCAATGATAGTATGAAAATGGACTATTCCAAAACATTTTCCCGCCATTACGCTATTCCAAAACATTGTGCACCAGTTTTGCGCCGCCCTTGGATGCTTTGCATCAATGCATTTCTTGTATATATATATAATTATAATTGCTTTGCTCAGTACCGGTATTTGAAATGATATTTTACAATCTTTAAAATCTCTTTACCAGGCAAAAACTAGAACATAAAGTCCTACATGAATGATTATTATTATGTTTTTATGGATGCTAGGTTCATATTTCAGAACATATTTCAGAACATATTTCAGAACAGAGTAGATGAACGTAGAAAAAGGCGTGAATCAACCATGACTTAGTGTTGATATAATATATTATATATTTTACGCATATATGTATACAGGCCTGTAGCTTGAGGCAAAACTGATTTAACCGAGGCAATGAATGTCCCGGAGCGGCCCACAGCTGAAAAATGTACAATATCAATATCAAGTGGTTATGACCATAGCCAACCATGTCCATAATGTTTTCAACCATGGTCAGATGACAGTCAACCATGGTCAGTCTATATTTCAAGACTGACTATGGTTTACCATGATTGGTTAACAATGGTTATTTGATAATCCTATTCAGTGATTTTTTTTGGTCAATTTTACTGCCAAATTTCGGCTGTTTCCCCTTGCGAAAAATCCTCCATTTATCCCCAAAAAGTGTCCTAGCTTTTACTGACTTTTACCATCCTGAAAAGAGCACTTTCAGATGAAGAGGGAAAAGTAAGAATACATTCAGCAAAAGTAGGAATTGAAAACATTTATAATTAATATAGCGGTGCTCGTATTTTGCCAATTTGGGACTTATCGCGCATATTTCCCAATTGAAAAGGCACTGTGAGACAGTAAAAAAATCACTGCTATTTGTTCCAAAATTATGTTCTTAATAATATATGGATATATATGTATATATTCTTGTATATATGCATATTGTGGTTTATCAATCAGGCTCAATTTATGATCACCTATGTATTACAGTGGCCGTATTGTAAGGAAACAGTGACCAATTAAACAGCTGTACTAGATAGATAGATAGATTTATTTATTTCAGCATAAGATATATATACATGGTAGATAATAAAAAACACATGTCAGTTATAAAAAGCAATGCGTGACACACATCCGTACTAACCATGGCGAAAATATCATGTTTGAAACATGTCTGATCATGTTTTAAACATATTTTATCATGTTCTGTAGACATGTTTGAACATGGTTTGACGATGTTATGAACATGTTTGAACATATTATAACATGTATGTTAAATGGCACCATGATCTAACACGATTGAAGATGATCATGGTCAAACATGTTCAAATATGTTACTTTGTCCATTACACCTGGCAAAAATATCATGCCTGAAACATGTTTAAACATATTTTATCATGTTCTCTAGATGTGGTTTGGCAATGTTATGGACATTTTTGAACATATTATAATATGTACGTTAAATGGCACTATGGTCTAACATGATTGAAGATGATCATGGTAAAAAAGCACACCATAAATAGACTTTTTGAAACCGAAGGGTGAAATTTACCTGCCAGTATAGCAGTATAGATCAAACAGACAATTTTTGAAGCCAAAGACCGTCACTGCACAGTGCCAATGAGACCCATCGTACAGTTACCATTTTCCTGGCACCTAACCAGTACTTTCCTGGAATCTACCAGTACTATGTTAGGTGGGAAACACTGAAAAGCATTTCTGTTTTATCCAGCAAGACGAGGGATCGAACCCACGACCTTCGGATTCGTAGTCAGCAGCGTTAACCACTGGGCCACAGGGCCACCTCTTTAATTGAAGTTCATTGTTTCCATTGCTTATGTATAGCACAGTAGGCAAACTATATAACTTTTTACAAAATTTAAATATCAAGATCTTACCATTTATAATTTATTTCATTTATAAAATCATATTCGAAATTGCTTCATCAAGTTTTTCTAAAAACAAATAATTTCAATTATTAAAAAACAGATTTTTTTCATAAAGGGAGGTAATTCAATAATAATATATTGAAATATGTTTAATCATGTTCAGCCTGTAACATACACCAGCATAAATATATAACCAACTGTCATGTTCAAACATATTCAAACATGTTCATTATTGATTGTGAACAAACAAATAAAACAATGTAAAGCCTAGAAATGTTCTGACATTTTTAAACATTGATTTAGGGAAATTCTCACAAATGATTATGATTTATGCTATATGAACTATATGATCATGTATTGACAGTCAAACATGTTCATGAAACATGATTAGCCAACATTGGCATAAAAAACATGTTCAAATATGCATAAACATGTTTGATCATCAAACATGATGTTTAAGTTCGCCATGGAAGGATTACACAAAAAAGAGAAAATATCCCTTATTTCCATTGTGGTCCATGGATTGTGTGTCATAGAGTGGCATGAAACTTCTATCACAGGCAAAACATTGCAATTCTATCACAGGCAAAACATTGCAATTCTATCACAGGCAAAACATTGCAATTCTATCACAGGCAAAACATTGCAATTCTATCACAGACAATAATATTGAAATATAAATATATTTTTAATAACAGTGACTATGTAATTATAATGCTAAGTAAAAACTATAAAAGAGCCGAATTTCAGAATACTGCTGTTGATTTAATAAATGACATGGAACAATAACATAAAATGCTTAAAAACACAAATACACGCTTGTATTGTTTTATCAATAAAAATACTTAATTGCTTAACATTTAGTGTCTTTTTATTGCAACTTTAAACCCACTGATTGTATTGAGATTTCTTATGAGTGGGTACTAAACATAGAATTGTTTGGATTACTTCAATACAAGTAGTGTGAGTTATTTCAATGATTGATTTGTTTTAGTATGTACAATTGTTCAAGTATCCATTCTTGACAATTTCTGATTGCAGTCTATTTTCAATATATACTCAGTACACAGGCCTTTTTCGGTCCATGTTTGGGGGGGAAAACCTAGATAAACTGTGAAAATTTGCGTAGTAAAATTTGCAAATTTGGGAAAACTTTAATCGCTTCAACTTGATAGCGATTCGAGTCAGAGAGATGGAACGGACTCACTGAACGCGTGTATACTGAATGACGTCAGATACTTGTTTATGTGATGACGTCATTAAACATATTTATCGATGACATTTTGGGACGAAAGGTTTTCCTTAATTTCTGTTTTACAGTTACGTTTGATATTAGCAAATTGTTAAATACTTTTAATAAACTGGAAAATAATCAAATATTGATAGATCTATGGATAATTTTAGAAATAATGATTTTGTGAATGACAGGCTATTTTTTGGCTCATTAATTCAATAGCCTAATTACTTTCGCGACGCTGCTGTCTCTATAAATGAGGTCAAGTTTGGATGTGGATTTTCTCGTTATTTGTCGGGTATGTGATAAATAGAATATTAAATTTGCGTTGTTTAGTGTTGAATTTATTGAACTCGTTCAATAAAAAGGATATGAAGATGCCAGAGGCTCGCTTCATATAATTTTATTCAACTCGATCAATAAATTCAATACTGAACAACACTCATTCAATAACATCTATATACTGTCAGTTAAACATCTGTTGATTAATTATGTAAATTTTAAGGTAGAATTTTATTTGAATGTCCATTTCATAAATAATTATGTATAATTAGATGGAGATCCGTTTATATTTAGATGTGTAGTTTGCCTACATGTGACCCTTTCGGATTGTTTATTAGTGTTAATAGAAAAACATGAGTATACTATATTACAAGTCCAATAAATTGCAAAAAAAGGTGTTTAGAGATGTTCATGTTTTTTCTGTGTACTTGATGTTGAAAAAGTGGTGACTGTATTTTAAAGTGAACGTAAAGCAAAGAGTTGTTATAGTTTTACGCATGGGCACATTTTCTGACCTGATTTGACATGGATCAGTCCTGAAAGTTGATATACAAGATGGACGCCAATCTTACAGCATATACAAGATGGACGCCAATCTTACAGCACAAACATATTGTTGTTGTTTGTTTATACTTATCCTTCTCTTTAATTTCGGTACTTAATATTATACAGTAAATAAAACAAGTATTTTATTCATGTACATTGAAGACAAATGTTAATCAGATGATGTTTCATGCAGTAATTTGAACTTTCAATTAATCAAGCTAAATGTGGGCATTTTCCCCACCAGTGAGAACATAGTTGATTTAGATAAAGTTAAAATGTAACAAGATATGTGTCAGTAGAATGCAGACTTGCCCCCACTTTACTCAGTCAAGGGGCATAACTCTGTTCTTACTAAATCCAACAGAAATTCTAGTCATGGGCAATATCATGTGATGACTAATATTCCCATGAAGTTTTGTTACTTTGGGTCAAATACTTCAGGAGATATGAGTGACACAAAATTACATTGGGTGGACGGAAGGACAGAGAAGGATAAATCTAAGTGCACATAACCCGCCCCCGCACCACGCCCACTTTATGGGGGCACAATTTTTTTTAAAATGATGATACCGGTAACAGATGTGAAACTCATGATCTACAGCTAAACATCTTTTTCACCAAGCTATTCTTGATGTGACAAACTCATGATCTACAGCTAAACATCTTTTGCACCAAGCTATTCTTGATGTGACAAACTCATGATCTACAGCTAAACATGTTTTGCACCAAGCTATTCTTGATGTGACAAACTCATGATCTACAGCTAAACATGTTTTGCACCAAGCTATTCTTGATGTGACAAACTCATGATCTACAGCTAAACATGTTTTGCACCAAGCTATTCTTGATGTGACAAACGCATGATCTACAGCTAAACATGTTTTGCACCAAGCTATTCTTGATGTGACAAACTCATGATCTACAGCTAAACATGTTTTGCACCAAGCTATTCTTGATGTGACAAACTCATGATCTACAGCTAAACATGTTTTGCACCAAGCTATTCTTGATGTGACAAACTCATGATCTACAGCTAAACATGTTTTGCACCAAGCTATTCTTGATGTGACAAACTCATGATCTACAGCTAAACATGTTTTGCACCAAGCTATTCTTGATGTGACAAACTCATGATCTACAGCTAAACATGTTTTGCACCAAGCTATTCTTGATGTGACAAACTCATGATCTACAGCTAAACATGTTTTGCACCAAGCTATTCTTGATGTGACAATAGATCCAATAATGAGTAAGAGAGATTGTTTAGGTAAAAATGTAATTAATCAATTACTGTTCAGTTACATTGATACAATGGAAATTAATTTACAGGCGTATATGGAATATTGATGAGTACCAGGTATATACATGTACACTATGTGTAAGGTCATTCATCTGGACGACCTGTTTGTCTTGTTATAGATGTCATCATATTGATTCTGACACATCAAACAATTTATTATTATTTATTCACAATTAATCAGTTGAACTATTTACAAGACCGAACCAAAGGTAAATCAATAAAAAGTCATGAGAGCATTAATCAGTTGAATCCCTTATTTATGTAAATGAGTAAGATACTCTGTACGCATAGCTTACAGTATAGTAGTATATGTGTATGTACGCATAGCTTGCAGTATAGTAGTATATGTGTATGTACGCATAGCTTGCAGTATAGTAGTATATGTGTATGTACGCATAGCTTGCAGTATAGTAGTATATGTGTATGTACGCATAGCTTACAGTATAGTAGTATATGTGTATGTACGCATAGCTTGCAGTATAGTAATATATGTGTATGTACGCATAGCTTGCAGTATAGTAGTATATGTAAATGTACGCATAGCTTGCAGTATAGTAGTATATGTGTATGTACGCATAGCTTGCAGTATAGTAGTATATGTGTATGGTATAGGTTAGAGCCTCATCAAGGACCTGTATGTCAGCAAGTGTTGAATTTTATTGTTTATGTTTTATGAAAAAGACGCCATATTTTTGGTCAAAATGAAAACTGTAAGATTTTGAAAATGAATCTGCTCTTGAATCGAGCAGAAATTCTAACTTTTATTTTTACTGATTTTCTGGTTTTGATTCACAAGTTGGAAGTCTTTGTTGTCACGATATTTAACCAGAAAGTATATGACGAGAAATATCGTTTAATTACCTGACAATCTGTAACAACCGTTTTACAATTGATCTAATTTTGAGAGAGTTATAAACTTTTTGTAACACAGGTGTTGAAAGTAGTATGAATGGTCACACCTACGCTTGATCACCCATTAGTGCATGGCTATACTGGTGAGTCAATTAAAAAAATCAATGACAGGAATGATAACTACATTAATATCGGTATTTAGGTCGTAGTTGTGTATCTACATGTCTGTTATTAGATCGGTGATTTGAAGGGACTATCATCACTGACAGTGACTTAAAACCACAGTATCCTGCTACAGAGTGCAGACAAAATATACAATGTTGTTATAACCCCAGGGCCAATTTTACAGAAACGTCTGTTATATTTCACCCTTTTCCTTAAAATTACATTTTCCTTAACTGGTTATTAAACATACAGGCTATTATATGGTCAAATCAAGAGTGATCAATTAAGTGTATTAATATGTTGTTGTCATTAACATTTCAAAGCCTAACAGTTTCAATATGGTTTTGGAATTACATCCAATTGAAGTTTTGAACATGCATTTTTAAGATGCTTCTGTAATACGGGGCCGGCTGAGATGCTTCTGTAATACGGGGCCAGCTTATCTAATCTACCTTCTGAAATACGGGGCCGGCTGAGATGCTTCTGTAATACGGGGCCAGCTGATCTAATCTACCTTCTGTAATATGGGGCCGGCTGATCTAATCTACCTTCTGTAATACGGGGCCGGATGATTTAATCTACCTTCTGTAATACGGGGCCGGCTGATCTAATCTACCTTCTGTAATACGGGGCCGGCTGATCTAATCTACCTTCTGTAATACGGGGCCGGCTGATCTAATCTACCTTCTGTAATACGGGGCCAGCTGATCTAATCTACCTTCTGTAATACGGGGCCGGCTGACCTAATCTACCTTCTGTAATACAGGGCCGGCTGATCTAATCTACCTTCTGTAATACGGGGCCGGATGATTTAATCTACCTTCTGTAATACGGGGCCGGCTGATCTAATCTACCTTCTGTAATACGGGGCCGGCTGATCTAATCTACCTTCTGTAATACGGGGCCGGATGATTTAATCTACCTTCTGTAATACGGGGCCGGCTGATCTAATCTACCTTCTGTAATACAGGGCCGGCTGATCTAATCTACCTTCTGTAATACAGGGCCGGCTGACCTAATCTACCTTCTGTAATATGGGGCCGGCTGACCTAATCTACCTTCTGTAATACGGGGCCGGCTGACCTAATCTACCTTCTGTAATACGGGGCCGGCTGATCTAATCTACCTTCTGTAATACAGGGCTGGCTGATCTAATCTACCTTCTGTAATACGGGGCCGGCTGATCTAATCTACCTTCTGTAATACGGGGCCGGATGATTTAATCTACCTTCTGTAACAGGGGCCGGCTGATCTAATCTACCTTCTGTTATACGGGTTCGGCTGATCTAATCTACCTTCTGTAATACGGGGCCGGCTGATCTAATCTACCTTCTGTAATACGGGGCCGGCTGATCTAATCTACCTTCTGTAATACGGGGCCGGCTGACCTAATCTACCTTCTGTAATACGGGGCCGGCTGATCTAATCTACCTTCTGTAATACGGGGCCGGCTGATCTAATCTACCTTCTGTAATACAGGGCTGGCTGATCTAATCTACCTTCTGTAATACGGGGCCGGCTGATCTAATCTACCTTCTGTAATACGGGGCCGGATGATTTAATCTACCTTCTGTAACAGGGGCCGGCTGATCTAATCTACCTTCTGTTATACGGGTTCGGCTGATCTAATCTACCTTCTGTAATACGGGGCCGGCTGATCTAATCTACCTTCTGTAATACGGGGCCGGCTGATCTAATCTACCTTCTGTAATACGGGGCCGGCTGATCTAATCTACCTTCTGTAATACGGGGCCGGCTGATCTAATCTACCTTCTGTAATACGGGGCCGGCTGATCTAATCTACCTTCTGTAACAGGGGCCGGCTGATCTAATCTACCTTCTGTAATACGGGGCCGGCTGATCTAATCTACCTTCTGTAATACGGGGCCGGCTGATCTAATCTACCTTCTGTAATACGGGGCCGGCTGATCTAATCTACCTTCTGTAACAGGGGCCGGCTGATCTAATCTACCTTCTGTAATATGGGGCGGCTGATCTAATCTACCTTCTGTAACAGGGGCCAGCTGATCTAATCTACCTTCTGTAATATGGGGCCGGCTGATATAATCTACCTTCTGTAATACAGGGCCGGCTGATCTAATCTACCTTCTGTAATACGGGGCCGGATGATTTAATCTACCTTCTGTAATACGGGGCCGGCTGATCTAATCTACCTTCTGTAATACAGGGCCGGCTGATCTAATCTACCTTCTGTAATATAGGGCCGTCTGATCTAATCTACCTTCTGTAATACGGGGCCGGCTGATCTAATCTACCTTCTGTAATACGGGGCCGGCTGATCTAATCTACCTTCTGTAATACGGGCCGGCTGATCTAATCTACCTTCTGTAATACGGGGCCGGCTGATCTAATCTACCTTCTGTAATAGGGGGCGGCTGATCTAATCTACCTTCTGTAATATGGGGCCGGCTGACCTAATCTACCTTCTGTAATACGGGGCCGGCTGACCTAATCTACCTTCTGTAACAGGGGCCGGCTGATCTAATCTACCTTCTGTAATACGGGGCCGGCTGATCTAATCTACCTTCTGTAATACGGGGCCGGCTGACCTAATCTACCTTCTGTAATACGGGGCCGGCTGATCTAATCTACCTTCTGTAATACAGGGCCGGCTGATCTAATCTACCTTCTGTAATACGGGGCCGGCTGATCTAATCTACCTTCTGTAATACGGGGCCAGCTGATCTAATCTACCTTCTGTAATACGGGGCCGGCTGATCTAATCTACCTTCTGTAATACGGGGCCGGCTGATCTAATCTACCTTCTGTAATACGGGGCAGCTGATCTAATCTACCTTCTGTAATATGGGGCCGGCTGACCTAATCTACCTTCTGTAATACGGGGCCGGCTGACCTAATCTACCTTCTGTAACAGGGGCTGGCTGATCTAATCTACCTTCTGTAATACGGGGCCGGCTGATCTAATCTACCTTCTGTAATACGGGGCCGGCTGACCTAATCTACCTTCTGTAATACGGGGCCGGCTGATCTAATCTACCTTCTGTAATACGGGGCCGGCTGATCTAATCTACCTTCTGTAATACGGGGCCGGCTGATCTAATCTACCTTCTGTAATACGGGGCCAGCTGATCTAATCTACCTTCTGTAATACGGGGCCGGCTGATCTAATCTACCTTCTGTAATACGGGGCCGGCTGATCTAATCTACCTTCTGTAATACGGGGCCGGCTGATCTAATCTACCTTCTGTAATACGGGGCCGGCTGATCTAATCTACCTTCTGTAATAGGGGCCGGCTGATCTTATCTACGAGTGCCAGTACATGGTAAAAATAACCTTGTTTTACATATTTAAAAGATTCCCATTGGTTCTCCTTTCACAGGGTAACCTGAGTTACAGCAGTTAAGCAGTCTGGTTGTTTATGATATCACTTCAAAGGTAATTTATTTGCAATTTAAATAGTCAGTCATTTAGCCCTTTGCATGGATCCATTATACACTGACCCAAAATGAAAACTTTACATCAATTTCAAAAGTATATATTTTGTTGATAAATGTATATTTGGGGTTAAATTTTTTTCATTAAAGCTTCAATGCAATATCAATGTGTTTATGTAATTTACTGGGGAAAAAATCAGACAATGCATATTTTTTTATGAACAATTAAGTAGAGAGGGGTTGAAATGAAAATTCCAGAAAAATGTAAATTATCACACAACATTTGGAGAAAAGAAAGTACTGACTGAGTGATTTTATAAGAAGCATCAGTAACCAGTGTGACCGCCATTTTTATGAATGCATTGGAGAATATGTTGCTTCATTGAATTTACGTAACGTTGTATGACTGCGTTTGGAATACGTTGCTTTTCTTACATGAGTGCATTTTGGAGGTCATTTATGGTATCAATTTGATGCTCGGACCTGGCTCTCCGACCCAATTCATCCCATATGTTTTCTATTGGGTTCAAGTCCGGGGATTATAACAGCGGGCCAAGGCAAGTTGTTAACATTATTTTGAGCAAGGAATTGTTTAGTTATATGTGACTTGTGAGGCATTGCATTGTCATGCTGGAAAGTGCCAGGTCCGTTATTTTGCATGAATGGTATCATTGTATTGTTTAAAACATTGATATAATCTTGAGCATTGAGATTTCCTTGGATAATGACCAGATCAGTTTTCAGATTCCCCATCATCCTACCCCAGACCATAATACTGCCACCACCAAATCTGTCTCTCTCCTGAATACAACAATCTGCAAGTCTTTCATTTCTACGGCGATAGATGCGTATTCTGCCATCTGCATGGCTGACAGTAAACCGTGACTCATCGCTATAAAGTATCGATTTCCACAGGTTGCGCGTGAAATGCAAATGACGTCGTGCCCATAACAGTCTGGCAGCTCAATGCCGAGCTGTCAAAATCTGTCCAGTATATGGACGACAAGCACGAATAGGAACACGGTTCTGTCTCAAATGGTTTATGATCGTCTGTGCATGAACCCCGTAACGCCGAGCAGTAATGGTTGCTGGTAAAAACGATAACATAGGTGAGTCAACGTGATGACGCAATCAGTACGTAACGTTGTAGCACGTACGCGACCAGGTCTTGCATGATCTCTGACAGATCCAGTAGTGTTGTACCGGGTTCGCAAGATTATGAAGTCTGTCTGGAGCAGCCAAAATGATGCACTAGGTTATTTACCACTGACCCCGCCCGGAGCATACCAATGGCCTGGTTTCTCTGATCTTCAGAAAGACGTGGCTTCACTAAATGCAATTGATTTTTTAAACAAGTTCAATATTTTTCATCTGTGCTAAGCAGCAAATGATTACTTGTCAGTGTCAAACCTGTAAGTGAAACCAATGTTGCTGCGCATGTGCAAAGTGAAAACGTTTTTCCTGTTCGGACGCATGAATAAACCGGCGATTTTTAAAACAATTGCATAATTTGTATATGCAATGAAATTGTGATAAACATGTGTAACACTTACAACATATATACCAACAAAACAAATATTTGAAAAAATAAAGTGTAAAGTGTTCATTTTGGGTCAGTGTTTGACGGAAACAGTCCACTGAATGTTGGTTTACATATATGAAGAAGTTAAGTAGCTTTTCTCTGGTTTGTTTGAAGGTACACAGTGTATAACCCAACCATTTACTGTTCTTGTTTGCTTGTAGGTACACAGTGTATAACCCAGCCAATTACTGTTCTTGTTTTTTTTGGCATCTCACCAAATTTGTCACATTATTGAATTGGGTATATATATAAACATGTTGAGATCTTAGCTGCACATTCGGACAATTTTACAGTAGTGCTGTTGATTAAAGTAAGTCAAGCTTATGTTGTTTAAGTAATGATGGTATTTAATGTCATTTTCGATTGTAGTTAACATCACTTTCCCTTATATTCACCTATACATTCATATCGTGTAGAGTGTATATATTGGAGATATTATATAGTACTTGGAGTTTATTTTCTGTATATTTTTATTCATCTACTGCATGTAGGAGGTATAAAATTTCAGATCGACAATATTTGTATACTGTGATAATGATCAAACCATCTCATCTTTGTATTCACATTGAAAAGATTTTGTGTAGATATACAAGTAGATATACAAGTACGTACTTGCATGCATGTTTCTCTCCAAAATATATATTTCTTGTCTTCTGGTTTTAATCAGTTACAATTGATATATATATAACATAGATATATGAAATCATCCATATATCTGGATGCTGAGAGAACATTATATTAGTTTTCTAAACTAAAATAATTGACTTATGTCAGCGGGTTAGCGTTAGGGGGTAGCCTAACCCAAGCAAGTATTTGTACATTTTCTTTGCTTAGGACGGACCTCACTTCATAAATTGGTAATGAAGGCTTATTTCGTTTAACTAAAATGACCAGGTTCACTTATAACATCAATAATTATTGAGATTAAAGCAACAAACTAAAACATATATATCTATAAAAATGTATATAGGGTTAGAGTTAATTTTGGTAATATTAGTGAAAATGAAAATACAGGTGATATACTGGTATTGGTTTCTCACTGTTAAGTCTTTCTTTCAAAAGTGATTTATAAGAGTAAGAGAAGTTCTTATTTCTTCATTATTTCATTTGCACTGGGATTTAACAATTTATGTAATTATAGAAATGTGAAATATATCATGTTTAAAATCCTAAATATCACACATATGTTGATTTAATTTTTTAATAAATACCATTATTTTCTAACATTCAAGGCAAGTCTAATCAACTATTTTTTATAAATTGTCTTTTAGTTAAAATCCATAAAAAATAATTTACACTTTCTCAACTTTACTGTATATATGTGTCAGAGAATGTAGGACATTAGCCCCTAGGACATTAGCCGCTATGCTCAAATTTGCATAGGCGGACATTTGCCCCTTTATGATATTGCATGTGCGGACGTTTGCCCCTTTATTATATTGCATGTGCGGACATTTGCCCCTTTATTTCTTTGATAGGGTGTTTTGCTCAAATATTATTAAATTCCTTTTAAATAAATTTTGTATTTGCGTTTATTTATCGTCGTCACCGGTTTCCCATATGGGCGACGCCTCCAGAAGAATGTTAGTCATATTAGATCTTTGGAGGATAGTGCATGATACAGAAGATGCCCCAGTTCCAGAAGCATCCCTGGTTCTTTTACGTGCTCGATGTAAAGCATCATACACGGGACCTCGGTTTTTAAAGTCTCGTCCGAAAGACTGTTAGTACGGTCAGTGATGGAGCGGGGAATTGAACCAGCGATCCCTGGATTACAAATCCAGCGTTTTACCACTGGACCATGGATCCGCTACTTTAAATAAATTTTTCCCAACATTATTTTTATATGCATTGACAAATTGAGTAAACAGTGTCAATAATTAAAGCATACCTTTGCACATGTGTTAAAAACAAATTTATATAAAAATTCTGTCATTAACAATTAACACTTATAAAATAATATCCTTGATGAAAACCAAGCTGGTTTCAGGAAGGGTTATTCATGCTCTGACCACATATTTACTTTACACTCACTTATTGAAATTGCTAAAAAAAGAAAGCAAAAACTTTTTTGTGCTTTCATTGATTTCTCACAGGCTTTTGACAAGGTTTGGCGAGCAGGTTTATGGTATAAACTTTTGCAGAATTCCATAGACGGAAAATTGTTCAAGGTCATAAACAACATGTACAAAAATATCAAGTCGAGTGTTTCATGCAATGGGTCATTATCCGAATCTTTCATGTCCGAAATTGGAGTCAGGCAAGGTGAAAATCTCTCACCTGTCCTATTTTCCCTGTTTTTAAACGACCTTCAGTCATATATGCAATTAAACGGTTCAGTCGGCGTTGAGCTTAAAGACACATTAGATCTTACACTTTGGCTTAAACTATTGATTTTACTCTACGCAGACGACACCATTATATTCTCCGACTCACAGGCTGATTTTCAAAGAAGCTTAGATATTTTTAATAATTACTGCAAAAACTGGCATCTAAATGTAAATCGGACTAAGACAAAAATTATTATCTTTGGTGCAAGGCAAGTGCAAAATTATGATTTTAAGCTTGGTGATGATCGAATTGAAATTACTGATCAGTACCAATATCTTGGTGTAACATTCTCCAGTAACGGTTCGTTTTTAAAAGCCAGAAAACATGTAGTCGAGCAAGCTACTAAAGCAATGTTTATCCTTTTCACGCGATCTAGTAATGCAAATCTGCCAATTGATCTTATTCTCAAATTGTTCGATCATACAGTTCTCCCGATATTATGTTATGGTAGTGAAATCTTCGGTTTTGAAAACTTGGATCTTTTAGAAAAAGTGCATAACAATTTTCTAAGAAAAATTACCAGAGCCAGATGCTCAACCCCAATTGCATTTTTGTATGGTGAGCTTGGAAGATATCCTATTTTTCTAATAGTTAAAAGTCGTATGATCTCCTATTGGAATCGCCTCCTTACCGGTAAAGAAAACAAAATAGCACTCCAGCTTTATATAGATATGTTAAATCAACCTAATACAACCTATAAATGGATGAATAGCATAAAAGATATCCTCACATCGGTTGGGCGCCCAGACCTGTGGGAAAATCAATTTCAAATAACCCAGAAAAATATCCATAAAGAAATAAAACGTACTCTAGTTGATCAATTTAAACAGGAATGGCACGATAAGCTTCAGCAGTCAAATAAAGGCCTCATTTATTCTAGCTTCAAAGACACTCACCAGCTCAAAACTTATTTTCTTAATCTTGAAGAACGCGACTATCTTAATTTATTCAAATTCAGAACCGCGAACCACTTATTACCCATTGAAACCGGTCGATATGATGGAACCCCTGTTCATGACAGGACGTGTAGCCTATGTAATAGTGGCCAAGTCGGTTCAGAGAAACATTATTTTTTAGAGTGCGAATATTTCCAACCTGAGAGAGAATCATTCCTAGGCCAAACGTTAACACACATACGTTTTTATAATATATCGCTCGAATCACTGCTCTCATCGAAAAGCGATGCAATCTTGAGAAACGTCAGTTAGTTTGCCGCATTTATTATGCAAAAGTTCAGCCGTCTATAATACCAATGCCTCCATCTCCTGTGACCCATATATGCGGCGGTCAAATAGGCCGTGCACGTGCGGATATCAATGCCCTCTAATTTAGTTTTCCATATGTGTATAGATACTTTATTATAAGAACATCTGCGTATTTATTTGACTTATAACTATTACTTACCTTACTCACTCATATCCGAAGGCGTGTAACGCTTCTGCTTCCCCATTCACAAAAATGTACTCGTGCATAAAAATAATCCTTTCATTGACTATGTTCTACATAACGTCTTTCGCTGGGATATAAACCGTTACAATCCAGGTGTGTAGCTGTGCGGTAAGCTAGCATGCTTGAGCCACACATTTGTTCACCTTTATTATTATTCCTATTATTAATGTTATTAATATTTGACCATGTTGTAAAATGCTCATATCTATTGTTATCTCCTTTTTGTGTGTGTGTAAATTCTATTCTTTATACTTTAAACTGTCCCCCCTCTCATCAAACATCCCTTAATTGTGTAAATAATAATAATGCAAACTTACTCTAACAAAATATTTAATGTTAACTTGACCAGATCTAACCAAATTATAATTATACAATAACAACGATAAATGTCATAACCCCATGTTGTAACATGTGTACCTGGGTGTAATAAAGATATGTTCTGTTCTGTTCTGTTCTATTATCACAAAAAAACTTCAAAAGATTACAATTATATAAAGTACCAATTAAGTTCTCTCATTTTAGGTCATTATCAGTTAACACTAATTATCACTAGATCCAAACTTCTTTGATGTTACACAGTTATGAAACACTTATCTAAGTATTTGTTTTAAGGCATATATTGCAGTAAACTTTCCCTATTATTGAAATTGAAATGATAACAATAAAATTAATATAAAGGAATAAATATTGGAGCTCTTAAACAATGTATTTCCTATTCCCTATTTCTTATGTTGAAGGGTCAAATGTCTGCATGTGCTATATCATAAAGTGGCAAATGTCCGCATGTGCTATATCATAAAGTGGCAAATGTCCGCATGTGCAATATCATAAAGTGGCAAATGTCCGCATGTGCAATATCATAAAGTGTCAAATGTCCGCATGTGCAATATCATAAAGTGGCAAATGTCCGCATGTGCTATATCATAAAGTGGCAAATGTCCGCATGTGCAATATAATAAAGGGTCAAATGTCTGCATGTGCTATATCATAAAGTGGCAAATGTCCGCATGTGCAATATAATAAAGTGGCAAATGTCTGCATGTGCTATATCATAAAGTGGCAAATGTCCGCATGTGCAATATAATAAAGTGGCAAATGTCTGCATGTGCAATATCATAAAGTGGCAAATGTCCGCATGTGCAATATAATAAAGTGGCAAATGTCTGCATGTGCAATATCATAAAGTGGCAAATGTCCGCATGTGCAATATAATAAAGTGGCAAATGTCTGCATGTGCAATATCATAAAGTGGCAAATGTCCGCATGTGCAATATAATGAAGGGGCAAATGTCTGCATGTGCAATATCATAAAGTGGCAAATGTCTGCATGTGCAATATCATAAAGTGGCAAATGTCCGCATGTGCAATATAATAAAGTGGCAAATGTCTGCATGTGCAATATAATAAAGTGGCAAATGTCTGCATGTGCAATATAATAAAGTGGCAAATGTCCGCATGTGCAATATCATAAAGTGGCAAATGTCCGCATGTGCTATATCTTAAAGGGGCAAATGTCCGCATGTGCAATATCATAAAGTGGCAAATGTCCGCATGTACAATATCATAAAGTGGCAAATGTCTGATGTGCAATATTATAAAGTGGCAAATGTCCGCATGGGCTATATCATAAAGTGGCAAATGTCCGCATGTGCTATATCTTAAAGGGGCAAATGTCCGTCTACCGTGTCAGATGGTGACAGCAAGTACTGAATGATGTATATTGGACTCCCACTGGGCCAGACGCTGTGAAATGCCGATTAGGGGTTTGGGTAAGATTGATATCTAGATAGTGCACACAGGGGACAGTATTGTTTATTGCATAACATTGTATAATGTGTCCAACCCAATACTGGCCTTGTTTCTGGTTCTGTTTCTGATTTTTATCATATTATCTTAAAGTATAATTTCTGGAATTCATAGCAATATGTGTAGCAGGATTTATTGAAGATTTGAGAAATAATCCTAATATTGTAATGTCCGTCACTTTTTTTGACACAACTTGCTAAGTAGAAAAATTTTGGAAAATTAAAAAAAATTGTTGATATTCTTGGCATGTATATTACATCATCGTTTTATTTCTTTTATATATATTGTCCTTTTAATTAAAAATGTAGAATATAGGGAAATACAAAAAAGGAGACCATTACATCGGGACCTATTTTAGTTTTTCAAACATAAATTAGCAAGTATTTATGCTACAGCATTATGCCTTATACCAAACTAACAAGCATGGAATTCTTCAAAGGAAAAGCAAATCGGTTTTCTCATAATAGTGTGTAGAAAAAATGGGAAAAAACTAATGCTAACACATTATACACGTAAAAATGGACCATTTTTGGGTCTTCAAAGTTGTATTAATTTAAAACCATACAAGATTTCTTCTTAAAATTTTCAGCACAACTAAAACTTAGTTTATTTTTAGATATGCATGTATTTTTGTCTAAATTAAATGTTTAGTTTTTCAGAATTGAGCTTGTACAACTATTTTTTTTAAAATGGACAAAATACTGTGCAACAGGCCATATGACACTCTATTTTGTTGATTTTATTGCTTTTAACATATTTATAGACATTGAATATATAACAGGTTTATAGTATGATAAATATGGATATAATTCAACAGTATGTACATTACATAACGTAGAAAACTGATTATGAATGAGCGCACCTAGAGATGTGTAGAAGTGATTTAAAGACTGAAAGAACTGGTAGAGAAATTGTATTCCATGGATAAAGTGATAAGTTAAACCTTTAGCAAAATAGACTTGACTACTCAGTTATCCTAATTCACATTATATGAAAACATTGGTGTTGTCACAACTTTGTGACATGTTCTAAATTTTAACCTATAAAGTGTGAATGTACTACTGTAGAATAAATTTGTCAGAAACTAGAGCTTATGTGGCCTGTTCTAAATTTTAACCTATACACCGTGAATGTTCTACTTTTAACTGTAGAAGTGTGACCTGTTCTAAATTTTAACCTATAAACTGTGAATGTTCAACACTTAACTGTAGAAAAAATGTGTAAAGTCATCAAATATTGAATGTTTTGAAGATGCTTTTATAGGTCAATAGCCTGCAGCAGTTGATCTGTGGATTAAATTATTTTGTGACAGTTTGGTCATTTTGTTGAGATAATTATGAAATCATCAGTTACAGGCTACTGCATGGTAGATTCAAAAAGAAAGGTGTCCTATAAATTAGTAAAGTTTTTGGCAAAAACAACAACAGGAGGTGATAAAATATTAAAATCAGAAACGATTGTCCGTGATGATGATGTAGCTTGATATGTAGATTAATTCAAGTTGTTTTAGATGTCTTTAAGCATTAAAGTCTACCACAGTTTGAAAGGTGGGGCTAGGGATATAGAAGACATAGTGATGTTGACAAAATTGTGTGACTTTATAAAAGTTGTTTTTGTTAAAATGTTTTGATAAAATGATATTTTGTTTATATTTTAACTAAATGAACTCAACATTTCTGGAGAAGAATCAGGTGACAGTGTCAGAACATGTCTATCACAAAAAATGTGTCACCTCTTTTATCTACAGTCATTACCTTATTCCCATTACCTTAATTATTCCCTTTACCATATTCCCATTATCTTATTCCCATTACCTTAATTATTCCCTTTACCTTATTCCCATTATCTTATTCCCATTACCTTAATTATTCCCTTTACCATATTCCCATTATCTTATTCCCATTACCTTAATTATTCCCTTTACCTTATTCCCATTATCTTATTCCCATTACCTTAATTATTCCCTTTACCATATTCCCATTATCTTATTCCCATTACCTTAATTATTCCCTTTACCATATTCCCATTATCTTATTCCCATTACCTTAATTATTCCCTTTACCATATTCCCATTATCTTATTCCCATTACCTTAATTATTCCCTTTACCTTATTCCCATTACCTTAATTATTCCCGTTACCATATTCCCATTATCTTAATTATTCCCTTTACCATATTCCCATTATCTTATTCCCATTACCTTAATTATTCCCTTCCTTTACCATATTCCCATTATCTTATTCCCATTACCTTAATTATTCCCTTTACCTTATTCCCATTAACATATTCCCATAACCTTATTCCCTTTACCTTATTCCCATTAACATATTCCCATAACCTTATTCCCTTTACCTTATTCCCATTATCATATTCCCATTACCTTATTCCCATTAACATATTCCCATTAACATATTCCCATTAACATATTCCCATTATCATATTCCCATTAACATATTCCCATTAACATATTCCCATTAACATATTCCCATTATCATATTCCCATAACCTTATTCCCTTTACCTTATTCCCATTAACATATTCTCATTACCTTATTCCCATTAACATATTCCCATTAACATATTCCCATTAACATATTCCCATTCCCTTATTCCCATTAACATATTACCATTAACATACTCTCATTACCTTATTCCCATTAACATATTCTCATTACCTTTATCCCATTAACATATTCCCATTTAACCTTATTCCTTTTACCTTTTTTACATTTAACATATTCCCAATTACATATTCCCATTACCTTATTCAATGCCTATTTGCCATCCTTACCTTTTTTATGCGGCTTAGAAATAACTGATCATTGAGTGTAGAGGTTCAATGCACCCTGCCTTGCTCAGATATCACAGGGATGACACTAGTATGGTCCATATGGTATGAGGAACATATAATTCATAAACATTTGCATTGATGACCCTAACCATGTAAAATGTTAATTAATTATAAACTTTTCAAACCTTTCAAGAATAGCCCATGAGCTGGTTATGATCAGTTCCTCATATGTGTTCATGAACTTTTGATGTAAACAGTCCTTGAATGATGTATTGTGGGAGGGTCACTTAAAACCCTGTTGTATTATGGGCGGGTCATTTGAAACATAGTTGGAATGTGGGCAGGGTCACTTGAAGCATAGTTGTATTGTGGGCGGGATCACTTGAAGCATAGTTGTATTGTGGGCGGGATCACTTGAAACATTGTTGGTTTTAGTCTAGGTAAACAAACTTCAAATGCCTACATTGAATATGTTTTTTTATATTATATTTTCAGACTAGAAATGAAGATTTTGGTCTGCTTTAGTGTGTTGATGATAGGTCATGTTTTATGCTATAGTGCAGGACCTCCTCTTGGTGCATGTGGTACTATGACACCAGGTCATGGTTTTCAACCACAGTCTGGTACTGCACCATATCAAGTTTCATTCTCCAAGAACACATATAAAGCTAGTGAAGTTATTGAAGGTTAGTCTTTAATTCAATTATCCTATAAAAAAGACACTTGACTCTTAATCCATTAAAACTGTCACATGGTCAAAGTGATAACACTATACAAAAGGTTGGAGATTGCTCAATGTTTGTGCTGGTGTGAGTATTCTCGAATATGTTACCAATGCTTCTGTACATCAAACGTATTCCTTTTCTGTAATCTTCATTTCCTAAACAACTGGATTTATTTCCAGGTGTAAGTTCTGGTGAGTCTTGACAGGTTAGATAAGTCTTGACAGGTTAGATAAGTCTTGACAGGTTTGCTGAGTCTTGACAGGTTGGATGAGTCTTGACAGGTTTGCTGAGTCTTGACAGGTTGGATGAGTCTTGACAGGTTTGATGAGTCTTGACAGGTTTGCTGAGTCTTGAAAGGTTGGATGAGTCTTGACAGGTTGGATGAGTCTTGACAGGTTGGATGAGTCTTGACAGGTTTGCTGAGTCTTGACAGGTTTACTGAGTCTTGACAGGTTGGATGACACAATGACATGTTTTGTTAGCCATGACAAGATCTGTGAGTCATGTGTAGATAAATTAACACAGGTTGGATGAGCTGTGATATTTTCAGGATATGTGAATACTTAAAGAACAACTTTTGTTTAAATGCCTTTATTTTGGTGACATTGAAATGTTCATGATAAATAACTTCTATTTTAGTGACTTTGAGCGCTACTGGTGGCAGTACTTTCAAAGGATTTTTTATTCAACCACGTAAAGAAAATGGTGTGACCACTTACGGTGAGATACCAACAAAACCGTCAAATGCAAGAAACCCATGTGATGGCTCGGTGAGGAAACTTTATCATTTGCTATTTTACTTGTTATGTTGATACTGCAATGCAATGTCTCCAGAGTAATACCCTTTGGGACATACCAGGTGTTGGTACCAGCAGTTTGCACTGTATATAGTTTATACATATACTATAGAAGGGACAAAGGGAAAGAACTCTAGGTGGGACAAAGGGAAAGAACTCTTGAAAAACTTGGTTGTAAATATTTGCTATGGGAGAATTATTTTTAAGAAAACATCATGTTTATTTTAGGGATGTAAAGGATTAACTGGTTAACCATTCGAACATGTGGTTATCAGTTAGTAAAATCACTAACCAGTTAATCGTTTACTTTTTATGAAAACATCTTACATAGCACATATAAACAGCAAAAACAAACATAAAAATTCAGCTCCAAGGGTCAGTGACCCTTGACTTTTGGAGTCTAGTGGAACCCCTGTATATGTTCCAACCATCATAAAACAATGTTCCTTGTTATTACCTAGATATTTCCAGAAATTGGAGAACCTCGCACACAGTGAAAAGCATTTGTCTGCAATCTGTTGCTCAAAGATCAAGGTTCCAGTTCAGCCTTCATGTTCCCTTGCATGTCTCTCCTTGCACCTCCTCAACTGCCTGATGTTTTATGGACTGTTGTTTTCACAGAGGTCTGTGGGAAGGCATTGTTTTATGGGTGCTGTTTTATGTATGGTTTGTTCCCTTCAGCGACTTATTCTCTCTTTTATTATACACATAGTTTACATTCTGTTCATATCTGCAGTGTCCATTGTTCTTCATGGTTGAAAAGTCCTTGAATTTGATGCCTACTCCTTGAAAACTACTTTAATTTGTAACAGCCTTTATATAAATCCTTGAAAAATTGGCCTTGAATTCTTACGCTGCAAAAAGAAAAAGAACAAAAAATTACAAACATACCAGCAATGAATAATGAAAAAATGACAGAGCTATTTTCGACAGGGCCTACTACTGAGTAGGTGATAGTATGGTTATACAATATGGTACTGTAGTAGATGTGTTTTATGCCCTTTTAAAGTAATTCTCATGCTGTGTACTGTTTTCTATGCTGCAGTTATGGTTATCTTGGGGGGATAAACTTGAAAAATACACATGTTCCCTTCTTCTTTATACCAAAAAATCACGTTTTTAGTTCTAGAAAATGGGGAAAAAGAACTTGACTTTTTTGGGAAGTTCTGTATAAGTCATGTTCTTTCAGGAACAATTATGCAAAACAGTTATTAACAAACACTGTATTATATGGCATTGTTTGTATTTCAGACCATTAACAAACACTGTATTATATGGCATTGTTTGTATTTCAGACCATTAACAAACACTGTATTATATGGCATTGTTTGTATTTCAGACCATTAACAAACACTGTATTATATGGCATTGTTTGTATTTCAGACCATTAACAAACACTGTATTATATGGCATTGTTTGTATTTCAGACCATTAACAAACACTGTATTATATGGCATTGTTTGTATTTCAGACCATTAACAAACACTGTATTATATGGCAGTGTTTGTATTTCAGACCATTAACAAACACTGTACTATATGGCATTGTTTGTATTTCAGACCATTAGCAAGCACTGTACTATATGGCATTGTTTGTATTTCAGACTATTAACAAACACTGTATTATAAGGCATTGTTTGTATTTGAGACCATTAACAAGCACTGTACTATATGGCATTGTTTGTATTACAGACTATTAACAAACACTGTATTATAAGGCATTGTTTGTATTTGAGACCATTAACAAACACTGTATTATAAGGCATTGTTTGTATTTGAGACCATTAACAAACACTGTATTATAAGGCATTGTTTGTATTTGAGACCATTAACAAACACTGTATTATATGTCATTGATTGTATTTGAGACCATTAACAAACACTGTATTATAAGGCATTGTTTGTATTTCAGACCATTAACAAGCACTGTACTATATTGCATTGTTTGTATTTCAGACTATTAACAAACATTGTATTATATGGCATTGATTGTATTTCAGACCATTAACAAACACTGTATTATATGGTATTGATTGTATTTCAGACCATTAACAAACACTGTATTATATGGCATTGTTTGTATTTCAGACCATTAACACACACTGTATTATATGACATTGATTTTATTTCAGACCATTAACAAACACTGTATTATATGACATTGGTTGTATTTCAGACCATTAACAAACACTGTATTATATGACATTGTTTGTATTTCAGACCATTAACAAGCACTGTACTATATGACATTGTTTGTATTTCAGGTCACTGCTCTGTGTCATAATAGTCCAGATGTTAAGACAAGTGTGAAATTTAATTGGACTTCCCCATCATCAGATGAAGGTGATATCAAGTTTGTGTAAGTATTTATTTATCTTGCATCAGCTGTCATTGTTCTGTTTGTTCCATTGGTGAGCCAATTATTGTGTTGTTGTCCTTGGCTGTCCATTGTTCCGCTCAGTTCAGGTGAAGGTACATAAATTTTATTGACATATATCCTGGAATAATTTGCTGTGTAGTCTAATACATCTAACATTTTTATATATACTGGTCAAGTAACATTGCTACTGGGGCTGTGTTGAGGTCAGCTCAGGTAACATGTGCATAGGGACTAGGTACCTTTATTTGACAATAACATTATAAAAATATTATGGTGACAGATACAGCCAATTACGGTGTTAATTGGCCTTTAACTTGAAACAGCATGCTAAAGATTTTTATGCCCCCATTCTGAAAAGGGGGCATATAGATTTGCCCTTGTCCGTCTGTCTGTCTGTCTGTCCTTCCGTCCGTCACAAAATCTTGTGTCACTCATATCTCTAAAACAATATGACTATGAGCCGGAGTCAGTAAACTTTACAGGAATGTTCATCAGCATGTGAAGTTGTGCACCTTGGGTTTCATGTTTGGCTCTGCCCAGTTATTGCAAAGTTATGGCCCTTGTCTTAGTTAAAATATAGCCTACAGAGTATGCAATATTGTGTCACTCATATCTCCAAAAGTATATGAGCCAGAGTCATTAAACGTTGCAGGAATGTTCACCAGCATGTGTAGTTGTGCACCTGGGGTTTCATGTTTGGCTGTGCCCAGTAAGTGCAAAGTTATGGCCCTTGACTTAGTTAAAATATAGCCTACAGTGTATGCAATTTTCTGTCGCACATATCTCCATATGTATATGAGCCAGAGTTATAAGACTTTACAGAAATGTTCATATGCATGTGTTATATTGCACCTGGGGATAATAAATTCAGTGAGCCCAGTAAGTGCAAAGTTATGGCCCTTGATTTATTGAAAATATAGCATACAGAGCGTTCAATTTTGTGTCGCACATATCTCCAACAGTATATCAGCTACACTCGTCAAACTGTACAGGAATGTTCACCAACCTGTATTGTTGTGCACCTGGGGTTTCGTGTTTACCTGTGTCCAGTTAGTGCAAAGTTATGGCCCTTGACTTATCACCATAATCAGTACAGTTGTTCACTTGGTAATTTTGATATCCATTCACAAACTATGAGCAGAATAATAGCATTTGCTTTTGTGACAAAGGCTGCAAGTGGGGGCATCTGTGTCCTATGGACGCATTCTAGTTATTGGACTGAGTACGATAGTACAAGGTCTCACAGTGCAGCCATTCAGGCAATGAATTACAGTCAATCTTGTATAATAGTACCAGGTCTCACAGTGCAGCCATTCAGGCAATGAATTACAGTCAATCTTGTATAATAGTACCAGGTCTTACAGTGCAGCCATTCAGGCAATGAATTACAGTCAATCTTGTATGATAGTACAAGGTCTCACAGTGCAGCCATTCAGACAATGAATTAAAGTCAATCTTGTATGATAGTACAAGGTCTCACAGTGCAGCCATTCAGACAATGAATTACAGTCAATCTTGTATGATAGTACCAGGTCTCACAGTGCAGCCATTCAGGCAATGAATTACAGTCAATCTTGTATTATAGTACCAGGTCTCACAGTGCAGCCATTCAGACAATGAATTACAGTCAATCTTGTATGATAGTACAAGGTCTCACAGTGCAGCCATTCAGACAATGAATTACAGTCAATCTTGTATGATAGTACCAGGTCTCACAGTGCAGCCATTCAGACAATGAATTACAGTCAATCTTGTATGATAGTACCAGGTCTTACAGTGCAGCCATTCAGGCAATGAATTACAGTCAATCTTGTATGATAGTACAAGGTCTCACAGTGCAGCCATTCAGACAATGAATTACAGTCAATCTTGTATGATAGTACCAGGTCTCACAGTGCAGCCATTCAGGCAATGAATTACAGTCAATCTTGTATGATAGTACAAGGTCTCACAGTGCAGCCATTCAGGCAATGAATTACAGTCAATCTTGTATGATAGTCCCAGGTCTTACAGTGCAGCCATTCAGGCAATGAATTACAGTCAATCTTGTATGATAGTCCCAGGTCTCACAGTGCAGCCATTCAGGCAATGAATTACAGTCAATCTTGTATTATAGTACCAGGTCTCACAGTGCAGCCATTCAGGCAATGAATTACAGTCAATCTTGTATGACAGTACCAGGTCTCACAGTGCAGCCATTCAGACAATGAATTACATTCAATCTTGTATGATAGTACAAGGTCTCACAGTGCAGCCATTCAGACAATGAATTACAGTCAATCTTGTATTATAGTCCCAGGTCTCCCAGTGCAGCCATTCAGGCAATGAATTACAGTCAATCTTGTATGATAGTACCAGGTCTCACAGTGCAGCCATTCAGGCAATGAATTACAGTCAATCTTGTATGATAGTACCAGGTCTCACAGTGCAGCCATTCAGGCAATGAATTACAGTCAATCTTGTATTATAGTACCAGGTCTCACTGTGCAGCCATTCAGGCAATGAATTACAGTCAATCTTGTATGATAGTACAAGGTCTCACAGTGCAGCCATTCAGGCAATGAATTACAGTCAATCTTGTATGATAGTACCAGGTCTTACAGTGCAGCCATTCAGACAATGAATTACAGTCAATCTTGTATGATAGTACCAGGTCTTACAGTGCAGCCATTCAGGCAATGAATTACAGTCAATCTTGTATTATAGTACCAGGTCTCACAGTGCAGCCATTCAGGCAATGAATTACAGTCAATCTTGTATGATAATACAAGGTCTCACAGTGCAGCCATTCAGGCAATGAATTACAGTCAATCTTGTATGATAGTACCAGGTCTCACAGTGCAGCCATTCAGGCAATGAATTACAGTCAATCTTGTATAATAGTACCAGGTCTCACAGTGCAGCCATTCAGGCAATGAATTACAGTCAATCTTGTATGATAGTACCAGGTCTTACAGTGCAGCCATTCAGGCAATGAATTACAGTCAATCTTGTATTATAGTACCAGGTCTTACAGTGCAGCCATTCAGGCAATGAATTACAGTCAATCTTGTATGATAGTCCCAGGTCTCACAGTGCAGCCATTCAGGCAATGAATTACAGTCAATCTTGTATGATAGTACCAGGTCTCACAGTGCAGCCATTCAGGCAATGAATTACAGTCAATCTTGTATGATAGTACAAGGTCTCACAGTGCAGCCATTCAGGCAATGAATTACAGTCAATCTTGTATGATAGTACAAGGTCTCACAGTGCAGCCATTCAGGCAATGAATTACAGTCAATCTTGTATGATAGTACCAGGTCTCACAGTGCAGCCATTCAGGCAATGAATTACAGTCAATCTTGTATGATAGTACCAGGTCTTACAGTGCAGCCATTCAGGCAATGAATTACAGTCAATCTTGTATGATAGTACCAGGTCTCACAGTGCAGCCATTCAGGCAATGAATTACAGTCAATCTTGTATGATAGTACCAGGTCTCACAGTGCAGCCATTCAGGCAATGAATTACAGTCAATCTTGTATGATAGTACAAGGTCTTACAGTGCAGCCATTCAGGCAATGAATTACAGTCAATCTTGTATGATAGTACAAGGTCTTACAGTGCAGCCATTCAGGCAATGAATTACAGTCAATCTTGTATGATAGTACAAGGTCTTACAGTGCAGCCATTCAGGCAATGAATTACAGTCAATCTTGTATTATAGTACCAGGTCTCACAGTGCAGCCATTCAGGCAATGAATTACAGTCAATCTTGTATGATAGTACCAGGTCTCACAGTGCAGCCATTCAGGCAATGAATTACAGTCAATCTTGTATAATAGTACCAGGTCTCACAGTGCAGCCATTCAGGCAATGAATTACAGTCAATCTTGTATGATAGTACAAGGTCTCACAGTGCAGCCATTCAGGCAATGAATTACAGTCAATCTTGTATGATAGTACAAGGTCTCACAGTGCAGCCATTCAGGCAATGAATTACAGTCAATCTTGTATGATAGTACCAGGTCTCACAGTGCAGCCATTCAGGCAATAAATTAAAGTCAATCTTGTATGATAGTACCAGGTCTTACAGTGCAGCCATTCAGGCAATGAAGAAATTTCATCAGATCTTCACCTAACTTGGTGAAAATGTTTGTAGGCATAATATCTCGGCCAAGTTCGATAACCAGCCACATCGCCCCAGGCACTTCTGAATTATGGCCCTTGAATTATCCAAAATTGGCAAAATTAGCCTTGTCCGCTCTCTAAGTCAAAGAGTTTTCATCCGATCTTTACCAAACTTTGTGAAAATGTTTGTGGGCATAATATCTCAGCCAAGTTCGATAACCAGCCACATGGCCCCAGGTACTTCCGAATTATGGCCCTTGAATTATCCAAAATTGGCCAAATTAGCCGTGTCCGCTCTCTAAGCCGAACTGTTTTCATTTGATCTTCACCTAACTAGGTGAAAATGTTTGTGGGCATAATATCTCGGCCAAGTTTGATAACCAGTCATATTGCTCATGTCACCCGGGAGTTACCACCCTTTGATTTGAGAAATTACCTAAAATTTGTCTTGTTTTAACTCTGGGCTCTGACTTATGACGGGCGTATTTTGTGACAGTTTGGAGCTCTTGTTTCTAACTTTTGGTTCCAAAATTTTTCTAGCAAGAGGAAGTTATATCATAAGGCAAACATAATGAAACAAAAATAGTCATTGTTTTGTAACTAAGAAGAACAAACTGCACACATCGTAGTGTGACAAAATGGTGTATAGTCGGGTTTATAACCAAAAAAAAAAAAAAAAAAAAAATATTAAAAATAAAAAAAAAGGTAAAATGCAACCGTCGACTGTTTGCCCTCGTATGTAGGTGGAATGCAACCTTCGACTGTTTGCCCTCGTATGTGGGTGAAATGCAACCTTCGACTGTTTGCCCTCGTATGTGGGTGGAATGCAACCTACGACTGTTTGCCCTCGTATGTAGGTGGAATGCAACCTTCGACTGTTTGCCCTCGTATGTGGGTGAAATGCAACCTTCGACTGTTTGCCCTCGTATGTGGGTGGAATGCAACCTTCGACTGTTTGCCCTCGTATGTAGGTAAAATGCAACCGTCGACTGTTTGCCCTCGTATGTAGGTGGAATGCAACCTTCGACTGTTTGCCCTCGTATGTGGGTGAAATGCAACCTTCGACTGTTTGCCCTCGTATGTAGGTGGAATGCAACCGTCGACTGTTTGCCCTCGTATGTAGGTGGAATGCAACCTTCGACTCTTTGCCCTCGTATGTGGGTGAAATGCAACCTTCGACTGTTTGCCCTCGTATGTGGGTGGAATGCAACCTTCGACTGTTTGCCCTCGTATGTGGGTGGAATGCAACCTTCGACTGTTTGCCCTCGTATGTAGGTGGAATGCAACCTTCGACTGTTTGCCCTGGTATGTGGGTGGAATGCAACCTTCGACTGTTTGCCCTCGTATGTAGGTGGAATGCAACCTTCGACTGTTTGCCCTGGTATGTGGGTGGAATGCAACCTTCGACTGTTTGCCCTCGTATGTGGGTGGAATGCAACCTTCGACTGTTTGCCCTCGTATGTAGGTGGAATGCAACCTTCGACTGTTTGCCCTGGTATGTGGGTGGAATGCAACCTTCGACTGTTTGCCCTTGTATGTAGGTGGAAGGCAACCTTCGACTGTTTGCCCTCGTATGTGAGTGGAATGCAACCTACGACTGTATACATGGCCTTGTATGTGGGTAAAATGCAACCATCGACTCTATGCCCATGTGTATGGGTAATTGTAACGTTTGAACACTTGTATCAATCACAAATAAATATCAGATTTGGATTTTTAATTCATGAAATATATGCAAGATCTTTGTTTTGAAAATATTATGCAACTGTTATATATATGTTTTTGCTAATTGAATGTTTGTTAATGGTAGTTACACTGTGGTACAAACTAAGGCAGTTTATTGGATATTGCAAGACTCATCAGCACTGTCGTTTCAATCAACAACACCAACTGATGCATCTACAGATGCACCAACAGATGCACCAACTGATGTTCCACCATCTAGTCAGGTACATTCTATTTTAGTTGTGGACATGAAGTTTTTGGTTTAAATAAGTCAGATGACAATCTATGTTTGGATTCAAATTGGTAACATAAAGTTTACCTGGGCTGACAGTTTATCATTCAAGCAAGTTTGCTGGATTTGCATCTCATTGTTGTAAAAGCGCTACAGGTAGTTGTCATAAATAGTAAAATGTCAAGTTTTCTTTGGCACAAATTACAAAACAGCTAACTTCCTTGGCACAGTATGTAGTTGTAGAGTACTTAGTTGACAATGGTTGATGCAGAATGCTATGATAAACACTCGATTTGAACCTCAAGAAGATGTAAATTATACCTAGGGGTACATAGTTCATTTGTCTATATAATTAAACTCTGGTAATAACAGCTTACAATCCACCATGGTTTAGACCGATGACAGTGGAAACCCTAGATCATGCTACTTTTGCTGGACAGGAAACAGCGACAGAAGTGTAAATACTGTGTAGCATTTTTTACCCTGATTCGTTACAAGATGGTTCACCTATCTTTGGTAGGAATGACATGCTTCATTACCAAATAACAGATGGACCAATCTACCAAAAGTGAAGTATTTGTATAGACATTGTAACAATCAGTCCAGTAGTTACTTACACTAATAAGTCAAAATTATTATCAACTTTAACATTTACTTCTGAAATGCCTTTTGGACGACACAATCAAGGTTTAAATGTCCAAAGCGAATGTGCATACAATCGGTGAGCGTAAGTAGAGCGCATTGTGTAAACAGTAACAGATGTTGTAAAGTAGGGCTGTAACGAGTATCCTAGTACCCGAATAATCGTGAGTCAAAGCAAAATATCCGACACAAATACTCGCCAATGCCGAGATCGCCGGATTGCGATTCAAGTGCAAAATTTTATAGAAGAATGAAAAAAAAAGATTTAATTAAATGCCAGCAAATTTTGGGATTTTTAAAAATAAATAATAATGCATTGTTTATCCGAAATGTCCAAAAAACGTTACAATGTTGCAACCAGAAGTCGATTCATGCAGAGCTAGCATTCAAATAGATGTGCGGTGTTCGAATGAAGAATGCTGTCTCTCAAGGTTTTAACGATTTATAATGTTTTAAAAATTATACACATTTAGAAATTAGAAATAAAATGTCAGAAATTATGAAAAGAAGAACTACTATATTAAATGAAAATGCGAAATTTCATGTAGAGCTATCATAAATTATCGTCTGCATTAAATGTCAACATGGCATCATCATCAACAAAAACATCAAATCCAGGGTATAGAAATGCCCAAGCAAAGTATACTTCTAAAATCTGGAAATATTTCGGGTTTGCTCTGTTGTGTAGCATAAAACTTTAAAAATGAGGTTTTAGGTATGTTTTATTTCATTCATTTATTCGAATCGGATCGCCTTTTGTCTGGCAATACGCAGCCCTATTGTAAAGCCCGTCCGATCCATATCGGACATACGGACCAATGCACAGGCCTTCTACATCGGACCTGGCCGTTTTTTATCGGTCAGGTCCGACTGTCCAATGGGTATTCGCCATGACTGCTCAAGGTTCAAATGGAATGTTGTCTATCATGTTTTTCATTGATAAAAGAGGGAGAATAAGTTGCTGAAGTAGTACATTCTTTGTAATTGTACACGATATCTTGTTCCTTAGAACTACTTTTATGGCAGCAGTTACTTAGTTTCTAGTTATAGTGCATGTAATTCATATGTTTAATCTATAGTAACCATTCTCAAAATTCATTTCAGCATTAGTTGAATAAAGTTCACTTGTTATGATTTTGTAGATAAATCGTGATGCTGCATGTGAAGTTACCAAGAGTTGCTTTCCAAGCAGAACTGACTGTTCTACCAACTGTGATTTTTTAGTTACCTGGAAAAGTTTGGGATCTGAAGACGTTGAATTCAGCCTGGCTAGGAAGACTACTGAGACTGACTACTGGATAGGTGTCGGATTTTCGGATAACCCAAAAATGGTGAATTATTTTATCAAGTGGCATTTCTTGTTTCTATACAGTTGTCTTTCACATACTATAGCTATATTATACATGTTACATTAAATTCTAGATTATGGTAAGTATGTCTTTTACTTGTTGTTAAGACCCCATCATGAAGTTGCGGAAGGGCATATCAAGGGTTCAACGCAAGACTATCGTAACTCCTATGTATTTATGTAGGAGTTACGATAGTCTTGCACAGAACCCTTGATATAGTGTTTGTCCGTCTGTGTCAGAATTGTGTCTGGCTCATATGTTTGTCTACATTATGTGGTGTAATGAGGTGGTCAGTGGTTGGTTACTCATAAACCATATTTACTCTGTTGTCAATTATAAAGTTGTACATTTTGACTGTTAATCTACATGCTGCTAAAAATAGAAATGCCGAAGTTACATGCATAACTCTTATTTAAGTGAATGCATGATTTACAACATTAAGGAAGCATCAACATTTAATCTTCTGATTCAAGGTTACACACTAAACTGTTGGTGTATATACTTGATTTGTTGCATAAAGTGATTTATAACATTGTTTAAATTCTGATTTATTATCTTTTTCTTAGGAACATGATTGCAACTGAAGTTCTTGTGTGTAATTCTTGGTTTTTACAAGGAAAATATAGTGTTGATGTATTTTGATATATTTACTAGGAAATGTTAGTGTTGATGTATTTTGATACATTTACTAGGAAATGATAGTATTGATGTATTTTGATATATTAGGAAATGATAGTGTTGATGTATTTTGATACATTTACTAGGAAATTATAGTATTGATGTATTTTGATATATTAGGAAATGATGGTGTTGATTTATTTTGATATATTTACTATGAAATGATAGTGTTGATGTATTTTGATATATTTACTAGGAAATGATTATTATGATATATTTACTAGGAAATGATAGTGTTGATGTATTTTGATAAATTTACTGGGAAATGATAGTGTTGCAGGAAATGATAAGTGTTGATGTATTTTGATATATTTACTAGGAAATGATAGTGTTGATGTATTTTGATACATTTACTAGGAAATGATAGTATTGATGTATTTTGATACATTTACTAGGAAATGATAGTGTTGATGTATTTTGATATATTTACTAGGAAATGTTAGTGTTGATGTATTTTGATACATTTACTAGGAAATGATAGTATTGATGTATTTTGATACATTTACTAGGAAATGATAGTGTTGATGTATTTTGATATATTAGGAAATGTTAGTGTTGATGTATTTTGATATATTTCCTGGGAAATGATAGTATTGATGTATTTTGATACATTTACTAGGAAATGATAGTGTTGATGTATTTTGATATATTAGGAAATGATAGTATTGATGTATTTTGATATATTTCCTGGGAAATGATAGTATTGATGTATTTTGATACATTTACTAGGAAATGATAGTATTGATGTATTTTGATACATTTACTAGGAAATGATAGTATTGATGTATTTTGATATATTTACTGGGAAATGATAGTGTTGCAGGAAATGATAGTGTTGATGTATTTTGATTTATTTACAGGGAAATAATAGTGTTGTTGTATTTTGATATATTTACAGGGAAATGATAGTTTTGTTGTATTTTGATATATTTACTGGGAAATAATAGTGTTGTTGTATTTTGATATATTTACTGGGAAATAATAGTGTTGTTGTATTTTGATATATTAACAGGGAAATAATGGTGTTGTATTTTGATATATTTACAGGGAAATGATAGTGTTGTTGTATTTTGATATATTTACAGGGAAATGATAGTGTTGATTTAGTGTTGTTAAATTTTGATATATTTACAGGGAAATGATAGTGTTGTTGTATTTTGATATATTTACAGGGAAATGATAGTGTTGATGTATTTTGATAGATTTACAGGGAAATAATAGTGTTGTTGTATTTTGATATATTTACAGGGAAATGATAGTGTTGTTGCTTGTGTTGCTAACAATAGCGTTGTTGAGACTCGAGTTGCATATAATATGCCGACCTATTATGCAAATAAACTTCTTAGCAATGTAAGTCATTCCTATATTATTTCCATTTTATGAACAACAAGTACGAGGGTTGATCCAGAATTACGTGGACTTTTTTAATAAATGAAACATGTTTCCACATAGAACATTGAAATTTTATATACAGTACGTTAAACATATCATATACAATTATGGAAAGTTCCACAGCAATACATGCACAATTAGACGAATTACAGAGAATAATAAACATACGGGTGAACGCGACTGGCGCAGTCCAACGACATCAATGCCTTTAAAAACGTCACATTTTTTCAAAGTATTTTCCCTGAGCACTAACACACTTTTCATGATGTTTAATCCACTTGGAATAATTGTCTGAGTAACACTCTCTAGTAAATGTGGAGATGACATTGTGCACATTTACTTGAAGTTCATGGAGGGAATTAAACTGATGTCCTCTTAGCTGTCTCTTGATATCCGGGAAAACTGCAAATCCATCAGTGCGAGATCTGGAGAGTATGGCGAATGCCGTATGGTCTCCAAATCTAAAAGGTTGAGCTCGAGCAGGGTGGATGCAGTGGGGTGGGGCATTGTCCATGTGTAACAAACAATCTTCCAATATTACACCCGGTTTCTTTGGCGAGCATGTGTGCGTCAGTTCTCTGCGAATGACTTGAAATTGATGAAAACAAAAATGTGATGATTTTGTCACTTCTTGAACATTCAAATAATTGTCGGTGAATTTTATTAATAATAATATTAATACTTATAATGTTAACAATAAAAATAATAATAATTATAATGATAATAATAGTACTTTAATGATTACCTTAGAGAAGTACTCAGCATTCAGTGTTTGAGCCTTGGGGACAACATGGCTGAGAAGCATTCGCTGCTTATCCATGAACATGTTAAAACATATACTTGGCTCCGGACTTGTTTACTCTAGTCTTTTCCGGGGTGGTGAAGAAATTTGCTTCCAAATACATTAGGAGTTAATTCTTTGTTAATGCATGTTTATTGGTGTTTTAAACATAGGAAATATATTTTTCATGTTTGTTTAGGTAAACAACTGAACAAACAATGAGTATGATATTACTTGAATGCAACTAAGTGCCACTCAATTTACTTTCAAGTTATATCTGGAAGATAAGAACATTAATTTTCTGTCAAAATGCTTGATTAAGTTGTGTTGGGGTAAATGAGGCAAATTTCAATATATTGAACCACAAAAATTAAGTCATGATTATGCCTGGAACAATAATATATCTGAATTGTATAATTTGAACATATTCAAAAGTTGTTTTCTGGTACAAAATAAACAAAAGTACTACACATTTATACTCTTATACTCTGAAATATTGATTTGTCCTGATTTATATTTAATGTGGCAAATATACAATGGTTGTGATGGGTTTTATACATTGTTATACACAGCTGAATGTGGCAAATATACAATGGTTGTGATGGGTTTGAAACATTGTTATACACAGCTGAAACTGGGCAATTGTCAGTTACAGTAGGATATTTTGTAAAATGAAAACTTTGCAATTATCAAATATGTTATATATAAAGAAAATATATTATATTTAAAAATCATACCATTGTCAAATACTTTGAGGCCAAGGTGTGAACATACCTTATATCGGAAAAACAGTTTTGAACATAGAGAGCAAAATTTACTTTAGATGTTTGAGTGTCAACATGTCGGCATTTATTCCATTTTTTCCAAATTTGCAGTCTAAATTTGGTGTAACTAGTGTAAGTCAATCCCTCAGTGATGGCATATTGAGTTGCACATTTAGACGGAAGAGGAATTTTACTCTGGCTGATGGCGCTTTGGAAAATGAGGCAGAATTCTTTGATCTTAGTACAGAGTGGTATTTGCTTGTTGCCCATGGTCCAGCTGTCCAAGGTAAGTAACACACTCCTGTATGACTCTGACTTTGTATCACTTTAAATTTTCTTGGCAAGAGTAAAGACTGATAACAAAAGTTACTATCTGATATGGATAGTTGTTGCTGAAGATCTGATTGGGACAGAAAGGCGTTGTAATTTTACTTCATGTAGAACAGTGTTTGTAGAAAGGGAATGTGTTGTCGACAGGGTTTGTGCTGTAGATAGGGGTTGTGGTGTAGATAGGGTTTGTGCTGTGGATAGGGGTTGTGGTGTAGATAGGGTTTGTGGTGTGGATAGGGTTTGTGGTGTAGATAGGGTTTGTGGTGTGGATAGGGTTTGTGCTGTGGATAGGGTTTGTGGTGTAGATAGGGGTTGTGCTGTGGATAGGGTTTGTGGTGTAGATAGGGGTTGTGCTGTGGATAGGGTTTGTGGTGTAGATAGGGGTTGTGCTGTGGATAGGGTTTGTGGTGTACATAGGGGTTGTGCTGTGGATAGGGTTTGTGGTGTAGATAGGGTTTGTGGTGTGGATAGGGTTTGTGCTGTAGATAGGGGTTGTGCTGTGGATAGGGTTTGTGGTGTAGATAGGGTTTGTGCTGTGGATAGGGGTTGTGGTGTAGATAGGGTTTGTGGTGTGGATAGGGTTTGTGGTGTAGATAGGGTTTGTGGTGTGGATAGGGGTTGTGCTGTGGATAGGGTTTGTGGTGTAGATAGGGTTTGTGGTGTGGATAGGGTTTGTGCTGTAGATAGGGGTTGTGCTGTGGATAGGGTTTGTGGTGTAGATAGGGGTTGTGCTGTGGATAGGGTTTGTGGTGTAGATAGGGGTTGTGCTGTGGATAGGGTTTGTGGTGTAGATAGGGGTTGTGGTGTGGATAGGGTTTGTGGTGAAGATAGGGTTTGTGGTGAAGATAGGGGTTGTGCTGTGGATAGGGTTTGTGGTGTAGATAGGGGTTGTGCTGTGGATAGGGTTTGTGGTGTAGATAGGGGTTGTGCTGTGGATAGGGTTTGTGGTGTAGATAGGGTTTGTGGTGTGGATAGGGTTTGTGCTGTAGATAGGGGTTGTGCTGTGGATAGGGTTTGTGGTGTAGATAGGGTTTGTGCTGTGGATAGGGGTTGTGGTGTAGATAGGGTTTGTGGTGTGGATAGGGTTTGTGGTGTAGATAGGGTTTGTGGTGTGGATAGGGTTTGTGCTGTGGATAGGGTTTGTGGTGTAGATAGGGTTTGTGGTGTGGATAGGGTTTGTGCTGTGGATAGGGTTTGTGGTGTAGATAGGGTTTGTGGTGTGGATAGGGTTTGTGCTGTAGATAGGGGTTGTGCTGTGGATAGGGTTTGTGGTGTAGATAGGGGTTGTGCTGTGGATAGGGGTTGTGGTGTAGATAGGGTTTGTGCTGTGGATAGGGTTTGTGGTGTAGATAGGGGTTGTGGTGTAGATAGGGGTTGTGCTGTGGATAGGGTTTGTGGTGTAGATAGGGGTTGTGCTGTGGATAGGGGTTGTGGTGTAGATAGGGGTTGTGGTGTAGATAGGGGTTGTGCTGTGGATAGGGGTTGTGATGTAGATAGGGGTTGTGGTGAAGACAGGATTTGTGCTGTAGATAGGGGTTGTGGTGTAGATAGGGGTTGTGGTGTAGATAGGGTTTGTGCTGTGGATAGGGGTTGTGGTGTAGATAGGGGTTGTGGTGTAGACAGGGTTTGTGCTGTAGATAGGGGTTGTGGTGTAGATAGGGTTTGTGCTGTGGATAGGGGTTTGTGGTGTAGATAGAGAATATAGGTGTTGTGTTGTAGGTAGAGAATGTAGGTGTTGTGTTGTAGATAGAGAATGTAGGTGTTGTGTTGTAGATAGAGAATGTAGGTGTTGTGTTGTAGATAGAGAATGTAGGGGTTGTGGTGTAGATAGAGAATGTAGGTGTTGTGTTGTAGATAGAGAATGTAGGGGTTGTGGTGTAGATAGAGAATGTAGGGGTTGTGGTGTAGATAGAGAATGTAGGTGTTGTGTTGTAGATAGAGAATGTAGGTGTTGTGTTGTAGATAGAGAATGTAGGGGTTGTGGTGTAGATAGAGAATGCAGGTGTTGTGTTGTAGATAGAGAATGCAGGTGTTGTGTTGTAGATAGAGAATGTAGGGGTTGTGGTGTAGATAGAGAATGTAGGTGTTGTGTTGTAGATAGAGAATGTAGGTGTTGTGGTGTAGATAGAGAATGTAGGTGTTGTGGTGTAGATAGAGAATGTAGGGGTTGTGGTGTAGATAGAGAATGTAGGGGTTGTGTTGTAGATAGAGAATGCAGGTGTTGTGTTGTAGATAGAGAATGTAGGGGTTGTGGTGTAGATAGAGAATGTAGGTGTTGTGTTGTAGATAGAGAATGTAGGGGTTGTGGTGTAGATAGAGAATGTAGGTGTTGTGGTGTAGATAGAGAATGTAGGGGTTGTGGTGTAGATAGAGAATGTAGGTGTTGTGGTGTAGATAGAGAATGTAGGGGTTGTGGTGTAGATAGAGAATGTAGGTGTTGTGGTGTAGATAGAGAATGTAGGGGTTGTGGTGTAGATAGAGAATGTAGGGGTTGTGGTGTAGATAGAGAATGCAGGTGTTGTGTTGTAGATAACCGTGGTATTGTAGATGGCAGTAGAGTTGTAGGCAGAGTTCCTGGTAAAGTTGCAGATTTGTGGATTGTTATGGTGTTATACATATCTGAAGTGTTGTTTTAAACTACAGTAAACTTCAAACTGCCGTCGGACCGAGCAATTAGTTCGAGCCATCTACCTGTTTGAGGCATCTACCGTATACGTGTATTTGTACGAACTGACTGTCACAGGTGCAAGTGTACTGAACACATGGCATTTGTGTGGTGTTAGTGTTTTCATACTGAATGCACGTCAACCAATAGTCACAGCATTGTTCATAAAAGTAATAATTAAAAAAGAAACTAAAACATATTTAAATAAATGATTTGTTTATTCTTACACACATGAATAATATACAGACACGATAGTAAACAATTACAATGTTTTATTTTTAGACAAACAGTACTAACACAGTTGTTGCTCGTGGCAGACATACAATATGTTTTCTTTGTTGTTCATTTTGATAATGATGGAAGTAATGAATGTCTGTTCGTATTTTTATCAATGTCGACATTTGAAGGATTTTACTCAATGAAGTTTGCGCTTTTGATTAAGATATTACTAAAAGACGATAATTTGTTTCTGAATTTTATTCACTCAGCAATCAATAGACAATTAACAATTAAAAATTCCTGTTTGGACTTCATTTAATATTTAATAGATTCATTTAGTGATTTGTTTGTCACATAATTGCATGTAAACTGTATTGTATATAGTACAACCATCAAGTAATTATCACTACATGCAAATAACACGTGTCACCAATCTTACCTGTCAACAAACAATTGAATATCAGAACAGAACAGAACAGAACATATATTTTATTTAGACTTATACAAAGTACATCGTCTATATAGAACATTTCATATATATATACATATATACAAAGTTTTCACGTGACTGCATAGAAAATAAAAAATACAATACAGTTAACACTTTTTCATTCACAGTCAAGGATGAACAACTGAATATAACTACATCAGTTTATATTATTCAATACATTATTTCTTATAATTAAAGCTTTCTTGTAATATATTGCCAATTTGCATAACATATTTTTGTTTCTCAATTGTAATAATTCCAAGAATTTAAACATATTTGGCCTAACGTAATAATATTGTTTAATAAACACTTTTCTCAAATCATGAAAACATGGACAGATTATAATAAAATGGTACTCATCTTCAATATCTCCTGTATTACAAAACTGGCATACTCTTTCATTTCTGTTTATTCTATTTCTTGAATATCTACCAGTATGGATCCTTAAAGAATGTGCAGATATTCTTAATTTAGTTATAACATGGCGCAATGAAAGTGTAAGAATGTCTAAATAATCTTCATATTGGAAATTTAACTTAAGATTTTTATACAGGTCTAATACACCATTTTTTTCTTTATCTGCATGCCAGTTTTGTATAAAACAGTCAATGACACGTTGCTTAAAAACATTTATGAACATATTTACATTTAAGGAGTCGGGATATTCCCAAGCATCTAAAAAACCATGATTAACTAACATTTTTTTTATATTCGTAATCCAGTTTATGGTACCATTATTAGAATCATATAGAGCCTGTTTATACACCCTGTTAAGAATAATATTATCCGTATTTAGCAATTTACACCAATACTTAATTATTCTAACATATCTTGATATATATAATGGATACCTTCCTAATTCCCCATAAACGCCAACATTGCTAGTATTGTTTCGGACATATAAAACCTGTTTACAAAACTTTAAATGTATCCTTTCTAAGCTTTTGCATTTATTATAACCCCAAATTTCAGCCGCGTACCAGATAATTGAACCTACAAAAGCGTCAAACAATTGGCATAATATTTTTGGTGTAAATTTAAGTTTTCTACAGTTTGATTGTAAAACATTTAACGCTTTTAACGCTTTTCCCACCAAATATTCTTCATTTAACGTAAAAGATCCTGTGTAACTGAGAACTGTCCCAAGATAGTTAAAGTTGTCAACAGCCTCCAAAATGTTGCCATCGTAAATAAATGCCTCATTTGGATACATACCCCTTTTTCTAAACACCATTACTTTGGTTTTTGCTGTGTTTACTGTCAAGCCCCATGTATTGCAATAATCATGTAGTAAATTTAGATTCATTTGTAATTCATGTGGCGATTTACCAAAAATTACCATATCATCAGCAAATAATAACACAATAAGTACAATATCATCAATTTCTAAACCAGTATCAACATTTTTCTGTAAATACAATTCCAAGTCTTCAACAAACAAGGAAAATAACATCGGTGACATAATCTCACCTTGTCTCAATTCAATAGCATACTCAAAATAATCAGAATACTCATTACAGTTACGAACACAGAAAGGTGTGAATTATTGTATTGTTCGACCTGTCTATGGTGAACAATGAATGAAATGGTATCTAGGGACTGCAAACCCTGTTCGAGTGTTCGACCTAACTCTGTTCGAGTGATCTACTGTTCGATAATATGAAATAAGAAGGGGTTTCGTCGGGACCTAAGAACCTGTTCGAGGTATCTACTGTGTTCGAGCCAAAACTGTTTGAGGTTTCGAAGTTTTACTGTACATTATTGTTGTGTATCATCTGTTGTGCTATTGCTGTATTTATGTATGCCTATGTACTATTGTGAATACTAGAGTACCATTATATGAAACTGGGTATGTGGGGCAAAAATGCCTAGAAGCAGTTCAATTTATTGTGCCCCCCCCCCCCCCCCTCCTTCAAATAAGAGAGGGTATGTTGGTTTGCACATGTCGGTCAGTCCGTCGGTTGGTCTGTAACCCTTTCCATTCCTATTAATAACATGAGAATCCCTTGACCTATTATCCTCAAACTTGGTCTACGCATTCATCTTGGGTAGCAGAGGAAGACTATTGATATTGGGGTCAAAGGTCAAGTTCACAGGGGTCAATTGTTCACAAACCGTTTCCGATCAATAACTCAAGAGCCCCTTGACCTTTGTCCTCAAACTTTGTCGACGCATTTGTCTTGGGTAGCAGAGGAACCCAATTGTATTTAGAACACCTCTCATTAATTGGAGTGTTGATAATGACAATATTGTGGACTTCTATTGTACATGACTATCTATATAAATTTAAGCTCAGTTCATCGCATATACGAGATGAGCTCTTGCATTACTTACAAACATCATGTTGTTACTGTTTCCGATATGTCTCTAATCAAACTATGCATCCATGGAACTCTTTTTTTTACCATTTTTACCACAAAACATTTCCAGCATGTATATTTGAGCATACTTTGAACTTGCTTATGGTAGGTTCCCACTGCCGATCAGATCAACTCGATCGTCCCGATCGCCCAAATTACCCGACCACATTCGACCAACTGTTTGATGAGGCTTGTACACTTCTTTTCGACCGCTACTCGATCATACACGACCCCCACACGACCACTAAAGACTCTTCCACGACTTCAACCCGACAACCACTCCAAACTCTACTCGACCCATACACGATCCCTACATGATATCTACTCGACCAGCTCAACCAACATGACGTCTACTCGATCTCTATTCGATCTCGATCCGACCAGATCGACCTGTTCGTACCGTGGTCGTAGGGGGTTATGAAATGGTCGTGTACGGACAATTTCAGTAAAAATACTTCGAACTTTTGTGGTCAGCATTCAGAAGTTCTAGAGGATAGTTATCAGCATCAGCATCATATATCATGGAGATAGAGCAATTGCAGTTGAGCACCAGAGAGACAGGGTCATGGCTGTGATGGCGCTTGAAGAGGAAGAAGGGGTCGAGGAGCGTAGAAGACGCACAAGAAGGCGTGGACAGCAACGGCGCAGGGAAATCTGGGTGAGGCAGTGGCTGACACGGCGACCACTGTATGGGCAGTATGACCAACTGCTGCAGGAGCTAAACAGAGAGGACCACAATGCCTACAAAAAACTTCCTCAGAGTAGACGCTGATAATAATAAAACTGTACCTCTTTCTCAGGGGAACATGGCTGCTCCTGCTCCTGACTCCTGGTATGCTTGGCAAGGGAGTCAATATGATGTGTAGGTGAAGCTGACTGCTGGCTCTCATTCCTTCCCTTCTGAGCGGGGGCTGGAGGCGATGAAGTTCCGGCTTCATCATCAACAAATGTAGCAGCATCATTGTAGTTGTATATATGTAGATGTGATCCCTTCGTGTTCATAGCAGAGAGACCTGAGAGATCTGCGCGCCCTTTTAATCGTGTCGTGGCCACTTGCGCTCGTGTATGGTCGATTAGCGGTCGAGTAGCGATCGGGAAGGGATCGAGTTCGGTCGGATAGCGGTCGAGTTGATCTGGACAACATATCGAACAAGGATCGCGTTGATCGGGAAGCGATCGAGTTTTACTCGAGTAGAGGTCGAAATGATCGGGTACTGATCGGTAAAAATAATTTTTTAAAAAATTATCCCGACCAAACTACATCTCTACACGATCGTTTCCCGATCAACTCGACCTCTACTCGACTAATACCAGATTGCTTCCCTATCGCTTCTCGTGTTCTTGGCTTCTCGATCCGTACTCGAATTTTTTTGACATGCCAACAATTTTCGGGTAGGAAGCCGGGTGATGCCGAGCAATGTAGACCACCCCGACCACTCCTGCCGAGCGAGCCAGACCAGTTCCCGATCGTTTGATCGGGCTTGATCTAGTTGATCTGATCGGCAGTGGGAACCTAGCATTATGCAATTGTACAAAATATTACTCTGACAAAAACATGAAGGGGCATAATGTTTAACAGACATATCTTGTTTACAATGTAATGATGTTCAAATATATGAGCATGTTTGAGTAGTTATCTTATTTTCTTTCAGGAAGTATAACAAAACATGCTGAATATCCCAAAATATCTACAAAGAAAATCAATTTCCTTACTTTAGATTCTGGTGAATCTACCCCACCACCGGATAAAGACATGGGAGTATGTTGTATCTATTGTTATTTAAGTAATCAGTTTATTTAACATTCTCCTCAAATACCCTAAATGACTCAGCTGACAGTGACATGGGAGTATGTTGTATCTGTTGTCATTTAAGTAATCAGTTTATTTAACATTCTCCTCAAATACCCTAAATGACTCAGCTGACAGTGACATGGGAGTATGTTGTATCTGTTGTCATTTAAGTAATCAGTTTATTTAACATTCTCCTCAAATATCCTAAATGACTGGAGCTGACAGTGAACCAGAAAATACATTTACATGTTTTTTTCATCAAGTTAAGTATTGTAATTGTTGTCTTGTTAAATGGCTCTTTGTTTGTCAGATGAGACTTTGTCTTCATGTTCGTTGTTTGAAGCACAGTTTTGTTTCCGTCACATTTTATATTGTTTTATACTGCTAGGATCTGTGTGGGAATGCAATGATTATTTATTGTGACAGTAAACACTTATTCAGTCATTATTTAAAATTGATCCAAGCATAGTTTATTAATGTGGGATAAATTACAATCCAGATGCATGGACAAAAAGTTATTAGCTCGTCTGTTTCAGATAGATTAGGTAATGTAATAGCTTCCTCAGCGTCCGCCGTCTGTTGTCCGCCGTATGTTTGGTTAAGTTTTTATTTAAAGTCCACTTTTTCTCAGTAACTATTCATGGTAGAGCTTTGTAACTCAACATAGTTGTCTTTCATCATAATAGCATTCACCAGGACAAGTTTCATAACTCTTGACTGCATTTAGTCAAAGTTATGCCCCCTTTTCACTTAGAATTCTGGTTAAGTTTTTGTCTGCTTTTTCTCAGTAACTGTTTTTTTTTCTCTTTTCATTTATTAACTCACAACAACAACAAAAATATTTGGTGGTGGGGACCCTCCCCCAACCCCCATAAATATCCATAAAAAATATTTTTTTTACTTTTGTATTTTGTTTGTTTCTAAACTCCGACACAACAAGGGGTGGGGATGGTTCCAACTGAATTTTTTTTAATTTCTAAACTCACAACAACCAAAAATTGTTTTTACTTTTCCATTTTTCTTTATTTCTAAACTCGCAACACAACAAAAGCCTTCAATAGGTTGTGTGGCGATGGGGTCCCATTATGTTTGTGGTGGGTGAAAAAAACCATCAGGCATGGGCGGTTTCCAACACCCCCCACCCAACAAAAGTCTTCGGGGGAGTCCCCCCCCCTCAATTTTTGTGCATGTAATTCATATGTTTAATCTATAGTAACCATTCTCAAAATTCATTTCAGCATTAGTTGAATAAAGTTCACTTGTTATGATTTTGTAGATAAATCGTGATGCTGCATGTGAAGTTACCAAGAGTTGCTTTCCTAGCAGAACTGACTGTTCTACCAACTGTGATTTTTTAGTTACCTGGAAAAGTTTGGGATCTGAAGACGTTGAATTCAGCCTGGCTAGGAAGACTACTGAGACTGACTACTGGATAGGTGTCGGATTTTCGGATAACCCAAAAATGGTGAATTATTTTATCAAGTGGCATTTCTTGTTTCTATACAGTTGTCTTTCACATACTATAGCTATATTATACATGTTACATTAAATTCTAGATTATGGTAAGTATGTCTTTTACTTGTTGTTAAGCCCCCATCATGAAGTAGCGGAAGGGCATATCAAGGGTTCAACGCAAGACTATCGTAACTCCTATGTATTTATGTAGGAGTTACGATAGTCTTGCACAGAACCCTTGATATAGTGTTGTCCATCTGTGTCAGAATTGTGTCTGGCCCATATGTTTGTCTACATTAGGTGGTGTAATGAGGTGGTCAGTGGTTGGTTACTCATGTACTGTTTCATCGAAACCATATTTACTCTGTTGTCAATTATAAAGTTGTACATTTTGACTGTTCATCTACATGCTGCTAAAAATAGAAATGCCGAAGTTACATGCATAACTCTTATTTAAGTGAATGCATGATTTACAACATTAAGGAAGCATCAACATTTAATCTACTGATTCAAGGTTACACACTAAACTGTTGGTGTATATACTTGATTTGTTGCATAAAGTGATTTATAACATTGTTTAAATTCTGATTTATTATGTTTTTCTTAGCAACATGATTGCAACTGAAGTTCTTGTGTGTAATTCTTGGTTTTTACAAGGAAAATATAGTGTTGATGTATTTTGATACATTTACTAGGAAATGATAGTATTGATTATTTTGATATATTAGGAAATGATAGTGTTGATGTATTTTGATACATTTACTAGGAAATGATAGTATTGATGTATTTTGATATATTAGGAAATGATAGTGTTGATTTATTTTGATATATTTACTTGGAAATGATAGTGTTGATGTATTTTGATATATTTACTAGGAAATGATTGTTATGATATATTTACTAGGAAATGATAGTGTTGATGTATTTTGATAAATTTACTGGGAAATGATAGTGTTGCAGGAAATGATAAGTGTTGATGTATTTTGATATATTTACTAGGAAATGATAGTGTTGATGTATTTTGATACATTTACTAGGAAATGATAGTATTGGTGTATTTTGATACATTTACTAGGAAATGTTAGTGTTGATGTATTTTGATACATTTACTAGGAAATGTTAGTGTTGATGTATTTTGATACATTTACTAGGAAATGATAGTGTTGATGTATTTTGATACATTTACTAGGAAATGATAGTATTGATGTATTTTGATACATTTACTAGGAAATGATAGTATTGGTGTATTTTGATATATTTACTAGGAAATGATAGTATTGATGTATTTTGATAAATTTACTAGGAAATGATAGTATTGGTGTATTTTGATACATTTACTAGGAAATGTTAGTGTTGATGTATTTTGATATATTTGCTAGGAAATGATAGTGTTGATGTATTTTGATACATTTACTAGGAAATGATAGTATTGATTATTTTGATATATTAGGAAATGATAGTGTTGATGTATTTTGATACATTTACTAGGAAATGATAGTATTGATGTATTTTGATATATTAGGAAATGATAGTGTTGATTTATTTTGATATATTTACTTGGAAATGATAGTGTTGATGTATTTTGATATATTTACTAGGAAATGATTGTTATGATATATTTACTAGGAAATGATAGTGTTGATGTATTTTACTAAATTTACTGGGAAATGATAGTGTTGCAGGAAATCATAAGTGTTGATGTATTTTGATATATTTACTAGGAAATGATAGTGTTGATGTATTTTGATACATTTACTAGGAAATGATAGTATTGGTGTATTTTGATACATTTACTAGGAAATGTTAGTGTTGATGTATTTTGATACATTTACTAGGAAATGTTAGTGTTGATGTATTTTGATACATTTACTAGGAAATGATAGTGTTGATGTATTTTGATACATTTACTAGGAAATGATAGTATTGATGTATTTTGATACATTTACTAGGAAATGATAGTATTGGTGTATTTTGATATATTTACTAGGAAATGATAGTATTGATGTATTTTGATAAATTTACTAGGAAATGATAGTATTGGTGTATTTTGATACATTTACTAGGAAATGTTAGTGTTGATGTATTTTGATATATTTGCTAGGAAATGATAGTGTTGATGTATTTTGATACTTTTACTAGGAAATGATAGTATTGATGTATTTTGATACATTTACTAGGAAATGATAGTATTGATGTATTTTGATATATTTACTGGGAAATGATAGTGTTGTTGTATTTTGATATATTTACAGGGAAATAATAGTGTTGTTGTATTTTGATATATTTACTGGGAAATGATATTGTTGATGTATTTTGATATATTAACAGGGAAATAATAGTGTTGATGTATTTTGATGTATTTACTGGGAAATGATAGTGTTGCAGGAAATGATAGTGTTGATGTATTTTGATATATTTACAGGGAAATAATAGTGTTGTTGTATTTTGATATATTTACAGGGGAATGATATTGTTGATGTATTTTGATATATTAACAAGGAAATAATAGTGTTGATGTATTTTGATATATTTACAGGGAAATGATAGTGTTGTTGCTTGTGTTGCTAACAATGGCGATGTTCTTCCTCGAGTTGCATATAATACGCCGACTTATACAAATCAACTTCTTAGCAGTGTAAGTCATTCCTATATTATTTCCATTTTATGAACAACAAGTACGAGGGTTGATCCAGAATTAAGTTGACTTTTTTAATAAATGAAACATGTTTCCACATAGAACATTGAAATTTTATATACAGTACATTTAACATATCATATACAAATATGGAAAGTTTCACAGCAATACATGCACAATTAGACGAATTGACCCTTCCTCAGATATTTAATTGACAGTCCGATTCGCCAATCAGATAACGGGAATTCGACACACCCCCAGCAGCTCGCTTACCTTAGACAAACCTTAGACAAACAGGAAGAGATTACCGCGCGATAAAAATAAGGTTTAATAGATTCCTGATAGCATTGTGATTATATTATGTGAATATGTGACAATGGTGAAAAGATGCGGCTACTTATTCGGACAGCAGAAATCTGGAGAGACTAGAAAAAATGAAATATTTATTTATATCGTCTTTACTTGAATGGGGCAGACATTAGCCATTATATTGAAGGTTCTTGCCACCTGAAATAAGTTGAAAATGGAAATAACTACCAATATAATGGCTACAAACAAATAATGTCAATATTCTTATGAAATTTAAAAAAATAAAACCCACCTGTCGTAAATGAGTTCCGGCCTGCATCATTCCGACGGCTCTGGCGCGTTCTTCTTCATTCTCACCATGTTTTGTGTTTTTCAAAAAGGATTTTCATCAGCAATGACAAAAGTGTACACGAACACGTGCAAATATGTGTCCATGCCCCGCACGTGCAAAACGTGCTATAAACGTCAATACGCCTAATACGATTAGCTGGCTAAAAAAAATCAATAATTCGCTGCATTACCTGTTCAAATATCGGTATGGGAAATTTTGTGTGAATGCATGCATTATTAGAAAAATAATGATACAATATAAACTGACCGATTAGGAATTTTGTTGAGTGTACATCTTTCTTGAACAAATACAATCAATACATTAGGAGTTAATTCTTTGTTAATGCATGTTTAGTGGTGTTTTAAACATAGGAAATATATTTTTCATGTTTGTTTAGGTAAACAACTGAACAAACAATGAGTATGATATTACTTGAATGGAACAAAGTGCCACTAAATTTACTTTCAAGTTATATCTGGAAGATAAGAACATTAATTTTCTGTCAAAATGCTTGATTAAGTTGTGTTGGGGTAAATGAGGCAAATTTCAATATTGAACCACAAAAATTAAGTCATGATTATGCCTGGAACAATAATATATCTGAATTGTATAATTTGAACATATTCAAAAGTTGTTTTCTGGTACAAAATAAAGAAAAGTACTACACATTTAAACTCTTATACTCTGAAATATTGATTTGTCCTGATTTATATTTAATGTGGCAAATATACAATGGTTGTGATGGGTTTTATACATTGTTATACACAGCTGAATGTGGCAAATATACAATGGTTGTGATGGGTTTAAACATTGTTATACACAGCAAATATACAATGGTTGTGATGGAAACATTGTTATACACAGCAAATATACAATGGTTGTGATGGAAACATTGTTATACACAGCAAATATACAATGGTTGTGATGGAAACATTGTTATACACAGCAAATATACCATGGTTGTGATGGAAACATTGTTATACACAGCAAATATACAATGGTTGTGATGGAAACATTGTTATACACAGCAAATATACAATGGTTGTGATGGGTTTAAACATTGTTATACACAGCAAATATACAATGGTTGTGATGGAAACATTGTTATACACAGCAAATATACAATGGTTGTGATGGAAACATTGTTATACACAGCAAATATACAATGGTTGTGATGGAAACATTGTTATACACAGCAAATATACAATGGTTGTGATGGGTTTGAACATTGTTATACACAGCAAATATACAATGGTTGTGATGGGTTTGAACATTGTTATACACAGCAAATATACAATGGTTGTGATGGGTTTAAACATTGTTATACACAGCAAATATACAATGGTTGTGATGGAAACATTGTTATACACAGCAAATATACAATGGTTGTGATGGAAACATTGTTATACACAGCAAATATACAATGGTTGTGATGGAAACATTGTTATACACAGCAAATATACAATGGTTGTGATGGGTTTGAACATTGTTATACACAGCAAATATACAATGGTTGTGATGGAAACATTGTTATACACAGCAAATATACAATGGTTGTGATGGAAACATTGTTATACACAGCAAATATACAATGGTTGTGATGGAAACATTGTTATACACAGCAAATATACAATGGTTGTGATGGAAACATTGTTATACACAGCAAATATACAATGGTTGTGATGGAAACATTGTTATACACAGCAAATATACAATGGTTGTGATGGGTTTGAACATTGTTATACACAGCAAATATACAATGGTTGTGATGGAAACATTGTTATACACAGCAAATATACAATGGTTGTGATGGGTTTGAACATTGTTATACACAGCAAATATACAATGGTTGTGATGGAAACATTGTTATACACAGCAAATATACAATGGTTGTGATGGGTTTAAAACATTGTTATACACAGCAAATATACAATGGTTGTGATGGGTTTGAAACATTGTTATACACAGCAAATATACAATGGTTGTGATGGGTTTGAAACATTGTTATACACAGCAAATATACAATGGTTGTGATGGGTTTGAAACATTGTTATACACAGCAAATATACAATGGTTGTGATGGAAACATTGTTATACACAGCAAATATACAATGGTTGTGATGGGTTTAAAACATTGTTATACACAGCAAATATACAATGGTTGTGATGGGTTTGAAACATTGTTATACACAGCAAATATACAATGGTTGTGATGGGTTTGAAACATTGTTATACACAGCAAATATACAATGGTTGTGATGGGTTTGAAACATTGTTATAAACAGCAAATATACAATGGTTGTGATGGAAACATTGTTATACACAGCAAATATACAATGGTTGTGATGGAAACATTGTTATACACAGCAAATATACAATGGTTGTGATGGGTTTGAACATTGTTATACACAGCAAATATACAATGGTTGTGATGGGTTTGAAACATTGTTATAAACAGCAAATATACAATGGTTGTGATGGAAACATTGTTATACACAGCAAATATACAATGGTTGTGATGGAAACATTGTTATACACAGCAAATATACAATGGTTGTGATGGGTTTAAACATTGTTATACACAGCAAATATACAATGGTTGTGATGGAAACATTGTTATACACAGCAAATATACAATGGTTGTGATGGAAACATTGTTATACACAGCAAATATACAATGGTTGTGATGGAAACATTGTTATACACAGCAAATATACAATGGTTGTGATGGGTTTGAACATTGTTATACACAGCAAATATACAATGGTTGTGATGGGTTTGAACATTGTTATACACAGCAAATATACAATGGTTGTGATGGGTTTAAACATTGTTATACACAGCAAATATACAATGGTTGTGATGGAAACATTGTTATACACAGCAAATATACAATGGTTGTGATGGAAACATTGTTATACACAGCAAATATACAATGGTTGTGATGGAAACATTGTTATACACAGCAAATATACAATGGTTGTGATGGGTTTGAACATTGTTATACACAGCAAATATACAATGGTTGTGATGGAAACATTGTTATACACAGCAAATATACAATGGTTGTGATGGAAACATTGTTATACACAGCAAATATACAATGGTTGTGATGGAAACATTGTTATACACAGCAAATATACAATGGTTGTGATGGAAACATTGTTATACACAGCAAATATACAATGGTTGTGATGGGTTTGAACATTGTTATACACAGCAAATATACAATGGTTGTGATGGAAACATTGTTATACACAGCAAATATACAATGGTTGTGATGGGTTTGAACATTGTTATACACAGCAAATATACAATGGTTGTGATGGAAACATTGTTATACACAGCAAATATACAATGGTTGTGATGGGTTTAAAACATTGTTATACACAGCAAATATACAATGGTTGTGATGGGTTTGAAACATTGTTATACACAGCAAATATACAATGGTTGTGATGGGTTTGAAACATTGTTATACACAGCAAATATACAATGGTTGTGATGGGTTTGAAACATTGTTATACACAGCAAATATACAATGGTTGTGATGGAAACATTGTTATACACAGCAAATATACAATGGTTGTGATGGGTTTAAAACATTGTTATACACAGCAAATATACAATGGTTGTGATGGGTTTGAAACATTGTTATACACAGCAAATATACAATGGTTGTGATGGGTTTGAAACATTGTTATACACAGCAAATATACAATGGTTGTGATGGGTTTGAAACATTGTTATAAACAGCAAATATACAATGGTTGTGATGGAAACATTGTTATACACAGCAAATATACAATGGTTGTGATGGAAACATTGTTATACACAGCAAATATACAATGGTTGTGATGGGTTTGAACATTGTTATACACAGCAAATATACAATGGTTGTGATGGGTTTGAAACATTGTTATAAACAGCAAATATACAATGGTTGTGATGGAAACATTGTTATACACAGCAAATATACAATGGTTGTGATGGAAACATTGTTATACACAGCAAATATACAATGGTTGTGATGGGTTTGAACATTGTTATACACAGCAAATATACAATGGTTGTGATGGAAACATTGTTATACACAGCAAATATACAATGGTTGTGATGGAAACATTTTTATACACAGCAAATATACAATGGTTGTGATGGGTTTGAAACATTGTTATACACAGCAAATATACAATGGTTGTGATGGAAACATTGTTATACACAGCAAATATACAATGGTTGTGATGGAAACATTGTTATACACAGCAAATATACAATGGTTGTGATGGAAACATTGTTATACACAGCAAATATACAATGGTTGTGATGGGTTTGAAACATTGTTATACACAGTAAATATACAATGGTTGTGATGGGTTTGAAACATTGTTATACACAGCAAATATACAATGGTTGTGATGGAAACATTGTTATACACAGCAAATATACAATGGTTGTGATGGGTTTGAAACATTGTTATACACAGCAAATATACAATGGTTGTGATGGGTTTAAACATTGTTATACACAGCAAATATACAATGGTTGTGATGGGTTTAAACATTGTTATACACAGCAAATATACAATGGTTGTGATGGAAACAATGTTATACACAGCAAATATACAATGGTTGTGATGGAAACATTGTTATACACAGCAAATATACAATGGTTGTGATGGAAACATTGTTATACACAGCAAATATACAATGGTTGTGATGGAAACATTGTTATACACGGCATATATACAATGGTTGTGATGGGTTTGAAACATTGTTATACACAGCAAATATACAATGGTTGTGATGGGTTTATACATTGTTATACACAGCTGAAACTGCAATTGTCAGTTACAGTCGGATATTTTGAATAATGAAAACTTTGCAATTATCAAATATGTTATATATAAAGAAAATATATTATATATAAAAATCATACTATTGTCAAATACTTTGAGGCCAAGGTGTGAACATACCTTATATCAGAAACACAGTTTTGAACATAGAGAGCAAAATTTACTTTAGATGTTTGATTGTCAACATGTCGGCATTTATTCCATTTTTTCCAAATTTGCAGTCTAATTTTGGTGTAACTAGTGTAAGTCAATCCCTCAGTGATGGCATATTGAGTTGCACATTTAGACGGAAGAGGAATTTTACTCTGGCTGATGGCGCTTTGGGCCGACGGCGACGAGCTGCCGAAGATGAGGCAAAATTCTTTGATCTTAGTACAGAGTGGTATTTGCTTGTTGCCCATGGTCCAGCTGTCCAAGGTAAGTAACAACACTCCTGAATGATTCTGACTTTGTATCACTTTAAATTTTCTCGGCAAGAGTAAAGACTGATAACAATAGTTACTATCTGATATGGATAGTTGTTGCTGAAGATCTGATTGGGACAGAAAGGCGTTGTAATTTTACTTCATGTAGAACAGTGTTGTAGAAAGGGGAATGTGTTGTCGACAGGGTTTGTGCTGTGGATAGGGGTTGTGGTGTAGATAGAGAATGCAGGTGTTGTGTTGTAGATAACCGTGGTATTGAGCCATCTAACTGCTGTCGGACCGAGCAATTAGTTTGAGCCATCTACCTGTTTGAGGCATCTACCGTATACGTGTATTTGTAGGAACTGACTGTCACAGGTGTAAGTGTACTGAACGCATGGCATTTGTGTGGTGTTAGTGTTTTCATACTGAATGCACGTCAACCAATAGTCACAGCATTGTTCATAAAAGTAATAATTAAAAAAGAAACTAAAACATATTTAAATAAATGATTCGTTTATTCTTACACACATGAATAATATACAGACACGATAGTAAACAATTACGATGTTCTATTTTTTTTGACAAACAGTACTAACACAGTTGTTGCTCGTGGCAGACATACAACATTTTTTCTTTGTTGTTCATTTTGATAATGATGGAAGTAATGAATGTCTGTTCGTATTTATATCAATGTCGACATTTGAAGGATTTTACTCAATGAAGTTTGCGCTTTTGATTAAGATATTACTCAAAGACGATGTTGTATATGCTTTTATTTATCGTCGCCACCGGTTTCCCATATGGGCGACTCCTCCGGAAGAATGTTAGTCATATTAGATTTGGAGGATAGTGCATGATACAGAAGATGCCCCAGTTCCAGAAGCACCCCTGGTTCTTTTACGTGCTCGATGTAAAGCATCATACACGGGACCTCGGTTTTTAAAGTCTCGTCCGAAAGACGATAATTTGTTTCTGAATTTTATTCACTCAGCAATCAATAGACAATTAATAATTAAAAATTCCAGTTTGGACTTCATTTAATATTTAATAGATTCATTAAGTGATTTGTTTGTCACATAATTGCATGTAAACTGTATTGTATATAGTACAACCATCAAGTTATTATCACTACATGGGAATAACACGTGTCACCAATCTTACCTGTCAACAAACAATTGAATATCCCTCTGTCCATGAAAGGTGTGAATTATTGTATTGTTCGACCTATCTATGGTGAACAATGAATGAAATGGTATCTAGGGACTGCAAACCCTGTTGGAGTGTTCGACCTAACTCCGTTCGAGTGATCTACTGTTCGATAATATGAAATAAGAAGGGGTTTCGTCGGGACCTAAGAACCTGTTCGAGGTATCTACTGTGTTCGAGCCAAAACTGTTCGAGGTTTCAAAGTTTTACTGTACATTTTTGTTGTGTATCATCTGTTGTGGTATTGCTGTATTTATGTATGCCTATGTACTATTGTGTATCATCTGTTGTGGTATTGCTGTATTTATGTATGCCTATGTACTATTGTGTATCATCTGTTGTGCTATTGCTGTATTTATCTATGCCTATGTACTATTGTGTATCATCTGTTGTGCTATTGCTGTATTTATGTATGCCTATGTACTATTGTGTATCATCTGTTGTGCTATTGCTGTATTTATGTATGCCTATGTACTATTGTGTATCATCTGTTGTGCTATTGCTGTATTTGTGTATGCCTATGTACTATTGTGAATACTAGAGTACCATTACATGAAACTGGGTATGTGGGGCAAAATGCCTTGAAGCAGTTCAATTTATTTTGCCCCCCCCCCCTCCTTCAAACAAGAGAGGGCATATTGGTTTGCACATGTCGGTCAGTCTGTCGGTTGGTCTGTAATCCTTTCCATTTCTATTAATAACATGAGAATTCCTTGACCTATTATCCTCAAACTTGGTCTACGCATTCATCTTGGGTAGCAGAGGAAGACTATTGATTTTGGGGTCATGGGGTGAAGGGTCAAGGTCATAAGTCAATTGTATTTAGAACAACTCTCATTAATTGGAGTGTTGATAATGACAATATTGTGGACTTCTATTGTACATGACTATCTATATAAATTTAAGGTCAGTTCATCGCATATACGAGATGAGCTCTTTCATTACTTACAGCTAACAAACATCATGTTGTTACTGTTTCCGATATGTCACTAATCAAACTATGCATCCATGAAACTCTTTTTTTTACCATTTTTACAACAAAACATTTCCAGCATGTATATTTGAGCATACTTTGAACTTGCTTATGCAATTGTACAAAATATTACTCTGACAAAAACATGAAGGGGCATAATGTTTAACAGACATCTCTTGTTTACAATGTAATGATGTTCAAATATATGAGCATGTTTGAGTAGTTATCTTATTTTCTTTCAGGAAGTATCACAAAACATGCTGAATATCCCAAAATATCTACAAAGAAAATCAATTTCCTTACTTTAGATTCTGGTGAATCTACCCCACCACGGGATAAAGACATGGGAGTATGTTGTATCTATTGTTATTTAAGTAATCAGTTTATTTAACATTCTCCTCAAATACCCTAAATGACTCGAACTGACAGTGACATGGGAGTATGTTGTATCTATTGTTATTTAAGTAATCAGTTTATTTAACATTCTCCTCAAATATCCTAAATGACTCGAACTGACAGTGACATGGGAGTATGTTGTATCTGTTGTCATTTAAGTAATCAGTTTATTTAACATTCTCCTCAAATATCCTAAATGACTGGAGCTGACAGTGAACCAGAAAATACATTTACATGTTTTTTCATCAAGTTAAGTATTGTAATTGTTGTCTTGTTAAATGGCTCTTTGTTTGTCAGATGAGACTTTGTCTTCATGTTCGTTGTTTGAAGCACAGTTTTGTTTCCCTCACATTTTATATTGTTTTATACTGCTAGGATCTGTGTGGGAATGCAATGATTATTTATTGTGACAGTAAACACTTATTCAGTCATTATTTAAAATTGATCCAAGCATAGTTTATTAATGTGGGATAAATTACAATCCAGATGCATGGACAACAAGTTATTAGCTCGTCTGTTTCAGACAGATTAGGTAATGTCATAGCTTCCTCAGCGTCCGCCGTCTGTTGTCCGCCGTATGTTTGGTTAAGTTTTTTTTTAAAGTCCACTTTTTCTCGGTTACTATTCATGGTAGAGCTTTGTAACTCAACATAGTTGTCTTTCATCATAATAGCATCCACCAGGACACGTTTCATAGCTCTTAACTGCATTTAGTCAAAGTTATGCCCCCTTTTCACTTAGAATTCTGGTTAAGTTTTTGTCTGCTTTTTCTCAGTAACTGTTTTTTTTCTCCCTCACAACAACAACAAAAATATTTTTTTTACTTTTGTATTTTGTTTGTTTATAACTCCGATACAACAAGGGGTGGGGATGGTTCCAACTGAAAACAATTTTTTACTTTATCAATTTTTTTAATTTCTAAACTCACAACAACAAAAAATTGTTTTTACTTTTCCATTTTTCTTTATTCTAAACTCGCAACACAACAAAAGTCTTCAAGAGGTGTGTGTGGCGATGGGGTCCTATTATGTTCGTGATGGGTGAAAAAAAACACCTTCAGGCAGGGGCGGTTTCCAACCCCCGCCCCCCCCCCCCCTCAATTTTTTTACTTTTTCATTTTTTTTTTATTTCTAAACTCACAACAACAAAAGTCTTTGGGTGTGTTCCAACAATTTTTATTAAAATTCTTCGGAACAAACCCCCTCCCTCACATCAGGCACCTGCAAGCGGTGCTCTTGTTTTTAAATTTTATATTGAGCTTGATATTTGAAATTAATAATTATTAATCATAGTGTCTACAGTCAATTTTGGAATGTGACATAATAGTGCTTGTATCGATCAATATTGACCCTTTTTAGACCTAATGCGGGTTGGACATATTTGTGAAGCAGGGTACTGTCACTATGTCATACTGTGGGTAATAATTGTGTCATACTGTGGGTAATTGTGTCATACTGTGGGTAATTGTGTCATACTGTGGGTAATTGTGGTAGTCTGTTACAACGCTGAACACATCAAACTGTTAAATTGTATTTTCTGTGGTGTTGAAGATGACTGTGACAACTATTTTTGTGACCATATACACACAACTTCTGACCCAAGTTAATTTACACGAAAATGATGTCAGGTCGCTGTGGTGTAGTGGTTAGCATAACGGACCGGCAATCTGTAGACCTGGGTTTGATTCCCGGTAGCGCCATTGACCGAATTTTCGTGTTTCTCAAACATGACTTTATTTCTGTAGCAACTTTTCCTTCTTTTTTAAATCAGAATATTAAGAATGATTAATTTGAAATGTTTTTGTGTTATACTTTAGACTGTAGAAAAAAGTGATGAATGTGGGAAAACAGTTGGATGTTTTCATGACTGTGATGCTAGTGGTAAATGTGGATTTTTACTGACTTGGAAAGATGAAGGTGAAGATATTGCTCTGTCATTATCCTGTAAACGTGGAACCAGCTCATTCTGTGCTATAGGATTGTCAAAAGATGATAAAATGGTATCTAGGATTATTTTATGAAATTATACTTTTTAAGTATTTTAAAACTCATGCAGCTCTCTTATATACTTAAAATATATTCACACTAAGATTTTTAAAATTCAGTCTCTTTTGTGAACACATTTTATGTGAAATATGATGGTTCAATGTCCCCCTGTTCAAAGTCACAGTTTACAAAATGTAATAGGTAAATACAATTAAATGAATGTTTCACTATGATAATGCTATGTACTGAAATGGTATTATTACATGTTTATTGTTATACTAACATGTGTCCGTTGGGAAAGAACAATTACAACAGGAAACATCAGACTAGAGGTTAACAACATCAATATTGACTCTTGCATTATACAGATGCAGGTTTTCTGGTTCCGACCAGCTTGGCCCTCTTGTTGTGATAGGATTTTCTGGTTCCGACCAGCTTGGCCCTCTTGTTGTGATAAGATTTTCTGGTTCCGACCAGCTTGGCCCTCTTGTTGTGATAGGATTTTCTGGTTCCGACCAGCTTGGCCCTCTTGTTGTGATAAGATGTTCTGGTTCCGACCAGCTTGGCCCTCTTGTTGTGATAAGATTTTCTGGTTCCGACCAGCTTGGCCCTCTTGTTGTGATAAGATGTTCTGGTTCCGACCAGCTTGGCCCTCTTGTTGTGATAAAATTTTCTGGTTCCGACCAGCTTGGCCCTCTTGTTGTGATAAGATTTTCTGGTTCCGACCAGCTTGGCCCTCTTGTTGTGATAAGATGTTCTGGTTCCGACCAGCTTGGCCCTCTTGTTGTGATAGGATTTTCTGGTTCCGACCAGCTTGGCCCTCTTGTTGTGATAAGATTTTCTGGTTCCGACCAGCTTGGCCCTCTTGTTGTGATAAGGTTTTCTGGTTCCGACCAGCTTGGCCCTCTTGTTGTGATAAGGTTTTCTGGTTCCGACCAGCTTGGCCCTCTTGTTGTGATAAGGTTTTCTGGTTCCGACCAGCTTGGCCCTCTTGTTGTGATAAGATGTTCTGGTTCCGACCAGCTTGGCCCTCTTGTTGTGATAGGATTTTCTGGTTCCGACCAGCTTGGCCCTCTTGTTGTGATAGGATTTTCTGGTTCCGACCAGCTTGGCCCTCTTGTTGTGATAAAATTTTCTGGTTCCGACCAGCTTGCCCCTCTTGTTGTGATAGGATTTTCTGGTTCCGACCAGCTTGGCCCTCTTGTTGTGATAAGATTTTCTGGTTCCGACCAGCTTGGCCCTCTTGTTGTGATAAGATTTTCTGGTTCCGACCAGCTTGGCCCTCTTGTCGTGATAAGATTTTCTGGTTCCGACCAGCTTGGCCCTCTTGTTGTGATAAGGTTTTCTGGTTCCGACCAGCTTGGCCCTCTTGTTGTGATAAGGTTTTCTGGTTCCGACCAGCTTGGCCCTCTTGTTGTGATAGGATTTTCTGGTTCCGACCAGCTTGGCCCTCTTGTTGTGATAAGATGTTCTGGTTCCGACCAGCTTGGCCCTCTTGTTGTGATAGGATTTTCTGGTTCCGACCAGCTTGGCCCTCTTGTTGTGATAAGATTTTCTGGTTCCGACCAGCTTGGCCCTCTTGTTGTGATAAGATTTTCTGGTTCCGACCAGCTTGGCCCTCTTGTTGTGATAGGATTTTCTGGTTCCGACCAGCTTGGCCCTCTTGTTGTGATAGGATTTTCTGGTTCCAGCTTGGCCCTCTTGTTGTGATAAGATTTTCTGGTTCCGACCAGCTTGGCCCTCTTGTTGTGATAAGATTTTCTGGTTCCGACCAGCTTGGCCCTCTTGTTGTGATAAGGTTTTCTGGTTCCGACCAGCTTGGCCCTCTTGTTGTGATAAGGTTTTCTGGTTCCGACCAGCTTGGCCCTCTTGTTGTGATAAGGTTTTCTGGTTCCGACCAGCTTGGCCCTCTTGTTGTGATAAGATTTTCTGGTTCCGACCAGCTTGGCCCTCTTGTTGTGATAGCATTTTCTGGTTCCGACCAGCTTGGCCCTCTTGTTGTGATAAGATTTTCTGGTTCTGACAATCTCTGCCCTCTTGTTGTGATAGGATTTTCTGGTTCCGACATTCTCCGCCCTCTTGTTGTGATAAAATTTTCAGTTTCTGACATTTTCCACCCTCTTGTTGTGATAAGATTTTCAGCTTCTGACATTCTCCGCCATATTGTTGTGATAAGATTTTCAGCTTCTGACATTCTCCGCCCTCTTGTTGTGATAAGGTTTTCTGGTTCTGACATTCTCCACCTTCTTGTTGTGATAAGATTTTCAGCTTCGGACATTCTCCACCGTATTGTTGTGATAAGATTTTCAGCTTCTGAAATCTCTGCCCTCCTTTTGTGATAAGTTTTTAGGTTCTGACAATCTCTGCCCTCTTGTCATGATAAGGTTTTCAGGTTCCAACAATCTCTGCCCTCTTGTCATGATAAGGTTTTCAGGTTCCAACAATCTCTGCCCTCTTGTCATGATAAGGTTTTCAGGTTCCAACAATCTCTGCCCTCTTGTCATGCTAAGGTTTTCAGGTTCCAACAATCTCCGCCCTCTTGTCATGATAAGGTTTTCAGGTTCCAACAATCTCTGCCCTCTTGTCATGATAAGGTTTTCAGGTTCCAACAATCTCCGCCCTCTTGTCATGATAAGGTTTTCAGGTTCCAACAATCTCTGCCCTCTTGTCATGATAAGGTTTTCAGGTTCCAACAATCTCTGCCCTCTTGTCATGATAAGGTTTTCAGGTTCCAACAATCTCTGCCCTCTTGTCATGATAAGGTTTTCAGGTTCCAACAATCTCTGCCCTCTTGTCATGATAAGGTTTTCAGGTTCCAACAATCTCCGCCCTCTTGTCATGATAAGGATTTCAGGTTCCAACAATCTCCGCCCTCTTGTCATGATAAGGTTTTCAGGTTCCAACAATCTCTGCCCTCTTGTCATGATAAGGTTTTCAGGTTCCGACAATCTCCGCCCTCTTGTCATGATAAGGTTTTCAGGTTCTGACAATCTCCGCCCTCTTGTCATGATAAGGTTTTCAGGTTCCAACAATCTCTGCCCTCTTGTCATGATAAGGTTTTCAGGTTCCAACAATCTCTGCCCTCTTGTCATGATAAGGTTTTCAGGTTCTGACAATCTCCACCCTCTTGTCATGCTAAGGTTTTCAGGTTCTGACAATCTCCGCCCTCTTGTCATGCTAAGGTTTTCAGGTTCTGACAATCTCCGCCCTCTTGTCATGATAAGGTTTTCAGGTTCCAACAATCTCTGCCCTCTTGTCATGATAAGGTTTTCAGGTTCCGACAATCTCCACCCTCTTGTCATGCTAAGGTTTTCAGGTTCTGACAATCTCCGCCCTCTTGTCATGCTAAGGTTTTCAGGTTCTGACAATCTCCGCCCTCTTGTCATGATTAGGTTTTCAGGTTCCGACAATCTCCGCCCTCTTGTCATGCTAAGGTTTTCAGGTTCTGACAATCTCCGCCCTCTTGTCATGCTAAGGTTTTCAGGTTCTGACAATCTCCGCCCTCTTGTCATGATTAGGTTTTCAGGTTCTGACAATCTCCGCCCTCTTGTCATGATAAGGTTTTCAGGTTCCGACAATCTCCGCCCTCTTGTCATGCTAAGGTTTTCAGGTTCCGACAATCTCCGCCCTCTTGTCATGATTAGGTTTTCTGTTCCGATACAGCTTCAGCACAGAACCATGCTGTTTAAATCTTAGTACTCATTTCCCAATTAAGCAAACCCCATAATTTGACAGTTGTAGCATATTAAGAATATTTCTTCTGTTATGGTAGTGAGATGGTCTAACTGTCCTCGAAATACATTTTTAATTTGAGATGCTTGTGTTTATGATAAAAATCATATGATTAATATTACATGAAATACAAACATAGCTGTATTCCTTAGTTGTTCTCCCTTACACGATCTCATCTCTTGGTTTTTGTGCGCTGATGTTTTCCTGGGATTCGTGTGCTGAGGCATTGTCTTGTGAATGTGGTGTTCTTTGTACCAACTTAATCGTTTCTTTTATGGTACCAGCTCTACATGCTAGCCTTGCTTATTTAGGGAGAATTTACATGTTTAGAAATCTGTTACCAGGGTGACGATAGTGTGTTTGAATGTGTGGAAAACAATGGAGAAGTGAACATTTATGTGTCGTACAATCCGGGCAAATCAAATAACAGGCTCGATGAGGTAATGTATAAAAAATTATGTAGCTTACATGTTTTGGATCCATTTGAAGATATGAAGATATGATCGCTACTAACACATCTTACCAATGTTTATGAGTCAACATAAAGTTATAACTTGCATCTATAAGTAAACTACCTGTACTTCTATTATTCCAGGGCAATCAACCTTTCCGTGTTAATCTACAATCTTCATTACAGAACTCATCTATAAGATAATCCAATGCTTTGTGTTACTATAATCTTTATTTCTGTTTTAATTATTACCAACATCTCGGTGTTAATATGTATATGGCCAACTTAAATAGATGTATGTTTCATGCACATTCTCAGAATTACACTCAAATGTTTACAAACAAGTTAGAATGTCTGTGATTCATTTTATTTTTTATGAATTAGTAAAATCAAATGAAATGAGATACACTTCAGGGATCTAGATTTTTGTTTTAAAGACACTTGTCTCGTACTAACAGAAATGTAAAATTTTACTTGTCCGACATAGGAAGCTAGTTGTCGGAGAATAGCAGTCAATTTAAGAACAAATAAACATACACAATGATAGCTCCACAATCTAAAAGTAATAATCACATGTATGTGTTTGTGGGATTCTAAGGTTTGACTTACAACTGAACAATTGCTGATGTTGGTTAGCTTTAAAAACAGACTTGTCTGGGACTAACTTCAACTCAACTGTTGGTAGCCTGATTCAGCATTAGACTAGTACGGGACGTCAGGCTAGTGGATTTCTAGAGCCCTGCACTTTCAAAATATTAAAATCCTCATTTCATTTAAAGAACCTGTCTATTTTTCTATACAAATCAGCTATTCAGTTCCATATTTTACCCAATACTTGCAATATGATTTTAGCCGCACTTTGGACTGTCGTCAATCACAACCTCATACAACAGTGGTGTTCTAACGTGTACTTTTAAAAGACGGACGACTTATGCTCCTGCTGCCACTGGACGTAAAAAGCGAGCTACAGTTCCCTCATCGAGCACATACTTTGATATGAATAGTGACTGGAACCTGCTGCATGCATATGGGACTTCAATCGGAGGTGTGGTGTCTGTTCCTTTACTTATTAACTAGGTTTTCAAAGAAAACCAGGTTATTAAAATAACGTATGTCGTTGGGCAGGCGGGGGCGGCCGGGCGGTCGTCAAACAGGTGGTTTTCGGCGAATAACTTGAGTTCCGTTCAACGTATTGACATCAAACTTGGTGTATAGTAAGAACATGTGGGGATTGCTTTTGGGTTCAGTCCGTCAAAGGTCAAGGTCACCGTTTTTAAACTTAGCAATTTGGTTTCCGGCGAATAACTAAAGTTACGTTGATCATATTGACATCAAACTTAGTGTATAGTAAGAACATGTGGAGAGCTCGCTTGGGACTTAAAATTTAAAAATCAGTTTCCACTTAATATCTTCGCTATGCGTGGGTGTATTGACATCAAACTACGTGTATAGTTGTTGCATATATATAATATACAGATTGAGCCTTGGTTACAAATAACTACCTACTAAAACCTGGTTTGGGGGCATTGCCCATTTCTTGTTTCTTCATAGATTCAAATAAATTGGTACAAGTATGAGTCTCTCTTTGTGTCTTGTTTCTGTAAAATAAATATGTGAAGCAAAAATAAATAGAGGATCTTACATGAGTGCTGATGTGATATTGTTTTTATGAAACGAGTCGACTGAAAGCCGAGCGTAATATTCGTTCCAGTCGACGAGTTTCATAAAAACAATATCAAATAAGCATGAATGTAAGATTCTATTTTTCACATAACACCATAAATCTTTAAATAAACAATATTTTTAATAAATGCCGAAATTCAGAACAATTGTAAACACTATGCTGTCATTTAAAGTGACGTCACACTGGCCATTTATGACGTCATAAGTGACGTCACACTGGCTATTTATGTAACTAGTTACATATGATATTTATGTCACTGCTTTATGCCACTCCTGGAGTGCAAGTTATGTGATAAAAGTTATTAGCTAGGAACAGATTGTTTTCGTGAATTATTTACATTGAAAGACAGAACAACTGAAATTAAACTGATTAAATTGTTTTATTTCCTATACATGTACTTGAATTTATACAATAAAAAGATATTGTAATTTTGAATATTTTTTTATAGGTTTTCTGAACAAACATCAGACAACACCATTAGTGTCTTCTCAGAAAGCAGATTTCCAAAGTTTTATGGACTTAGGAGGCAGTGCTGGAAGTAAAACATTAATCAAATTACACGGTGAGTTGAAATCATGTCTGATATCTTTGTACTGTTTTGTTGCATAGACTTTATAGTAAAGATGATTCTTCTGATGTTGTGTCACTCAAACGATCAGTTAATTATTTCTACAAATCATCATCTGCATACATGTAATGCCTCACTTGTCACAGAAATATCAAAATAGTTGTTCATCTCATCATGTGCTCCAGTCTAAGCTGTCGTGGCCTAGGAACTGTCAGTAAAAATACTGGGGGTTTAATCGATTTAATAGCTAAGTAACATTGAAGCATGATTACTCAGGTGAGCGGTCATAACTCAAGGAGACTTTGTGTTTCTAGTGTTCAGTCAAATAATCCATATTACATTAATAAATGAGGATTAAAACTTTATTTTGCAGGGTATGTAGTTACATAATTTTTATTTGTGCAAAATTTATCTATAATTCACTTTGTTGGATTTTATTTCTTTCCAGGTATTTTCATGATTATAGCATGGATGGTGTGTGCTAGTATTGGTATATTTATAGCGAGGTTTTATAAACCAGTTTGGCCAGAAGGAACGGAATGGTGTGGACAAAAACGATGGTTTGTGGTAGGTTTCATTGTCATTTTATAAGCTCTGTCCATAATGAATTTATTAGAGAGAGAATAAGTAGCTACAGGGAACGCCACATACATAAGACAGTGCCTCCCCATGCAGACCTCCGGGAAAACAGCAATTCCCTTTACCTTATTCCCTTTACCTTATTCCCTTTACCTTATTCCCTTTACCTTATTCCCTTTACCTTATTCCCTTTACCTTATTCCCTTTACCTTATTCTCTTTACCTTATTCCCTTTACCTTATTCCCTTTACCTTATTCCCTTTACCTTATTCCCTTTACCTTATTCTCTTTACCTTATTCCCTTTACCTTATTCTCTTTACCTTATTCCCTTTACCTTATTCCCTTTACCTTATTCCCTTTACCTTATTCCCTTTACCTTATTCCCTTTACCTTATTCCCTTTACCTTATTCCCTTTACCTTATTCCCTTTACCTTATTCCTTTTACCTTATTCCCTTTACCTTATTCCCTTTACCTTATTCCCTTCACACTTTGACAATTTCCCTTTGGAATTAATGTATTTTCGTATTTGTTTCATATGCTAAATCGAAAATGCTTTTTAACACAGCAATAATTTTCTGTAGAAGTATTCATAAATTAGTACTGAAACAAATTATTTTATTTCTGTGTCAGATCAATCAGTTACACATATATTGGTTTTGGATGCAGGCCAATTGATGCTGCTGCCGAGATGTGCAAATTGTTAATTTTAAACTATACATCTCAGAAGTGAGATGAATAGTTTTACTTCATGGCCATACATGTTTTATTTGAAATTCTGTAAGAAAAAGTAACGTTATTCAAAATATTCAAGTGTGAAGAAACTTTTGGATGGCAGTGTATATTCATAAATTACTACAATGGAAACATGGAGGTATGACATGGACCAAATTATTGATTAATTAATTATGATCATACTATTTTGTCACTGACAATACCTTTACTATTTTAGTAGGTTTCGAACAGATTAATCAAAGAAAAGTTGCCTAGTTTCATCACCTAGTTACACTTAGATTACACTTTGATTCTTGCATTATCCTATATATAATCCTGGTTGTATTTGTTTCAGATGCATTGTGCATTATCCTATATATAATCCTGGTTGTATTTGTTTCAGATGCATCGTGCATTAATGGTTACCACAGTCTTACTGACTGCTGCTGCATTCATTGTGATATTTGTACATGTTGGAAAATGGTCGGAGGTTTGTTATTTTCTTGCCTTGTTTGTCAATCATTTTGAATGGGTAAGATAACCTCATGCATTATTATCCTGTTCTTGTAAGAATTAAAATTCATTTTTTTGAGCATTAGAAGGAAGAGACCAGTCATTCTGACAAGGATAAGTAGATTAGAAAACAGAATATTGATGTACTTTCTTTCCATGAAGTGAACAGCTCGGTATACAGGGGAGAGCTGTTAGATCTGAATATATCTATCCAAATGACTGATTTTTGGCAAACTTGTGATGTAATAAAGTAATATAACACACTGATGTATTTATCTTTTATATAACTTGGCATGTACAGAGTGTTAAATAAGTCTAATTGTTCACACTGGTAGCTACAGCTTTTTAGAAAACTAAAATCTAATCATGAATTACTGTTCTTAGGAACTCTTCCTCGAAGGAACACTGTCCGTAACTATAGCAACACAGTAAACAAACGATATCTCGTCTGTACTTACGAAAGAGATAGGTTTAGAAAAGCTTTCAAATTTGCAGCTGAAGTTAAAAGATGTAACATTATTTGAAGCTGGCTACTTAGAAAGATATTTTTGTGGAAATCCCGCAGATAGGTTTCAAAGAGGAAGGCAAGATTGAGGTTAAACTGTTCTTTCAATGATGCGAAGCAATCTGGACATCCTAGAGTCATTTGCAAGAGGGTTAACTGTATGATCAATAAAATAAAACTTGGTAAATATACAAGAAAAGTTTCAAATGATTGAAAAAGGAAAGGAAACAATGTGAGTCATGCCTCAGTGTGGAATTATATTCATAAAGAAAATGATTCTAAACGTCACAGATAAACATATGACCATTTTGTTCAAGATGGTGAGCTTCCGCACATATCTAAATGTACACAACAATGGTTACAAGAAAATGTTCCAAATTTCATAGCAAGGAAGAATGGCCAGGGAACTCGCCTGACTTATTAATACAATAACATTTTTATAGAGAATCATTGATGCAGATATTTACAAAGATCCTGTTCCTATAAAAGCATGACGTCATTGAGATGTTGGCTGCACTACGCTTGGTATAATATCTAATTTGAACATATACGTGGTCTCATTCATTCAATGCTACACAGATTAAAACGTGTTATAAAGAACAATGATGGACTCTCTGGATATTAACCTGTAAATTCTGTATTATTCTCATGTAAGAATAATAATATATTAAAACTTTGTGAACAAACTTTTTTAACACCCTGTACATCTACTTTCCTTTCATATCAACAGTCAATAAAGGAAATAACACAATGTAATATCATTACAATGAGACTGAACAAATCAACTGCCTCCTGAAAGTGAAAATGTGTAGATTATCTGGTGAAATTTTGAGTGATCAGGATCAAATAATTATTTTTTATTCATTGTTCTGTTAATTCAATAAGTAAAATATATTTTACAAATTTCTTCATCTTTGCTTCCTACTTCAAACGTTGTTCTTTGATTTGTTTCCTTGCATCTATGTAATCCTCCTTTTTCGGCACAGCCATACTAACATTGCTTTGCTATTTGCATATCAGTGTTGTGTAAACCAATCTAATCTTACGTTAGCCACTAAACCAACTTTTTTCAACTGAACAACGTTTGTAACCTTGATGTGGATTGGTTAACATTGCCATAAGGGTATGTTAGTTTACCGAAATCCACTGAATTTCGATGAATTTACCGGAGTGACCAGCAATCATAGCATCTCAGCATTTTTTAATTTTGCACAACAAATTTTAACCTTCAAATTGCGCTGACCATCTTTTTTAACGATGTTTCTTGTTATAATTTTTTGCTGACTTTTTGTTTCAGATTGTTGGGTCAAACTTTCAGAAAGCTCATCCAATAATTGGTACTGTTGTGATGGCTCTTGCTTTGATAAATGTAAGTCTTTACTTCATGTTGTATATGTAAGTCTTTACTTCATGTGATAAATGTAAGTCTTTACTTCATGTTGTAAATGTAAGTCTTTACTACATGTGATAAATGTAAGTCTTTACTTCATGTGATAAATGATGTAAGTCTTTACTTCATGTGATAAATGTAAGTCTTTACTACATGTTGTAAATGTAAGTCTTTACTTCATGTGATAAATGATGTAAGTCTTTACTTCATGTGATAAATGTAAGTCTTTACTTCATGTGATAAATGATGTAAGTCTTTACTTCATGTGATAAATGTAAGTCTTTACTACATGTGATAAATGTAAGTCTTTACTTCATGTTGTAAATGTAAGTCTTTACTTCATGTTGTAAATGTAAGTCTTTACTTCATGTGATAAATGATGTAAGTCTTTACTTCATGTGATAAATGTAAGTCTTTACTTCATGTGATAAATGATGTAAGTCTTTACTTCATGTGATAAATGTAAGTCTTTACTACATGTGATAAATGTAAGTCTTTACTTCATGTTGTAAATGTAAGTCTTTACTTCATGTTGTAAATGTAAGTCTTTACTTCATGTTGTATATGTAAGTCTTTACTTCATGTTGTATATGTAAGTCTTTACTTCATGTTGTATATGTAAGTCTTTACTTCATGTTGTATATGTAAGTCTTTACTTCATGTTGTAAATGTAAGTCTTTACTTCATGTGATAAATGTAAGTCTTTACTTCATGTTGTAAATGTAAGTCTTTACTTCATGTGATAAATGATGTAAGTCTTTACTTCATGTTGTATATGTAAGTCTTTACTTCATGTGATAAATTTAAGTCTTTACTTCATGTTGTAAATGTAAGTCTTTACTTCATGTGATCAATGTAAGTCTTTACTTCATGTTGTAAATGTAAGTCTTTACTTCATGTTGTATATGTAAGTCTTTACTTCATGTTGTAAATGTAAGTCTTTACTTCATGTTGTATATGTAAGTCTTTACTTCATGTGATAAATGTAAGTCTTTACTTCATGTTGTAAATGTAAGTCTTTACTTCATGTGATAAATGATGTAAGTCTTTACTTCATGTTGTATATGTAAGTCTTTACTTCATGTTGTAAATGTAAGTCTTTACTTCATGTTGTATATGTAAGTCTTTACTTCATGTTGTAAATGTAAGTCTTTACTTCATGTTGTAAATGTAAGTCTTTACTTCATGTTGTAAATGTAAGTCTTTACTTCATGTGATAAATGTAAGTCTTTACTTCATGTTGTAAATGTAAGTCTTTACTACATGTGATAAATGTAAGTCTTTACTTCATGTTGTAAATGTAAGTCTTTACTTCATGTTGTAAATGTAAGTCTTTACTTCATGTTGTATATGTAAGTCTTTACTTCATGTTGTATATGTAAGTCTTTACTTCATGTTGTATATGTAAGTCTTTACTTCATGTTGTATATGTAAGTCTTTACTTCATGTTGTAAATGTAAGTCTTTACTTCATGTGATAAATGTAAGTCTTTACTTCATGTTGTAAATGTAAGTCTTTACTTCATGTGATAAATGATGTAAGTCTTTACTTCATGTTGTATATGTAAGTCTTTACTTCATGTGATAAATTTAAGTCTTTACTTCATGTTGTAAATGTAAGTCTTTACTTCATGTGATAAATGTAAGTCTTTACTTCATGTTGTAAATGTAAGTCTTTACTTCATGTTGTATATGTAAGTCTTTACTTCATGTTGTAAATGTAAGTCTTTACTTCATGTTGTAAATGTAAGTCTTTACTTCATGTTGTAAATGTAAGTCTTTACTTCATGTTGTAAATGTAAGTCTTTACTTCATGTGATAAATGTAAGTCTTTACTTCATGTTGTAAATGTAAGTCTTTACTTCATGTGATAAATGATGTAAGTCTTTACTTCATGTTGTAAATGTAAGTCTTTACTTCATGTTGTGAATGTAAGTCTTTACTTCATGTTGTATATGTAAGTCTTTACTTCATGTGATAAATGTAAGTCTTTACTTCATATTGTATATGTAAGTCTTTACTTCATGTGATAAATGTAAGTCTTTACTTCATGTGATAAATGTAAGTCTTTACTTCATGTGATAAATGTAAGTCTTTACTTCATGTTGTAAATGTAAGTCTTTACTTCATGTTGTAAATGTAAGTCTTTACTTCATGTGATAAATGTAAGTCTTTACTTCATGTTGTAAATGTAAGTCTTTACTTCATGTGATAAATGATGTAAGTCTTTACTTCATGTTGTAAATGTAAGTCTTTACTTCATGTTGTGAATGTAAGTCTTTACTTCATGTTGTATATGTAAGTCTTTACTTCATGTGATAAATGTAAGTCTTTACTTCATATTGTATATGTAAGTCTTTACTTCATGTGATAAATGTAAGTCTTTACTTCATGTGATAAATGTAAGTCTTTACTTCATGTGATAAATGTAAGTCTTTACTTCATGTGATAAATGTAAGTCTTTACTTCATGTGATAAATGTAAGTCTTTACTTCATGTTGCAAAATGGCCAATTTATGTAACACTGTAAGGATTTGTGTGAACAAATGTCAGGTGAACTATTAGGAGTGTTGGCTGTCCGTGGTCCTTAATTTGATTGTTTTCACCCATATTTCTTGAGCAATCCTAACGTAACTTGGATTTATTTTTCAACCTAGTTGACATGAAATATGGTCAAATTGTTTGTCTTATGATATCTAGGTAAAGTTCAAAACAAAAAAGTTACCTGGGGTCAAGAATTAGATCACCAGGCCAAATTGTAGAATAACTTTTTTATGCTCTAGTTGTCATAATTTCTACTCGATCTGCTTTAAACTTTGTCACAATGTATTTCGGTAAGAAATGAAGGTCGAGATTGGGCAACTTGAGATCAAAGACAACTATTTTTACAAAGAGGCCATCTGTTGAAACTGATATTCATGAAGCTGGATCAGAATTTTTACCAAATTTAGGTCAAGTTTGAAATTGGGTGTTTTTAGTTTTTAAAACCTAGGTCAACAGGTCAAATGATAGAAAAACTTTACTAAAACTACACTGTATAGCTCACATTTTGACCCGTTCTTAAATAAAACTGGGTCACAATGTTGATTTCTATGAAATCTTGGCCAGTGATGTCAATGTTGTCAGGTGAACGATATGGGACCATCATTGCCCTGTTTTATGTAGGTTCTTCCATGCGGAAAGTACATACCATTGGGCACAAGTGAAAGCCATCTACCTGCATAGGAAGTTGAACAAGTGTGTTGTTTCACCCTCCTTTGCCAGATGTCATTGAATATTCAGCATAAAGTCTATATTAAACCTTGCTTTAGTCAGCTATTTAAGTTCATGGAAAAATAGATTGTTACAAAATGAATTAATATGTATATTGTTTACTAGCAGAAAATGTGTTTAAATGTTTACTGATTCATACATTTCCATTCTAGCCTACCGTTGCTATATGTAGACCACATCCAGGAACACCCAAAAGGATATATTTCAATATTTTCCATAGTTTTGTGGGTGGAGCAGCTCATACATGCTCTAGTAAGTTTATTTAAAATGATATATTTCATGTACCATCTGCATGTAGGTTTTTTCAAATTTGATTCCAGAAAAATATTCGTTGGTGAAATACTTTTCTACTTATTGGAGAGGATATAAGATCACAAAATTTAGATAACGATTAATCAAAGCAAAACTAAAATTTGTTAACGGTAATACCATGCGAACAAGACAGACACTTTCTGCCTTTCCCACAATCCTCGTCAAGGCAGTTGAATAGCAGGCACACCATCTTGTGTTGAGGTGAAGAAGGTCCACTGGAAAATTGCATAGGCACTTTTATTGTGGTCTGTGAAATTGAAGTGTCAAGATGCTGCCTATACACCCACAATGTTTGTGAATCTTACAACTAAGACTTGATTTTACTAGTTTTGAAGCACCTTATAATCCCAACAAATAACTCAACAGTCTTGTGGTGACCGCATGGACACTTTGCTGTCGACTTGTGGCGACCTTGGAGTACACTTGCGGCAAACATATAAGCTCTTGCAGTCTGGTGAAAACAAAACTGTAGAGGTACTCCTGGCATCCTTACGATGACTGTTCTGGCAAATGATGACCCTAAAAACGAGTTTCCCCGTGAGTTCCATACCCTAATGCTGGAATACAATAAGTATATTTGTGGTGTTATACTGATACAGTGAGTACTGGTAGTGTGCTGTACAGATACACAATGCTGGCATACAATGAGTATATTTGTGGTGTTGTATTGATACAGTGAGTACTGGTAGTGTGCTGTACTGATACACAATGCTGGCATACAATGAGTATATTTGTGTTGTGTTGTTGTATTGATACAGTGAGTACTGGTAGTGTGCTGTACAGATACACAATGCTGGCATACAATGAGTATATTTGTGGTGTTGTATTGATACAGTGAGTACTGGTAGTGTGCTGTACTGATACACAATGCTGGCATACAATGAGTATATTTGTGGTGTTGTATTGATACAGTGAGTACTGGTAGTGTGCTGTACAGATACACAATGCTGGCATACAATGAGTATATTTGTGGTGTTGTATTGATACAGTGAGTACTGGTAGTGTGCTGTACTGATACACAATGCTGGCATACAATGAGTATATTTGTGTTGTGTTCTTGTATTGATACAGTGAGTACTGGTAGTGTGCTGTACAGATACACAATGCTGGCATACAATGAGTATATTTGTGTTGTGTTGTTGTATTGATACAGTGAGTACTGGTAGTGTGCTGTACTGATACACAATGCTGGCATACAATGAGTATATTTGTGTTGTGTTGTTGTATTGATACAGTGAGTACTGGTAGTGTGCTGTACTGATACACAATGCTGGCATACAATGAGTATATTTGTGGTGTTGTATTGATACAGTGAGTACTGGTAGTGTGCTGTACTGATACACAATGCTGGCATACAATGAGTATATGTGTGTTGTTGTATTGATACAGTGAGTACTGGTAGTGTGCTGTACTGATACACAATGCTGGCATACAATGAGTATATTTGTGGTGTTGTATTGATACAGTGAGTACTGGTAGTGTGCTGTACTGATACACAATGCTGGCATACAATGAGTATATTTGTGGTGTTATATTGATACAGTGAGTACTGGTAGTGTGCTGTACTGATACACAATGCTGGCATACAATGAGTATATTTGTGGTGTTATATTGATACAGTGAGTACTGGTAGTGTGCTGTACTGATACACAATGCTGGCATACAATGAGTATATTTGTGTTGTTGTATCGATACAATGAGTACTGGTAGTGTGCTGTACAGATACACAATGCTGGAATACAATGAGTATATTTGTGGTGTTATATTGATACAGTGAGTACTGGTAGTGTGCTGTACTGATACACAATGCTGGCATACAATGAGTATATTTGTGTTGTGTTGTTGTATTGATACAGTGAGTACTGGTAGTGTAATGTACATATACACAATGCTGGCATACAATGAGTATATTTGTGTTGTTGTATTGATACAGTGAGTACTGGTAGTGTGCTGTACAGATACACAATGCTGGCATACAATGAGTATATTTGTGGTGTTATATTGATACAGTGAGTACTGGTAGTGTGCTGTACTGATACACAATGCTGGCATACAATGAGTATATTTGTGTTGTTATATTGATACAGTGAGTACTGGTAGTGTGCTGTACTGATACACAATGCTGGCATACAATGAGTATATTTGTGGTGTTGTATTGATACAGTGAGTACTGGTAGTGTGCTGTACTGATACACAATGCTGGCATACAATGAGTATATTTGTGTTGTTGTATTGATACAGTGAGTACTGGTAGTGTGCTGTACAGATACACAATGCTGGCATACAATGAGTATATTTGTGTTGTTGTATCGATACAATGAGTACTGGTAGTGTGCTGTACAGATACACAATGCTGGCATACAATGAGTATATTTGTGGTGTTATATTGATACAGTGAGTACTGGTAGTGTGCTGTACTGATACACAATGCTGGCATACAATGAGTATATTTGTGGTGTTATATTGATACAGTGAGTACTGGTAGTGTGCTGTACTGATACACAATGCTGGCATACAATGAGTATATTTGTGGTGTTGTATTGATACAGTGAGTACTGGTAGTGTGCTGTACAGATACACAATGCTGGCATACAATGAGTATATTTGTGGTGTTATACTGATACAGTGAGTACTGGTAGTGTGCTGTACAGATACACAATGCTGGCATACAATGAGTATATTTGTGTTGTGTTGTTGTATTGATACAGTGAGTACTGGTAGTGTGCTGTACTGATACACAATGCTGGCATACAATGAGTATATTTGTGGTGTTATATTGATACAGTGAGTACTGGTAGTGTAATGTACTGATTCACAATGCTGGCATACAGTGAGTATATTTGTGTTGTTGTATTGATACAGTGAGTACTGGTAGTGTAATGTACAGATACACAATGCTGGCATACAATGAGTATATTTGTGGTGTTATATTGATACAGTGAGTACTGGTAGTGTGCTGTACTGATACACAATGCTGGCATACAATGAGTATATTTGTGTTGTTGTATTGATACAGTGAGTACTGGTAGTGTGCTGTACAGATACACAATGCTGGCATACAATGAGTATATTTGTGGTGTTGTATTGATACAGTGAGTACTGGTAGTGTGCTGTACTGATACACAATGCTGGCATACAATTAGTATATTTGTGTTCTTGTATTGATACAGTGAGTACTGGTAGTGTAATGTACTGATACACAATGCTGGCATACAATGAGTATATTTGTGTTGTTGTATTGATACAGTGAGTACTGGTAGTGTGCTGTACTGATACACAATGCTGGCATACAATGAGTATATTTGTGTTGTTGTTTTGATACAGTGAGTACTGGTAGTGTAATGTACAGATACACAATGCTGGCATACAATGAGTATATTTGTGGTGTTGTATTGATACAGTGAGTACTGGTAGTGTAATGTACTGATACACAATGCTGGCATACAATGAGTATATTTGTGTTGTTGTTTTGATACAGTGAGTACTGGTAGTGTAATGTACTGATACACAATGCTGGCATACAATGAGTATATTTGTGTTGTTGTATTGATACAGTGAGTACTGGTAGTGTGCTGTACTGATACACAATGCTGGCATACAATGAGTATATTTGTGTTGTTGTATTGATACAGTGAGTACTGGTAGTGAAATGTACAGATACACAATGCTGGCATACAATGAGTATATTTGTGTTGTTGTATTGATACAGTGAGTACTGGTAGTGTAATGTACAGATACACAATGCTGGCATACAATGAGTATATTTGTGGTGTTGTATTGATACAGTGAGTACTGGTAGTGTGCTGTACAGATACACAATGCTGGCATACAATGAGTATATTTGTGTTGTTATATTGATACAGTGAGTACTGGTAGTGTGCTGTACTGATACACAATGCTGGCATACAATGAGTATATTTGTGGTGTTGTATTGATACAGTGAGTACTGGTAGTGTAATGTACAGATACACAATGCTGGCATACAATGGATACTGGTCTTGTTGTTGTTATGGACTTTACAAATATTTTTGTTTCTCTCAAATTCTGAAGTCCAACCTCAGAATAAAGCCTATAATTAGTTGGTTTTGATCACAGTCTTGGAAATAATCATTTGCTTAACTGTGTTCTGATTTTCTGGTTTTCTAATTATTTTCTTATGACCATTAGCCATGTTAAATACTTATAGAGACATGATTTGTTACCAATCTACCAAGTTATGCAGATATTTTGGTTTTACTTTCCAGTTGTCAATATATTTGCTGGAACAATGCTGTCTGCGTCAGGAGTAACAGGAAATGCTAAATACGTTTTATGGGTCTTTGTTGGCTGGATTGTCTTTGTGTCTGTTATGGTTCCCATTTATGATTGCCAGGCAAGGAAAGGTAAGTTATATTTCACAAATTGACTTTTTCAATCTTGTCCATCACTGAAAACGTTGATAACATTTAGAAAATCTTTCTTTGCTCTGTGTATATACTGAGAAGCACTCTTGTACTGTACCAGCTTTTATTTGTAAAATGTTATAATTTCTGTGAAGTGAGCAAAATTGTACATGAATTGTGATGGATTTCTCACCTATATTTACCCCCTCCCCCCCCCGTACCATACTAGAATTTGACTTATAAGCTATTCTTTTAATCTAGTTGAAACTTTACAATGCATGATAAAACTAGGATATGACCTCGATGTTGTCTTTGTAATACACAATATATATAACTTGTAAATCAGGCGTTCAACACAAGACTATCATAACTCTTATGTATTTATATATTAAAGTGTTGCTGTAGTCGAAATGTGAGACTTTGTTTTTTTGACTTCATAAATGTCAGATATTTGTCACAGTATTGAACAAACGCTGTGATCTCCCCTTATAGTTATCGGAGATCTCTGCCATCACAAAATTTTCGTCAAGATTTCTGATTAAATATATTTTTCAGTTATTTAATTTTAGTGGACAATTTAGTAGTTATATATCTTAATTTGAAACATATAAGATGTTAGGTGGTATGAAAAGTTGAAAAAAAAATATTGAAAAAATATTGAAAAATAACCAACCATTAAAGTGGTTATTGCTGTACTGCAAGGAAAGATAACTGCTGCGTGGAGTTTGAGTATTGATAAGCTTTCATTAGGTTATACATCTTGGTCTGAGATTATAAAACAGAATAGAGGGACCAGCTTCAGAATGATACCTTGCCATTGGCCAATTTAAGCCGTTTGTCTGGACTAACCAATTAGTAGCAGATGAATAACTTCAGACCATGGACATTGCAGAACATTTGATGAAACAATCAATGTTTGTTTTTTAGGAGCATGATAGAATTTTTATATCACCTTTCCACAACGAGCCTCTATCCACTAGAAATACATGCACCATGTAATACCTTTTCATTGAAAAAGCTCTATTACAGTAATTTTTATTTCTCTCAGGACAAGATGAGGGGATGTCACCTATTCTTGGCTATAACAGTATAATTTCTTTTATACATTAAGTTTGAAGACCAGTCTAACAATGCAGCCTTACCATTGGTCAGTTCTAGCTCTGCTCTGAAAGAACCAATTGTTTGCGTAAGTTCTGAGACTGGTCTCCAAACTCAGATATATAACATTTGGCCATGGGTATTAAGCACTTTTATATGTTTAGTTTAAACATATTTATTTGTATAAATTTGCATGTAATATACAGTAAATACAAGATTACAAAGTGCACATAATAGACAAGTGGATAGAATTGGAAGCTAAAGCTTATTGAAATTCTCTCCACTGACTATATGTTTATAGTGTGACACTGTTTATACGGATTTCATATTTCAATGTGCTACACTTTTTCACTATCCATGCTTATCATGAGATTATGACATATGTTGGAAGCCTTCAATCTATGTTAACAAAGTAAAAAATGATTGCTGTAGCTGTGTTTGCATTACTATGACAAACCTCTGACTGATGTGGACTGGTTTGCTTTACTATGACAAACCTCTGACTGATATTGACTGGTTTGCTTCTAGCAGACAACCTCTGACTGATATTGACTGGTTTGCTTCTAGCAGACAACCTCTGACTGATGTGGACTGGTTTGCTTCTAGCAGACAACCTCCGACTGATATGGACTGGTTTGCTTCTAGCAGACAACCTCTGACTGATGTGGACTGGTTTGCTTTACTATGACAAACCTCTGACTGATATGGACTGGTTTGCTTCTAGCAGACAACCTCTGACTGATGTGAACTGGTTTGCTTCTAGCAGACAACCTCTGACTGATATGGACTGGTTTGCTTCTAGCAGACAACCTCTGACTGATGTGGACTGGTTTGCTTTACTATGACAAACCTCTGACTGATATGGACTGGTTTGCTTCTAGCAGACAACCTCTGACTGATGTGAACTGGTTTGCTTCTAGCAGACAACCTCTGACTGATATGGACTGGTTTGCTTCTAGCAGACAACCTCTGACTGATGTGGACTGGTTTGCTTCTAGCAGACAACCTCTGACTGATGTGGACTGGTTTGCTTCTAGCAGACAACCTCTGACTGATGTGGACTGGTTTGCTTCTAGCAGACAACCTCTGACTGATATGGACTGGTTTGCTTCTAGCAGACAACCTCTGACTGATGTGGACTGGTTTGCTTTACTATGACATACCTCTGACTGATATGGACTGGTTTGCTTCTAGCAGACAACCTCTGACTGATGTGGACTGGTTTGCTTCTAGCAGACAACCTCCGACTGATATGGACTGGTTTGCTTCTAGCAGACAACCTCTGACTGATGTGGACTGGTTTGCTTCTAGCAGACAACCTCTGACTGATGTGGACTGGTTTGCTTCTAGCAGACAACCTCCGACTGATATGGACTGGTTTGCTTCTAGCAGACAACCTCTGACTGATGTGGACTGGTTTGCTTTACTATGACAAACCTCTGACTGATATGGACTGGTTTGCTTCTAGCAGACAACCTCTGACTGATGGGGACTGGTTTGCTTCTAGCAGACAACCTCTGACTGATGTGGACTGGTTTGCTTCTAGCAGACAACCTCTGACTGATGTGGACTGGTTTGCTTCTAGCAGACAACCTCTGACTGATGTGGACTGGTTTGCTTCTAGCAGACAAACCTCTGACTGATGTAGACGGCTTTGCTTCTAGCAGACAACCTCTGACTGATGTGGACTGGTTTGCTTCTAGCAGACAACCTCTGACTGATGTGGACTGGTTTGCTTCTAGCAGACAAACCTCTGACTGATGTAGACGGCTTTGCTTCTAGCAGACAACCTCTGACTGATGTGGACTGGTTTGCTTCTAGCAGACAACCTCTGACTGATGTGGACTGGTTTGCTTCTAGCAGACAAACCTCTGACTGATGTAGACAGCTTTGCTTCTAGCAGACAAACCTCAGGCTATTGTGGACTGGTTTGCTTCTAGCAGACAACCTCTGACTGATGTGGACTGGTTTACTTCTAGCAGACAACCTCTGACTGATGTGGACTGGTTTGCTTCTAGCAGACAAACCTCAGGCTATTGTGGACTGGTTTGCTTCTAGCAGACAAACCTCTGACTGATGTGGACTGGTTTACTTCTAGCAGACAACCTCTGACTGATGGGACTGGTTTGCTTCTAGCAGACAAACCTCTGACTGATGTAGACAGCTTTGCTTCTAGCAACCAACCTCTGACTGATGTGGACTGGTTTGCTTCTAGCAGACAAACATCAGGCTATTGTGGACTGGTTTGCTTCTAGCATGTGAAGCTTGTCTGTAATGGTGTGAGTGCCTATGTGAAGCTTGTCTGTAATGGTGTGAGTGCCTATGTGAAGCTTGTCTGTAATGGTGTGAGTGCCTATGTGAAGCATCATTTCTTGAATTTGTAACTATAATTGAGCAAGCAGGAAACAATATTTACTCCATATGGTCACTTCGTTTTCATATTGACATATGGGGCCAATATTGCTTACTGTTAGTACATGGTGAAGTTACATGTCTGGAAAAGACGTTACTTCTAGAAGAGGTTAAAATCGTACAGTGGCGCTCAATTGATAATTACTGCTGAAATGTATTAAAAGTGCAAGTGGTGGTCTAGAAATGTAATTGAAGATTTCTTTTTGAATGAATCAAGCCATATTTTAAAGAATACATATTTAATCCTTTTGCCTATTTAGACTGGAGTGTCACTCAGATGTTCAAACAATGCATGGATATTACAATATATAAACATGAAAAAGCGCATAATAGCATTTTGTACAAACATATTAGAAAGAAGAGTATTTTGATAGATATGTCGTTAATGTTTCTTGAACTCATTGACAGAGGGAGGCGATCTTATTTTATTGAAAATTGTATACCTGTTATTAGCACTTATATTTGTGAAAGAATAATTCATAGTACTAGGAGTTGTTTGATCTGATCAGATATTGATTTACAGAAACAGCGGTAGGCTGAGCTTAACTTTTCACTGTAGAGCTTTTGGGGCTGTTTATCAATCAGTAGAGCCTGTACAGGGCACATTTGACTGCCTGATCACCATGAAACCTGATCACCATGAAACCTGACCAGAATGTTTGTCTTCACAAAATATATGTCAAGAGTAGAAAAACTAGCAGTCAAAATCTCCGGAGTTCATATATTCTACCTGATCATTTTGAAATGTGTTAAGAAAGTTTGTGTTTATAAAATTTATGTCAAGCTTCTACCTTTATAAAAGAGGATTTTTTCCCATTTTATAGATGAAAATTTCTCTGTTCAGCAAGCACATATTAAAAATGAATGATAATTTTATGATACTGTGCAACATCTTCAGAGCGATCCAATCTTAATAAACAACTTCTTACAATAGCATCAATATAGCCTGCACAATGAAGTTGCAAGGTGATATACTGGAATCAGCTTGTCCATCAGTCCGTATGTAGACGCAATCTTGGGGATGCAATTACTCCCACAGTTTTGCATGGATTTCATGGACAAGATGTCTATATGTGCATGAAGGCAGGAATTTTAAATCTCTCAAACATTACTTGAGTTATGGCCATTTGTTGTTTGAGGAATAGGCTATGTGGTACATATAGTAGGTACAGTCTTGTTCCTTTTGTTTTGCGTGGATTTCCTTCAAATGTGGCAGGGTTACTACACATGATATATGTGCCTAAATAAAATATGGCTCTTGTGGTGTATACTGTCTTGTGGGTGGAATTCCTTGTGGGTGCATTTCATTTTCATTGTCCACACTCCAAAGGTTCAAGGTGCAGAGTATTTTCATTGTCCACACTCCAAAGGTTCAAGGTGCAGAGTATTTTCATTGTCCACACTCCAAAGGTTCAAGGTGCAGAGTATTTTCATTGTCCACACTCCAAAGGTTCAAGGTGCAGAGTATTTTCATTGTCCACACTCCAAAGGTTCAAGGTGCAGAGTATTTTCATTGTCCACACTCCAAAGGTTCAAGGTGCAGAGTATTTTCATTGTCCACACTCCAAAGGTTCAAGGTGCAGAGTATTTTCCATACATTGCTAAAAACTACTTCCCAAGCAATTGATATTTTCACAACTAAATACTTAACAATCAACTTCTAAAATGTTATGATAATTGTGACATAGTTAATTTACATGACCTAAAAAGGTGTAGGCAGGGTATATTAGGCGCCGTTCTTAAGTTTACCTGTCGTTTGAATTTACAATTAGATTACTCACTAGAGCAACAACCTCTCCACAACTATCAAAATTAATGTCTTAGAAAGGTGTTACTCTGTAGATGTTGCACTGTATGTTTTAGCTGCATGAATGCCTGCTAATTTTGTTTTCTCGCTCTAACTGCATCCTGTCATAAAATGTATTTGCCATTCGAATTAGAAATTTACGAGCTTATTGCAATATCGCAATGTTTAAATATTGCATTATTAATCCATTTATGTTAAATAGTACATCCACATAATATACAAGAACAGAATACCAATGAATTCAAGTGCAAATACATCTTAGTTGTAATATGCTTGATAAATATGGGGATACATATTGTTAAGTGTCATTTAACAATTTATTTATGAACTCTAGTAATCATATTAGTTATCATTTGAATGATTTAATACTTGAATGCTATAATTCTTAAACTTCTCTTTACAATAGAGATCCACAAAAATATGTGATCTTGTTGTCAGTGAAGATACAATGAAAGGGTGGAAACCTGGCTACCAGCTTTAAAACATCACCCTCCTGGCTCAATATGACCCGTGACAGCTATGTGCCTGTTAATGAATGAGTCTGTTGTACTGACAAAGCATTGAACAGTCCACAGTTAATTTGAAGTATTTTTCAATATTGAATTGTATCCCCAGGAATGTACAAGTTTTATCTATGAACTGTTAATATATAATATTTATGTTTGGTTTCTGTATTCATAGGTTCAAGAGAGGAAGCATATGAGATGAATAGTTCAGAAAGTCCTCCAGGAAAAAACCCCCCTAAGGTAAATTTTGAAATAATCATTTGCTTTTTAGCTCACCTGAGTTTTTAGGATTGTTGGATGTCTATTGGGCGGTGTGCATTTTGCAGTGTGCGTCGTCCGCCAACTTTTTCTTTAAACAACATCTCCTCCTATACCACTGAATGGATTTTGTCCAAACTTCACAGGAATGAGGTCTAGAGCATTGATGTTTGGTGTGTAGCATTGTCTAGTGGTTCTCTTACAAGATTGCATAAATCATTAAGTTTCGTCAAAAACCATGGCTGCCAGGGAGGTGGGCCTTGTTCCCTATATGTATATAGTGAAAACTATAAATGGCATTTCCTCCTAAACCACTAAATAGATTTTGACCAAATTTTGTAAATGATCCTTATGTGGTCCTTGTTCGATGGTATGTTAGTGGTTCCAGTCTGTTGCATAAGTAGGTCACAGGGGCTAAAATAGATTCTAAAAGTGAAAACAACCGCATCTGACTTCGAAATGTCAACAAATATACCAGATGATGATGTCAGGGTTTTCTAGTACATGTACAAAAGGGAGGTAATTTTGTGATTTAATCTCATTTCAATACAAAGGGAGGCAGTTCAATTTAATTTCTACACAGTGATTTGCCTTTTGGGGTTACCAGTGGTGTAAAAAATAGTCCCAAAAATCGGAACAGTGAGAAATATCAAAATGATATTTTTATTTCACTGATAAATCTCTATAAACCACTGGAAAGCATAAAATAAAAAATATTATTTCGTAATTATGAACAAAATAAAAAAGAATATGGAATGTCACTTTAGGAGCTTCGTAATAAGGCCTAGAGGTTTGGTATTTGGTGTGTAGCATTGTCTAGTGATCCTCTTACAAGATTGCACACATTATCAAGTTCCGTCAAAAAACATGGTCGTCTAGGGGCATTGCTTTGTTGCCTATATGCATATAGTGGAATCTATTAACAACATCTCAGCCTGAACTGCTTAATGGATTTTTATTGAACCTATACCAAAATATTTCCAATATACCAATACTTATTCAGTCAGAATGGCAGTGTACTTGGATGAGCGATATAGTGCCATCATGGCCCTCTTGTTTTTTCTGCCCCCTTTCTGTAACCTTTTGAAAGATGCATAAATATGTGTAGAGTCTTGTTCAATTCGGTGACCTAATCATTGTGTTGAGTGTATCAGTGTTTTCTCTTCTGAAGATGTTACGACTGAAACTGTTCTTGAACTTAATTAATCGTACCTTTGACTTCAGAATTGTATTATTTTTGAGGTAATTGGACCATAGTTATGCGCCTTCAAATTCTGCATGTACAAAATTAATTGGACAGAACTTTGTTCTGGATGTATCTGCATCCTTTCTCAATCTTAATAATTGTAAATAACTTTATTTTTGCGACCATGTAATGTTTGAGTTAATTAGTGAAGACTCGCAAATTTAAAATGCAAAAGTATGCTTGTGGCGAATAAAATCATGCATGTACGAATTTGGTGCATATCTGAAATTGTGTATACATTGTACTCTGTTATCTATAATAAGCGATGTGAGTGTATAACAATTTGATTTGTATATAAGGTGTTCAAACAACAACACAAACCATTTCCATCAATCTTGAATTCGCCAGAGAGTAAAGACGCTAATTCTTTATTTCCTGAACTATTTCTGGGCGAGAGTTTCGCGAAAATTTAATGTCGCGAAAATAATGTGATTTACAGTACTTTAGATTACAGTATTCAGACGTGCATTTATGATAAAAACAAATTAGGTAGACCTGCCCAATAGGGTCTCTTTGAGGTTTGATTTCAATATGGCCTCCCTGTGCTATAGTTGTTCACCTGTACCCTTCCTTCTGCGCTCGAGAGCTTTTAGTGTTTGTTACTTAATCATCAATGTCTTAACTATTTTCTAAGTGAGGACTCATTTGGTTGCTGGATAACGCAACTATAAAATTACCTGGTTATTACAAGATGTGAGTATGACTTTAATATAACTAGAACAAGATACAGGGGATGTTAATGGGTTTGATTTTCCAAAAACTTGAGACATTTACACATAAAATTTAGAAAATGAATAACATTATCAATAAATATTAATAAAGGTTATTTTATCTTTTCTTTCAGAAGTCCCAGTTTAAGCATGTGGTGTTATACCTCCATATCCTTGTTGTTGTTGGACTTAGTATTGCTCTGTGTGTTATGGTTGGAACAGAACACAGCCATGAAGATGACGACCTTTAAAGAAACCTGCACCATACTGTAGCCAAACAACAGATACCCATGCAGATTATGACCATTAAAGAAACCTGCACCATACTGTAGTCAAACAATAGATACCCATGCAGATTATGACCATTAAAGAAACCTGCACAATACTGTAGCCAAACAACAGATACCCATGCAGATTATGGCCATTAAAGAAACCTGCACCATACTGTATCTGATGCTATATTATAGAATGTGTGTTTAGCACGATAAATTTACCATTTTAAATAAAGCTATGTAACGAAATAATTTACACTATAAATTATAAGATGATTGGTCATGAAAACAAAAGTAAATATTGATTCACCTATTACATTCGTAAATGCAAAAACATCAATGCAATCGTGTTGCTTAGTTTATAAAACCACGGTTCATTAAGATGAACTGTGCATAAATAAAATGTAAAAGTTACCCCCATTCACACAGAAAGTATGCTTTATTTCATATTGTTAAAGCAATCACAAAAATAAAACGAGAATATATTTAATAGATTGAGTGTATGTAACAGTTTTAGAAATACATGATTCGTCATAAATGTGTTTTTTTTGTAAGTCGCCTTAATCATTTGTGAAGTCTGCGATACAGCTATGGTATTTTAACTGTTTTTAGCTAACCTGAGCACAACATGCAAGAGGTGAGCTTTTCTGATCGGTCTTTGTCCGACATACGTCCGTCAACAATCATTTAGAAAACATCTCTGAAACCACAAGACAGAACTTCATGAAACTTTGCTGAAGCTTCATGTGATGACACTTTACAAAAAAACTACAAAATGTCGCGTTTGATCAACAAAAACAAAATGGCTAATTCTCATTTGTATATAGTGGAACTTTCAAAAATCTTTTCAAAAACTCTGGGCCCAATTTTGAAATAACTTTACATGAATGGTCCCTGGGTGATGAAATAACTTCACATGGATGGTCCCTGGGTGACCCTCTACCAAGGTTGTTCAAATTATTTAGATTTGTCAAAAAACATGGCCACCAGGGCGGGGCCATTTTTCCTTTATGCATTTAGTAGAAACTTCTCTCTCTAGTATTCTCTCTCTTTCAAAAAACTTTTCAAAAACTCTGGGCCCAATTTTGATATAACTTCACACAGATGGTCATATGGTGAACCTCTACCACGATTGTTCAAATTATTCAGATTCGTCAAAAAACGTCGCCAGGGGAGCAAAGCTCCTTTTCCTATATATATTTAGTATCTAGTGGAAACAACAAACATCTTCTTGTATAAAACTACTGCCCCAATTTAGAAATAATTTCATCTAAATGTTCCTTGGGTAACCCTCTACCAAGATTGGTAAATTGTGTGATTCACAAAAAAATGGCTGTCATGGGGCGGGTCATTTTTCTGATATGTATACATTATAATTTAAGTGATATTCTAAACATGCTTGTGATCTAAATTAGTGCTATCTTTGTGAGAAACTTCAACAAAATATTGCACCCTAGCTGTGACACAGGACCATACTACCAAACATTTCAAGGGCTCGGGTGAGCGATTCAGGGCCATCATGGTCCTCTAGTTATAAAGTCTGAAATACGTATTTTTCTATAATCTTTTTATATTTTTGTGGTATCTGAAATATATTTTTTGGTCTGTTAACTATTTTTCTGAAATCTGCAATACATATTGTTGTCTCTCAAGTATTTGTGTGAAGTTTTGCAATACATATTTTCTATGTTCTTGTAAGTTTTTTTGTAAAGTCTGCAATATAATACATTTGCTACATTCTGCTCAATAATCTATTGAGGCCTACAGTATGTGTCAAGATCTGGAATTTATTTAGTTTTGTTATATCCTTTTATTGTATTGTTGTAGATTGTATGTAAACATTTTTGCATTTAGTGTCTCAGTTTTTCAACTAGTATTTTTAATTTTTGTATGTTGTAGTTTTTGGACACCGTCATAGTAGTGTGGCAAAAACTTCCACATGCTAATAACTACGCAAACAAAATAGTTCCAAAGTTCACCGAACGAAATAATATCATAAACGTTTCATTAAAATGAAATGTTGAAAAGGTGACCTGCTAAAGTGGTTTGTGAACTAATTAGCTGTTGGAGTTCAGATGGGGTTTAAAGCAATGTATTAATACACATTTGTATTTGAGTTTATTTATCGACGCCTCCGGAAGAATGTTAATCAATTTAGATTTTTGGAGGATAGTGCATGATACAGGAGATGCCCCAGTTCCAGAAGCACCCTGGTTCTTTTACGTACTCGATGTAAAGCATCATACACGGGACCTCGGTTTTTAAAGTCTCGTCCGAAAGACTGTTAGTACGGAGCGGGGAATCTAACCTGCGATCCCAGGATTACAAGTCCAAGGGCATTACCACTGGACTACGCATCCGCTACTATTAATACACACGAGTTTGTTTACAGTTTTGGACTTATCGTAGATATGGTCTCGTTGTCCACGACTACGAAAATTATTGGTGTCATCTTTCTAGGTACATCTCACTCAGTGCTTGGACAATTAATTGGAAAATACCTCACCACAACAAGATAACTCATAACCTATGGCAAGCTAGTGATATCGTAACTTTAAGCCTGTGCATACTGATTTTACTCTAAGTTCGTGCTGATATAATTCAATATGTCATTTTGTAATTAAATATTCACAAACGTTAAATAAATTCCCCCCTCCACCTCCCTTCACTGACCACTTTGATTCTCCTAGTTATTCCTTGTGGTCTGCCGGGCCATTCCTTGTGCCTCTGTTCCTTAATATGTGTACCATTTGATCCCCTTAAGTGCCATATGTTTTGTGGATTGTTGTTTTTCCGGAGGTCTGCGTGGGGAGGCACTGTCTTGTGTGTGTGGTGTTCCCTGTAGTTACGTATTCTCTCTGTTTTGATACCTTTGTATTTCATTTATTTACAATCGTGACAAACATTTCACTTGTTTTACAATTTTAAGGCTACCATCATTACTGACCATTTTTCTTTATTTCGGTTTGAAAATCTAGCATTTCTAGAACAAGTCGGATTGAAGATCTCTTGGAAAAAATGTTTACTATTTTTCAAGAATTTTTTATTCTTTTCGCATTTCTGTCTTATGTTTTAGTTTTATTCATATTCCATGCATACCATATTACCTATTTACTCATACTTTGATATTATAAAACTGTTTAGTTACAAAACGGAAACTTTGATATTATAAAACTGTTTAGTTACAAAACGGAAACTTGTATGAAACGAGTTGCCAGCCTGGCTACAGAGACGAGTGGTACCGTCCCACAGCACTTTTGTGCTTCGATTATTTGACGTATACATGACATTATATTACAAGCAGTGATTTCCTTGACTTTGTTTACTTCCATGACACATTTATCAGTCATGTGTCATAATTTAAACTCATTTGATTGTCTCAGCTAAGGAGGTTAGCATGTGGTCAAACTGTTTTTTATTATTATGTTTATGTTATTATACCATTAGTTCTTGCTGTGAAGCCATTGTGTTGATAAGTTTTTGGTGCTTGGAATAGGTATCCAGTCCTGCATAAACATTTAAGCTAAGGTCAATACCCTTCGCTTTCTTAAGTTTATTGTCCTTATTCCACTCCTTTTATAAGTGTTTTTGTTTATCTTTCCCCATTTTCTGGTCCCATTTCCCCTCCTTTGCCCTGGAGGTCTGTGTGGTGAGGCACTGTCTTATGTATGTGGCGTTCCTTGTAGCAACGTATTGTTTGTTTGTTTCATCGGGTTTAACGCCGTTTCTCAACGATATTTCAGTTATATACGGCGGCCGGTTCACCTAACCAGTTTTTCCTGGACTGAATTTTTACCAGTACTAACTTACCCTTCCACAAGGAGCCGGCAACTTCTCCACATGTGGAGGAAAATCAACATTTTTATTAAATTTTCATGGAAGGGTATGACCTGCCGCGACCGGGAATCGAACCCGGATCCCCGGGTTACAAGTCCAGCACACTAACCACTGGACCACGGCCGCGGCCTTGTAGCAACTTATTCTCTCTCTTTTATTATATACCCTACCTTCCATTTGGTACCTTGGTAATTTGTGTATGGGGCACTGTTCTCAGGCTATGACTCTACTGTGCTGTTTTTTTCTGGTGAATTTATCAATTTAATTCACCTAACGCTGATTATATATTGTGACTAGCTCTGAAAACACTGGCTCATCTTGAAGTCCCTAGTAATGAATTTGGGGGGGGGGGTCCACCTCTTATAATTAAGAATGTTATTGTTATATGTGGTTGTCATAGGCTTAAACATTTAAAAACTTCTCAAAACCAGAATTTTAAATGATATTGTAGAAATGATCTTTGTGTTTTGCATTGGATCAGCTGATAAGTAGGTTGGTAAAAGAAATGTGTTTCATTGCAAGATCTTGACGTTGAACTTAAGTGCCTGTCAGACATTCAGAATGTTGTGTGATATGGTGGATTACAGGTTATATATAGGCGACATGATATTTTATACTTGTACATGTTTTTAATACTGTATACATGTGAACAAAGACTTTATTACATATCACTATTGATTTATCTTGTTTGTTTTTCATTCTTAAGTATATGATGTTACCCCGTGGTTTGCTAATGCGCCTTTTTTCAGCGCAACTTTGACTGAGTTTAAATCACTCTCTGAAAATGACGTCATTAGGCTAAGTCAAAGTTCAAAGTCCACAACATGTGAAGTAGATGTTGTTCTAGTCCAGCCACGGACGTTACGTCTCTATACTGTCGCTGTACAACGTCCTGCTAAACCTAGTCCAGCCACGGACGTTACGTCTCTATACTGTCGCTGTTACGAACGACGCGTGTAAAAGTCGGAGTACAGAGACACGTATGCGGGGCTAATGTTGTTCCAACACCAAAGTTGAAAGATAATCTTCAACATTTTGCACCAGTTGTAACAGAAATTGTTAACAGATCACTATCATCTGTGGTGTTTCCCAATGAGTGGAAAAGTGCTGTGATAAAACCTTTACTGAAGAAGAAAGGTCTCCCTCTAGAACTTCAAAACTATCGGCCTGTGTCAAACCTGTCCTTTTTATCAAAATTCCTTGAGAAAGCTGCCTTACAACAAATTACTCAGCATTAGGAAGTAAACAGTCTACTTCCATCATATCGAAGTGCATACCGAAAAGGCCATGGTGTAGAAACAGCAATGATTAAAATGTATAGCGATTTATTTGATGCTATTGACAACAAGAAAGTTACGATCATTGTTATGATTGATCTCGGTGCAGCTTTTGATACAGTGGATATTCCAATTTTACTTCAAATTCTTCATGATGACTTTGGTATTAAGGACACCCCTTTGAACTGGGTAAAATCCTACTTTACTGAAAGGACAATGAAAGTTATTATTGAAAATGAATCTTCTAATACAGAACCCCTGAAATTCCAGTCATTTTTACAATGTATATTGCTGCTCTGAACAGGGTTGTACAGAATACCCATTAGATCTTTATGGATATGCTGATGATCATAAAATTGCTTTTAGAGTTCAAGCTGGAGATGCACAGAATGAGAAAACTGTTCTTCAACATCTAAATGTTTGTCTTGATGATATCATCTTCTGGATGACAAAGTTCAAGTTGAAAATGAATAATTCAAACTATGGAACTAATTATTAGTTAGCAAAACTTAACATCTCAAGCGTAATTGTTGGTGGATGTGTAGTAAAGTGAGTTGATCATGTGAGAGATCTTGGTGTACATATGGAAAGTACTCTAAATTGTGATATGCATATTAAAAGAAATGTCAGATTGCGCATGTCCAGCTTAGAAATCTGAAAGACTTTCGTAAACATCTCTCACAAAAATCAACAGAGATAATGGTACACGGTCTTATTCACTCTCACATTGACTTTTGCAATGGACTATTCACGGATATCCCTGTCTATCTGATTAACAGACTTCAGAAAGTTCAAAACCAAGCAGCAAGACTGGTTACCAATGCTCCATATGGTCATCCTACTACCGAAATTCGTAAATCTCTTCACTGGCTGCCTGTGAGGGCAAGAATTAGGTTTAAAATTCTTGTTCTTGTATTTCGAATTGTGCAGGGAACAGCACCATCTTATTTTGGGGTTTTGTTCAACCGTGTTCAAAGAAAATACAGACTAAGATCTTCTGATGACATTCAATTCATTATTCCAAAGACCAGAACCAGAATCGCTGACAGATCAATAACTGGTTGGGCCAAAATGGTGGAATGCTCTTCCGAGAGACCTAAAAATTATCAGAAATTTACTTTTAGAAAGGAACCGAAAACATATTTGTTTAAAATGTTTTACGTTTGCATGTTTCCGTGTTTGTATATATATAGGATTTTTTAAATACCTGATGGACTGTGTGAAGCGCAATAGAATATTGTTCAATAGTTTTTGCGCTATACAAATGTATTGTATTTGTAATGCAGTAGAGAATGTGATGGCCAAGTTGGAGGTCATAGTGAACTTTATTGAGGCATTTGCTATCCTTGATATTTTTACTGATGATAATGTCCTCCACTGTTGATTCGTGGGTACATTGTGAGTTTTTTGTTGAAGAAATTAAAAGTGGTGGTTGGTATCACCACATAACAGAAAAAGTGTTGAAGAACCTGTGAAGTGTTGAGCAATCCTCAAGCAAGCTCTAAACACATATATACAATATAGCAGAAATATACTTCAATTAATACTAGAGTCGCACTTTGGATACAGCTGAAGTCCTTGGTTATCTACTGTCTGGTATGTGTAAATGATACTTAACACCTTGTGTTTTCATAATGGGCAGCACATCCTTATCAAGTTCTGGTAGACTGAACTGTAGCAGCCTTTCAACCTCGTTGCCCATCATTTGGTTCTTATTACAGTTTTCAATTTAAAGTGGATGCTGTCTATGAAATAAAGACAAATCGATGTTGTACAATTGTTATGAATGTGAAATTTCTTCCAGTGGAATACGTAATAGTTCTGGCGTCGTGCATCATTTTACCCGCGGTGTCATAACAATATGTTATTGCGACTAGAATATTTTGATAATAGTAATGATTTTGATTTCAATTTGATTTAGGACTTTGTCATTCATGAAATTCCATGGCACTTTCTATGGTGACTGGATTTACTACACGAAATACTAAAATATAGAGTAACCTGAATATTTATTTTTATTCTAACCCGTAAATTTGAATGGTTATCCAAAATTACGTATGTACCATTGAATCTCCTCAAATGCCTTATGTTTTATGAATTGTGAGAGAGAATAAGTTGCTACAGGGAACGCCACACGGAACGCCACATGCATAAGACACAGACCTCCGGGAAAACAACAATCCATAGAACATAAGGCACTTGAAGTGGTTATAAAGGGTACATACGTTAGGGACAGAGGCACAAGGAATGGCCTGGCAGACCATTAGGAATAACTAGGAGAATCAAATTTGCTCTAAGATTTGCATCTGTTAACTTTGATCGCAATGTCGCTTCGTCGAAAATTGTATGACGTCATTACTTTTCAGTTATAAACAGTTTGATCGATATATTTTGTAGTAGACATGTGGTCATTTTTCCCTACTTGCCTGGTTGTGTTTTAGTACGTCTGAAATTATGTCGTTCAGTTTATTTTATGTCATCATAATTTTCCACTCGTGACGTATTTTTACATAAGATTTGTGCTAAATTGATGGTTACCCGCGATGTTGACATGCCGTTCGTTGGTGATGCCGCGCAGTTCAGTGTCCTTGTCCTGATCTTTTCATATTGTATCCCCTCCTTTGTGTGACTCCTGGTCCGCTTGGTATTGTTTATGTTTCTCTCCCTGTGTGTGCCTCCCGGTCCGCTTGGTATTGTTTATGTTTCTCTCCCTGTGTGTGCCTCCCGGTCCGCTTGGTATTGTTTATGTTTCTCTCCCTGTGTGTGCCTCCCGGTCCGCTTGGTATTGTTTATGTTTCTCTCCCTGTGTGTGCCTCCCGGTCCGCTTGGTATTGTTTATGTTTCTCTCCCTGTGTGTGCCTCCCGGTCCGCTTGGTATTGTTTATGTTTCTCTCCCTGTGTGTGCCTCCCGGTCCGCTTGGTATTGTTTATGTTTCTCTCCCTGTGTGTGCCTCCCGGTCCGCTTGGTATTGTTTATGTTTCTCTCCCTGTGTGTGCCTCCCGGTTCGATTGGTATTGTTCATGTTTCTCTCCCTGTGTGTGCCTCCCGGTCCGCTTGGTATTGCTTATGTTTCTCTCCCTGAGTGTGCCTCCCGGTCCGCTTGGTATTTGTTTTGTTTCTTTCCATTTGTGTGCCTCCCGGTTCGATTGGTATTGTTTATGTTTCTCTCCCTTTGTGTGCCTCCCCGGTCCGCTTGGTATTGTTTATGTTTCTCTCCCTGTGTGTGCCTCCCGGTCCGCTTGGTATTGTTTATGTTTCTCTCCCTGTGTGTGCCTCCCGGTCCGCTTGGTATTGTTTATGTTTCTCTCCCTGTGTGTGCCTCCCGGTCCGCTTGGTATTGTTTGTGTTTCTCTCCCTGTGTGTGCCTCCCGGTCCGCTTGGTATTGTTTATGTTTCTCTCCCTGTGTGTGCCTCCCGGTCCGCTTGGTATTGTAAATGTTTCTCTCCCTGTGTGTGCCTCCCGGGCCGCTTGGTATTGTTTATGTTTCTCTCCCTGTGTGTGCCTCCCGGTCCGCTTGGTATTGTTTATGTTTCTCTCCCTGTGTGTGCCTCCCGGTCCGCTTGGTATTGTTTATGTTTCTCTTCCTGTGTGTGCCTCCCGGTCCGCTTGGTATTGTTTATGTTTCTCTCCCTGTGTGTGCCTCCCGGTCCGCTTGGTATTGTTTTTGTTGTTATCTTCCTTTGTGTGCCTCCCTGTCCGAATTGAATTGTTTATGTTTCTCTTCCTGTGTGTGCATCCCTGTCCGAATTGAATTGTTTATGTTTCTCTTCCTGTGTGTGCCTCCCTGTCCGAATTGAATTGTTTATGTTTCTCTTCCTGTGTGTGCCTCCCTGGCCGAATTGAATTGTTTATGTTTCTCTTCCTGTGTGTGCCTCCCTGTCCGAATTGAATTGTTTCTCTTCCTGTATGTGCCTCCCTGGCCGAATTGAATTGTTTATGTTTCTCTTCCTGTGTGTGCCTCCCTGTCCGAATTGAATTGTTTCTCTTCCTGTATGTGCCTCCCTGGCCGAATTGAATTGTTTATGTTTCTCTTCCTGTGTGTGCCTCCCTGTCCGAATTGAATTGTTTCTCTTCCTGTATGTGCCTCCTCGCTTTTATTTTGTCTCGAACTATGAAGAGAAGTTCTGTTTATTTAATCATAATATCCTGCATTTTCTATTTCTAGTTTTCTACTTATCTCTCTCATGTTTTGTCGGTATATAGGTATGTAATTACGATGCATGCATGTACGTGTCTGTTATAGGAAGTGACTGTAACAAACTTGTTGTTCATGATCGATTCGTACCTTTATGTCTTTATAACTCAATTATGGACGATGATAATCAACAGCACGGCCTTGTTCAATAACCGAGTGTACTGTCTTGAAGTACGTATCATATGTTCCCTATTGTCAATTAGAGAACACAGTTTACGACATTTATGACACGTGCAAATACCAATACCACATCTGCGTGTGCCTAATTTAGACTCTTGCGTACGCGTCAGATGTCATTTGTAAGTTGTTAGGAAAGTATACGAGGTGGTAAGTGACAATCAATTTTATTATATTTTTCTACAAAATGTCTCGACGTTGGAACAAATTCTTACACAACGTACGATAGTCATATTTGCTTAAGTTGCACGAACATTAACCTTAGCTTGCAAGCAAATACTCACACATGGACAAACATTGAGCGGTATAACATGAAACTGAGACACAACAATGCATTAACCTAAAACATATACACAACAGTATACTTCATGGCATAATCAATGTGTTTAGTATATGTTTTCATGTCATGTCATTGTACTGTTCACATCTACGTTTTATCTATGTTGGATCTAAGGATTTTATTAATTGAATAAACTAGTGTATAATTTATATTCTCATTGATAGGCTTTCTTTCTAATTGCCTCGTTGCATTATGACAACATTGTATTTCTGTTTTATTTCGTTAACGTTTGTTGAATGCGAGAGACTTGTTAAGAAATGTGGTTATTTTCCTTCGTGCAGTCGTATTGTAGAAACGCTCATATAATCGTTGATTTTGTTTTATTGTTGTTGTTTTGGCTTGGTGTCACATATTACTTTGTTATGTCTTTTCTTTCACCTCCTCTTGTACCAAAATAGATTTTTTGTTGTATGATGTTTGCTGAATAGGTGAGTTTCACCTCTTGTCCATATATGTTGTAAGACTTTCGGTAACACGACGGGTTTTTTAAAAGTGCGAGGATGGTATGCCGTCAAAATGGTATGAGCTCCCAATATTTCCTAACAGTTACAAGACTATAGGTCATTGCATCGCCTTATTTGTTTGTGTTCAGTTTCCAGGTCCTCATTATTGCGGTCTTGCTTGTGAGTACCTTCCCTTTTCGTTGTGTCAAGATGTCTATGGAAGTTCTGTTTTGTGAATGCGGTCTTAGATGTTATAGCATATAAGTCGTATTTTACTTCTTTTTATGTTTTAAAAGTATGTTAAATTTCTCTTTCCCCCTGATGTTATTTTCTCCGCAGTTTCGGCCTATTGTTGACAGCTGTCTTGATCTTTTATCCCCATTAATCCCCCTCTGTTTGTCCTCTTTGATTCTCCTAGTACTCCCTTATGGTCGGCCAGGCCATTCCTTGCGCCCCTGTTCCCTCACGTATGTACCCTTGAACCTCCTCAAATGCCTTATATGTTATGGGTTGTTGTTTTCCGGAGGTCTGTGTAGAGTGGCACTGTCTTATGTATGTGGCATTCCCTGTAGTCAAAGTATTGTCTCTATTTATAGCCTTCTACTCTGCTGCATCTGTTTATCACAGGGGATTCATAAGTGTAAATTATTCAATGAAATGTTCACCCATTTACAATAACTATTTCGGCTTAAATCATTTTCAAGGTTAAGAAATACAAATAAAAAGTCTTACGTAATAAATCGTTGTTGTCATATTGTTCTGGTTGAGGCGAATCTCTAGGTAACCAAGGGCAACTAGAATCTACTCACGGTGTTATAGTTTCAAAGTTGATACAGTGAATAAAACTAATTTCTTCTTTTTGAACAAAGGCTTAAGCCGAAATAATGATACTGAGTGAACATTTATTTCTTTGAATTATTCATTTATTTTGATTGTAGACACAACTGAGGATCCCATGTCTTATTGTGTTTATTGTCAAAAAGAAATCCAATATAAGGTCGGAAATAAGTATTTATTAAGCTACGTAAGACCACTCTAATACTCATCATCAAGAATCTTAACTAAACTGTTTCCAAGAATCTCTGGATCACATGAGACAACTAAATCCAAAATATTACAAAGTTTTACCGTGCCGTTTTAAAGATTTTCAAGTTTTAAGATTAAACCGACTTGCTTTGAAAGGTCACACATTCCACTCATGTTCTTCATGCTTAAAAAAGTGTTTAGTTCCAAAAGAGCCTATGTTTTCATTTGTTTGTGTTTTTCTTAAAAAGAAAGTGCTAGTAATGTCATAAGGAAAAAAATGAAAATTATAAGCTTTGTAAAAAATTAAGGTGGTACTTCATATGGATACATCCTCCTGTAAATGACGTAATTTTTTAAGTCACAAGAAATACAAATTTTCAAGGTAGCATAATCATACATAATAACATGAGTACTCAAACATAATGGACATCAAAATTATCCTCAACACCTTTGTAACAAAATGTAACAAAATGAAAAACTTTTACCGTCCTGTTTTGCTTTGATTACAGCATGTATTAAATTTACCATGCAGAATTGTCGAACGTTGGAAAAAAAAATTTAGAAACCAATTGATATAATTTATAATTATATATCAGTTTTCTTACCAAAAAAGTCTGTAAAACAAGAAATGTCATGAAAAAAGCAAAGAAAAATATTTGGGCCTAGCGGGGATTTGAACCCTGGACCTTTCGCATGTAAAGCAAGAGGCTTAACACATAGGCTAAGGATTAATATTGACCAATGTATTCCAAATGATTCGAAATTTACATTCTCATTAGGGTGGCCTTACCTTAAATAGGGATGGTATTTTGCTGTAAGTATATTTCCACAATACTGTCAAAATGGATCCAATATCGATGATGATTTTATTGTTGACAAATAAAGAATGAGTAATACTCTTTTCTATAAGGAAATTTTAAATAATTCCATTCACGAAATACCTTTATATGATGTATCATATATTCAGCAATTTCACTTATCTCAGATCTGTCCAAGAAGAACGATGCCTTAACAATAGAAACGTTGCTCAATGTCATTTCTCACAGTCTTTTATTATTAATCCGTGTTATGAATTTTAGAATAGAGGCCATTTTCGAAACGCTGATGATACTTTTGGAACATAATTAATAGCAACATAATAGCATGGAGTCTTCTCGTAGAGTTTGGATCTCAATTAGCTTGGATTGTGTGCTTATACAGTTAGTTATCAACCAGACAACAGTATATATGATAAGAAATTAAATGACCACCTCTTAACAGCTGTAAACCCAAATATTATAAGTAAAGTTCGGTATTTTCAAACCCAAGCATCATTTTTGATATTTACAATCACCTCTATGACCATGTGATAGCCTGGCGGATTCGTGGATTATGGTAGACTGGTCTATACATATCACTCCGGTAATCTCTGTTCTTGTTGGTCAACTACACATGTTTTACCAATCGTGTCAGTAAAATTACCAAATTTTACTTCGTCTGTTTTAGATACATACTACAATTCAACAAACCATGTGTCCTTATCGTTCAAGCCAAAGCCGGTTCAATGAGTGAAATACAATTCTATCTTTAAAATAAAATTATAACAAATTATTCTATGGGTCCCGTATGTTGACAGTTCGCATCTAATAAACGTGCATTGATTTCGGTGATTTCGGACACGCGCCTATTAAGAACCGCCATTATTTCTAAATCAACGACTCGATGAGAAACATCAACCAAGCTTTGAATGGTTTTGAATGTATTGCAGATTTCGAAATCAAATAGTCATTGATCCTCATAACATAAGTGGAGCAACATCATTATTTATATACTGTATTCATCTGGAGATACGTTAAAGTGTGTTCATACCGTTCTATTGTTCAAAGTAATTAAGTATATTGTTTAAGCCTATTGTATTGTTTAAAATAGTCTTTCTAAAACTCTTGAATTAATTTCGCTCAATGCATAAATGACACGACCTTGTGGATTACGTCCTTGATGACGTCACTAATAGTAGAAAACGAAGATCATTCATAAAATTGACGGTGACTTTATTAGTTTGGTAACATGTAACAGTTCTTTATGATGAAAATTTAGTTTTTGCGCTGTGTAACGAAAAACAAGGTATGTTCTATTAAACAGAACGAAAGTTTAAAATCCAGTTGAACTTAAATGACAACTGCTAAGTTGCATGTAGTCAGTCGTACATGCTAGCTGAATACATTCCAAACGTACATGCTAGCTGAATACATTCCAAACGTACATGCTAGCTGAATACATTCCAAACGTACATGCTAGCTGAATACATTCCAAACGTACATGCTAGCTGAATACATTCCAAACGTACATGCTAGCTGAATACATTCCAAACGTACATGCTAGCTGAATACATTCCAAACGTACATGCTAGCTGAATACATTCCAAACGTACATGCTAGCTGAATACATTCCAAACGTACATGCTAGCTGAATACATTCCAAACGTACATGCTAGCTGAATACATTCCAAACGTACATGCTAGCTGAATACATTCCAAACGTACATGCTAGCTGAATACATTCCAAACGTACATGCAAGCTGAATACATTCCAAACGTATGTTTTATTAGGATAGGAAAAGTTTGTACTGCAAAATAATACAAAAACGAATAAGAAGATAACACGTCGCGTAATTCAAATAAAAACAACAACCACACAGGTAGATGTATACACAGGTAGATGTATACACAGGTAGATGTATACACAGGTAGATGTATACACAGGTAGATGTATACACAGGTAGATGTATACACAGGTAGATGTATACACAGGTAGATGTATACACAGGTAGATGTATACACAGGTAGATGTATACTGTTTGTTGTTTGACTGTAATAATAAGGTTGTAAATGTAAGATGTTGTCTTAATTGTAACAATGATGAAATTTGAACGTATTGTTTTACAATGTTGATACCGCAATATATCTGTATTACACAAATGTAATCCTTAATGATCCTTGTGCATTCGCCATCGAACCAGGTCAATAACCGGTGTATCAATTAATTTTCTGATGTTGTTCGATTGATCTTGTCTTTTTCTGCGTCCTGAAAGACAATAACACACGAAGAATTAGTTTTTAAAGTAACAGATATTAATTTACCAGGCACAATATTGAAAACAGCAAAATCTTAATCATGAATTAATAGATAGAAAAGTTTATTCAGAAAAAAGGCATTTAGCCCAACATTCCACATGAATAAAAACAATACAATAAATACAACATGTCAATGGTGATTTACAATACATATTGTTATAAATTCTATGTGTAAAGATTACAAACATAATTACGTACATACATGTAAAACCATGAACGTGTTGTTTTTTTAAAAGTAATTACTTAGTAAATGTGTAGTTTAATAAATAAATAACAGAAGATAGTTGATAATGAGGCTAATATGAATATGATCTACAAAGTCGTCTCATACAGTAGTAAATTCCAATTATTTAATAAATTCCAATTATTTACATGACTTTTGGACATTTTAACATTCTATCAGGATGTATTACACAGATTATAGTAAACTATTTTGAGCTCTGTCATCATATACAAGATAACTATTACATTAAACTACTTGTACAATGTTTGTATTTCCTTCTACTTCTCGTATGGATACTTCCAGTAATTCTTTAGTATGTGCTTCATCAATAACATAAATATACATGATAACTTCCATACTTTGGTCAGCTTATATGTTGGGAATATTGTGACTATCAGCTTATATGTTATATGTGTGGAATATTGTGACTATCAGCTTATATGTTATATGTTGGGAATATTGTGACTATTAGCTTATATGTTATATGTGTGGAATATTGTGACTATCAGCTTAAATTGGAGGTATTCTTGATGATATTTATGGTAAGATAAAACTTTACTTCCAAATAAATGGACGTCTATGTTGGTGCTACACAATTACTTATTCTAATTAGATTCCGTACCGGAGGACTTTCGTAAACAACATTGTATTGAATTAAGATTGTTCTTGACCAACTGATGAGCAGACAATTGACCTTTGAAAAAACTACCTTAAAGTTTAAAACCTACAAAGAAATGGATTAAGATCGGGTTAATAGTGTTAACTTGGCTCTTTTCTTTAATGACAAACACTGTTTTATGCCGTTCACCTTTTGACGGTCGTAATTAGAAATGTACATACAACAAATAGAACTCGAGTATGACATATTTTTGCGACGAGCCTACTAACCTTATATCGCCCACTTCTAACCTTATATCGCCCACTTCTAACCTTATATCGCCCACTTCTAACCTTATATCGCCCACTTCTAACCTTATATCGCCCACTACTAACCTTATATCGCCCACTTCTAACCTTATATCGCCCACTACTAACCTGTATATCGCCCAGTTCTAACCTTATATCGCCCACTTCTAACCTTATATCGCCCATTACTTACCTTATATCGCCCACTTCTAACCTTATATCGCCCACTACTAACCTTATATCGCCCACTTCTAACCTTATATCGCACACTACTAACCTTATATCGCCCACTTCTAACCTTATATCGCCCACTTCTAACCTTATATCGTCCATTACTAACCTTATATCGCCCACTTCTAACCTTATATCGCCCACTACTAACCTTATATCGCCCACTTCTAACCTTATATCGCACACTACTAACCTTATATCGCCCACTTCTAACCTTATATCGCCAACGTCTAACCTTATATCGCCCACTTCTAACCTTATATCGCCAACGTCTAACCTTATATCGCCCACTTCTAACCTTATATCGCCCACTACTAACCTTATATCGCCCACTTCTAACCTTATATCGCCCACTTCTAACCTTATATCGCCCACTTCTAACCTTATATCGCCCACTACTAACCTTATATCGCCCACTTCTAACCTTATATCGCCCACTACTAACCTTATATCGCCCACTACTAACCTTATATCGCACACTACTAACCTTATATCGCCCACTTCTAACCTTATATCGCCAACGTCTAACCTTATATCGCCCACTTCTAACCAAATATATTCATTGTCTCTCTGACTTAAATAATCAGGACTCGAGTCGTCGGTACAGATATATCTAATGTCGGCTCACAAACAGCGCAAAGATTTCAAACAGCGCAAAGATTTAATGTTCGGAGAAGTTTAAGTTGACTGCACCTTTAAACCAGATTTAAACCCTGAGGCATTGTTCATGGTGGTTCTGCTATCTTCACCAATCATTTATGTTTGTGTGTTGTATCCCCTTTTTGTTACTGTTTGCATGTTTGTTTATTGTTCGTGTCTTATTGTGTTTTAGGGTGGCTTTGCGCTTCGTATGAAGAATGTCCTGTTCAATTTCTTCAAACATTTTTCAGCAAAAACAGTTTATGAATCTATATCATATCCTGGACGGAAACGTTTGAGTTATATCAGTACTACTTTTCCGATTAATACATGAAAAGTTACGAAACAAAAGAGAAAAATTTGGAGCATACATAAACACCGCTTGCCTTTATTTAAGTATTTGAGGGCGCCGCAATATGTAACGCCCTTACAACAAACAGAACTAGCTCAATATTGCCGCACAAAAGTGAATTTCTTTTGATTAGATGATGGTTTATAGTTAATCTGTACCTTTGCGTATTTAAAGACCACCAGTTGTACAAAGCAATGCATTTAAATATATACATAGAGTGAACAGAAGGTAGTATTAATGAGACAGACCCTCGGACAGACACATTTGTGAATACATCAACAAATACTTATATCAGTCTAGTCTGTAACACAGTTAGTAATATGAGGTACGCAGACATAAAATACAATAGTATATTGAAAACTTACAATGTCGGTAGTTACCACAGCAACAATATTTACCTCCCTTGTTCTTAATCATCCGCCATTTTGGTAGGCAAAACTGATAATCACTTATAGGAGTAATTCCCAAAGGTGTGATAATTGAGAAAATACCAGAAGAATTTGAATATGGTAACAACTTTTTCTTCAACTTTCTGAGCCATGTGCCCACATGAGTATAATGAATAACAGATTTGTATATGTCTGATTTGATTTTATCATGGTTTACATTATATTCCTTATAAACTTTAAGGAAATTTACCTATCAATATGGCAGACTATTCAGAACAAGGGGTGTAAATATTGTAAATGCGGGATCCCAGCAAACACCTGACGTCAATACAACGTTGGACCAACGTACTAGCAACGTTAAAACTCCGACGTCCGTGCAACGTCGATTTACGACGTTGTCGTAACGTTGGATAATCGTCGGAAGAGTGTATAAATAAATTTTCATCTGGTATATAGATCTACATGGTTACCATATTTTTATACAATTTAGCGGTATTTAACCCCTACCATAATAATAAAACTGTGCACTATTGTAGATATTTGTCATAATTTTTACTAAATAATATAAAAATAAAATTAAAACAATCGAAACTAAGCAACATATCTGCTCTGCATTTTGTAGAAATGGCGGTATAAATAAGAATACATGAGTTTCGAAAGTGACATGCTGCTGAATTAAATTGCATTCCCGTCAAGTATGTTGATAATGTATGAAATGCATTTTACATTTGTTATGAATATTTTGTATAAATTTGTGTCGGTAGCTGTTTGTATAGTGCTTGAAAATCAAATTAATAAAGGGACTCGGTCGGAGATTATCGCAAAAATATATGATATTTCTGATATATTCAAAATTGATCATTAAACGAGTATATTATCATTATTTGGTCGATATTTTCGCAATAACATATCATTCAGAACTTAAATTTTACATTTCATAAGGATATGCCGGCCCAAATCCCCCGGGGGTAAGGCGGCTGGAATGGATATTAGTAAATAATGGTCGTAATTTCGACGTCGGGTTTCTGACGTCTATCCAATTTGAAAAACCAACCAAAATCCAACGTCGGAGTCCGACGTCTATACAACGTTGATGCGACGACAAATGTCTGACGTCAATACACCGTTGATGCGACGACAAATGTCCGACGTCTATACAACGTTGATGCGACGACAAATGTCTGACGTCTATACACCGTTGATGCGACGACAAATGTCCGACGTCTATACAACGTTGATGCGACGACAAATGTCTGACGTCTATACACCGTTGATGCGACGACAAATGTCCGACGACTATACAATGTTGATGCGACGACAAATGTCTGACGTCTATACACCGTTGATGCGACGACAAATGTCCGACGTCTATACAACGTTGATGCGACGACAAATGTCTGACGTCTATACACCGTTGATGCGACGACAAATGTCTGACGTCTATACAACGTTGATGCGACGACAAATGTCTGACGTCTATACACCGTTGATGCGACGACAAATGTCTGACGTCTATACAACGTTGATGCGACGACAAATGTCTGACGTCTATACAACGTTGATGCGACGACAAATGTCTGACGTCTATACAACGTTGATGCGACGACAAATGTTTGCTTAACTATCTATAAATTGTAATTATTGGGTATTTACATAAAAAATAAGTTTCAAAATGCAATAAATTGACGCTTTACAAACATTTGGCAGGTCTGAAACTGTGAGTGTTTAAGTGTACTGAGTATTTAAACAATGCAAGTTATGAAGTTTAAGTTGGTTTTCATGGTGAGAATAATGATTTATGGGTAAGAATATATTTCCCATTGTTATATTTTCTGTCTATGACGTATCAGCTGAATCGTCGTGTGAGGGTATATATGTACATGTTTATTCTGTCTATGCCGTATCAGCTGAATCGTTGTGTGAGAGTATATATGTACATGTTTACTCTGTCTATGACGTATCAGCTGAATCGTTGTGTGAGAGTATATATGTACATGTTTATTCTGTCTATGACGTATCAGCTGAATCGTTGTGTGAGAGTATATATGTACATGTTTACTCTGTCTATGACGTATCAGCGGAATCGTTGTGTGAGAGTATATATGTACATGTATATTCTGTCTATGACGTTTCAGCTGAATCGTTGTGTGAGAGTATATATGTACATGTTTACTCTGTCTATGACGTATCAGCTGAATCGTTGTGTGAGAGTATATATGTACATGTATATACGTAATGATAAACTGCACTAAATTTCCTGTGACTCTGCATTATATTTCTCCAACACGGAGACTGAGACTTTGCTTCTCCGTTATCTTGCAGATGAAAATTTGTTGTAAAATGTGTAATATTGACCTGACTGGTGTTAGAGAACATAACTCGAATTTGTCGAAGCACGATCTAATTTTACGAGCCAATCTTTGGCAAATTATCTCAAGAATGAAATGTTACACAATCTAATAGCATTAGCTGTACTGTAAATTATTGCAATCTTTAAGATAACTGGATTAATCAGTAATAATATTGTTATATCACTTCTCGCTTGCGCAACCGTAAAATTAAATTGAACCCCGACTTGCAATTCGTAGTATGGATTTTTTATAATTATCGCTCTTTGCATTCATTTTTTATGTGAGCTTTGTTGTCCCTAGATTTCATCTTGACGATAATGCCACGCTGCGCCGTAAGCCTCTCCATGGTAACCCCTTCACATACTTATGTGGCAGATTCTTTACTTTTACTAATACATAGTTCTCGCATCTACAATATTTACCTCCCTTGTTCTGAATTGTCGGCCATTTTGATAGGCAACTTTCCTTAAAGTTTATGGGAAATATAATGTAAACGATGATAAACTAATCCGATATATAAAAAATAACTTATTCATTATGCTCAAGTGGGCATTTGGCTCAGTAAGTTGAAGAACAAGTGGTTGTCACATGCAAATTATCTTGGTAGTTTCTCAATTATCACATATTTGGAAATTACTCCTAAGGGCCTATCAGTTTTGCCTATCAAAATGGCCGACAGTAAAGAACCAGGGATGTAAATATTGTAGATGTGGGAACTATATATAACTGTTTGGATTTATAGCCTTTATATAGACAAGTGGTTAAGGCATCCACCTTGGGAGCGGGAGGTCGAAGGTTCGAATCCCGGTAGGGATCCATTCTGTTATGGCCGGTATGTGAGCCGCCAGCTAGTTAAATAATGGTAACCGTGAGCCTACCTGCCTGGTGTCTGGCATTAAAGGAAAGGACTCAGGAAGTAAATGTGCTCAGAAAGTAATTGTCTCATAAGTCAGAAAGGGCTGATCCTTTAAATATGGGTGACACTATAATAAATAAACTTTTTACTTGTATAGACAACCCTTGCTATGAGTCTACGGTGACTACCATCTACCCATAAAATGCATCTACATGCTCCACTAGCTTGTACTTTATTTGAATATCATTCATCTTTCCATTAATAATTTCCGGTTAAATGAGCTGTCATCAACTGCTTCCATGAGACATTTTAGCATGTTGTTTTAATCGGTACTAAACTTGAACCTTTAAGATTTTGGATTGAGCAAAAAAATCTACGTTTGCCCTAAACAATTCCATTTACAATACATGTTTATACTTGATGCTGCCTACTGAATATCAGTGTGATATTTAATCATAAATACGTGTCTTCCTTATTTTTACTTCCCAGGATGCATGTCCAACTGAACTGAATTATTATCACTACACAGATGTAATGTCAGTGTTAAACGATAACCTGTCTGCTAGATTGATATTTTATCATCCATGTTTTATCTAAGTAGCCTCGTGTAATGTTAACATTATGGTATGCAGTCTTTCCTTGTACTATCGAACACGTCATAGCAATCAATCAATATTGTTATACGAGGGGTGTTCAAAACGTTCGCGGAAATGTGCTGTGCTATCTTCATTAAAAAACAACACTTTTCCGCCAACACCCCTCGTATATCTCGATATTATTTGTGAAATTGGAATCAAATGAATGGTTCTTAGTTTTGGATTTAGTTCGTGTTTGAAACTTTATTCTGTGTTTAATAAAATCTGTCAAAGTAAGAAATGTTCAGACAATAGTCTGTGGTATTGTGGTCTCTGTGCCAGAAACTTGGAAAGGTGAATGTTACCATAACAACGAGTCTACTGCTGCTTACTTGATGTCGTGATGAAGAGAGTTGTATTTCACGGATAACAGCACCAACAATCTTATATTCAGTCAACTTTGTTATTGTATATACAGAAGGAGAAAGTGTCATTATTTCATGACGAACTTACGAAACTGAATTGTAGCGATTATAATGGTTTTCAAAATGATTTATGATACATAATTCTACACCGATATATGCTTATATGAAGTTCTTCACTGATAAAACTTACACTTTGACGAGCGGGTATTGTCACAGACTAACTCGGGGAGATACGGTATCAATAGTTTTACTGTAGTCAGTACTGTCTTCTAAATGAGTTAAGGTAGGAACGATGTGCTGATCTGTTCGTGTCTGTTAATAAAGTCAAATGTAATTATTACAGTTCTCTGCCATGAAGCAACGTCATTACACTAATTAAACACGTGATGTATATCTATGTAACGATTTATCTCTTTTAAACAAGCACGCATTTCACCTCACAGTGCACTTCTATGATATTCACGTGACCACGCTCGAGAATGAGCCCTGTAATGTATGATATTCACGTGACCACGCTCGAGAATGAGCCCTGTAATGTACGATATTCACGTGACCACGCTCGAGAATGAGCCCTGTAATGTACGATATTCACGTGACCACGCTCGAGAATGAGCCCTGTAATGTACGATATTCACGTGACCACGCTCGAGAATGAGCCCTGTAATGTACGATATTCACGTGACCACGCTCGAGAATGAGCCCTGTAATGTACGATATTCACGTGACCACGCTCGAGAATGAGCCCTGTAATGTACGATATTCACGTGACCACGCTCGAGAATGAGCCCTGTAATGTACGATATTCACGTGACCACGCTCGAGAATGAGCCCTGTAATGTACGATATTCACGTGACCACGCTCGAGAATGAGCCCTGTAATGTACGATAGAGACGAAAAGAAGAGATGAATGTAAACACAATACCCATAGTGCATTATTCTATTACATTGCGTACATTGTAGTCAATGTATATATGGGTACACCATTAACTGTGTAAACTGTTGGATAAATCACAAAACCCATAGTGCACTATTCTATTACATTGCGTACATTGTAGTCAATGTATATATGGGTACACCATTAACTATGTAAACTGTTGGATAAATCACAATACCCATAGTGCATTATTCTATTACATTGCGTACATTGTAGTCAATGTATATATGGGTACACCATTAACTGTGTAAACTGTTGGATAAATCACAATACCCATAGTGCATTATTCTATTACATTGCGTACATTGTAGTCAATGTATATATGGGTACACCATTAACTATGTAAACTGTTGGATAAATCACAATACCCATAGTGCACTATTCTATTACATTGCGTACATTGTAGTCAATGTATATATGGGTACACCATTAACTGTGTAAACTGTTGGATAAATCACAATACAACACTCTCAGTCTGTATATAACATTGACTAACTATATGAACAATACATGTACTACAAGGTCACACCAGATGCGCGTCTTTAAGAGGAAGGAAAAATAGAAATATGCCTAGCGCTACATAGGGTAGTAGCGCTGTCGTTTCATAAACGTAGGAAAAGTAGTCCCTGTTTATAGTGTGACAGCTCTAGCTTTGTTACACAAAATGGCGTCCATGCGGAGCACTATCATCAGGTCTGGTGGGCGGCATTTGTGTTGTTACCAAAGCGTTTGAGCGTTTTTAGACAGCTACCTATTTTACCTCGGATAACTTTACTCGCTTACTTCCCCTACCTCTAAAACCGCGTCTCTGGTATATCCAGTATGTGAGAATGACGGTAGAACTAAACACACAGAACAACATTAACATATCTTTACACCGTTTCAAGTGTATATCATTCAGGGTGTATATCATGTCCATGTATATATCAGGTCACTTACATTTTCTTACAATTATTCATTACACTTTGTGTCATCATGTTGCGCAATCTTATTTTGATGATGTTCAAATAGTCTCACAGTGCATTCTTTCATTCACCTATCTACCTCTAATATTCGCGCACTTTATGGTCACATGGCTCACACACATTTTCTAACATTTCAGTCATACACTCTTTCCATTCTTTGTGAGACAAAGGTTTGCAACTATTGAAATAGGATGATAGAATTGAAATGATTAAACTTGCATTAAATGTTAAAGAAGCTTTAGTTGTAAGCAATAAATCATTAAATGTTGAAAGATAAATGCTTAGTTCAACCTTCGACGATTTAATTCAGACTAATTGGTATAATATCTGACTGATTCATGTGTATGATTTATTGTTGTACCGTGAAAACCACTTACTTACACGTTGGCAAAATATATTTGAATATGTATGAGTTGTAGACGACGTACTTTGTACAAGTCTTAGTAAATGTCTGTTCTGTTCTGTTGGTTTGTACATTTTGTATTTTCACTTACTTGACTTTTACCTTGATTTCATCCTTTTATCATACTGTTCACGTCTGTCTTACTATCCGCGTCTATCTTACTGTTCACGTCTATCTTACTGTTCACGTCTATCTTACTGTTCACGTCTATCTTACTGTCCACGTCTATCTTACTGTTCACGTCTATCTTACTGTTCACGTCTATCTTACTGTTCACGTCTATCTTACTGTTCACGTATATCTTACTGTTCACGTCAATCTTACTGTTCACGTCTATATTACTGTCAACGTCTATCTTACTGTCCACGTATATCTTACTGTCAACGTCTATCTTACTGTCCACGTCTATCTTACTGTCCACGTCTATCTTACTGTCAACGTCTATCTTACTGTCCACGTATATCTTACTGTCCACGTCTATCTTACTGTTCACGTCTATCTTACTGTTCACGTCTATCTTACTGTCCACGTCTATCTTACTGTCCACGTCTATCTTACTGTTCACGTCTATCTTACTGTTCACGTCTATCTTACTGTTCACGTCTATCTTACTGTTCACGTCTATCTTACTGTTCACGTCTATCTTACTGTTCACGTATATCTTACTGTTCACGTCTATCTTACTGTTCACGTCTATCTTACTGTTCACGTCTATCTTACTGTCCACGTCTATCTTACTGTTCACGTCTATCTTACTGTCCACGTCTATCTTACTGTTCACGTCTATCTTACTGTCCACGTCTATCTTACTGTCCACGTCTATCTTACTGTCAACGTCTATCTTACTGTCCACGTCTATCTTACTGTCCACGTCTATCTCACTGTCAACGTCTATCTTACTGTTCACGTCTATCTTACTGTCCACGTCTATCTTACTGTTCACGTCTATCTTACTGTCCACGTCTATCTTACTGTCCACGTCTATCTTACTGTTCACGTCTATCTTACTGTCCACGTCTATCTTACTGTCAACGTCTATCTTACTATTCACGTCTATCTTACTGTCCACGTCTATCTTACTGTTCACGTCTATCTTACTGTCCACGTCTATCTTACTGTTCACGTCTATCTTACTGTCCACGTCTATCTTACTGTTCACGTCTATCTTACTGTTCACGTCTATCTTACTGTTCACGTCTATCTTACTGTCCACGTCTATCTTACTGTTCACGTCTATCTTACTGTTCACGTCTATCTTACTGTTCACGTCTATCTTACTGTCCACGTCTATCTTACTGTTCACGTCTATCTTACTGTCCACGTATGTCTTACTGTCCACGTCTATCTTACTGTCCACGTCTATCTTACTGTTCACGTCTATCTTACTGTTCACGTCTATCTTACTGTTCACGTCTATCTTACTGTTCACGTCTATCTTACTGTCCACGTCTATCTTACTGTTCACGTATGTCTTACTGTCCACGTATGTCTTACTGTCCACGTATGTCTTACTGTTCACGTCTATCTTACTGTTCACGTCTATCTCACTGTCCACGTCTATCTTACTGTCCACGTCTATCTTACTGTCCACGTCTATCTTACTGTTCACGTATGTCTTACTGTTCACGTCTATCTTACTGTCCACGTCTATCTTACTGTCCACGTCTATCTTACTGTTCACGTCTATCTTACTGTCCACGTCTATCTTACTGTCCACGTCTATCTTACTGTCCACGTCTATCTTACTGTCCACGTATGTCTTACTGTTCACGTCTATCTTACTGTCCACGTCTATCTTACTGTTCACGTCTATCTTACTGTTCACGTCTATCTTACTGTCCACGTCTATCTTACTGTCCACGTATGTCTTACTGTTCACGTCTATCTTACTGTCCACGTATATCTAACTGTTCACGTATGTCTTACTGTTCACGTCTATCTTACTGTTCACGTCTATCTTACTGTCCACGTATATCTTACTGTTCACGTCTATCTTACTGTCCACGTCTATCTTACTGTCAACGTCTATCTTACTGTCCACGTCTATCTTACTGTCCACGTCTATCTTGCTGTCCACGTATATCTTACTGTTCACGTCTATCTTACTGTTCACGTCTATCTTACTGTCCACGTATGTCTTACTGTCAACGTCTATCTTACTGTCCACATCTATCTCAATGTCCACGTCTATCTTACTGTTCACGTCTATCTTACTGTCCACGTATGTCATACTGTCAACGTCTATCTTACTGTCCACGTCTATCTCAATGTCCACGTCTATCTTGCTGTTCATGTCTATCTTACTGTCCACGTATATCTTACTGTTCACGTGTTCACGTCTATCTTACTGTCCACGTCTATCTTACTGTCAACGTCTATCTTACTGTTCACGTGTTCACGTCTATCTCAATGTCCACGTCTATCTTACTGTCCACGTCTATTTATTCTGATCTGACTTACTGCTCACTTATATTGTCTGCGTCTGTTTGTTACAATCTAACAGCTCACCATCATTATCCTGCAATTATTTCACAGTTTAATGCAGCTCTCTCTAGATATACGTTACCTTGGAGACGACGTCAAAGTCAAATTCACTTACTGGATGAATATCTCCAAAGCTGATACTGACACAACTTTCACAAATTTCTATGGGACACAATAATTATTTGGCTATACTGGGCTTGTTATGGTTTGATAGGTTTAAATAAATAATGAAGACTGTAACATAGGGTGATATAATTGTAACGAACTAATTGAATTGTCCAAATAATTTAAGGCAAAGCTCATAACAGTATGATAGATGATGACAACGTGCGGTACATAAACGATCACTTATCAATATATCATAGAATGCTGAATATAAATACTGTATGATAGTCTACTAAATGTCAGCAAGATTGTCTTTGGTCAATGACGTCATGACGTTGTCACCCTTAACACTTCATGATGGCTTCAGTATAGGTGACTATACTTATTATATTATTTTTTGTTATTTTATCTTGGTTGCTAAGTAACCACAAACATGTCAGTTGTTATTTTACAGTTAAATGTCAATAAAAACGTTTGGTATACAAATAAACAACTATGAAGTTATATATGTTTTATTTGTTTATTGTTTAAATGTGCTTCTTATATCCTAATATTGACTAGATTTGGAATGGAATTAGTCTTATTTGTCAGTATATCAGCGTTACTTAGTAACAACAAAATAGTCATGACTCTGTTAACATTCAAGATATCAACATATTTTCAGTATTTGGAATTTTAAACTACAATGGTTACAACTACATAATAAACTTTAAATATGATTTTTTGACCCACTAGCCCACAAACGCATTCGCAACCACATATAATGTTAATCATCCACACTATCGTGCATGTCAAAATGATATTATTGCCATTGACCAATGTATAATACTTCGTATTATTTATACTAAGAATATTTATTTCGTATATTTTTGTATGTGTATTTTCATTGTTTGTTTATATAAAATCATGGGCAAGTATGCCTAATATTTCGGAATAAACTTTCTATCCACATGTTTCAATTTAGTCACCCAACTTCATGAAAACTTGCACAGAAAATAAGCATAGTTAAAGTCTCTTTTTAATTATTCTTAATGTAATATTTTTTCTTTCATAAAGTTTTAGTAATGACGGTTTGGTTTCATTTGGAATGAAAATTACTATTCAGGTTAATGTTTATTTTTAGAAGTTCATGTAGTTTATTCAGTCACCCATATTGAAACCGCCATGAAATGTTATAAACAACATGAAGTCATGAATGCTAAGTGTCGATGAGAGCTGCTGGCTGTGTATATAGTAGATGAGAGCTGCTGGCTGTGTATATAGTAGATGAGAGCTGCTGGCTGTGTATATAGTAGATGAGAGCTGCTGGCTGTGTATATAGTAGATGAGAGCTGCTGGTTGTGTATATAGTAGATGAGAGCTGCTAGCTGTATAGTAGATGAGAGCTGCTGGCTGTGTATATAGTAGATGTGAGCTGCTGGCTGTGTATATAGTAGATGAGAGCTGCTGGCTGTGTATATAGTAGATGAGAGCTGCTGGCTGTGTATATAGTAGATGAGAGCTGCTGGCTGTATATATAGTAGATGAGAGCTGCTGGTTGTGTATATAGTAGATGAGAGTGCTGGCTGTGTATATAGTAGATGAGAGCTGCTGGCTGTGTATATAGTAGATGAGAGCTGCTGGCTGTGTATATAGTAGATGAGAGCTGCTGGCTGTGTATATAGTAGATGATAGCTGCTGGCTGTGTATATGGTAGATGAGAGCTGCTGGCTGTGTATATAGTAGATGAGAGCTGCTGGCTGTGTATATAGTAGATGAGAGCTGCTGGCTGTGTATATAGTAGATGATACTAGTAGCTGCTGGCTGTGTATATAGTAGATGAGAGCTGCTGGCTGTGTATATAGTAGATGAGAGCTGCTGGCTGTGTATATAGTAGATGAGAGCTGCTGGCTGTGTATATAGTAGATGAGAGCTGCTAGCTGTGTATATAGTAGATGAGAGCTGCTGGCTGTGTATATAGTAGATGAGAGCTGCTGGCTGTGTATATAGTAGATGAGAGCTGCTGGCTGTGTACTAGTATATAGTAGATGAGAGCTGCTGGCTGTGTATATAGTAGATGAGAGCTGCTGGCTGTGTATATAGTAGATGAGAGCTGCTGGCTGTGTATATAGTAGATGAGAGCTGCTGGCTGTGTATATAGTAGTTATTTCTGTTTGTGGATTATACATAATGTATTATTGTACGAACTATTACAGTGACTGTATATACATAATGTATTATTGTATGAACTATTACAGTGACTGTATATACATAATGTATTATTGTACGAACTATTACAGTGACTGTATATACATAATGTATTATTGTACGAACTATTACAGTGACTGTATATACATAATGTATTATTGTACGAACTATTACAGTGACTGTATATACATAATGTATTATTGTACGAACTATTACAGTGACTGTATATACATAATGTATTATTGTACGAACTATTACAGTGACTGTATATACATAATGTATTATTGTACGAACTATTACAGTGACTGTATATACATAATGTATTATTGTACGAACTATTACAGTGACTGTATATACATAATGTATTATTGTACGAACTATTACAGTGACTGTATATACATAATGTTTTATTGTACGAACTATTACAGTGACTGTATATACATAATGTATTATTGTATGAACTATTACAGTGACTGTATATACATAATGTATTATTGTACGAACTATTACAGTGACTGTATATACATAATGTATTATTGTACGAACTATTACAGTGACTGTATATACATAATGTATTATTGTACGAACTATTACAGTGACTGTATATACATAATGTTTTATTGTACGAACTATTACAGTGACTGTATATACATAATGTATTATTGTATGAACTATTACAGTGACTGTATATACATAATGTATTATTGTACGAACTATTACAGTGACTGTATATACATAATGTATTATTGTACGAACTATTACAGTGACTGTATATACATAATGTTTTATTGTACGAACTATTACAGTGACTGTATATACATAATGTATTATTGTACGAACTATTACAGTGACTGTTGAAGTATTAACAGTAAGATTATTACAACTACAATTATATAAATATGTACAAATAAACACTAGCATTCTAACAGTAACATGCACACATACTACAAGGCTTTAAATCTACTCGTCCAAAATCAGACATTTTAACATTCCTTATTGATGACGTCTAGAATTAGCAATAAATTTAAACGATCCGCCGAAATACCAAACTGCATCTCGCAGTATGTCCAAATCAGAAATTGGACTGACACCGGACTCTACACCAACGTTGCTTGTGTGTGCACGGGTGTATTTACACAAATTTTTCCGTGATGGTAGTCGTCTGTACGAGCTTCTCTTACTGAGAACAATACAAGAATGACATACATTGAAATTACAATAAATGGTTTATGGACCAATTAAGCGATCTGTACGTGATCTAAAAACAAGTTCGAGCATCGGAGTCTGCATGAAATGTTGAATTTATTTATTTACACGTGGGTCCCTTTGTTAAATTTAATGCTACATGCACATTTTGTCGCGGAATTATAAAGATTTTAAATCTCGTTTCCAAACTATTCCGAGGTTAGTATAAGTTTATACTGAAAACATGATTAATATACAGAGACAATGTCTCATGATACATGTTTAGGCTGTTACGACGTTTGTATACAGAGACAATGTCTCATGATACATGTTTAGGCTGTTACGACGTTTGTATACAGAGACAATGTCTCATGATACATGTTTAGGCTGTTACGACGTTTGTATACAGAAACAATGTCTCATGATACATGTTTAGGCTGTTACGACGTTTGTATACAGAGACAATGTCTGATGATACATGTTTAGGCTGTTACGACGTTTGTATACAGAGACAATGTCTGATGATACATGTTTAGGCTGTTACGACGTTTGTATACAGAGACAATGTCTGATGATACATGTTTAGGCTGTTACGACGTTTGTATACAGAGACAATGTCTGATGATACATGTTTAGGCTGTTACGACGTTTGTATACAGAGACAATGTCTGATGATACATGTTTAGGCTGTTACGACGTTTGTATACAGAGACAATGTCTGATGATACATGTTTAGGCTGTTACGACGTTTGTTTACAGAGACAATGTCTCATGATACATGTTTAGGCTGTTACGACGTTTGTATACAGAGACAATGTCTCATGATACATGTTTAGGCTGTTACTACGTTTGTATACAGAGACAATGTCTCATGATACATGTTTAGGCTGTTACGACGTTTGTATACAGAGACAATGTCTCATGATACATGTTTAGGCTGTTACGACGTTTGTATACAGAGACAATGTCTCATGATACATGTTTAGGCTGTTACGACGTTTGTATACAGAGACAATGTCTCATGATACATGTTTAGGCTGTTACGACGTTTGTATACAGAGACAATGTCTCATGATACATGTTTAGGCTGTTACGACGTTTGTATACAGAGACAATGTCTCATGATACATGTTTAGGCTGTTACGACGTTTGTATACAGAGACAATGTCTCATGATACATGTTTAGGCTGTTACGACGTTTGTATACAGAAACAATGTCTGATGATACATGTTTAGGCTGTTACGACGTTTGTATACAGAGACAATGTCTGATGATACATGTTTAGGCTGTTACGACGTTTGTATACAGAGACAATGTCTGATGATACATGTTTAGGCTGTTACGACGTTTGTATACAGAGACAATGTCTGATGATACATGTTTAGGCTGTTACGACGTTTGTATACAGAGACAATGTCTGATGATACATGTTTAGGCTGTTACGACGTTTGTATACAGAGACAATGTCTGATGATACATGTTTAGGCTGTTACGACGTTTGTTTACAGAGACAATGTCTCATGATACATGTTTAGGCTGTTACGACGTTTGTATACAGAGACAATGTCTCATGATACATGTTTAGGCTGTTACTACGTTTGTATACAGAGACAATGTCTCATGATACATGTTTAGGCTGTTACGACGTTTGTATACAGAGACAATGTCTCATGATACATGTTTAGGCTGTTACGACGTTTGTATACAGAGACAATGTCTCATGATACATGTTTAGGCTGTTACGACGTTTGTATACAGAGACAATGTCTCATGATACATGTTTAGGCTGTTACGACGTTTGTATACAGAGACAATGTCTCATGATACATGTTTAGGCTGTTACTACGTTTGTATACAGAGACAATGTCTCATGATACATGTTTAGGCTGTTACGACGTTTGTATACAGAGACAATGTCTCATGATACATGTTTAGGCTGTTACGACGTTTGTATACAGAGACAATGTCTCATGATACATGTTTAGGCTGTTACGACGTTTGTATACAGAGACAATGTCTCATGATACATGTTTAGGCTGTTACGACGGTTGTATACAGAGACAATGTCTCATGATACATGTTTAGGCTGTTACGACGTTTGTATACAGAGACAATGTCTCATGATACATGTTTAGGCTGTTACGACGTTTGTATACTGAGACAATGTCTCATGATACATGTTTAGGCTGTTACGACGTTTGTATACAGAGACAATGTCTCATGATACATGTTTAGGCTGTTACGACGTTTGTATACAGAGACAATGTCTCATGATACATGTTTAGGCTGTTACGACGTTTGTATACAGAGACAATGTCTCATGATACATGTTTAGGCTGTTACGACGGTTGTATACAGAAACTTATAGATATTGTTCAGACATTCCATGACTTATTGCTGATACTTTTCGTTTTTCTTAACTGAGACATCGAATACGGTCGAAATTGTACACATCGACAAAACGAATGTGTTTATGATTATAAAAACGGAAGTATAATTAGCAATAGCTGGATGATACATTAACATTGCAGTAATGCTTTGTAGTCAAAGAAAAACTAGAAAAATACCTAATTGCCTGCAGATGATAATAAAGAGATAATTTACAACACTCTCAGTTATTACGCAGAATTAAATTATCATATAATCAACAATAGCTGTATAAACAAAGGTAAGAATGAAGTCAGCATTTATTCTTAATGATGTTTTTTAATTTTGTTTTATTTAATAAACACGTTCTTTTTAAGGTAAAGAATTTACTACATGCAAAATACCTAAATTTGTGTCTTTGATGATGCTAATTAACATATTTTTGTAAGCGTCGTGATATTAGGTCAGACATATATAAATAAACGATCAGATGCCCTTATAATCATGTTTATTTACCAACGTCAATCAGTGCAAAAACACGATCAGCAATTCACGATTATATCAATAATCTTCCTAATAATGAGATAGTGGTAACTATGGTAACTATTCTCTGTCGTGAGATTCATAAAATTACTTTTGTATTCATGCAGCCTAAAACGTCCCGAGGTTATTGTGATAACATTCGATAATATGCCAACACAATAGTACAAGTAAATAGTAAACACATATATCAGTTCATAAGAACATTTCATGAGTGTTCCATTATATATAAGGGTGATAAAATAAGTCTGTTTAACGTCTGGTATGAAGACTGGGGTGTTGGTGTTGTCAATGACAACAGAGAAGTTATAGAGAGATACAGAGAAGTTGTGAAACCTAAATTATGTGCATCTCCGCCATACCTTCCAGTTGAGGGATTATCCTTGCTGAAAATGAAGTTCTGTCAAACTTAGAGAAAATTTTCTTGTAAAAAAATGAACAAAATCAACTACTTTTAAACAGATACGAAACTGAATTCACTTGTAAACAAATAATCACCTTCTTACATATACACATATACAACAATAGTAACAGTGCTCCACATCTCAATAAAATAGTCCCAAATTATACTCGAAGGACCAAATGGAATAGAAGTGTGATAATTTCTCCCCCGCCTGATAAGGGAGATAATAACATACTAATGTAGGTAGTGATTTACGTGTAGTGTCCGTATATTGTCCGGCTTATATATATGTCTGTCTTACATACACAACCGTGTATATCTATGTCTGTCTTACATACACAACCATGTATATATATGTCTGTCTTACATACACAACCGTGTATATCTATGTCTGTCTTACATACACAACCGTGAATGTATATGTCTGTCTTACATACACAACCGTGTATATCTATGTATGTCTTACATACACAACCGTGTATATCTATGCCTGTCTTACATACACAACCGTACATGTCTATGTCTGTCTTATATACACAACTGTATATATCTATGTCTGTCTTACATACACAACTGTATATATCTATGTCTGTCTTACATACACAACTGTATATATCTATGTCTGTCTTACATACACAACTGTATATTATATGTTTGTCTTACATACACAACTGTATATATCTATGTCTGTCTTACATACACAACTGTATATATATATGTCTGTTTTACATACACAACTGTATATATATATGTCTGTCTTACATACACAACTGTATATATATATGTCTGTCTTACATACACAACCGTGTATATCTATGTCTGTCTTACATACACAACTGTATATATCTATGTCTGTCTTACATACACAACTGTATATATCTATGTCTGTCTTACATACACAACTGTATATATCTATGTCTGTCTTACATACACAACCGTGTATATCTATGTCTGTCTTACATACACAACTGTATATATCTATGTCTGTCTTACCTACACAACTGTATATAGCTATGTCTGTCTTACATACACAACTGTATATATCTATGTCTGTCTTACCTACACAACTGTATATATCTATGTCTGTCTTACCTACACAACTGTATATATCTATGTCTGTCTTACCTACACAACTGTATATATCTATGTCTGTCTTACCTACACAACTGTATATAGCTATGTCTGTCTTACCTACACAACTGTATATATCTATGTCTGTCTTACCTACACAACTGTATATAGTTATGTCTGTCTTACCTACACAACTGTATATATCTATGTCTGTCTTACCTACACAACTGTATATATCTATGTCTGTCTTACCTACACAACTGTATATATCTATGTCTGTCTTACCTACACAACTGTATATATCTATGTCTGTCTTACCTACACAACTGTATATAGCTATGTCTGTCTTACCTACACAACTGTATATATCTATGTCTGTCTTACCTACACAACTGTATATATATATGTCTGTCTTACCTACACAACTGTATATAGCTATGTCTGTCTTACCTACACAACTGTATATATCTATGTCTGTCTTACCTACACAACTGTATATATCTATGTCTGTCTTACCTACACAACTGTATATAGCTATGTCTGTCTTACATACACAACTGTATATATTTATGTCTGTCTTACCTACACAACTGTATATAGCTATGTCTGTCTTACCTACACAACTGTATATAGCTATGTCTGTCTTACCTACACAACTGTATATATCTATGTCTGTCTTACCTACACAACTGTATATATATATGTCTGTCTTACCTACACAACCGTATATAGCTATGTCTATCTTACCTACACAACTGTATATAGCTATGTCTGTCTTACCTACACAACTGTATATATCTATGTCTGTCTTACATACACAACTGTATATATCTATGTCTGTCTTACCTACACAACTGTATATATCTATGTCTGTCTTACCTACACAACTGTATATATCTATGTCTGTCTAACATACACAACTGTATATATCTATGTCTGTCTTACCTACACAACTGTATATATCTATGTCTGTCTTACCTACACAACTGTATATAGCTATGTCTGTCTTACCTACACAACTGTATATAGCTTTGTCTTTCTTACCTACACAACTGTATATAGCTATGTCTGTCTTACCTACACAACTGTATATAGTTATGTCTGTCTTACCTACACAACTGTATATAGCTATGTCTGTCTTACCTACACAACTGTATATATCTATGTCTGTCTTTCCTACACAACTGTATATAGCTATGTCTGTCTTACCTACACAACTGTATATAGTTATGTCTGTCTTACCTACACAACTGTATATAGCTATGTCTGTCTTACCTACACAACTGTATATATCTATGTCTGTCTTTCCTACACAACTGTATATAGCTATGTCTGTCTTACCTACACAACTGTATATAGCTATGTCTGTCCTACATACACAACCGTGCATGTCTATGTATGTCTTACTTACATAACCGTGCATGTCTATGTCTGTCTTACATATACAACCGTGCATGTCTATGTCTGTCTTACATACACAACCATGTATATATATATCTGTCTTACATACACACCCATGTATATCTATATCTGTCATACATAAACAACCGTGTATATCTATGTCTGTCCTACATACACAACCGTGTATGTCAATGTCTGTCTTACATACACAACCGTGTATGTCAATGTCTGTCTTACATACACACACATGTATATATATGTCCGTCTAACATAAACAACAGTGTATAGTTTTTTCTGCCTTACCTAAACAATCGTGTACAGTTATGTCTGTCTTACATAAACAACCGTGTATAGTTTGTTTCTGTCTTACATAAACAACCGTTTAATTGTGTTATATCAGACAACAGTGTTATAGCAGATAATAGTCAGTGAGTACAGCTTGATTGTGTTATATCAGACAACAGTCAGTGGGAACCGCGTCATTGTGTTATATCAAACAACAGTGTTTTATCAGATAACAGTCAGAGAGTACAGCTTGATTGTGTCATATCAGACAACAGTCGGTGAGTACGGCATCATTGTGGTGTAGCAGACAACAGTTTTATATCAGATAACAGTCAGTGAGTACAGCTTGATTGTGTTATATCAAATAACTGTCAGTAAGTACGGCTTGAATGTGTTATATCAGACAACAGTCAGTGAGTTCGGCTTCATTGTGTTATATCAGACAACAGTCAGTGAGTACGGCTTCATTGTGTTATATCAGACAACAGTCAGTGAGTACGGCTTCATTGTGTTATAGCAGATAACAGTCAGTAAGTACGGCTTGAATGTGTTATATCAGACAACAGTCAGTGAGTTCGGCTTCATTGTGTTATATCAGATAACAGTCAGTAAGTACGGCTTGAATGTGTTATATCAGACAACAGTCAGTGAGTACGGCTTCATTGTGTTATATCAGATAACAGGCAGTAAGTACGGCTTCATTGTGTTATATCAGACAACAGTCAGTGAGTACGGCTTCATTGTGTTATATCAGACACAAGTCAGTGAGTACGGCTTCATTGTGTTATATCAGACACAAGTCAGTGAGTACGGCTTCATTGTGTTATATCAGACACAAGTCAGTGAGTACGGCGTCATTGTGTTATATCAGACACAAGTCAGTGAGTACGGCTTCATTGTGTTATATCAGACAACAGTCAGTGAGTACGGCGTCATTGTGTTATATCAGACACAAGTCAGTGAGTACGGCTTCATTGTGTTATATCAGACAACAGTCACTGAGTACGGCTTCATTGTATTATATCAGACAACAGTCAGTGAGGACGGCTTCATTGTGTTATATCAGACACAAGTCAGTGAGTACGGCTTCATTGTGTTATATCAGACAACAGTCAGTGAGTACGGCGTCATTGTGTTATATCAGACAACAGTCAGTGAGTACGGCTTCATTGTATTAGGGTATTGGTACATTATGTACGATTATTACTAAACTGAAATTATATTGTAGTGTTCAATTTATTCCACAATACTTGAATTTTCTATATAAATGCTTTCATTACTGACCCGTCATGTAGATGTACCATATGCATTATTTAGTATTGTTGTAGCTGCTCACAGGGTGAATGTTGTTACCATGACAACGATACCTTATATTAGATCAACGTAACCGTAACGTCACACATGGAAACAAGACGGTTAGATAGGAAACATTTAATATACATGAATCAGTTAACATAAGTATGTTAGATTAAAAGTCCATAAAATGTTATATAAGCAATAAATCTACCTGGATCACATGCTGGATCAGTGAAGCATTCATCAATAAAACTAGCCAGTGTTTTATACAATGATGCACGTCCTGCTTTAGTTCCTAGATGTGAATACATACACGGGAATCCATCACATGTTCTTCTTTGTATCATTTGCCGTAAACTTGGTTTGTTCACTCTGAAAAGTAAATGTATTATTTTAAATGTATGTTATACCGTTTCACCAATCTATCAATTTCTGTTTTCAGTTATCAATTTCAGAAAGGCGATTATTTTCAGCTCTGGGATTTTACCCATTTACCCCCATAAAGTCAGACTCGAAAATCTTCTGAACTGTTTTCGATAATCAGTTTAATATAGAGAGTTGGGTTTTTAACGTATTCCATTGAACATAAGAAAATCTGTACATATATTATTGCTCTTATAGGCCAAAAATAGTGCAACATGATACTGCATTGATAAACTGATCTTGATGTATTCCTGTCTAGATAGAGTGTGTACCAGTAAATACACCTGGTAACAGTTTTGATACTTGAAGTGGCATTGCTTCGTAAATGAGATATTTTGTTTTGTTTGTAAGTCTACAGTACGAACATAGACAAGATGTGTCACGGGATATGTGGGAGATAGGAAGACATATACACAATTCTTCAGATATAAACGGATAAACGATAATTAGGATCGAGACTAATTCCAAGCCATGCCTTCTATATATAACAGTTGTTGTAAAGGTCCCTACTCAATGAGGTGTAATACTTAATGTCGGCCGAATACTTTTAGTCAATGTGGATATAACATATTCTCTGTGGGACGTGTTTGTAAGCTCCAGTTACCCAACTGAACTGTAAATCTATCAGCATGTCGTTTCATGATCACCATAGCAACGCGTGACACTATCACCTGGTGCTCTCAGAATGTTAGTGAGAAGGTAATAATAATGTAGAAATGAGGCGTAAATTAACGCTAGTTAGTGTTTATTCCCCGTTCGTTCATCATTAGAAATTGACGTACACAACGCTTAATTAGCATCATATTTCTCTGACAGTCTCCTGTATGTCATTGTGTGCAAATGTATGTTTTGCATTCTTATGTCTGCCTTTTAACACTCGGAACCATTTCTTTATGGAATGCAAAACTAATACACGTGGTGAACTGTTGAAGAGTTTTGTATTGTAATCGATGTAAGCGTTCTTCGCAAAAAAGTTGAAAAGCTATAATCAGTGGTGGTGAACTGTTCTGATTTATAAACATGTTGTATCATTTACAATACTTCATACAATGTTGTATCATTCACAATACTTCATACAATGTTGTATCATTCACAATACGTCATACAATGTTGTATCATTCACAATACTTCATACAATGTTGTATCATTCACAATACGTCATACAATGTTGTATCATTCACAATACTTCATACAAGGTTGTATCATTCACAATACTTCATACAATGTTGTATCATTCACAATACTTCATACAATGTTGTATCATTCACAATACGTCATACAATGTTGTATCATTCACAATACGTCATACAATGTTGTATCATTCACAATACTTCATACAATGTTGTATCATTCACAATACTTCATACAATGTTGTATCATTCACAATACTTCATACAATGTTGTATCATTCACAATACTTCATACAATGTTGTATCATTCACAATACTTCATACAATGTTGTATCATTCACAATACTTCATACAATGTTGTATCATTCACAATACTTCATACAATGTTGTATCATTCACAATACTTCATACAATGTTGTATCATTCACAATACTTCATACAATGTTGTATCATTCACATTACTTCATACAATGTTGTATCATTCACAATACGTCATACAATGTTGTATCATTCACAATACTTCATACAATGTTGTATCATTCACAATACTTCATACAATGTTGTATGTTTACTCAGTACATTTAAAAACGCAAAATGTTAGATTTTTCGAATGTCATGTACTTTCTTAGGGATGCAAGATAAGAAACTTAACATGATATTATTTTGTTGTACGCAATGATGAACGCTAAATTTTATTTCAGTCAATGGGTATTTTTATATCAAAATGAGTTGTAAAACACGCTAAATGACATTAAAAAGTATATATCAACAGACGTACGATATTCCATTTAGGAATCTACATTCATTAAAGTTTCGACAAATTTCATTATACCTCATAGAGTGTCATACTAACGAAGCACGTTGCAGCATCACTGTCTCCTAAATTCAAACGCTGAACACGTGCAATAACACCATGTTCTCTTCTATAAGTTACAAGTACTCCCACAAATATTTTACCGAAGTAAAAATCTGACAAAGTAAAATACATCACCGAGAACAAACTCGCGAAACATTTTATGATAAATTTAGAACTATTGAAAAGAAAAGCCTCAAATCATGATTATTGTTCTAAAAATACAACTATTCAGTGACATGGGCACCAGCTGACGAGACTTCTCATTGATTTAATGTTTGTAGCAGGTTGTAATTAAGACAGAATTTCTTGAGAAAAGAGAAGCCAGTATTTACACAGTACGTTAATTACATGTTCAGTGGCATCCTTCAGGAGCGGACGGCTCTGTCATCATAAATTGAGATTCAATATCATCTTGAAACATATATGGTAAGTCTGATGCGTCGTATGATGAATATTTTATGGTATGGGACAGCACCGGACTGAGATAAACGTTATAATATTGTCTTGAAATAATTGGTTAAAAATCACCAGAATAGTTCGTTTAGTTATTTTTTCAATGCTAGACTCGATATATCAATTTTATGTCGATAAAGTTTCCAACATCAATAACGAATAGATTATCTGTTTATATATTGTACCATATTGTGACGCTTTTTATTACATTGCGACGATATATGGAGAGATTAGGAGGTATCAATAGCCATTGGTGGATCCCAGATTTTGTTGAAGTGTTCGCTAATGTTACGTTTACTTGTGATATACATGTATTAGTGTATTTTTATAAATTTCATGATTTGGGTTTCAGTGAATACAAATTGAGTTGATAAAAGTGGCCGAATAAATACATTGAAATTATTCTACTCAAATTTAATAAGTTCGACATAAATTTTAACACTGTTATTGCCTTTTAAAACCAAAGGACATAGCTTGGATTATTATAGAAAATCGCATTATTCTTTGAACCAAAAGCCGAGTTATTGAAATCACTCTTTATCCACTAATAGAATATGTAATGATGTAATAAAACACCGACTGAATAGCTTGCAAACAATGGGTAACATTTTTACTTTCCCTCGAGAGCCATTTTGTTGACGTCCGTGTGTTGTTTTCATTCATAGAGTAAGTCTAATTAGATTGACTATCTATTTTTGTCGTTTTGGTCAATTGATGACTTTAAAAGTGTGTTCTCTTCTAAAATTGTTAATGTATAGCTACAATGGAGTGAAGAAGGTGTCTGATGTTTGAATGATGCGCCACATGTCGTGGTCTGATGTTTGAATGATGCGCCACATGTCGTGGTCTGATGTTTGAATGATGCGCCACATGTCGTGGTCTGATGTTTGAATGATGCGCCACATGTCGTGGTCTGATGTTTGAATGATGCGCCACATGTCGTGGTCTGATGTTTGAATGATGCGTCACATGTCGTGGTCTGATGTTTGAATGATGCGCCACATGTCGTGGTCTGATGTTTGAATGATGCGCCACATGTCGTGGTCTTATGTTTGAATGATGCGCCACATGTCGTGGTCTGATGTTTGAATGATGCGCCACATGTCGTGCTCTGATGTTTGAATGATGCGCCACATGTCGTGGTCTGATGTTTAAATGATGCGCCTCATGTCGTGGTCTAATGTTTGAATGATGCGCCTCATGTCGTGGTCTAATGTTTGAATGATGCGCCACATGTCGTGGTCTAATGTTTGAATGATGCGCCGCATGTCGTGGTCTAATGTTTGAATGATGCGCCACATGTCGTGCTCTGATGTTTGAATGATGCGCCACATGTCGTAGTCTTATGTTTGAATGATGCGCCACATGTCGTAGTCTGATGTTTGAATGATGCACCACATGTCGTGGTCTGATGTTTGAATGATGCGCCACATGTCGTAGTCTTATGTTTGAATGATGCGCCACATGTCGTAGTCTGATGTTTGAATGATGCGCCACATGTCGTGGTCTGATGTTTGAATGATGCACCACATGTCGTGGTCTGATGTTTGAATGATGCGCCACCTGTCGTAGTCTTATGTTTGAATGATGCGCCACATGTCGTAGTTTTATGTTTGCATGATGCGCCACATGTCGTAGTCTGATGTTTGAATGATGAGCCACATGTCGTAGTCTTATGTTTGCATGATGCGTCACATGTCGTGGTCTGATGTTTGAATGATGCGCCACATGTCGTGGTCTGATGTTTGAATGATGCGCCACATGTCGTGGTCTGATGTTTGAATGATGCGCCACATGTCGTGGTCTGATGTTTGAATGATGAGCCACATGTCGTGGTCTGATGTTTGCATGATGCGCCATATGTCGTGCTCTGATGTTTGCATGATGCGCCATATGTCGTGCTCTGATGTTTGCATGATGCGCCACATGTCGTAGTCTGATGTTTGCATGATGCGCCACATGTCGTGCTCTGATGTTTGCATGATGCGCCACATGTCGTGCTCTGATGTTTGCATGATGCGCCACATGTCGTGCGCTGATGTTTGCATGATGCGCCACATGTCGTAGTCTGATGTTTGCATGATGCGCCACATGTCGTAGTCTGATGTTTGCATGATGCGCCACATGTCGTAGTCTGATGTTTGCATGATGCGCCACATGTCGTAGTCTGATGTTTGCATGATGCGCCACATGTCGTGCGCTGATGTTTGCATGATGCGCCACATGTCGTAGTCTGATGTTTGAATGATGCGCCACCTGTCGTGCGCTGATGTTTGCATGATGCGCCACATGTCGTAGTCTGATGTTTGAATGATGCGCCACCTGTCGTGCGCTGATGTTTGCATGATGCGCCACATGTCGTAGTCTGATGTTTGCATGATGCGCCACATGTCGTGCGCTGATGTTTGCATGATGCGCCACATGTCGTAGTCTGATGTTTGCATGATGCGCCACATGTCGTGGTCTGATGTTTGCATGATGCGCCACATGTCGTGGTCTGATGTTTGAATGATGCGCCACCTGTCGTGCGCTGATGTTTGAATGATGCGCCACCTGTCGTGCGCTGATGTTTGAATGATGCGCCACCTGTCGTGCGCTGATGTTTGAATGATGCGCCACATGTCGTGCTCTGATGTTTGAATGATGCGCCACCTGTCGTGCGCTGATGTTTGCATGATGCGCCACATGTCGTGCTCTGATGTTTGCATGATGCGCCACCTGTCGTGCGCTGATGTTTGAATGATGCGCCACCTGTCGTGCGCTGATGTTTGAATGATGCGCCACCTGTCGTGCGCTGATGTTTGAATGATGCGCCACATGTCGTGCGCTGATGTTTGCATGATGCGCCACCTGTCGTGCGCTGATGTTTGAATGATGCGCCACCTGTCGTGCGCTGATGTTTGAATGATGCGCCACATGTCGTGCGCTGATGTTTGCATGATGCGCCACATGTCGTGCGCTGATGTTTGAATGATGCGCCACATGTCGTGCGCTGATGTTTGAATGATGCGCCACATGTCGTGCGCTGATGTTTGCATGATGCGCCATATGTTGTGCTCTTTACGACATACTTTCAGTTGCTTTGGCTTCTAAAACGGCATCGAGTATATGATATTATTTCAAATGCATATCAATGTTATACATGCCTTACTCTGTGTGTTCACTGTTTCATTGAAGCTGATAGTTGCCCAGTGGAGAGGTCATCAACATTGCTGGTATTATTAGAGTGATGGTAGGTTAAGTGTGAGATTGTGTGCCCCCCCCCCCCCCCCCCCTAGTGGCGTTAATACAACTGATCGTACGCCTATCTTCGTCCATCATTTATGTTTGTCTCTTGTGGGCATTTTGCTTTCATGTTTTCATGTAGGTATATGTTTGCTTCCTTTTACGTTTGTTGTTTCTATTACAGATTGTTATTGTTATAAATGTCCAGTTACGTTATATACATACAGTATTCTGTCCCGTTACGTTATATAAATACAGTATGCTATCCCGTTACGTTATATACATACAGTATTCTGTCCCGTTACGTTATATACATACAGTATTCTGTCCCGTTACGTTATATACATACAGTATTCTGTCCCGTTACGTTATATACATACAGTATTCTGTCCCGTTACGTTATATACATACAGTATTCTGTCCCGTTACGTTATATACATACAGTATTCTGTCCCGTTACGTTATATACATACAGTATTCTGTCCCGTTACGTTATATACATACAGTATTCTGTCCCGTTACGTTATATACATACAGTATTCTGTCCCGTTACGTTATATACATACAGTATTCTGTCCCGTTACGTTATATACATACAGTATTCTGTCCCGTTACGTTATATACATACAGTATTCTGTCCCGTTACGTTATATAAATACAGTATGCTGTCCCGTTACGTTATATACATACAGTATTCTGTCCCGTTACGTTATATACATACAGTATTCTGTCCCGTTACGTTATATACATACAGTATTCTGTCCCGTTACGTTATATAAATACAGTATGCTATCCCGTTACGTTATATAAATATAGTATTCTGTCCCGTTACGTTATATAAATACAGCATGCTATCCCGTTACGTTATATACATACAGCATGCTATCCCGTTACTTTATATAAATATAGTATTCTGTCCCGTTACGTTATATAAATACAGCATGCTGTCCCGTTACGTTATATAAATACAGTATGCTATCCCGTTACGTTATATACATACAGTATTCTGTCCCGTTACGTTATATACATACAGTATTCTGTCCCGTTACGTTATATACATACAGTATTCTGTCCCGTTACGTTATATACATACAGTATTCTGTCCCGTTACGTTATATACATACAGTATTCTGTCCCGTTACGTTATATACATACAGTATTCTGTCCCGTTACGTTATATACATACAGTATGCTGTCCCGTTACGTTATATAAATACAGTATGCTGTCCCGTTACGTTATATAAATACAGTATGCTATCCCGTTACGTTATATACATACAGTATTCTGTCCCGTTACGTTATATAAATACAGTATGCTGTCCCGTTACGTTATATAAATACAGTATGCTATCCCGTTACGTTATATACATACAGTATTCTGTCCCGTTACGTTATATACATACAGTATTCTGTCCCGTTACGTTATATACATACAGTATTCTGTCCCGTTACGTTATATAAATACAGTATGCTGTCCCGTTACGTTATATAAATACAGTATGCTATCCCGTTACGTTATATACATACAGTATTCTGTCCCGTTACGTTATATACATACAGTATTCTGTCCCGTTACGTTATATACATACAGTATTCTGTCCCGTTACGTTATATACATACAGTATTCTGTCCCGTTACGTTATATACATACAGTATTCTGTCCCGTTACGTTATATACATACAGTATTCTGTCCCGTTACGTTATATACATACAGTATTCTGTCCCGTTACGTTATATACATACAGTATTCTGTCCCGTTACGTTATATAAATACAGTATGCTGTCCCGTTACGTTATATACATACAGTATTCTGTCCCGTTACGTTATATACATACAGTATTCTGTCCCGTTACGTTATATACATACAGTATTCTGTCCCGTTACGTTATATAAATACAGTATGCTATCCCGTTACGTTATATAAATATAGTATTCTGTCCCGTTACGTTATATAAATACAGCATGCTATCCCGTTACGTTATATACATACAGCATGCTATCCCGTTACTTTATATAAATATAGTATTCTGTCCCGTTACGTTATATAAATACAGCATGCTGTCCCGTTACGTTATATAAATATAGTATTCTGTCCCGTTACGTTATATACATACAGCATGCTATCCCGTTACGTTATATACATACAGCATGCTATCCCGTTACGTTATATACATACAGTATTCTGTCCCGTTACGTTATATAAATATAGTATTCTGTCCCGTTACGTTATATACATACAGCATGCTATCCCGTTACGTTATATAAATACAGTATTCTGTCCCGTTACGTTATATAAATATAGTATTCTGTCCCGTTACGTTATATACATACAGCATGCTATCCCGTTACGTTATATAAATATAGTATTCTGTCCCGTTACGTTATATACATACAGCATGCTATCCCGTTACTTTATATAAATATAGTATTCTGTCCCGTTACGTTATATAAATACAGCATGCTATCCCGTTACGTTATATACATACAGCATGCTATCCCGTTACTTTATATACATACAGTATTCTGTCCCGTTACGTTAAATAAATACAGCATGCTATCCCGTTACGTTATATACATACAGTATTCTGTCCCGTTACGTTATATACATACAGCATGCTGTCCCGTTACGTTATATACATACAGTGTTCTGTCCCGTTACGCTATATACATACAGTATGCTGTCCCGTTACGTTATATACATACAGTATGCTGTCCCGTTACGTTATATACATACAGTATGCTGTCCCGTTACGTTATATACATACAGTATTCTGTCCCGTTACGTGATATAAATACAGTATTCTGTCCCGTTACGTTATATAAATACAGCATGCTATCCCGTTACGTTATATAAATACAGCATGCTATCCCGTTACGTTATATAAATACAGCATGCTATCCCGTTACGTTATATAAATACAGTATTCTGTCCCGTTACGTTATATAAATACAGTATTCTGTCCCGTTACGTTATATAAATACAGTATTCTGTCCCGTTACGTTATAAACATACAGCATGCTATCCCGCTACGTTATATACATACAGTATTCTGTCCCGTTACGTTATATACATACAGTATGCTATCCCGCTACGTTATATACATACAGTATGCTGTCCCGTTACGTTATATACATACAGTATTATGTCCCGTTACGTTATATACATACAGTATTCTGTCCCGTTAACTTATATACATACAGTATTCTGTCCCGTTACGTTATATACATACAGTATTCTGTCCCGTTACGTTATATACATACAACATGCTGTCCCGTTACGTTATATACATACAGTATTCTGTCCCGTTACGTTATATACATACAGTATTATGTCCCGTTACGTTATATATATACAGTATTCTGTCCCGTTACGTTATATACATACAGTATTCTGTCCCGTTACGTTATATAAATACAGTATTCTGTCCCGTTACGATATATACATACAGTATTCTGTCCCGTTACGTTATATACATACAGTATTCTGTCCCGTTACGTTATATACATACAGTATTCTGTCCCGTTACGTTATATACATACAGTATTATGTCCCGTTACGTTATATACATACAACATGCTGTCCCGTTACGTTATATACATACAGTATTCTGTCCCGTTACGTTATATACATACAGTATTATGTCCCGTTACGTTATATACATACAGTATTCTGTCCCGTTACGTTATATAAATACAGTATTCTGTCCCGTTACGTTATATACATACAGTATTCTGTCCCGTTACGTTATATACATACAGTATTCTACCCCGTTACGTTATATACATACAGTATTCTGTCCCGTTACGTTATATACATACAGTATTATGTCCCGTTACGTTATATACATACAGTATTCTGTCCCGTTACGTTATATACATACATAATGCTGTCCCGTTACGTTATAGACATACAACATGCTGTCCCGTTACGTTATATACATACATAATGCTGTCCCGTTACGTTATAGACATACAACATGCTGTCCCGTTACGTTATATACATACAGCGTGCTGTCCCGGTACGTTATTTACATACAGTATTTTGCCCCGTTACGTTATATACATACAGCATGCTGTCCCGTTACGTTGTATACATACCGCATGCTGTCCCGTTACGTTGTATACATACATTATTCTGTCCCGTTACGTTATATACATACAGCATGCTGTCCCGTTACGTTGTATACATACATTATTCTGTCCCGTTACGTTATATACATACAGCATGCTGTCCCGTTACGTTATATACATATAGTATCCTGTACCTCTATCAAATCTACTTGCAGTATCCTGTCCCGTTATTTACTTAACATACAGTATCCTGTCCAGTTATCTAATATACATACAATACCCTGTCCCGTTATCTAATATACATACAGTATCCTGTCCCTTTATCTAATATACATGCAGTATCCAGTCCCTTTATCTAATATACATACAGCATACTGTCCCTTTATCTAATATACATACAATATATTGTCCCGTTATTCAATTTACATACAGTATCCTGTCCAGTTATTTGATATACATACAGTATCCTGTCGGGTTATTTAATATACATACAGTATCCAGTCCCGTTATTTAATATACATACAGTATCCAGTCCCGTTATTTAATATACATACAGTATTCTGTCCCGTTACTTACTATACATAAAGTATCATGTCCCGTTATTTGATATACATAAAGTATCCGGTCCCGTCATTTAATATACATACAGTATCCTGTCCAGTTATTTAATGTACATACAGTTTTCTGTCCAGTTATTTAATGTACATACATTATCCTGCCCAGTTATCTAATATATATACAGTTTTCTGTCCAGTTATTTAATATACATACATTATTCTGTCCAGTTATCTAATATATATACAGTTTTCTGTCCAGTTATTTAATATACATACATTATCCCGTCCAGTTATTTAATATACATACAGTTTTCTGTCCAGTTATTTAATATACATACAGTATCTTGTCCAGTTATTTAATATACAAACAGTATCCTGACCTGTTATTTAATATACATACAGTATCCTGTCAAGTTACTTACTATACATGCAGTATCCTGTCCCGTTATTTAATATACCGGTACATACAGTATCCTGTCCAGTTATTTTATATACAAACAGTATCCTGTCCCGTTATTTAATATACATACTGTATCCTGTCCAGTTATTTAATATTCATACAGTATCCTGTCCCTTTATTTAATATACATACAGTATCCTGTCAAGTTACTTACTATACATGCAGTATCATGTCCAATTATTTAATATACCGGTACATACAGTATCCTGTTCAGTTATTTTATATACATTCACTATCCTGTCCTGTTTTTTGATATACATACAGTATCCTGTTCCTTTGTTTGATATACATTCAGTATCCTGTCCAGTTATTATATATACCGGTACATAGAGTATCCTGTCCAGTTATTTAATATACATACAGTATCAGGTCCTGTTATTTAATATACATACAGTATCCTGTCCTGTTATTTAATATACATACAGTATCCTGGCCAGTTATCTAATATACATACAGTATCCTGTCCCGTTATTTAATATACATACAGTATCCTGTCCAGTTATTTAATATACATACAGTATCCTGTCCAGTTATTTAATATACATGTAGAGTTCTGTATAATTACCTAGTAGATATATTAAATGCATGTTATGTAAAATTGTATAACAAAAATGTATTCATGCACATGCATATCGGAAATAAATATTTACTGGTACACAGACAGACACATGCATGTATAGTTGGATCAAGATCGACACTACAAGATGATTTCATGTCTTAGGTTCTCAAGTTCCAAGAGAGTATATTGATCCCTACTTGTGTCTTATAGTCCTGTCATATATTTGTACGATATGAGTGTCAACAATTTAATATATCCATAGTGGCGTTATAATGTATACTTTGTTCTCACATCTCCACCATGCGCTGATATAACCCTGAATACTGACATTGTTCTCACATCTCCATCATACGCTGATATAACCCTGAATACTGACATTGTTCTCACATCTCCATCATACGCTGATATAACCCTGAATACTGACATTGTTCTCACATCTCCATCATACGCTGATATAACCCTGAATACTGACATTGTTCTCACATCTCCATCATACGCTGATATTACCCTGAATACTGACATTGTTCTCACATCTCCATCATACGCTGATATAACCCTGAATACTGACATTGTTCTCACATCTCCATCATACGCTGATATAACCCTGAATACTGACATTGTTCTCACATCTCCATCATACGCTGATATAACCCTGAATACTGACATTGTTCTCACATCTCCATCATACGCTGATATAACCCTGAATACTGACATTGTTCTCACATCTCCATCATACGCTGATATAACCCTGAATACTGACATTGTTCTCACATCTCCATCATACGCTGATATAACCCTGAATACTGACATTGTTCTCACATCTCCATCATACGCTGATATAACCCTGAATACTGACATTGTTCTCACATCTCCATCATACGCTTCATTAGGCGACATATATTGTAATATAATCCCATATTGTATTACTAATTAGACAGAACGAGCTCTGTATTCATTAGTGTACAAGATTAGAGAGCACTGTGAGAGTTTAATTCACTTTATTGTTGTTGTGGTTGTTGATTCATGTGAAACAAACTCATCTATTGATTTGGGTGTACCAAGAACACGCAATTCATATAATACTTATAGCCCACCTGGCTAGCTCAGTTTGTAGAGCGCTAGACTGTCTCCCGGCTGATACGGGTCAGATACCCGAGTAAAGCAGGTAATGTTCTTCCGTGACATGGGATACGGGTATGTCCTCCATATATGGAGAAGTTGTCAGTTGCTAGCAGAAAAGCAAGTAAGTACTTGTTGATAATTAATTCCAGGAAAACTTGTTAGGTGAACTGGTCGCCGTATAAGACTGAAACATTGTTGAAAACTGCGTAAATCTCGATCAGACTGTTTGTGTTGATCTGGGTACAAGGTAGATTCACAGCATACAGTACTTGATCTGTATATTCTGGGTACAAGGGAGATACACAGCATACAGTACTTGATCTGTATATTCTGGGTACAAGGGAGATACACAGCATACAGTACTTGACCTGTATATTCTGGGTACAAGGGAGATACACATCATACAGTACTTGACCTGTAGATTCTGGGTACAAGGGAGATTCACATCATACAGTACTTGACCTGTATATTCTGGGTACAAGGGAGATACACAGCATACAGTACTTGGCCTGTATATTCTGGGTACAAGGGAGATACACATCATACAGTACTTGGCCTGTATATTCTGGGTACAAGGGAGATACACATCATACAGTACTTGGCCTGTATATTCTGGGTACAAGGGAGATACACATCATACAGTACTTGACCTGTATATTCTGGGTACAAGGGAGATACACAGCATACAGTACTTGACCTGTATATTCTGGGTACAAGGGAGATACACAGCATACAGTACTTGACCTGTATATTCTGGGTACAAGGGAGATACACATCATACAGTACTTGACCTGTATATTCTGGGTACAAGGGAGATACACAGCATACAGTACTTGATCTGTAGATTCTGGGTACAAGGGAGATATACAGCATACAGTACTTGACCTGTATATTCTGGGTACAAGGAAGATGCACAGCATACAGTACTTGACCTGTAGATTCTGGGTACAAGGGAGATACACAGCATACAGTACTTGACCTGTAGATTCTGGGTACAAGGGAGATTCACAGCATACAGTACTTGATCTGTATATTCTGGGTACAAGGGAGATATACAGCATACAGTACTTGACCTGTAGATTCTGGGTACAAGGTAGATTCACAGCATACAGTACTTGACTTGTATATTCTGGGTAGAAGGTAGATTCACAGCATACAGTACTTGACCTGTATATTCTGGGTACAAGGAAGATACACAGCATACAGTAGATTTTGTACTTGACCTGTATATTCTGGGTACAAGGAAGATATACAGCATACAGTACTTGACCTGTAGATTCTGAGTACGATGAAGCTTTACATTATGATATTTCCCAGTATGAACGTACGACTATACAGACACTACGACCGTCCTCGTGATGTAATATTACGTCTCGTATATTACGCGTATAAAAGGGCACACATCAGTTGGTGGCTGGATGCACGTTATATTGATAAAAATAGCGTAATACATGACTGTATATTATCCGTTTTACAGTTTGCTTCGTCAATTAAACAACGCTCGCCAAATCTATAAGCGTATTTCTACGACACCATTCGTATTTTAGAAATACAGACTGTTTCAGCAAATCATTGATGTTGCGGGTATTCTGTAGGACTGGTTATTAAAGTAAATTGGACAAACGATGACAAATGCAAGAGATCAACCAAAACTTGCCTGACTATCTAAATATGTCATTTATTCCAAGACATGGTGTTCAAATGCGCGAGGAATTTCGTATTGTCTATGCGGTGTGATATTGAGGATATGACAGTATCGTCTGAAACAATAATTAATTGATATGACAAATGGTAGTCTGTGTTTGTTTAGACTCTTGTCGTCGAAGTGTGGTTGCGAGAATGTGTTGGTTAGACTCTTGTCATCAAAGTGTGGTTGCCAGAATGTGTTTGTTAGACTCCTGTCTTCAAAGTGTGGTTGCCAGAATATGTGTGTTAGACTCTTGTCATCAAAGTGTGGTTGCCAGAATATGTTGGTTAGACTATTGCTATCAAAGTGTGGTGGCAGAATGTGTTGGTTAGACTATTGCTATCAAAGTGTGGTTGCCAGAATGTGTTGGTTAGACTATTGCTATCAAAGTGTAGTTGCAGAATGTGTTGGTTAGACTATTGCTATCAAAGTATGGTTGCCAGAATGTGTTGGTTAGACTATTGCTATCAAAGTATGGTTGCCAGAATGTGTTGGTTAGACTATTGCTATCAAAGTGTAGTTGCAGAATGTGTTGGTTAGACTATTGCTATCAAAGTGTGGTTGCCAGAATGTGTTGGTTAGACTATTGCTATCAAAGTGTGGTTGCCAGAATGTGTTTGTTAGACTATTGCTATCAAAGTGTAGTTGCAGAATGTGTTGGTTAGACTATTGCTATCAAAGTGTAGTTGCAGAATGTGTTGGTTAGACTATTGCTATCAAAGTGTGGTTGTCAGAATGTGTTGGTTAGACAATTGCTATCAAAGTGTGGTTGCCAGAATATGTTGGTTAGACTATTGCTATCAAAGTGTGGTGGCAGAATGTGTTGGTTAGACTATTGCTATCAAAGTGTGGTTGCCAGAATGTGTTGGTTAGACTATTGCTATCAAAGTGTGGTTGCCAGAATGTGTTTGTTAGACTATTGCTATCAAAGTGTGGTTGCAGAATGTGTTGGTTAGACTATTGCTATCAAAGTGTGGTGGCAGAATGGTTTGGTTAGACTATTGCTATCAAAGTGTGGTGGCAGTGTGTTGGTTAGACTATTGCTATCAAAGTGTGGTGGCAGAATGTGTTAGTTAGACTATTGCTATCAAAGTGTGGTGGCAGAATGTGTTGGTTAGACTATTGCTATCAAAGTGTGGTGGCAGTGTGTTGGTTAGACTATTGCTATCAAAGTGTGGTGGCAGAATGTGTTAGTTAGACTATTGCTATCAAAGTGTGGTGGCAGAATGTGTTGGTTAGACTATTGCTATCAAAGTATGGTTGCCAGAATGTGTTGGTTAGACAATTGCTATCAAAGTGTGGTTGCCAGAATGTGTTGGTTAGACAATTGCTATCAAAGTGTGGTGGCAGTGTGTTGGTTAGACTATTGTCATAAAATATGTAACTTTGTCTGTTTCCTAAGGTTGACAATATATTGTATTTTATATTTCCCTGGTGCTAAATTGAAATGTTTTAGTGTAATAAGCAAAAACCGAAACCGTTTAATATGAAATTGGCAATAACTTCCCAGTGAATATTTCATGAAGTGCATGTAGTGTAATGAGTATTTACTTTTTATATATGGTAACTAATTGTCACTTCATGAAATATAATGTCCAATTAGTAATAATGAGTAGTGAAGAGTTTTAATATTGCAGATGCTTTGACTTCTAAAGGAAATTTTCCGTTCCTGAAATAATTTCAACAAAAATATCTTCGAAAATAACGTTTTCATTGAATATCTTGTACTCGTCATTTGCCTTTTCTCAATATGTATGTCCATTGATGGGTTCGTATGTATGTCCATTGATGGGTTCGTATGTATGTCCATTGATGGGTTCGTATGTATGTCCATTGATGGGTTCGTATGTATGTCCATTGATGGGTTCGTATGTATGTCCATTGATGGGTTCGTATGTATGTCCATTGATGGGTTCGTATTTATGTCCATTGATGGCTTCGTATGTATGTCCATTGATGGGTTCGTATGTATGTCCATTGATGGGTTCGTATGTATGTCCATTGATGGGTTCGTATTTATGTCCATTGATGGGTTCGTATGTATGTCCATTGATGGGTTCGTATGTATGTCCATTGATGGCTTCGTATGTATGTCCATTGATGGGTTCGTATGTATGTCCATTGATGGGTTCGTATGTATGTCCATTGATGGCTTCGTATGTATGTCCATTGATGGGTTCGTATGTATGTCCATTGATGGGTTCGTATGTATGTCCATTGATGGGTTCGTATGTATGTCCATTGATGGGTTCGTATGTATGTCCATTGATGGCTTCGTATGTATGTCCATTGATGGGTTCGTATGTATGTCCATTGATGGGTTCGTATGTATGTCCATTGATGGCTTCGTATGTATGTCCATTGATGGCTTCGTATGTATGTCCATTGATGGGTTCGTATGTATGTCCATTGATGGGTTCGTATGTATGTCCATTGATGGCTTCGTATGTATGTCCATTGATGGGTTCGTATGTATGTCCATTGATGGGTTCGTATGTATGTCCATTGATGGCTTCGTATGTATGTCCATTGATGGGTTCGTATGTATGTCCATTGATGGCTTCGTATGTATGTCCATTGATGGCTTCGTATGTATGTCCATTGATGGGTTCGTATGTATGTCCATTGATGGGTTCGTATGTATGTCCATTGATGGGTTCGTATGTATGTCCATTGATGGGTTCGTATGTATGTCCATTGATGGGTTCGTATTTATGTCCATTGATGGCTTCGTATGTATGTCCATTGATGGGTTCGTATGTATGTCCATTGATGGGTTCGTATGTATGTCCATTGATGGGTTCGTATTTATGTCCATTGATGGGTTCGTATGTATGTCCATTGATGGGTTCGTATGTATGTCCATTGATGGCTTCGTATGTATGTCCATTGATGGGTTCGTATGTATGTCCATTGATGGGTTCGTATGTATGTCCATTGATGGCTTCGTATGTATGTCCATTGATGGGTTCGTATGTATGTCCATTGATGGGTTCGTATGTATGTCCATTGATGGGTTCGTATGTATGTCCATTGATGGGTTCGTATGTATGTCCATTGATGGCTTCGTATGTATGTCCATTGATGGGTTCGTATGTATGTCCATTGATGGGTTCGTATGTATGTCCATTGATGGCTTCGTATGTATGTCCATTGATGGCTTCGTATGTATGTCCATTGATGGGTTCGTATGTATGTCCATTGATGGGTTCGTATGTATGTCCATTGATGGCTTCGTATGTATGTCCATTGATGGGTTCGTATGTATGTCCATTGATGGGTTCGTATGTATGTCCATTGATGGCTTCGTATGTATGTCCATTGATGGGTTCGTATGTATGTCCATTGATGGCTTCGTATGTATGTCCATTGATGGCTTCGTATGTATGTCCATTGATGGGTTCGTATGTATGTCCATTGATGGCTTCGTATGTATGTCCATTGATGGGTTCGTATGTATGTCCATTGATGGCTTCGTATGTATGTCCATTGATGGGTTCGTATGTATGTCCATTGATGGGTTCGTATTTATGTCCATTGATGGGTTCGTATTTATGTCCATTGATGGGTTCGTATTTATGAAATATAAATAACTAAAAATAACTATTAATTGCATGCTACACCTTTGTTTATTTTAATTATTTATGTTTTTAGATGAGCCCGGATATACGTAAAAATATCAAAACGTTTTCGGAGCGGTAAAAAATCATAAATTTTGGAATTTCATTAATATATTGTAGATCGAATCATTATGAGTTTTATTTGCGTTTGCAATTATTCCCATGACGGATCTTAAAGCTTAAACAACAATTAGACCAGTAGATAATACGACGTCACTAAACCTGTCATCTTTAACCTAGTTAGTAAGAATTCAACGCTTTTATAGGAAGAAAGTTATTTATAAGTAATTACAGTGCATGCATTTTAAATAAGAAACCGTATGAATCATCAGTCATCATTAACTATAATTTGTTTCCCGTTGTCACTCCACACATATCTAGCTAGTTATTTAATAATTAATGCATTCAGGACACAATCGGTAGACAAACACGTAAGAATTGTTAAATGGTGTTCGTAGATAGGTTACAGACAATTTACGGTGTTCTATAGAAGGCGTTTAGTCTGAAAATGCTAGCATCTGCTTGGTTGGTGCTTATCACAGTCTACAATGCTGGTGTCTGCTTGGTTGGTACTTATCACAATATAAAAGCTAACGTCTGATTGGTTGGTGCTTATCACAGTCTACAATGCTAGTGTCTGATTGGTTGGTGCTTATCACAGTCTACAATGCTAGTGTCTGATTGGTTGGTGCTTATCACAATATAAAAGCTAACGTCTGATTGGTTGGTGCTTATCACAGTCTACAATGCTGGTGTCTGCTTGGTTGGTACTTATCACAATATAAAAGCTAACGTCTGATTGGTTGGTGCTTATCACAGTCTACAATGCTAGTGTCTGATTGGTTGGTGCTTATCACAGTCTACAATGCTAGTGTCTGATTGGTTGGTGCTTATCACAGTCTACAATCCTAGTGTCTGATTGGTTGGTGCTTATCACAGTCTAAAATGCTAGCATCTGATTGGTTGGTGCTAAGCACAGTCTAAAATGCTAGCATCTGATTGGTTGGTGCTTATCACAGTCTAAAATGCTAGCATCTGATTGATTGGTGCTAAGCACAGTCTAAAATGCTAGCATCTGATTGGTTGGTGCTTAGCACAGTCTAAAATGCTAACGTCTGATTGGTTGGTGCTTATCACAGTCTAAAATGCTAGCATCCGATTCGTTGGTGCTTATCACAGTCTACAATGCTAACGTCTGATTGGTTAGTGCTTAGCACAGTCTGAAATGCTAGCATCGGATTGGTTGGTTCTGGACACAGTCTGAGTAGGCAGACCCTGAAACTGGGATACTACTCTTTTTAAAGACCTCATATAGAATAACTGAGATAATGTGGTTGAAAAATCAACTGACAGTGTCTCCGTCACGTGTTATAATGTGGAATTTTTTATATATGGACAATTGGGTAAAGTACAGTATGAACATCGCTAATGTTGAAAACAGACATGACCATAAAACTGTGACCTCAAAGATTCTGTTTGCGTCTGTTTTCGTTTATTCTATTCTATCAATTACGTCCCTAAGTGTAGAACAATTATTTGCTTTATAGATTATTCATTAGAGTTATTTCACAGAGACATCTACAAAAAGTCAGGATACTTTAATTACTCCCTACGCTTCATATTGGAGAACAGATGTATCCCACCCAATATTTGTCTCCGGACATTCGGGTGTGGGGTTTATTTTATTACATCATAATCTTCTATGTTTTGTATAGTTAAAGGCTTCCAGAGAAATATATTATTAGAACAATACATTGGTATATAGATTTTGTTATGACAACAATTTGACATAAACATACATGTATTTCTATAGCAACACTTTTACTTGTATGTGATAGACAACCAAACAACACATCACCATTCCAATAGAATTTCTCCTTACACTTCCTCATCACCAAATGTTCAGTTTTATTTCTGTTTGTTTTGTTTGTTTCTTTTCACCCTGTTCCCTGGGATCTGTGTGGGGAGGCATTGTCTCGTGCACGTGGCGTTCCCTGGGATCTGTGTGGGGAGGCATTGTCTCGTGCACGTGGCGTTCCCTGGGATCTGTGTGGGGAGGCATTGTCTTGTGCACGTGGCGTTCCCTGGGATCTGTATGGGGAGGTATTGTCTTGTGTATGTGGCGTTCCCTGTGATCTGTGTGGGGAGGCATTGTCTCGTGCACTTGGTGTTCCCTGGGATCTGTGTGGGGAGGCATTGTCTCGTGCACGTGGCGTTCCCTGGGATCTGTATGCGGAGGCATTGTCTCGTGCACGTGGCGTTCCCTGGGATCTGTGTGGGGAGGCATTGTCTTGTGCACGTGGCGTTCCCTGGGATCTGTATGGGGAGGCATTGTATTGTGTATGTGGCGTTCCCTGTGATCTGTGTGATGAGGCATTGTCTCGTGCACGTGGCGTTCCCTGGGATCTGTGTGGGGAGGCATTGTCTCGTGCACGTGGCGTTCCCTGGGATCTGTATGGGAAGGCATTGTCTTGTGTACGTGGCGTTCCCTGGGATCTGTATGGGAAGGCATTGTCTTGTGTACGTGGCGTTCCCTGGGATCTGTATAGGAAGGCATTGTCTTGTGTACGTGGCGTTCCCTGGGATCTGTGTGGGGAGGCATTGTCTCGTGCACGTGGCGTTCCCTGGGATCTGTATGGGGAGGCATTGTCTTGTGTATGTGGCGTTCCCTGTGATCTGTATGCGGAGGCATTGTCTTGTGTACGTGGCGTTCCCTGGGATCTGTGTGGGGAGACATTGTCTTGTTTATGTGGTGTTCCCTGGGATCTGTGTGGGGAGGCATTGTCTTGTGTATGTTTCGTTCCCTGGGATCTGTGTTGGGAGGCATTGTCTTGTGTATGTGGCATTCCCTGGAATCTGTATGGGGAGGCATTGTCTTGTGTACATTTGTATGTGGCATTCCCTGGAATCTGTATGGGGAGGCATTGTCTTGAGTACATTTGTATGTGGCGTTCCCTGGGATCTGTTTGGGGAGGCATTGTCTTGTGTACATTTGTATGTGGCATTCCCTGGAATCTGTATGGGGAGGCATTGTCTTGTGTACATTTGTATGTGGCGTTCCCTGGGATCTGTTTGGGGAGGCATTGTCTTGTGTACATTTGTATGTGGTGTTCCCTGGGATCTGTTTGGGGAGGCATTGTCTTGTGTACATTTGTATGTGGTGTTCCCTGGAATCTGTTTTGGGAGGCATTGTCTTGTGTACATTTGTATGTGGTGTTCCCTGGAATCTGTTTGGGGAGGCATTGTCTTGTGTACATTTGTATGTGGTGTTCCCTGGGATCTGTTTGGGGAGGCATTGTCTTGTGTACATTTGTATGTGGTGTTCCCTGGAATCTGTTTGGGGAGGCATTGTCTTGTGTACATTTGTATGTGGCATTCCCTGGAATCTATATGGGGAGGCATTGTCTTGTGTACATTTGTATGTGGCGTTCCCTGGGATCTGTTTGGGGAGGCATTGTCTTGTGTACATTTGTATGTGGTGTTCCCTGGGATCTGTTTGGGGAGGCATTGTCTTGTGTACATTTGTATGTGGCATTCCCTGGAATCTGTATGGGGAGGCATTGTCTTGTGTACATTTGTATGTGGCGTTCCCTGGGATCTGTTTGGGGAGGCATTGTCTTGTGTACATTTGTATGTGGTGTTCCCTGGGATCTGTTTTGGGAGGCATTGTCTTGTGAACGTGGTGTTCCCTGAAACAACTTAATATTTCCTTTATAAATATTTGCGACTCGCTTTACATGAAATACCTTTTATTGATATTGTTTCAAATATGTATTTTATATATATCACCCAATATACGTCCTACTGTAGTTATTTACATTAATGTGAACTGATCCATGAACAGCAAGCACACAGACTGTCCGAGAACTGATCAATGAACGGCAAGCACACAGACTGTCCGAGAACTGATCAATGAACGGCAAGCACACAGACTGTCCGAGAACTGATCAATGAACAGCAAGCACACATACTGTCCGAGAACTGATCAATGAACAGCAAGCACACATACTGTCCGAGAACTGATCAATGAACGGCCAGCACACATACTGTCCGAGAACTGATCAATGAACAGCAAGCACACATACTGTCCGAGAACTGATCAATGAACAGCAAGCACACATACTGTCCGAGAACTGATCAATGAACAGCAAGCACACATACTGTCCGAGAACTGATCAATGAACAGCAAGCACACATACTGTCCGAGAACTGATCAATGAACAGCAAGCACACATACTGTCCGAGAACTGATCAATGAACAGCAAGCACACATACTGTCCGAGAACTGATCAATGAACAGCAAGCACACATACTGTCCGAGAACTGATCAATGAACGGCAAGCACACATACTGTCCGAGAACTGATCAATGAACGGCCAGCACACATACTGTCCGAGAACTGATCAATGAACGGCCAGCACACATACTGTCTGAGAACTGATCAATGAACGGCCAGCACACATACTGTCCGAGAACTGATCAATGAACGGCAAGCACACATACTGTCTGAGAACTGATCAATGAACGGCAAGCACACAGACTGTCCGAGAACTGATCAATGAACGGCCAGCACACATACTGTCTGAGAACTGATCAATGAACGGCAAGCACACATACTGTCCGAGAACTGATCAATGAACGGCCAGCACACATACTGTCTGAGAACTGATCAATGAACGGCAAGCACACAGACTGTCCGAGAACTGATCAATGAACGGCAAGCACACAGACTGTCCGAGAACTGATCAATGAACGGCCAGCACACATACTGTCCGAGAACTGATCAATGAACGGCAAGCACACATACTGTCCGAGAACTGATCAATGAACAGCAAGCACACATACTGTCCGAGAACTGACCAATGAACGGCAAGCACACATACTGTCCGAGAACTGATCAATGAACGGCAAGCACACATACTGTCCGAGAACTGATCAATGAACGGCAAGCACACATACTGTCCGAGAACTGATCAATGAACGGCAAGCACACATACTGTCCGAGAACTGATCAATGAACGGCAAGCACACATACTGTCCGAGAACTGATCAATGAACGGCAAGCACACATACTGTCCGAGAACTGATCAATGAACAGCAAGCACACATACTGTCCGAGAACTGATCAATGAACGGCAAGCACACATACTGTCCGAGAACTGATCAATGAACGGCAAGCACACATACTGTCCGAGAACTGATCAATGAACAGCAAGCACACATACTGTCCGAGAACTGATCAATGAACAGCAAGCACACATACTGTCCGAGAACTGATCAATGAACGGCAAGCACACATACTGTCCGAGAACTGATCAATGAACAGCAAGCACACAGACTGTCCGAGAACTGATCAATGAAGATCAACCACACAGACTGTCCGAGAACTGATCAATGAACAGCAAGCACACAGACTGTCCGAGAACTGATCAATGAACGGCAAGCACACAGACTGTCCGAGAACTGATCAATGAACGGCAAGCACACAGACTGTCCGAGAACTGATCAATGAACGGCAAGCACACAGACTGTCCGAGAACTGATCAATGAACGGCAAGCACACATACTGTCCGAGAACTGATCAATGAACGGCAAGCACACAGACTGTCCGAGAACTGATCAATGAACGGCAAGCACACAGACTGTCCGAGAAATGATCAATGAACAGCAAGCACACAGACTGTCCGAGAACTGATCAATGAACAGCAAGCACACAGACTGTCCGAGAACTGATCAATGAACAGCAAGCACACAGACTGTCCGAGAACTGATCAATGAACAGCAAGCACACAGACTGTCCGAGAACTGATCAATGAACAGCAAGCACACAGACTGTCCGAGAACTGATCAATGAACGGCAAGCACACAGACTGTCCGAGAACTGATCAATGAACAGCAAGCACACAGACTGTCCGAGAACTGATCAATGAACAGCAAGCACACAGACTGTCCGAGAACTGATCAATGAACGGCAAGCGCACAGACTATCCGAGAACTGATCAATGAACAGCAAGCACACAGACTGTCCGAGAACTGATCAATGAACAGCAAGCACACATACTGTCCGAGAACTGATCAATGAACGGCAAGCACACATACTGTCCGAGAACTGATCAATGAACGGCAAGCACACAGACTGTCCGAGAACTGATCAATGAACGGCAAGCACACATACTGTCCGAGAACTGATCAATGAACGGCAAGCACACAGACTGTCCGAGAACTGATCAATGAACGGCAAGCACACAGACTGTCCGAGAAATGATCAATGAACAGCAAGCACACAGACTGTCCGAGAACTGATCAATGAACAGCAAGCACACAGACTGTCCGAGAACTGATCAATGAACAGCAAGCACACAGACTGTCCGAGAACTGATCAATGAACAGCAAGCACACAGACTGTCCGAGAACTGATCAATGAACAGCAAGCACACAGACTGTCCGAGAAATGATCAATGAACGGCAAGCACACAGACTGTCCGAGAACTGATCAATGAACAGCAAGCACACAGACTGTCCGAGAACTGATCAATGAACAGCAAGCACACAGACTGTCCGAGAACTGATCAATGAACGGCAAGCACACAGACTATCCGAGAACTGATCAATGAACAGCAAGCACACAGACTGTCCGAGAACTGATCAATGAACAGCAAGCACACATACTGTCCGAGAACTGATCAATGAACGGCAAGCACACAGACTGTCCGAGAACTGATCAATGAACAGCAAGCACACATACTGTTCGAGAACTGATCAATGAACGGCAAGCACACATACTGTCCGAGAACTGATCAATGAACGGCAAGCACACATACTGTCCGAGAACTGATCAATGAACAGCAAGCACACAGACTGTCCGAGAACTGATCAATGAACGGCAAGCACACATACTGTCCAGGTCTATATATCCTGTGAGATGTGCCATCTATTGCATCAAGTGACAGTTTCAGGTCTATATATCCTGTGAGATGTGCCATCTATTGCATCAAGTGACAGTTTCAGGTCTATATATCCTGTGAGATGTGCCATCTATTGCATCAAGTGACAGTTTCAGGTCTATATATCCTGTGTGCCATCTATTGCAGACAGTGAATGGGGAAGTTCTGACCATTTCACTCGCATTGCTCGCCATTCGTCTACAGTTGGCCAGCATACATATGAGCTCAACTTTTAATGCAAGATTGTAATAAGAGTCCGGATTTAATTTTTTTTAGTAGGCACACTTACACCGAAAATTGGTACGTTGGGTATGACCTCAGCCAGGTCAAACAAAGTAAAATGCGGTTTCGGACAGAAAGTATATGTTCTCGTGTAATGCTTAGTGACCTGATGTTTGCAAGGTATATAAAAGTTTTAGATCTCAACTTCGGATTCGGATTAACTTATAAATGTCTAATAGGAAGCAGACAGAATTATCCGAAAAATAACGGCAAATCAAAGTTTGACGAAAACATCCGAGTAATGACGAAAACATCCCAGTACTAACGAATTTATCCGAGTAGTGACGAATATATCCGAGAACATTGTGTTACTCCCATATAAAGTTTCCACCATAATGACATATTTGACTCCAATACAAGCCAATTAAATGCTCGTTGACTTTTTTTACAAATTGTTCCTCGTATAATTAAGCACCGATGGTTTACCATTAAATGGTTTAAAAGATGTGTAACATGTAACTGGTTTGAATTGAACAGGAACGTCGTATTGTTTTCGTCTCCATGGTGACATTGAAAGTTGAAATAGTATATTATAAATATTATTCAATCTTTACTAGTTATGATTGAAAATATTATACAAAGTTATCAAATAATGTTATCTATTATAATTTCAAATTACTATATACATGTATCTATATACTTGTAACATGAGTTTCCTGGCAAATTTGCTTCGAGTTTCACTTGAACGTTGGCAGACTTAACCAGTCTGTGTAGCAAAATTATAAATGGCCAAGTTTAGTATTAAAATGTAATTAGTGGCAAAGAAATATCGATACCATACACATTTCATCCTCGGAATCATAATTATTATAACCTGGCACTGTACTCGCCTACAATTTGGCACGGATTAGAGAGAGATTTAGTTGTTACAGGGAACGCCATATATATAAGACAATGCCCCATCCCCCCCCCACACACACAGAGACAATGCCCCCCCCCACACACACAGACAATGCCCCCCACACACACACACAGACAATGCCCCCATCCCCACCCGCCATATATATAAGACAATGCCCCATTTCCCCCAACACACACAGACAATGCCCCCCCCCCACACACACACAGACAATGCCCCCCACCCACACACACAGACAATGCCCCTACCCCCCACACACACACAGACAATGCCCCCCCCCCCACACACACAGATAATACCCCCCACCACACAGACAATGCCCCCCCCCCCCCACACACACACACAGACAATGCCCCCCCCCCCCACACACACAGACAATGCCCCCATCCCCACCCGCCATATATATAAGACAATGCCCCCCCACACACACAGACAATGCCCCCATCCCCACCCGCCATATATATAAGACAATGCCCCCCCCCCCACACACACAGACAATGCCCCCATCCCCAACCGCCATATATATAAGACAATGCCCCCCCACACACAGACAATACCCCATCCCCACCCGCCATATATATAAGACAATGCCCCCCCCCCCACACACACACAGACAATGCCCCCATCCCCAACCGCCATATATATAAGACAATGCCCCCCCACACACAGACAATACCCCATCCCCACCCGCCATATATATAAGACAATGCCATACATTTCATCGATTTCAAAGTACACGTTTATTTTTTGTTGACAACTGTATACTCGGGTTTAGTTTTATTGAAGCGTCATTGCAATGTCAATGTGTGTGTACAATTTATAAGTTGTTATGAACAATTAACTGGAGAGGGGTCGGTTGAAATGAAAACAATTTTATAATACCGTGTATGCATCTTGATCTTTACAGCACATGTAGTAACCACTAACTTATTGTTTGGTTTAAGTAATATTAGCGCTATAACGGCCAAGTGTGAGGTTGGTATGTCGTCATACAGGATTAATTTCACCCCCCCCCCCCCCCCCCCCCTCCGTATTTACATAGACAGTATCAAGATTGTCCCCACCCATTACGTGTGTTTTGTGTTCCCTCCACATGTCCGTATCATTTCATAACCGAGGTATGCGCATGCGCTGTTATATGAACGTGGCATTTCTTGTAGTAATCTTTGTGTTACTTTTGTTGTCGCTTATCAGTCGTTGATTCAGGACTTTTAAGGGAATGACTTGGTGCTTTAATATAACGTTCGCTGGTGATATATTTGGAGTGGTTAAGCGTGTTTGTTTATGAATACAACTTCACACCGTCTGGTATTTATTACACTGAATATTTTATCCAAACGTAGCGCAGGATATAATTTGCTTTTAGACTTTTTAACTGCACAGAACACATGCGCTTGTCAAGAGTTACATTTTCCACGCCGGATCCGGCGGCCAGAAGCTTAACAAGACACATGTGCTACAGTTCCTCTCTGCTAGTCAGAAACTAGATGTGGTGTTATCGCTTTCAAGATGAATATAACAAGATCGGAAGTACACTAATAACTAAATAAACATACAATAAAACAATTACATTTCGTAAATATACAAACTCACTCAGACAGAACAATGCTAACAATCCAGCTAACACCAAATCAGTTCAGCTGTAGTTTCAAATAATAGTAAGTCTAAAATGTCGTTCTTAGTAGAAAATTATGGTGGCATATTACTGCCACCAGTGAGCATGATAGCGTTCGTGAATTGTTTCGTGTTAACCACTTAATTATTACGATAATTATCTAGCTATCTAGTTAATATTCGTGAAAAATTTTCGGTAAGATAAATATCATACAACTAGAAACAGGCTTGAAAGTGCCCAGAACTGCCATCTCTTACCTTTTTATGATGTATTACACTAGATTTCAGTGGCAACACGAATCTTATCTAGAGGACCACTTATCGTAATAATTAAGTGGTTAACACGAATTAATTCGCGAACACTATCATGCTAACTGGTGGCAGTAATATGCCACCATAGAAAATAATGTAGGATGGCATATGAACAAATTAAGCAACGTAATCAGGACATACATGCTGGCAATTGTAAGAAGTCAAATTCAATGTTGCGCGCTAATTCGGATCAATGTTGTTGTGAAGTTGTCATGTTATGTGACTATCAAGGACTGAGGTTATTCATCTAGCAAATAAACCCCACTAAATCATCTGATTATGTGGTTATGAATACAACTTAAATTTAGCCAATGACAGTGCTGCATTCTGAGACTGGCCTCCAAATGTGTAGCTATGGGAATAGATGTATGCTATATCATATTGTAAAGAGATTCCATTCCATTGAAGAGTCGCTGTTGAACTCTGTGGAGAGTACAGGCAAGCTCGAATTCTGTGAATGACATTTGATGAGTTCTACAATACTTCATGGACTAATTGTCATTATAAATCATAGCCGTTAAGACAGATTTCTTTGACAAATCTCTGTGTACCATCATTGTCTTGATGTCAAAATTGTGCGAGCATTCGTGTTCAATGACACAGAAAGCTATTATAAGGAACATGACTTGAGACTTATCGGCGAACTACTTGTCAACAATTGAAGGTTCGAATCGCATAGATTTGCGCGTACAACACAATTAAAGTACACAACCTCACATTCAACAGCTTACAACACGATTATAGTACACCTACGGCTTAAGACACGACTATAGTACACAACCAGCTTACTACACGATTATAGTACACAACCAGTGTACAACACGATTATTGTTCACAACCAGATTACTACACGATTATAGTACACAACTAGCTTACTACACGATATAGTACACCACCGGCTTAAGACACGACTATAGTACACAACCAGCTTACTACACGATTATAATACACAACCAGCCTAAAACACGATTATTGTTCACAACCAGATTACTACACGATTATAGTACACAACCAGCTTACTACACGATATAGTACACAACCAGCCTTCTACACGATTATAGTACACAACTAGCTTACTACACGATATAGTACACAACCAGCTTACTACACGATATAGTACACAACCAGCTTACTACACGATTATAGTACACAACCTGCTTACAACATGATTATAGTACACAACCAGCTTACTACACGATTATAGTACACAACCAGCTTACAACACGATTATTGTTCACAACCAGATTACTACTCGATTATAGTACACAACCAGCTTACTACACGATATAGTACACAACCAGCTTACTACACGATTATAGTACACAACCAACTTACTACACGATATAGTACACAACCAGATTACTAAACGATTATAGTACACAACCAGCTTACTACACGATTATAGTACACAACCAGCTTACAACACGATTATTGTTCACAACCAGATTACTACTCGATTATAGTACACAACCCGATTACTACACGATATAGTACACAACCAGATTACTAAACGATTATAGTACACAACCAGCTTACTACACGATATAGTACACAACCAGCTTACTAAACGATTATAGTACACAACCAGCTTACTACACGATATAGTACACAACCAGCTTACTACACGATTATAGTACACTACCGTACTATTTATAGCTTAGAAATACACAGTATTGTATCAATTGTGTGTAACATGGATATTAAGGTCATTCAGTATTGTGTTTATTACTTTTCTGTTCCTACGCAATATAAATTGGACTGACGTGATCATTTCGCGTATGACAGTTTCCCAACATGTCGGTGAGATTGGCAGACAAAACTTTCTATGAGTTCATTAGCGTTGTTTCTGAAGTGCTTTAACTTGTTGATAGTGTGTTAAAGAAATCAACTATTATATTTGAAACGTTTAAACTTTGCAACTGTCGTGCTTCTAGGTAGCAAATAGGTTATTTAAGTCGATTTTATATTGTTAAAACATATGGAATATAACTGTCGTACAAATATGTATTAGAATATTGAATTGACATTGAATTTTAGCCAACGTTTCGGTTATCATTTCGTTCAAAGCATTCTTAGATTAGGTCCAGGAATTTAAGTTCAGGGAGCTAGAATTTTATAACATCATTGTTACTGTTATTGTTATTTTTCGGCGCAGCCGTACTTACATGGCTTTGCTATTTGCATATCAGTGTTGTGTAAACCAATCAAAGCTTACGTTAACCACCAATGCAAAATTTCTTCAACCGAACAATGTTTGTAACCTTTGCGCGGATAAGTTAATGTTTCGATAAAGGGTACATTACCTTACAGAAATCCACTGAATTTCTGTGAATTTACCGAAATCCATTTTGGATCTGGAGTGACCAGAAATCAGAACATCTCGGCAATGTTTTATGTTGCACACAAATCTCAACCTTTAATTTAATGTTAAACACTCATGTACAAGGTTACATTTTTACCCTTTTACCTGCGGAAATCGGGTGTTCATTAAAGATACCGAGTCAACCACGGATATCAACCATAATAAATTAAACAATGTGTCATTAGTCATTACAAAATGGAATCAGCGTGATTTTCCACCGTGCAAATACTTGACACGTCTACTTTACTGTAGCAAAGAAAGGCTGGTTAGAAGGCATGACAAATTGATTTGTCCTCGCCATTCTGAAGAGTAACTGTGTTAGATAAACTTGAGAACTGTAAATACGATTATTTAACAGTAAGAAGTTTAAACTGAAGAGTAACTGTATTAGATAAACTTGAGAACTGTAAATACGATTATTTAACAGTAAGAAGTTTAAACTGAAGAGTAACTGTATTAGATAAAGTTGAGAACTGTAAATACGATTATTTAACAGTAAGAAGTTTGCACAAAACTGTATCTATGGATAATGTCGGAGGTCACCGAGTTGTTACAACATTTTTGCAAAAGTCGTACAACGTTTCCATGCGACAGCGTATTTTAGAGGTTCTCCGAAGGAATGTTAGTCATACACGGTATTAATAAAATCACATCCAGACTATATGCAAGCATTAGACTTTAATTAATATATACAAAGATATATACTAAATTGATTATAGCCCCCTCCAGACCTTCAGTGTGTAATAGAAAGTGACCATACACACAATAACATCAATATTTTAGGAATGTCAATATTCGGTTATTTTGCTAACCGGTTAACAGTTTAATCTTCCGAACGGTTAACCGGTTAATCGAACAAGACATTCGGTTCGTATTTTGTCATATATATTTTTACCATGACATTGGTAAACTAGACCTATATTCTGACGTAAGTACTAGTTCGGATAATGTTTTATTTCTGCTCATTACTGATCATAAACCATAGAAATAAAACGTCATAAAAATAAAAGATCATTTTTTATTTAAAACATTATAACATGATAAAAATTATATTGATTTATTTCCAAAATGAAAAGTAGCTGTTTTCATAAAAAAAACTATTAACCGGTTAGTGATTTTACTAACCGATAACCGCATGTTCAAACGGTAAATCGTTTACATCCCTTGTATTTTAGTTACATCACGTACATCACGTACATCACGTACATCACGTACATCACATACATCACGTACATCACACACATCACACGCATCACGTACATCACGTACATCACGTACATCACGTACATCACGTACATCACGTACATCACGTACATCACGTACATCACGTACATCACGTACATCACGTACATCACGTACATCACGTACATCACGTACATCACGTACATCACGTACATCACATACATCACATACATCACGTAATACCTTGGATGCCAAGAAACATACAGAAATACTATCTGCACACTTTAGTAGCGTTTGAGCATATTTCCCCAGTGTAAAGGGAATTAATGTTCAGGTCACAGAACTGATCAATGCACGATAAATATCGCAATGCACATATGCTAACATTTTGTTTGTATATTTTGTTTAATGTAATAGCTGTGTCAGACCAATGTGGACGTACACTGTCATGTATTACACGCGTTAATGGTGAAATGTGAGATATTAAACTTAAGAGATTAAATTAATTGTTTTCGATAACTATTATTGGAATATTGTAAGCAAAAATTTGCATATTTGAATATTATCTGATATGTTATATATTTAAAAATATTAACTTTAGATTTCATTGATCATGACATTTTCTATACAATGTTTACTTCTATTAATATTTTAATTTCAAATTTCCGCTATTATGAATAACAACATTATACAGGTAAAATATTTGCATTTCGTCGAATTTTCTTAAATACTTAAATGTCGGTCTAATCGAGGTTTTTGTTTGGGTAAGGGGGGAAGGGTGCAGTTGTTACAGGGAACGCCCCCGTAACACGACAATGTAACTGAATGGTAGTAAACTGTGTACAATATATAATCAAATAACTTCATTCAAACATCTTATTTTTGTTCATATATTTTGTTAACATACTCAGTACATTATTGTGCCTTTGATATGTCTTTAACATTCATTTTTTTGTGTTTAAAAACTCATTTTGATACGAAAATACCTGTGGCTTGAAAACATTTTAGCGTTCACCATTGCGTGCAATAAAATAAAATCATGTTAAGTTATTATCTTGTATCCTTAAGTCAGTTCATGAAATTTGTGAAATCCTTCATTTTGCGTTTTTAAATGTACTCAGTATATTTCATGGAAAATAATTTGAGATTCATTTAACAATTTTGAAAATACTCGACTGGAAATACTTTCTCGACTCTAGAGCTGACCAGATGGATGTAATTCACATGTATTACATAAAATAAGTCTTAAAAAACTCACCTGTCTTGGTCCGCATCTGCTGATACGCCTGTATTGCCCCGACTTGGAACGTCCATTCCATGTGATAGTGATAATACTGTACTTATGAGATATAAACAGTAAATAGAAAGAATCGTAGGATGAGCTGAAGAATTCAGTTTCATGATCGTATTTACTGTCTGTCCTTTGTTGCTCGATAAAGCTCAGTTGTTAATTTCGTTGATTCGTTTGCTGATTATTGTACTAACTACAGAGCAGAGAAGAAATTTATGTGATTCAAAATTTTAACTATTTTTTAAAGTGAATTTTCAACTTCCAATTAATTAGTATAGTAAAGCTTTACAATTTTTCTTTCCATCCAGGACGTTAAAACCAATGTCAGTTATTTCCTGTAATCAATAAACTAATAAAAACAGAAGGATACGCGAACGCTGCTCGATTGTGTATGAAGAAACAACAGGAATACGGCCAGCTTTATAGTCCTATCGTTCCCATGCAAATATTAATGACATAGGTCTTGCCTCTGGTGCCAAAGGTTAAACATGGTGTGACGTCATTTTGATGTTAATATAACGAGACACGTGGGAACGAGTGTGCGCCGCCGCTCAATTATCGCAGTAACTTTATCTATACTGACGTAAAAAAGAAACTTTGGCTATGGGTTTTACTATTCTTTTCAGACAACTTTTGTAAAAAGATATCCAAATTTGGTACCAAAGTTTAGAATATGTGTCTGTCTATACAGAATGTTCCGTCATGATCAAATACGTTTGTTAATTCCACGTTGAACATAGGCGTCAAAACTGAAATTCGTAAAAGTTTAGAATGGTCAAATGTCTGTGTTATTTTCTTGTTTACTGTGAATGTGTTTTAATTTTTAATTAGTGCAATACTGATTGTGTCCGCCTCTCCTATGGATCAAAATAACGATTCTCAACCGCACCGACCGGACATATTGCCGAATAACTTGGAATGGCATTCCGTTCTTAGAATGATGGTAATAACTTGACATTCTTGCTCTCCCTCCAAGAAAGTCCCATATGTGCTCGATTGAATTTATGTCCAGTTAGCAAGTCGTCCATTGTAACGTGGACGTTATGCCTGGCGAGGTAATTTCGCGTCAGTGGTACAGGATGTCACCTTGTCTCATCATACATCAACACACCGAGATGGTGATACAGGAACAGAACTACCACTGGACGGAGAACGTTGTCAATATAACACTGAGTATTTAGATCGTAAGATCCCCATTCCCCCCACAAACCAGTATGCTGCCCCCCACCCCACCAAATCGGTCTCGATCCAATATCCAATTATCAGTAAAATGTTCACCTCGGCGTAAAACGCGTAGTCTACCATAGATTGAAACGGGACTAGTCGCTATACAACACCCTTGACCAATGGTCACGTGTGGACTAGTCGCTATACAACACCCTTGACCAATGGGCACGTGTGGACTAGTCGCTATACAACACCCTTGACCAATGGTCACGTGTGGACTAGTCGCTATACAACACCCTTGACCAATGGGCACGTGTGGACTAGTCGCTATACAACACCCTTGACCAATGGTCACGTGTGGACTAGTCGCTATACAACACCCTTGACCAATGGTCACGTGTGGACTAGTCGCTATACAACACCCTTGACCAATGGGCACGTGTGGACTAGTCGCTATACAACACCCTTGACCAATGGTCACGTGTGGACTAGTCGCTATACAACACCCTTGACCAATGGGCACGTGTCCTTCGCAAATGATGTTGAGCCCAGAGCTTCCTAAAATTACGATTACGATTATGAATAATCTGGCCTACGTAGGGTCACTTTCCCCTTATTGGGTTTCCGAGGCGAATTCAATGTAAAATGGGATTTTTTGATTGCGAATTTAGGTTCAGTAAATTGGTCAGGGACAGACAAAACGTGTAAAACACATCGCCACTCGATTTGCATGTGCAAAAAAGCAAAAACACCATCCTGCCAGTGTCGAGGACAAATATCCCAGAAAATGTAAAACAAAAAAAAATGCAATTTGTCAGCAAGTATGCGTGTACTTGTATTGGAACATTTCTCTCTGTGATTCCGATAAGTTACAAAAACATTGCAAGTATAGAAGTACACAATGTCTTTATTGCGTCAGTATATATTATGTGCTTTAAAGTGAGGCGTTGTAGTAAAGTATCGTATAATTACTAACTTGATAATTTGGCGCGAATTGGACATGATAATGGTCGTATTAAATGAAAAATAACATAAATTTCTGACAATTTGTTGATAATAATGTACGGTCTGTCAAAGTTGTAATACTCTTTATGTACTAGTTCATTATATCTGCTCAATGGCTATTTAAAATCTAAAATAATTGATCAATATCAAAATTGTTACGTTTGCCAGTCAAACCGTCAATCTCACAATGTTATTTGTTTGTATTTGCGTTTATTTATCGTCGCCACCGGTTTCCCAAATGGGCGACGCCTCCAGAAGAAGGTTAGTCATGTTAGATTTTTGGAGGATCGTGCATGGTACAGAAAATGTCCCAGATCCAGAAACATCCGTGGTTCTTTTACGTGCCCGATGTAAAGCAACGTACACGGTACCTCGGTTTTTGTATCTATCCGAAAGTCTGTTAGTGCTGTTAGTTGTGGAGCGGCGATTCGAACCTGCGACCCCTGGATTACTAGTCCAGCGCGTTACCACTGGAACATTGATCCGCTACAATGTTATCAAATACAAAGTGTTATATATCTTTGGTCCATATGCTACAACCTGTGTGTCTCGTATGTTGGGATGTTGTCCCGCGGGAATGTCCTTATTTCGAGTGTTCGTTTTGGGTGATGTTAAGATGAGTTTTTGTGTTTGCTTTTAGCAAGGTTCAGACCGTCGATGGAGTCTTGTTACTAATTGTTCCAAGGTGGTACTCCACCTGTCATCTATGTTTGTGTCTTGTATCCATATTGCTGCTGTAATTGTTTACAAGTACGTATAGTTTTCATGTCTCCTTGTGTCTTGTATCCATATTGCTGCTGTAATTGTTTACATGTATGTATAGTTTTCATGTCTCCTTGTGTCTTGTATCCATATTGCTGCTGTAATTGTTTACATGTATGTATAGTTTTCATGTCTCCTTGTGTCTTGTATCCATATTGCTGCTGTAATTGTTTACATGTATGTATAGTTTTCATGTCTCCTTGTGTCTTGTATCCATATTGCTGCTGTAATTGTTTACATGTATGTATAGTTTTCATGTCTCCTTGTGTCTTGTATCCATATTGCTGCTGTAATTGTTTACATGTACGTATAGTTTTCATGTCTCCTTGTGTCTTGTATCCATATTGCTGCTGTAATTGTTTACATGTATGTATAGTTTTCATGTCTCCTTGTGTCTTGTATCCATATTGCTGCTGTAATTGTTTACATGTACATGTATGTATAGTTTTCATGTCTCCTTGTGTCTTGTATCCATATTGCTGCTGTAATTGTTTACATGTACATGTATGTATAGTTTTCATGTCTCCTTGTGTCTTGTATCCATATTGCTGCTGTAATTGTTTACATGTATGTATAGTTTTCATGTCTCCTTGTGTCTTGTATCCATATTGCTGCTGTAATTGTTTACATGTACGTATAGTTTTCATGTCTCCTTGTGTCTTGTATCCATATTGCTGCTGTAATTGTTTACATGTATGTATAGTTTTCATGTCTCCTTGTGTTTTTGGTGGCTTTGCACTTTTTTGTGGCATATCCTGCTCGACCTCGTCATTATTTTTATGATACGATATGTGTGGTTAAGACATACATACATGTATGCATGCATAATGTAGACTTTTGTTTAACATTGATACTTTATTTATGAATCACATTGCATTTGTACGTTCATAAAAGCCCCGCTCTGTCCGAATGTACGAGTACACGTAGTGATTTAACAGCGTATTTGAACTACCGAATGCAAGAGTACATGTAGTGATTTAACAGCGTATTTGAACTACCGAATGTACGAGTACACATAGTGATTTAACAGCGTATTTGAACTACCGAATGTACGAGTAAACGTAGTGATTTAACAGCGTATTTGAACTACCGAATGTAAGAGTACATGTAGTGATTTAACAGCGTATTTGAACCACCGAATGTACGAGTACATGTAGTGATTTAACAGCGTACTTGAACTACTGAATGTAAGAGTACATATAGTGATTTAACAGCGTACTTGAACTACCGAATGTAAGAGTACATGTAGTGATTTAACAGCGTATTTGAACCATCGAATGTACGAGTACATGTAGTGATTTAACAGCGTACTTGAACTACCGAATGTACGAGTACATGTAGTGATTTAGCAGCGTATTTGAACTACCGAATGTACGAGTACACGTAGTGATTTAACAGCGTATTTGAACTACCGAATGTACGAGTACACGTAGTGATTTAACAGCGTATTTGAACTGCCGAATGTACGAGTACACGTAGTGATTTAACAGCGTATTTGAACTACCGAATGTAAGAGTACACGTAGTGATTTAACAGCGTATTTGAACCACCTAATGTACGAGTACGCGTAGTGATTTAACAGCGTATTTGAACTACCGAATGTAAGAGTACATGTAGTGATTTAACAGCGTATTTAAACTACCGAATGTACGAGTACATGTAGTGATTTAACAGCGTATTTGAACTACCGAATGTACGAGTTGATGTTGTGATTTAACAGCGTGTTTGAACTACCGAATGTACGAGTACATGTAGTGATTTAACAGCGTATTTAAACTACCGAATGTACGAGAACATGTAATGATTTAACAGCGTATTTAAACTACCGAATGTAAGAGTACATGTAGTGATTTAACAGCGTATTTGAACTACCGAATGTACGAGTACATGTAGTGATTTAACAGCGTATTTAAACTACCGAATGTACGAGTACATGTAGTGATTTAACAGCGTATTTAAACTACCGAATGTACGAGTACATGAAGTGATTTAACAGCGTACTTGAACTACCGAATGTACGAGTACACGTAGTGATTTAACAGCGTACTTGAACTACCGAATGTACGAGTAGATGTTGTGATTTAACAGCGTATTTAAACTACCGAATGTACGAGTACATGTAGTGATTTAACAGCGTATTTAAACTACCGAATGTACGAGTACATGTAGTGATTTAACAGCGTATTTAAACTACCGAATGTACGAGTACATGTAGTGATTTAACAGCGTATTTGAACTACCGAATGTACAAGTACATGTAGTGATTAAACAGCGTATTTGAACTACCGAATGTACGAGTACATGTAGTGATTTAAAAGCGTATTTGAACTACCTAATATACGAGTACATGAAGTGATTTAACAGCGTTTTTGAACTACCGAATGTACGAGTACATGTTGTGATTTAACAGCGTCTTGAACCACCGAATGTACGAGTAGATGTTGTAATTTAACAGCGTACTTGAACTACCGAATGTACGAGTACACGTTGTGATTTACCAGCGTTTTTGAACTAGCGAAAGTACTATTACTTGTAGTGATGTAACGGCGTATTTGAACTACCGAATGTACGAGTACATGTAGTGATTTAACAGCGTACTTGAACTACCGAATGAACGAGTAGATGTTGTGATTTAACAGCGTATTTGAACTACCGAATGTACGAGTACATGTAGTGATTTAACAGCGTACTTGAACTACCGAATGTAAGAGTACATGTGATTTAACAGCGTATTTAAACTACCGAATGTACGAGTACATGTAGTGATTTAACAGCGTACTTGAACTACCGAATGTAAGAGTACATGTAGTGATTTAACAGCGTATTTAAACTACCGAATGTACGAGTACATGTAGTGATTTAAAAGCGTATTTGAACTACCTAATATACGAGTACATGAAGTGATTTAACAGCGTATTTGAACTACCGAATATGCGAGTACATGTTGTGATTTAACAGCGTATTTGAACTACCGAATATGCGAGTACATGTTGTGATTTAACAGCGTATTTGAACCACCGAATGGACGAGTACATGTAGTGATTTAACAGCGTATTTGAACTGCCGAATGTACGAGTAGATGGTGTGATGTAACAGAGTATTAAAACTACCGAATATACGAGTAGGTGGTGTGATTTAACAGCGTATTTGAACTACTGAATACACGAGTACATGTAGTGATTTAACAGCGTGATTGAACTACCGAATGTACGAGTACATGTAGTGATTTAACAACGTATTTGAACTACTGAATATTAGAGTACATGTTGTGATTTAACAGCGTATTTGAACTACTGAATACACGAGTATATGTTGTGATTTAACAGCGTATTTGAACTACCGAATATAAGAGTACATGTTGTGATTTAACAGCGTATTTGAACCACCATATTTGAATGTACGCTTAGTATGTTGTTTGTTCAATATGCACTCGTTGTTGTGAATATGTTTGTTCCTACCATATCTGACAACAGCATTAGCGGTAACGTGTACTTACATATAGGTGCATTTAGGAGAATCGATCCGGTGCCCCCGTAAAATGTTACAAGCGTATGTGTCCATAATATACCGTGAGCTGCTATTTCTTGGCAGTAAGTGTGGGGAGGCACTGTCTTGTGCATGTGGCGTTCCCTGTAACAATCTAACCTTTCTTTAAGAATGTGAGAGTTAAATGTCTGAAACATTTCTGCCGCTCGAAAATGTTCAATATTATAAATACCAACAGTGGTGAAAAGTGCACCTAGTCTTAACTTCGACTACTTCGTTACAAGGAAATGTAACAGTAATGTACCAAAATTCCCTTACCAACTATCTGTGACCTGCGCTAGACAAACTCGCTATTCGTTGAATTAACTGGTGCGTTTTTTTCTTTGCTGCAGTGACAATTAAACCTAGCACTGTAAATTAGATAATAAGTGTATAATTCTAACATTTAGCGTCGATTACGTCACAACTTGTGAATAATTCATTCAATGATAAATATCATCATGTTATTGTACATAGGTAAAACATCATCATGATGAATATAAATGGTTATGGTGACAATGGTCTCAACACAAACACAAACAAATAACTCTACAGAGAGAAAACAGAGATGTTCAATGCAACTGTACGTAACATTGTAGATAGCTAGTCAAATAGAAAAACAATACCATTGTATGTTAACTAAATAAGCTCAGATATAATCCATTTAGGATCTTGTTTCACGATATATATAGAGTTTTCCACTTAGGGTCTGGTTTCACGACATATATAGAGTTTTCCACTTAGGGTCTGGTTTCACGACATATATAGAGTTTTCCATTTAGGGTCTGGTTTCACGACATATATAGAGTTTTCCATTTAGGGTCTGGTTTCACGACATGCATGTATATAGAGTTTTCCATTTAGGGTCTGGTTTCACGACATATATAGAGTTTTCCATTTAGGTTCTGGTTTCACGACATATACATGTATAGATTTTTCCATTTAGGGTCTGGTTTCACGACATATACATGTATAGATTTTTCCATTTAGGGTCTGGTTTCACGACATATACATGTATAGAGTTTTCCATTTAGGATCTGGTTTCACGACATATACATATATAGAGTTTTCCATTTAGGGTCTGGTTTCACGACATGCATGTATATAGATTTTTCCATTTAGGGTCTGGTTTCACGACATATATAGAGTTTTCCATTTAGGGTCTGGTTTCACGACATATACATGTATAGATTTTTCCATTCAGGGTCTGGTTTCACGACATATACATGTACATGTATAGATTTTTCCATTTAGGGTCTGGTTTCACGACATATATAGAGTTTTCCTTTTCTTTTGGTTTCATTTTGTAGTTCATCTGTTTTTGCTTAAATAATTTAGTTACTGAGATCAAGTTCAGTATAAGGTTGCTTTTGTTTCTTTGTACTCGATGATCTGCAATGTATATGTTATTGTATGCAATGGTTATTTGTTTTAAGGTTATGGTTATTATTTCTATTTATGTTTTTCCCTGTCCCCATGTGCGGTTCATTCACTTGATATAATATTCTCACACCTTTATTGCTGACTTTCTTGACTTGTTCCGTGATGAATTCCATATATGAAATGATTTTTCCTCTTGTTATCCCCCTAAATTTTCCTTAGCTGTGGTCCGAAATCATTACTTTTATCAATAGATTCACACTACAGGTTTTGTCATAAGTCATTACTGTATCGATTGTTTCACACTACAAGTCACGGATCATGAGTCAACCGAATGTATATTTATCTGATCAATGATTCATTCAGACACAACATAAATTTGTAGCACGCCTGAAATAAAATAATTGAGTTTTATTTGAGATATTTGCCAAATAAATGTATAAATGATACGTTAAATGACAGTTTAAGGAATCATTCGGCTTTTATTTAATATTATTGAAACACTAGAACGTATAGAGTCTGTATACATGTACATTGTCTACGAAATGGAACATAATAGATACGGTCTTTCTTTTACATGAAACATATGATTTAAAATATAGAGTAATGTATGAACTAGAATGCGTCCATAGGACACAGATGCCCCCACTTGCAGCCTTTGTCACAAAAGCAAATGCTATTATTCTGCTCATAGTTTGTGAATGGATATCAAAATTACAAGTGAACAACTGTACTGATTATGGGGATTATTTCTAGGGCCATAACTTTGCACTTACTGTGCGTAATCATACATGAAACCACAGGTGCACAACTATACAGGTTGGTGAACATTCCTGTAAAGTCTTATGACATTGGCTCATACATTTTTGGAGATATGAGTGACGCAAGATTGCATACTCTGTAGGCTATGTTTTAACTAAGTCAAGGGCCATAACTTTGTACTTACTGGACACAGCCAAACATGAAACCCCAGGTGCACAACTTCACATGCTGGTGAACATTCATGTAAAGTTTAATGACTCTGGATCATATGGTTTTGGAGATATGAGTGACACAAGATTTCATTCTCTGTAGGCTATATTTTAACTAAATCAAGGGACATAACTCTGCATTTACTGGACACAATCAAACATGAAATCCCAGGTGCAAAACTGCATAGACGGGTGAATATTCCTGTAAAGTTTTATGACTCTGGCTCATACACTTTTGGAGATATGAGTGACACAAAATTTTGTTACGGACGGACATACGGAAAGACGGACAGACGGACGGACAAGGGCAAATCTATATGCCCCCTCCCCCTTTTCAGAGTGGGGGCATAAAAAGCCAGTATTGTCATTTACATGAAATACACGTTTGTCTGACAATTTCACTGTATATTTGGTTTACATTACGAGTGATCTTGATACTGACTGTTTTTCATCACAGCTGTACTATTGTGGCTTTGCTATTTGCATATCAGTGTTGTGAAAACCAATCAAATCTTACGTTAACCACAAAACCAACTTCTCTTTAACCGAACAACGTTTGTAACCTTGACGTGGATTGGTTAACCTTTCGAAAAGGGGAACGTTACCTTACCAAAATCAATTTTGGATCTGAATTGACCAGCAATCGTAACATCTCGGCATTTTGTTATGTTGCACAACAAATCTTAACCTTCAAATTGCTACGACCATCTTTTTTCAAGATATTTCTTGTTAGTTCTGCGTTGCATCAGATATATAATGACGTCGTGACATTTACTTACAGAAACAAACTTCAACTTCATTAGAACCGACGGCAAATGTTTGCTGGGGTGGTTAGGTCAACTGACTGTCGTATAAATAGAGAATATTAGGTTAGTGTCTCTGTGTTCTTTAATTTGTTGGGTGAGTTGGAGAAAGGTTAACGAACCCAATAAATCAAAGTACAGAAAGACACTAACCTAATATTCTATGTATCCTACAATTAGAATCCGGCATAGCTTTAGTTAATGTTGATTTCGTAAAAAAATAGTTGATGCAAATTTATTGTGAGTTACCTTACAAACGAAAAATACTTTAATCGAAGTCAGAGTACCCTATGAGTTACTACGCGCCGTCAAGTAGTTCAAATGTCTTATGTAAAACGCGGGAACTTTCATCTCTTTTAAACGTTTAATTCAGTTGTATAACGTCTTCATTTAATACTACAAAGCAAATTGATGTACTTAAACATACACCAGTGATACCAATAGCAACATGTCCCCTTGATATCATAGTCCGTTAAATTCTGACCTAAACAGCATGAAAACAACTATAACTATACACTGTTATAAACTAACTAATCTGTTCTTGTCAATGAGCGGCTGTGAGCCAACGTAAATATTGGACATTACATACTGCTCCATACAATTGTGACCTGAACTGCTGTGAGTGGGTGGGGTAAGTTCCTAACAGGAGGCTGAGAAGTGTTCCTGGATGCCAGAATATTTCTTTCCGGAATACTACTGTACGTGTCCATAGATGTGAGATATTCTACCTCACTGTGTATAGCTGTAGATGATCCGGTTACAGTGACATACTCCTCACAGTGCTGTTACCTGGAGGACTGACATACTCCTCACAGTGCTGTTACCTGGAGGACTGACATACTCCTCACAGTGCTGTTACCTGGAGAACTGACATACTCCTCACAGTGCTGTTACCTGGAGGACTGACACATTATTGGTAGTGTGTGACTATGTGCATAGTTCTGTGTTCCATCATATTTGTTGCTGTAATTTTTAGAAATTGATTGTAAAAAACTAAAAGATGTGTTCCCTGTCACAGCGTCCGTTATATGACTTATGCTGATGGCACCTCACATTGCTTTGTTCCCTGTCACAGTATCCGTTATATGACTGATGATGATGGCACCTCACATTGCTTTGTTCCCTGTCACAGTATCCGTTATATGACTGATGATGATGGCACCTCACATTGCAGTGTTCCCTGTCACAGTATCCGTTATATGACCGATGATGATGGCACCTCACATTGCAGTGTTCCCTGTCACAGTATCCGTTATATGACTGATGATGATGGCACCTCACGTTGCTGTGTTCCCTGTCACAGTATCCGTTATATGACTTCTGCTGATGGCACCTCACATTGCAGTGTTCCCTGTCACAGTATACGTTATATGACTGATGATGATGGCACTTCACATTGCAGTGTTCCCTGTCACAGTATCCGTTATATGACTGATGATGATGGCACCTCACATTGCTGTGTTCCCTGTCACAGTATCCGTTATATGACTGATGATGATGGCACCTCACATTGCAGTGTTCCCTGTCACAGTATACGTTATATGACTGATGATGATGGCACTTCACATTGCAGTGTTCCCTGTCACAGTATCCGTTATATGACTGGTGATGATGGGACCTCACATTGCAGTGTTCCCTGTCACAGTATCCGTTATATGACTGATGATGATGAGACCTCACATTGCAGTGTTCCCTGTCACAGTATCCGTTATATGACTGATGATGATGGGACCTCACATTGCAGTGTTCCCTGTCACAGTATCCGTTATATGACTTATGCTGATGGGACCTCACATTGCAGTGTTCCCTGTCACAGTATCCGTTATATGACTGATTATGATGGCACCTCACGTTGCTGTGTTCCCTGTCACAGTATCCGTTATATGACTGATGATGATGGGACCTCACATTGCAGTGTTCCCTGTCACAGTATCCGTTATATAACTTATGCTGATGGGACCTCACATTGCAGTGTTACATGTCACAGTATCCGTTATATGACTTATGCTGATGGGACCTCACATTGCAGTGTTCCCTGTCACAGTATCCGTTATATGACTGATGATGATGGCACCTCACGTTGCTGTGTTCCCTGTCACAGTATCCGTTATATGACTGATGATGATGAGACCTCACATTGCAGTGTTCCCTGTCACAGTATCCGTTATATGACTGATGATGATGGCACCTCACGTTGCTGTGTTCCCTGTCACAGTATCCGTTATATGACTGATGAGGATGGCACCTCACATTGCTGTGTTCCCTGTCACAGTATCCGTTATATGACTGATGATGATGGCACCTCACATTGCTGTGTTCCCAGTCAAAGTATCCGTTATATGACTGATGATGATGGCACCTCACGTTGCTGTGTTCCCTGTCACAGTATCCGTTATATGACTGATGAGGATGGCACCTCACATTGCTGTGTTCCCTGTCACAGTATACGTTATATGACTGATGATGATGGCACCTCACATTGCTGTGTTCCCTGTCACAGTATCCGTTATATGACTGATGATGATGGCACCTCACATTGCAGTGTTCCCTGTCACAGTATCCGTTATATGACTGATGATGATGGCACCTCACATTGCAGTGTTACCTGTCACAGTATCCGTTATATAACTTATGCTGATGGGACCTCACATTGCAGTGTTACATGTCACAGTATCCGTTATATGACTTATGCTGATGGGACCTCACATTGCTGTGTTCCCTGTCACAGTATACGTTATATGACTGATGATGATGGCACCTCACGTTGCTGTGTTCCCTGTCACAGTATCCGTTATATGACTGATGATGATGGCACCTCACGTTGCTGTGTTCCCTGTCACAGTATCCGTTATATGACTGATGATGATGGCACCTCACATTGCTGTGTTCCCTGTCACAGTATCCGTTATATGACTTATGCTGATGGCACCTCACATTGCAGTGTTCCCTGTCACAGTATCCGTTATATGACTGATGATGATGGCACCTCACATTGCAGTGTTCCCTGTCACAGTATACGTTATATGACTGATGATGATGGAACCTCACATTGCTGTGTTCCCTGTCACAGTGTCCGTTATATGACTGATGATGATGGCACCTCACATTGCCGTGTTCCCTGTCACAGTATCCGTTATATGACTTATGCTGATGGCACCTCACATTGCTGTGTTCCCTGTCACAGTATACGTTATATGACTGATGATGATGAGACTTCACATTGCTGTGTTCCCTGTCACAGTATCCGTTATATGACTGATGATGATGGCACCTCACATTGCTGTGTTCCCTGTCATAGTATACGTTATATGACTGATGATGATGAGACTTCACATTGCAGTGTTCCCTGTCACAGTATACGTTATATGACTTATGCTGATGGCACCTCACATTGCTGTGTTCCCTGTCACAGAATACGTTATATGACTGATGATGATGAGACTTCACATTGCTGTGTTCCCTGTCACAGTATACGTTATATGACTTATGCTGATGGCACCTCACATTGCTGTGTTCCCTGTCACAGTATACGTTATATGACTGATGATGATGGCACCTCACATTGCATTGTTCCCTGTCACAGTATCCGTTATATGACTGATGATGATGGCACCTCACATTGCAGTGTTCCCTGTCACAGTATCCGTTATATAACTTATGCTGATGGGACCTCACATTGCAGTGTTACATGTCACAGTATCCGTTATATGACTTATGCTGATGGGACCTCACATTGCAGTGTTCCCTGTCACAGTATCCGTTATATGACTTATGCTGATGGGACTTCACATTGCAGTGTTCCCTGTCACAGTATACGTTATATGACTGATGATGATGGCACCTCACGTTGCTGTGTTCCCTGTCACAGTATCCGTTATATGACTGATGATGATGGCACCTCACATTGCTGTGGTCCCAGTCAAAGTATCCGTTATATGACTGATGATGATGGCACCTCACGTTGCTGTGTTCCCTGTCACAGTATCCGTTATATGACTGATGAGGATGGCACCTCACATTGCTGTGTTCCCTGTCACAGTATCCGTTATATGACTGATGATGATGGCACCTCACGTTGCTGTGTTCCCTGTCACAGAATACGTTATATGACTGATGATGATGAGACTTCACATTGCTGTGTTCCCTGTCACAGTATACGTTATATGACTTATGCTGATGGCACCTCACATTGCTGTGTTCCCTGTCACAGTATACGTTATATGACTGATGATGATGGCACCTCACATTGCATTGTTCCCTGTCACAGTATCCGTTATATGACTGATGATGATGGCACCTCACATTGCTGTGTTCCCTGTCACAGTATCCGTTATATGACTGATGATGATGGGGCCTCACATTGCTGTGTTCCATGTCACAGTATCCGTTTTATGACTGATGATGATGGGGCCTCACATTGCTGTGTTCCCTGTCACAGTATCCGTTATATGACTGATGATGATGGGGCCTCACATTGCTGTGTTCCCTGTCACAGTATACGTTATATGACTGATGATGATGAGACCTCACATTGCTGTGTTCCCTGTCACAGTATCCGTTATATGACTGATGCTGATGGCACCTCACATTGCAGTGTTCCCTGTTACAGTGTCCGTTATATGACTTATGCTGATGGGACCTCACATTGCAGTGTTCCCTGTCACAGTGTCCGAAATATGACTTATGCTGATGGCACCTCACATTGCAGTGTTCCCTGTCACAGTATACGTTATATGACTGATGATGATGGGACCTCACATTGCTGTGTTCCCTGTCACAGTAATCGTTATATGACTGATGATGATGAGACCTCACATTGCTATGTTCCCTGTCACAGTATCCGTTATATGACTGATGAGGATGAGACCTCACATTGCTGTGTTCCCTGTCACAGTATACGTTATATGACTGATGATGATGAGACCTCACATTGCAGTGTTCCCTGTCACAGTATCCGTTATATGACTGATGATGATGAGACCTCACATAGCTGTGTTCCCTGTCACAGTATCCGTTATATGACTGATGATGATGGGGCCTCACATTGCTGTGTACCCTGTCAAAGTATCCGTTATATGACTGATGATGATGGGGCCTCACATTGCTGTGTACCCTGTCAAAGTATCCGTTATATGACTGATGATGATGGCGCCTCACATTGCTGTGTTCCCTGTCACAGTATCCGTTATATGACTGATGATGATGGCACCTCACATTGATGTGTTCCCTGTCACAGTATACGTTATATGACTGATGATGATGGCACCTCACATTGCAGTGTCTTGTCACAGTGTCCGTTATATGACTTATGCTGATGGGACCTCACATTGCAGTGTTCCCTGTCAGTGTCCGTAATATGACTTATGCTGATGGCACCTCACATTGCTGTGTTCCCTGTCACAGTATCCGTTATATGACTGATGCTGATGGCACCTCACATTGCAGTGTCTTGTCACAGTGTCCGTTATATGACTTATGCTGATGGGACCTCACATTGCAGTGTTCCCTGTCACAGTGTCCGTAATATGACTTATGCTGATGGCACCTCACATTGCTGTGTTCCCTGTCACAGTATACGTTATATGACTGATGATGATGGGGCCTCACATTGCTGTGTTCCCTGTCACAGTATACGTTATATGACTTATGCTGATGGGACCTCACATTGCAGTGTTCCCTGTCACAGTATACGTTATATGACTTATGCTGATGGGACCTCACATTGCAGTGTTCCCTGTCACAGTATACGTTATATGACTTATGCTGATGGGACCTCACATTGCAGTGTTCCCTGTCACAGTGTCCGTAATATGACTTATGCTGATGGCACCTCACATTGCAGAGTTCCCTGTCACAGTATACGTTATATGACTGATGATGATGGGACCTCACATTGCTGTGTTCCCTGTCACAGTATCCGTTATATGACTGATGATGATGGCACCTCACATTGCAGTGTTCCCTGTCACAGTGTCCGTTATATGACTGATGATGATGAGACTTCACATTGCAGTGTTCCCTGTCACAGTATACGTTATATGACTGATGATGATGGCACCTCACATTGCAGTGTTCCCTGTCACAGTATCCGTTATATGACTGATGATGATGGCACCTCACATTGCAGTGTTCCCTGTCACAGTATCCGTTATATGACTGATGATGATGGCACCTCACATTGCAGTGTTCCCTGTCACAGTATACGTTATATGACTGATGATGATGGCACCTCACATTGCAGTGTTCCCTGTCACAGTATCCGTTATATGACTGATGATGATGGCACCTCACATTGCTGTGTTCCCTGTCACAGTATCCGTTATATGACTGATGATGATGAGACTTCACATTGCAGTGTTCCCTGTCACAGTATCCGTTATATGACTGATGATGATGGCACCTCACATTGCTGTGTTCCCTGTCACAGTGTCCGTTATATGACTGATGATGATGAGACTTCACATTGCAGTGTTCCCTGTCACAGTATACGTTATATGACTGATGATGATGGCACCTCACATTGCAGTGTTCCCTGTCACAGTATCCGTTATATGACTGATGATGATGGCACCTCACATTGCAGTGTTCCCTGTCACAGTATACGTTATATGACTGATGATGATGAGACTTCACATTGCAGTGTTCCCTGTCACAGTATACGTTATATGACTGATGATGATGGCACCTCACATTGCTGTGTTCCCTGTCACAGTATCCGTTATATGACTGATGATGATGGCACCTCACATTGCAGTGTTCCCTGTCACAGTATCCGTTATATGACTGATGATGATGGCACCTCACATTGCAGTGTTCCCTGTCACAGTATACGTTATATGACTGATGATGATGGCACCTCACATTGCAGTGTTCCCTGTCACAGTGTCCGTTATATGACTGATGATGATGAGATCTCACATTGCAGTGTTCCCTGTCACAGTATACGTTATATGACTGATGATGATGGCACCTCACATTGCAGTGTTCCCTGTCACAGTATACGTTATATGACTGATGATGATGATGAGACCTCACATTGCAGTGTTCCCTGTCACAGTATCCGTTATATGACTGATGATGATGAGATCTCACATTGCAGTGTTCCCTGTCACAGTATCCGTTATATGACTGATGATGATGAGATCTCACATTGCAGTGTTCCCTGTCACAGTATCCGTTATATGACTGATGATGATGAGACCTCACATTGCAGTGTTCCCTGACACAGTATCCGTTATATGACTGATGATGATGAGATCTCACATTGCAGTGTTCCCTGACACAGTATCCGTTATATGACTGATGATGATGAGACCTCACATTGCAGTGTTCCCTGTCACAGTATCCGTTATATGACTGATGATGATGAGACCTCACATTGCAGTGTTCCCTGACACAGTATCCGTTATATGACTGATGATGATGAGACCTCACATTGCAGTGTTCCCTGACACAGTATCCGTTATATGACTGATGATGATGGCACCTCACATTGCTGTGTTCCCTGTCACAGTATCCGTTATATGACTGATGATGATGATGAGACCTCACATTGCAGTGTTCCCTGTCACAGTATCCGTTATATGACTGATGATGATGATGAGACCTCACATTGCAGTGTTCCCTGTCACAGTATACGTTATATGACTGATGATGATGATGAGACCTCACATTGCAGTGTTCCCTGTCACAGTATCCGTTATATGACTGATGATGATGAGATCTCACATTGCAGTGTTCCCTGTCACAGTATCCGTTATATGACTGATGATGATGAGATCTCACATTGCAGTGTTCCCTGACACAGTATCCGTTATATGACTGGTGATGATGGCACCTCACGTTGCTGTGTTCCCTGTCACAGTATCCGTTATATGACTGATGATGATGGCACCTCACATTGCAGTGTTCCCTGACACAGTATCCGTTATATGACTGATGATGATGGCACCTCACATTGCAGTGTTCCCTGTCACAGTATACGTTATATGACTGATGATGATGGCACCTCACATTGCAGTGTTCCCTGACACAGTATACGTTATATGACTGATGATGATGGCACCTCACATTGCAGTGTTCCCTGACACAGTATACGTTATATGACTGATGATGATGGCACCTCACATTGCAGTGTTCCCTGACACAGTATACGTTATATGACTGATGATGATGGCACCTCACATTGCAGTGTTCCCTGTCACAGTATACGTTATATGACTGATGATGATGGCACCTCACATTGCAGTATTCCCTGACACAGTATCCGTTATATGACTGATGATGATGGCACCTCACATTGCAGTGTTCCCTGACACAGTATCCGTTATATGACTGATGATGATGAGATCTCACATTGCAGTGTTCCCTGACACAGTATCCGTTATATGACTGATGATGATGGCACCTCACGTTGCAGTGTTCCCTGACACAGTATACGTTATATGACTGATGATGATGATGGCACCTCACATTGCAGTGTTCCCTGACACAGTATACGTTATATGACTGATGATGATGAGACCTCACATTGCAGTGTTCCCTGACACAGTATCCGTAATATGACTGATGATGATGGCACCTCACATTGCAGTGTTCCCTGTCACAGTATCCGTTATATGACTGATGATGATGGCACCTCACGTTGCTGTGTTCCCTGTCACAGTATCCGTTATATGACTGATGATGATGGGACCTCACATTGCTGTGTTCCCTGTCACAGTATACGTTATATGACTGATGATGATGGCACCTCACATTGCAGTGTTCCCTGTCACAGTATACGTTATATGACTGATGATGATGGCACCTCACATTGCTGTGTTCCCTGTCACAGTATCCGTTATATGACTGATGATGATGGCACCTCACATTGCTGTGTTCCCTGTCACAGTATACGTTATATGACTGATGATGATGAGACCTCACATTGCTGTGTTCCCTGACACAGTATCCGTTATATGACTGATGATGATGGCACCTCACATTGCTGTGTTCCCTGTCACAGTATACGTTATATGACTGATGATGATGGCACCTCACATTGCTGTGTTCCCTGTCACAGTGTCCGTTATATGACTGATGATGATGGGACCTCACATTGCAGTGTTCCCTGACACAGTATCCGTTATATGACTGATGATGATGGCACCTCACATTGCTGTGTTCCCTGTCACAGTATCCGTTATATGACTGATGATGATGGCACCTCACATTGCATTGTTCCCTGTCACAGTATCCGTTATATGACTGATGATGATGGCACCTCACATTGCATTGTTCCCTGTCACAGTATCCGTTATATGACTGATGATGATGGCACCTCACATTGCTGTGTTCCCTGTCACAGTATACGTTATATGACTGATGATGATGGCACCTCACATTGCTGTGTTCCCTGTCACAGTATCCGTTATATGACTGATGATGATGGCACCTCACATTGCTGTGTTCCCTGTCACAGTATCCGTTATATGACTGATGATGATGGCACCTCACATTGCATTGTTCCCTGTCACAGTATCCGTTATATGACTGATGATGATGGCACCTCACATTGCTGTGTTCCCTGTCACAGTATCCGTTATATGACTTATGCTGATGAGACCTCACATTGCTGTGTTCCCTGACACAGTATACGTTATATGACTGATGATGATGAGACCTCACATTGCTGTGTTCCCTGTCACAGTATACGTTATATGACTGATGATGATGAGACCTCACATTGCTGTGTTCCCTGTCACAGTATACGTTATATGACTGATGATGATGAGACCTCACATTGCTGTGTTCCCTGACACAGTATCCGTTATATGACTGATGATGAGACCTCACGTTGCTGTGTTCCCTGTCACAGTATCCGTTATATGACTGATGATGATGAGACCTCACATTGCTGTGTTCCCTGACACAGTATCCGTTATATGACTGATGATGATGGCACCTCACATTGCAGTGTTCCCTGACACAGTATCCGTTATATGACTGATGATGATGAGACCTCACATTGCTGTGTTCCCTGACACAGTATCCGTTATATGACTGATGATGATGGCACCTCACATTGCAGTGTTCCCTGACACAGTATCCGTTATATGACTTATGATGATGGCACCTCACATTGCAGTGTTCCCTGACACAGTATCCGTTATATGACTGATGATGATGGCACCTCACGTTGCTGTGTTCCCTGTCACAGTATCCGTTATATGACTTATGATGATGGCACCTCACGTTGCTGTGTTCCCTGTCACAGTATCCGTTATATGACTTATGATGATGAGACCTCACATTGCTGTGTTCCCTGACACAGTATCCGTTATATGACTTATGATGATGGCACCTCACATTGCAGTGTTCCCTGACACAGTATCCGTTATATGACTGATGATGATGGCACCTCACGTTGCTGTGTTCCCTGTCACAGTATCCGTTATATGACTGATGATGATGGCACCTCACGTTGCTGTGTTCCCTGTCACAGTATCCGTTATATGACTTATGATGATGAGACCTCACATTGCTGTGTTCCCTGACACAGTATCCGTTATATGACTGATGATGATGGCACCTCAAGTTGCTGTGTTCCCTGTCACAGTATCCGTTATATGACTGATGATGATGGCACCTCACATTGCTGTGTTCCCTGTCACAGTATACGTTATATGACTGATGATGATGATGAGACCTCACATTGCTGTGTTCCCTGTCTCTTTATCCGATGTATGACTGATGATGATGGGGCCTCACATTCAGTGATACGTGCACACATCTATACAATCACAGCAAGCGGTACGATCAGGGATACGTTCTAGTTACCACACGAAACCATACATTGTCTCAAATTTAACAAATGAAATTCATTTAGCACCTTGGAAATCTGTTGAGTTCCCATTTTGACATGGATTGAAGACTCTAGATTTTATCGGTGTGTTTGTTATTTGACAACAGCACGTGTTGTGCTATCCTGCTGTATTCCTCATCCAAAACAAATCAACATTGTTATGTTCAAATTTATAAATATTATATTTACAATTAATATTATATAGACGTCCTCACACCACTTTTACGCCGGTACGAAAATACATTCATGGAATGTGCGGTACCTTTACGGGAAGACAATTTAGAACAAGAGAGGTAAACGTAGTAAATGTTGGAACTATCTTTTAATCCACGGCTGACGATTGCTTTGACACGGAAAAGCATGGGTACCTCGCCGTTCTTTTCATTCCATTGACTTCGGTTTCGGTTATTACTACGAGGACTGAGAAAAATGACGTTGTTATCACTGCCAGCAATAAAAAATAATTATTCCTAAAATGTCAAAGCCTGGTAGAAGATTAAGCCTATGACCGTAGGATAGAGTCTAAGTTTGTGTGATGTTTATGATGTTGTTATTGGCTCTATGTACGAAGAATTTATTTGTGTGTATATCAGACGCAATAAATTAGTTTTTTACTTGATACACTAATGACATGGTAGCTTGTTTCTGCCAACATTTCATTTTGAGCGAGTTCAGCTGCCTAACTACAATCCACTTTACTGGTGTAATCGTCAAAAAGCTTCGATTCAGCAAAACGGCTAGAGTCGCATGCGTAATGTAAAAACAATGGCGAATGGCATGGAACCTTTCTTGAAATGTTTAACGATGATCAACTGTTGTTGATAAAAGGCAGGACACAAAACCGAATGATGTACTGCAGGTTAATTTGTTTCATATTGGTATATTTTATACACTACACTACACTACACTACACTACACTACACTACACTACACTACACTACACTACACTACACTACACTACACTACACTACACTACACTACACTACACTACACTACACTACACTACACTACACTACACTACACTACACTACACTACACTACACTACACTACACTACACTACACTACACTACACTACACTACACTACACTACACTACACTACACTACACTACACTACACTACACTACACTACACTACACTACACTACACTACACTACACTACACTACACTACACTACACTACACTACACTACACTACACTACACTACACTACACTACACTACACTACACTACACTACACTACACTACACTACACTACAATTTATTTCGGCATTAAACTTTGTACAAAGTTGTTTTGCCACATATACAATCGGTGAGAGAGAAATAGTCATCAGAGGCATAGTGAAGATTTAAAAATGAAATATGATGGTACAGTTACAAAAAGTCAGACAAATATTTAACACAAAAAGTAATACATGTATAAGTAAAGTGTATATTTCACAGATTTGTGGGTTTTTTTTCGACATAGCGAAGTAGATATATTTTGCCAAGTGACGTTGGAGGCGTTTTGATTTTGAAGACATGATATTATAATATTGTGTAAAAGTTGGCCAATGGCAATAATATCGGCTGAAATAGTTTTGTCTTAAGTCTCTATAAAAAAGGATAAACTAATCTGCTTCGATACTATTCATTCTACAATAAGTGCATTTTCGTTCTACTTGAGGTATATTGTCGTATCGACCGGTTTCTATCGCAAGATCATGGGACTAAACTCTGAATTTCGACAATGCTACTCTGTATTTCGATGCTTGTATTTTATCTAAATATTTCTCAAAACAAACTTCATGTTTAAACATACTATTTTATATCTTTGAATTTGAAGATCTTATGTACTAACGATAAGATTCCTTTTCACATTAACACAAGAACTATAACAATAACAGCATGTACACACTCACACATAACAGCATGTACACTCACACATAACAGCATGTACACACTCATACATAACAGCATGTACACTCACAAATAACAGCATATACATTCAAACGTAACATCATGTACACACTCACACATAACAGCATGTACACACTCACACATAACAGCATGTACACACTCACACATAACAGCGTGTACACACTCACACATAACAGCATGTACAAACTCACACATAACAGCATGTACACTCACACATAACAGCATGTACACACTCACACATTACAGCATGTACACTCAAACATAACAGCATATACATACAAACGTAACATCATGTACACACTCACACATAACAGCATGTACACACTCACACATAACAGCATGTACACACTCACACATAACAGCATGTACACACTCAAACATAACAGCATGTACACACTCACACGTAACAGCATGTACACACTCACACGTAACAGCATGTACACACTCACACATAACAGCATGTACACACTCAAACATAACAGCATATACATTCAAACGTAACATCATGTACACACTCACACATAACAGCATGTACACTCACACATAACAGCATGTACACTCACACATAACAGCATGTACACACTCACACATAACAGCATGTACACACTCACACATAACAGCATGTACACACTCACACATAACAGCATGTACACTCACACATAACAGCATGAACACACTCACACATAACAGCATGTACACTCAAACATAACAGCATATACATACAAACGTAACATCATGTACACACTCACACATAACAGCATGTACACACTCACACATAACAGCATGTAAACACTCACACATAACAGCATGTACACACTCACACGTAACAGCATGTACACACTCACACGTAACAGCATGTACACACTCACACGTAACAGCATGTACACACTCACACATAACAACATGTACACACTCAAACATAACAGCATATACATTCAAACGTAACATCATGTACACACTCACACATAACAGCATGTACACAATCACACATAACAGCATGTGCACTCAAACATCTCACACATAACAGCATGTACACTCAAACATAACAGCATGTACACACTCACACATAACAGCATGTACACTCAAACATAACAGCATGTACCCACTCACACATAACAACATGTACACACTCAAACATAACAGCATGTACACACTCACACATAACAACATGTACACACTCAAACGTAACATCATGTACACACTCAAACATAACAGCATGTACACACTCACACATAATAACATGTACACACTCAAACATAACAGCATGTATACTCAAACATAACAGCATGTACACTCACACATAACAGCATGTACACACTCACACATAACAGCATGTATACACTCACACATAACAGCATGTACACTCAAACATAACAGCATGTACACACTCACACATAACAGCATGTACACAATCACACATAACAGCATGTACACTCAAACATCTCACACATAACAGCATGTACACTCAAACATAACAGCATGTACACACTCACACATAACAGCATGTACACTCAAACATAACAGCATGTACCCACTCACACATAACAACATGTACACTCAAACATAACAGCATGTACACTCAAACATAACAGCATGTACACTCAAACATAACAGCATGTACACTCAAACATAACAGCATGTACACACTCAAACATAACAGCATGTACACTCAAACATAACAGCATGTACACTCACACATAACAGCATGTACACACTCACACATAACAGCATGTACACACTCACACATAACAGTATGTACACTCAAACATAACAGCATGTACACACTCACACATAACAGCATGTACACTCTAACATAACAGCATGTACACACTCACACATAACAGCATGTACACTCAAACATACCAGCATGTACACACTCACACATAACAACATGTACACACTCAAACATAACAGCATGTATACTCAAACATAACAGCATGTACACACTCAAACATAACAGCATATACTCTCAAACATAACAGCATGTATACACTCACACATAACAGCATGTACACACTCACACATAACAGCATGTACACACTCAAACATAACAGCATGTATACTCAAACATAACAGCATGTACAGACTCAAACATAACAGCATGTACACTCAAACATAACAGCATGTACACACCTACACATAACAGCATGTACACACTCAAACATAACAGCATGTATACACTCAAACATAACAGCATGTACACACTCAAACATAACAGCATGTACACACTCACACATAACAGCATGTACATTCAAACATAACAGCATGTACATTCAAACATAACAGCATGTACACACTCACACATAACAGCATGTACATTCAAACATAACAGCACTCACATCCTTTGCTCCTCCTCCTTACATATTACTGTCACATTACTGTCACATTACTGTCGCATTACTGTCGCATTACTGTCGCATTACTGTCGCATTACCGTCTAAACAGTAATGCGTTGCCCGAGCTGGATATTTCGCACCAGAAGTCAACAAAAAATGGTGGTTATATGCTTACGTCACTTTGATAAACCAAACATATTCTGGGTGGACTACATGTATTTTATTTGATATTTAAATGGGCACAAATGAATTTATGAACTTGTCTTATTTTAATGTCAAATCATAAACCAAGTATTATATTTTGGTTGTAACAAAACCTCACTGAGAGCGTCATGTTCTTATCTTAAATGTGTTTTTGTTTTTTTTCTTTATTTAGAAGAAGATTTAGATCTAGTTTCAAAAACATTTTTACTTTTTTATATTCAATATGTCTCAGCATTTTAAATAGCTCTTACTGGATTGAGACAGAAACCTCCGACGGTTTCTTGCTATCAGTGACCATTAAACTTGTCTAAGAAAATTCTGAGTTTTTTCATCTCTTGCTTGTTTTCTTTCAATCACTTTAATTATATTACAGCCGAGTAATGTATTGATGCACGGTCTTGTTGTGAAACGTTTTTATCATGACTGTATTTGTGAGAGACTGACAGGAGAAACAAATAATAGCAGGTTTAGTGTCGTAGATGTGTTTTATCTGGATTGATCGAGTAATTTGCAGGGTCAATTTCTTTTGTACACAACGACCGTATTTTTCACTATTTAACTCGTCCCAATATTTTACCAACCTCTTCATCTTAAGGTATGACTTCTGTCAACATTACCTAACGTCGACATTTCATGACTTGAGATACTTTTCTTGTCTGTCAATAACTTAACTTCTGTACAGCAAACAACATGAATAAGTCTCATCAGTTACGAAACGAACTTAGTGACTCAGTATTTTCTCACACGTGACCAACTTCCCAAAATTCAAGTTCCCGGATTTCCCCTATTTTCTGTCGGTCAGGACACCGGAAAACAAATACATTCATGCATCCGATGATACTGATCAGTACAAAATCCTACTTCCGGTTGATTATAAATAAAAAAGTAAAGAAAACCAAGGATACTGAATAATTTATGGTAACGTTTAGAACCATATCATGGTGATGCGTGGAATTTCCTAGATTTGAGTTTACGACCGTTTGTCAGCAGGTTTGATTCAATACGACTTGGTCACCCTGAGCTCAATACATACAACTATTTTACATAAGTGTTACAGTAAGTTAGAAACCAGATTTACAGAAAAGAACTGACTTCCTTAGACAGAATATTTATTTTATGTCTAAGGAAGTCAGTTCTTTTTAGTTAAATTTATTTAGTGTACATCATTTACTCGTATGTAACAATACCTTCAACTTTCCTTCAACTCCAGCTTACCTCGAACACAATGTGTGTTGGTGTAATTGTGTCTATGAAAAGCGTTAATTCGTCTCCGTTAATTCGTATTCGTGTTATTTTCTGCCCACTTTCGGCCTATTGTTGCCAGTTGTCTTGACTTGTCCGGTGATGCATTCCATCCCTTAAATATCTCCCTGATTGTCCTCTTTGATTCTCCTTAGTTATTATGGTCGGTCAGGCCATTTATTGTGCCGCGGTTACGTATATACCCTTGCGCCTCATCAAGTGTCGTATGTTTATACACTGTTGTTTTCCCGGAGGTCGGTGTGGGGAGGCACTGTCTTATGTATGTGGCGTTCCATGTAGCAACTTATTATCTCATTTTCATATGGTTTGGTGCTTTGTCCAATTTTGAATCGTAAAAAATAAGCACTTTTAAAAGAACAGCCGATCAGGTGGCAGATACAAGCTACCATAAATTATATATGTTGGGGTTATGCATTATTTACTAAGTCGTGGTATAACGCGATTTATCGCCAAATCAAGCAATATTGTTTTTACGAGCTTTCATACGTATTGTCATAAATATGATAAATACACAGTGAAGCCAATGGCATTTATAAGTGTATGGTAGAACGTACATCAGTATGTTTATTTTTATCCATTATGTAAACCATCGCAACTACATTAGAATCTCAATAATAAGACCACCCTTGGGACCCTTGAAATTTGTCTTCTTATTGAGGTGGTCAGAATGCTGAGGTTGAATTTAAGAGCAAAACAGTGAAAATTGACTTAATATTGAGGTGGTCTTTAAGTAAGGTTTTACTGTATATACATTTAGTTTAAGCTTATATGACAAAGTACCAAACTTTGGTATGCACGTTTACGAGACATAATTATGTAGGCTAGCATGCACACTTTTAACTTAAATGTATCCCGTTTTAAGACACTTAATTTGTTAACATTTCCTTACAACGGAGCTTAAAATATAATAAGAAAAACTAGGCTTGTCCCAGGCATTCATTTAAATTTTGGAAATATATTAGTGAACAATTTCTACTTTCACTTTGTGTTCGTAAACTGTAATATATATATCGGGATATACATGTATATATATCACTAATATATTTCCAAAATGTTTATGAATGTCTGGGACAAGCCAAGTGGCGTGTCTGTCAGCGAGACATTTAAGTAGCTAAAAATTATCACAAGACTGTGATATATCACATTGATTGCCGCTCGTGAAAATATTCTTTTGAAGCTCACTGGATTTTATAAATATGATATACATGTATGATGTTTCAAACAAATATTCTCATCAAAGTAACACTTCACACTAGAAGTGTGCAGTATATATTAGAGTTCAAAATGTTTTTAGTTTCTAGCGCACTTTTCAGTTTTAATGTGGTTTATCTAATTAAGTTTTCCCTTTTTAACAACTTTTGTATTTTTTTTTAATAATTGCAAATACACTAGATATTATATATTGGTCCCAGATTATAGTGAACACTTCATCGGTATCTAACAGCATACGCGCAGCATGACAACTGATTGAAGCGATACAGTCGGGTGCAATGTAAACTTAATTTAACATCGAGTGACATTTTTATGAAGAATTTGGGGGTAATATAACTATTTATATAATAACATTGAGGTGAAATATTGATATTACGTGATGTAAAAAACACATAAATAAAACAATAGAAGAGGTAATAAGTTACATGTTAAACAATGAGACTGTATACGCTGTCTTATCGATAAAATTATCTCCCCTGAAAATGCCGTATCGGCCGGCCGATATCGATTTCTGATTTGATTGTTTTTTTTCCAATAGAAACAAAGAAGGGAAACAACTTTGAACAGCTATCATTTTCATTAAATTAAATATAAAACATTTATTAACCCTCTGAAGCATTGGTCATTCTCTCATCTGTATAATGATATAAAAAATATTAATTTAAAATGAAAAATTAATGTTTCCAGCGCGATTTGAATGACATCACCATACTGAGTACAAATCGCAACAGTTTCCAAACGGTTAAAAAATGAAACATATGTCTATTTCTTTCTTCTGTAATTTATTTCTTATTAATTTAAGAATTTGTATTAACCTTTTGAAGTAATCTGCAAACAATGACAATTATATTTATCCTTTTATTTTTAAATTATGTTGATGTCTTCGTGCTTCCCGAAATGTTTAAAAGTTGACTTGTTTGAGATTTTCCTTTCGGCTGTCAGTCTTAAAATATTGTACGTACTCGTCAATACCGATTCAAATTTTTGCTAAATAAAATGTGCATTGTTTATTCATTAGTTGGTGGTGTATTTATTAAATAACTAAAAGGTTCGTTAAATTAATATTCATTTTGAAACAAAAATACAAATATTCACTTTGTGCATTTATTGTCACTAATTATCTCTCAATTATCCAAGTGTGAAAGTTCCCAGCATTACCCTTTGATTCGGCAATACAAACGTGATCATGGCAGTATCGGGAACATAAAAGACATTTATAACAATGGTAAAAAAACGTCCTGTGTCGGAAAGAATTATCAAAGATTTTGTTTGTCACCGTATAAGATGGTTTTCTGCAAAGACATAAATATTTTAGGTCTTTGTTTTCTGTAATTTAGTGTTTTATGCTTTAAGTGGTATTAAAATTGACAATGTATAAAAATTAAATCTCGGATTTCTTTTAGTATGGCTCATCTGTGAGATTTTTCGTCCTGAAATCCATGAAAATGATCTAATTAAGAAATTTTGAAAGATTTACCCAACTTTCGTGTCACTGCGGTCCGACCAACTTCCTGCAATATATCTTTAAACCACGATAAATCAAAATCTGTTAAAGGTATCTTTCGTGTGCAAACCTTCTGCATTATGATGGTATACATATTATGTTTCTGTGATTTCTACATCACTGTCCTTTTTTGAGTTTTTTAAGATCCCCTTTTGTACATTGAACTAAGAAGGGGCTGAAACAATATCTCTGAATTTAAATACTTTCCAATAGAGACAGATACTGTGTGCAGAGATATATTAGAGTTCAAATTATGGACTTTCAACGATTTTTATTAAAAAGTGCATGTTTTTTTCTATAATTTCGAGTACACTATATATCGCGGTGTACGCGTGATCGGTATCCAACAGTGCACGCGCAGCATGACATCTGATTGAAGTGATAGAGCCGGGTGCAGCGATTATACAGGATGTTAATTAACAATTAGTGCGCTTTATAGGGAAGAATTTGGGGGAAATGTGACATTTTATAGAATAGCCTTGAAATAAAATATTGGTGTGGTGACAATAGATTGACTTTTTAATCTGTTACGGTGTGAAATTTAAAACAGTACACAGTAAAACTCGATTACAATAAATATATTATTTTACAATAATATTGTTTAACTTTATATTTAAAAGTGAAAATATGATATTGTAATACAGATGTTACAATTATTTAGGCAATAGCCTGCATAACTTATATCACGGACCTATATACCTATATAGGTCCGTGCTTATATAATATAGATTTAATACGACTAGGTTTGATAAGTTTTATATCGTTTTTTCGATAAAAGAGGGATTATTCAATGAATAATATACATTAAATACTTTTCGTATGCAGAATTTCACATATCAACCATACTCGATTGGGCAACATAAAAAACTTTCTATGTAGGTAGGTTGTCAATAATATACTCATACATTTAGAAACATTCAATACAGATTTTCTCAAGGTTCGTGGACTTAGGAATACACGAAAGAGACTTTAAACGATAGTATTTCATGTTCGTGCAACATGTATGCTATTTCCCGTTACAATCAACAGGTATGTGGGCTGTGGGACACTAACTGTGCAGCATCTTTAATTTGGCGGGTAGGCAGAGAGACGATAAAACGATTATTTGATATTGGTCTTGTCTGGCAACTTTTACACAAGGTTCCATTTCAGTTGATCATCATGCTTTTCTCTGCACATCCTCTATGTTAACTAACCCCGGACACGGAAGGAAGGCGTGTGGTGTTTGTATTTTGTACATCTTGTCGTGACCTTATAAGTGGGCATAACATATTTTGTTTCCTCTTCTCAAGTGTATATATTTTGTATATATGAACAATCATCAAGTGTTCGCCGTCTCTAGTGTTGGGGAGATAGCGTGGCCGAGCTATCGATATTTATATTGTTCTTTTATTTGTGTAAATTCTGATAAGTGTGAGGTTGTGAGCACCGCCGATTTTACAAGCTGGTACTCCTATTTTCACCAACCATTTAGTTTGTGTGTAGTGTCCCGCTTACCTTTGTTTTATTTACTTATATGAATATGTCTTCATGTCTCCAAGTACGTTTGGGTGGCTATGCACTTTGTATGGGGTATTTCCTGCTCGACGTTTGAGGTGGCTATGCACTTTGTATGGGGTATTTCCTGCTCGACGTTTGAGGTGGCTATGCACTTTGTATGGGGTATTTCCTGCTCGACGTTTGAGGTGGCTATGCACTTTGTATGGGGTATTTCCTGCTCGACGTTTGAGGTAGCTATGCACTTTGTATGGGGTATGTCCTGCTCGACGTTTGAGGTGGCTATGCACTTTGTATGGGGTATTTCCTGCTCGACGTTTGAGGTGGCTGTGCACTTTGTATGGGGTATTTCCTGCTCGACGTTTGAGGTGGCTGTGCACTTTGTATGGGGTATTTCCTGCTCGACGTTTGAGGTGGCTGTGCACTTTGTATGGGGTATGTCCTGCTCGACGTTTGAGGTGGCTGTGCACTTTGTATGGGGTATGTCCTGCTCGACGTTTGAGGTGGCTGTGCACTTTGTATGGGGTATGTCCTGCTCGACGTTTGAGGTGGCTATGCACTTTGTATGGGGTATGTCCTGCTCGACGTTTGAGGTGGCTGTGCACTTTGTATGGGGTATGTCCTGCTCGACTTCTTCTTTCATACTTATTTCACACTAACATCGATATGGTGTTAACTCTTGTTTTTAGTTTTTGAACTCTCAGCAGTAGTTTGTCTCCCTTTTCGGAAATAGTCAATTTTCTACGTTTGTTCGTTATACAGCTTAATTCGGGACGCGGATTATAACATGTACCGTATGATAAACGACACTTAGTGGGGTGATACTATATGTAGCCTGGAATCCTGGCCAAACCTCCTATTGCTCCGCGTCGGTAAGGCCAGGCGTAATAGAATCCACGTGACTATGTTTCAGCGCTGATCAGGACTGAAGTTTACCACGTGATCAAGATACCGGATAAAGAAAATGCGCGCGCATGAGGTAATCTTGTCCAGTCATATAATCGAAGTGATTGTATTCCGCCTGGCTATACTGACAGCGTTAGCAATCAGTGAGCCAGGACCCCAGGCTATACTATATGCTGGTCCCGGTCTCATCCGGTTGCCGGTTTCCTCTGTCTTGCGTTCGGTAATGGCCAACACTCGCTCGCGTTACAAAACTGTGCACGCGTTTTGCTACTGAACACACTTTGCCAAATATGGTGCGCGCACTGAGCGCCTACTAGCTAACGCAACCCGAGGTATAGCAACACTGCGTTCAGTTACGGCTAACATTCGCTCGCCTTTTGTTTTGTATCCCTGGTCCACCGTATCACAATGACTGCACACGGGGAACCAAATTGCAAAATGAACGCATGCTGGTTCCCTGTCTTTGAGGCTGGGAACAAGAATAACCAGAGCACAAAAGTGCTGTGGGAAGGTACCACTCGTCTCTGTAGCCAAGCTGGTAACTCGTTGCATACAAGTTTCCGTTTTGTTACTAAACAAATTTATAATATCAAAGTACATGTATGAGTAAATAGGTAAGATGGTTTGCATGGAATATGAAATAAAACTAAAACATAAGACAGAAATGCGAAAAAGAATAAAAAATTATTGAAAAATAGTCAACATTTTTTCCAAGAGATCTTCTTTCCGACTTGTTCTAGAAATGCTAGATTTTCAAACCGAATAAAGAAAAATGGTCAGTAATAATGGTAGAACCTTAAAATTGTAAAAAAGTGAATGTTTGTCACGATTGTAATTAAATGAAATACAAAGATATCAGACCCTTTATGTAACGTTTGTGAATACTTAATTATAAAATGACACATTGAATTATATCAGCACGAACTTAGACTAAAAAATCAGTATGTCCAGGCATAAAGTTATGATATCACTAGCTTGCCATAGGTTATGAGTTATCTCGTTGTAGTGGGGTATTTTCCAATTAATTTTCCAAGCACAGAGTGAGATGTACGTAGAAAGATGACACCGATAATTTTCGTAGTCGTGCACAACGAGACCATATCTACGATAAATCCAAAACTGTATCCAAACTCGTGTGTATTAATACATTGCTTTAAACCCCATCTGAACTCCATAGAAACAGCTAATTAGCTCACAAACTACTTTAGCAGGTCACCTTTGAAACATTTCATTTTATTGAAACGTTTATGATATTATTTCGTTCGGTGAACGTTGGATCTATTTTGTTTGCGTAGTAATTAGGATGTGGACGTTTTTGACATGTTACCGGCTTTCAGTCTTTTTTGTGTTTTGAAAACGGGAACCAATTGTTGTATCCACACTACTACAGACGGTACCTGAGCGGTACCGTCCTAAAACGAGGCGTTCGATCGGGAACTGTGAGCGGCTTCCGTTCGCCGTAACTGAACGCATGGCTGGTCTCTCTTACAACCGGCAATTACAAAAGATCGGCAAATTAAACCGGAAATATGAAAAATCTATATTGCGATTCACGATGAATTGTAATGTTTTGAAAGTGAAGTAAATACAGTTTGCAAATTTCGGATCATAAAATAAATAGAAAATTCGGGCATTTCAGAAGAACAGAACTTTTTTATTTAATTACTTTTGGAATTTCTATAAATGCCGCAGATCTTTTTTCCTGATTTTTCTTCGGGAAGGAATTAAATCTCTCATTTTCAAGACAATACACAAAGAGTTCTCGCATTTCATTAACTATAGAACTAACATTAGTGCAGTAATTGCCTTTCTTGTAGCAGATGGCAAAACTTGAGTCCACAGTCATGTCAATTCGGCTGCTGTTGAACCCGTAAAACTTGAATATATCTGAGCTAATTGATTTTGAAGTTTTATAAAGAATTCCTCCTTCAGATTGTTGCATGTGTAATCGGAATATGAGCACAAAGTTTAGCTCACTTTAAGCTTTGATCACGGACATATGTTTATATGTATGTCCGTGCTTTGATGTAAAGCCGATTCACTGTTGTATGGTTCTTTTATTCTTCTTTTAATATTCTGTATTTCACCGTATAATTTCATATGATACTTAAAATGAAGGGTTTTGTTAAAAAATAACTCGGATGTGTCATAATGTTATTGCCCTCTACGATACTATGCAAATATTTTATGCAATCCATGCCGTTGCAGTTGTTTAATGAAGGAAATTCGGAATCAGTGCAATATTAGCCGAAGTAAAAAAATGATAATTAAAAATCAATGTCCCAATTAGTATGTATATATGTTAATAAATAAGTGATTTGATATTGGCCCTGTTATTTGTCCGAGGGCAGTCGTATTGGCACGAGGCCGAAGGCCGAGGGCCAATACGACTGTCCCGAGGACAAATAACAGGGCCAATGTCAAATCACTTATTTATTGACAATTTTATTAAATAACTTCATGTACTTATAAATAAAGGATTTAAATACTGACTTTAAAATAAAATGGCTGCCGTTTCCGAATTTCCAGCTGCGAATCTATATCATTTTTTGGCCCTGTTTAATTAGCCAATCAAATTCTTTAAAATGCGGGCCAATATCAATATCAGTTAGCGGCCCCGGGCCGAAAAGTGATATTGATATTGGCCCTGTTATAGAGGAGGCCTTTGTATTATTGGACGAGGCAAATGCTGTGTTTAAGGGCTAATAATTAATAGTTATTTAATAAAAAGGCTTATTTTACAAGATTATGATTAATATTGAATCAGGTATGGTAATATACATAAATTTTACATGAATTTTATATTTATAGACAGCGGTTGTTTCAAATAATAAATAAAACTGGTAGGAAAGTGCAGTTGTCCTAGTGGTCATACACACGTTTTGGAATAGAGTTAAGAGCTGGCTAGTCATCATCAGTAGGGTTTCGTTTCCTATTGGGGTGGATCACACATGTCATTGTACTTTCGGCCTACTGTTGCCAGCTGTCTTGACTTGTCCTGTGATGTATTCCATTCATTAAACCCCCCTGTTTGTCCTCATTAATTCTCCTTAATTGTTCTTTATGGTCGGCTAGGCCATTCCTTGCGCCCTTGTTCTATTGTGTATTTACCATTGTACTTCCTCAAATGCCTGATGTTTTATTAACTGTTGTTTTCTCGGAGGTCTGTGTGGGGGACATTGTCTTATACGTATGTGGCGTTCCCATGGTAACTTATCATCTCTTCTATTGTTATATTTATATGTTTAAACTTCAAATACCATACTGCTAACATCACGTAATACCAATATTTCACCTCAATCTATTATATAGATAGTTATATTACCCCCCAAATTCTTCATAAAAATGTCACTCGGTGTTAAATTAAGTTTACATTGCACCCGACTGTATCGCTTCAATCAGTTGTCATGCTGCGCGTATGCTGTTGTACCGATGAAGTGTTTACTATAATCTGGGACCAATATATAATATCTAGTGTATTTGCAATTATTAAACAAAAAAAGAAAAGTTGTTTAAAAGGGAAAACTTAATTAGATAAACCACATTAAATCTGAAAAGTGCGCTAGAAACTAAAAACATTTTGAACTCTAATATATTTGCACACTTCCAGTGTGAAGTGTTACTTTGATGAGAATATTTGTTTGACACATCATATATCATATTTATAAAATCCGGTGAGCTTCAAAAGAACAATTTCCATAAATATAATAAACTGTAATATAAGTAGAAATTGTCACAGACCCCTTTGAACCCACGACCCGTACGTAGAGACCGGAGGAGACCGCAGACCGGATGAGACCGGCACCGGATTTTAGTATATCCCGACTTATGTTTACTTTTTTGGTTTGTCGAATAACGTTTCCTATTTACGAATTAGTCTTTACTTTATATTGGTGAACGAAAAAGGAACTAAGAATTCAAACGTGAGTGAATGACATCGTTTAGGTTTTTGTATTTTTCAGCATAACTTAACGGAGTAAATTACGTTTGTATTTTGCTGAATTCGAGATTTTGTTTGCGCTAGGTACGCCTATCAATGCCATATTATGGTTTGTGTAAAATAGCAGAGTTGTCTCCCCTCAAGACAAGTTTAAATTAATTTTATATTCTGTAGGGTTCATGGACTATCTTTCTTCTGTTTTAATGCATTAAGTTGTTCCAAACATGTAGGAGTGTGTGTGTACTGATGTTTCTAACTCGGCTGTAGTTTGCGTAACTCACTAGTGACTATATATGCTCCATGGACACTAAATCTTCTGAACCTCTGATCTTACCAGCTTTCATAGATAACTTCAAACCTCTTTTTCATGAATAGTTTTCGTTACATTTCATAATAATTCTGGAACATATTTATTATTAGAAATTGAATTATATTTTTGTGTTTCGTATTCAAACTGCACCTGTAATATTTAGAAGTTCGACAGTTCTACTTTCACTTTCATATTGTATTCCCCATCAGCCATTTTTAATGGCAAATTTTGGGCCGATATTGGGCCCCATTCCCCAAAGAAAAAGTTTTTTTTTTCCCCTGCTTAGAAAGAAAATTCCCTTTCAGTTTAAAATAAGTATAAACATACCCAAATACGAGATTCCTGATGCAAATTTCCCCTATCAAAGGATCAGCCATAATTCCCCTGAAACTGAATAAATTGCTGCACATGTATACATGGTCAAATCAAATTCATGAGATAATCAAGATATTATTTAATATTTCAGACGTGTAATGAGATACTTTGACAATGTCTTCCTTAGAACTCTCTGATGATATATGCAGCAGTGAAGATGAAGACGTTATAATTGCTAAGATGGAGACAAAATCTGGCTTACCAGACAAAGTATCCTCTTCTGTGTATTCTGACAATAACTACATGACCGTTGTACAGTCTGAATCATCTATTGCAACGGTGAAGATGTCCGGAATGGTTTGCCAGGGTGAAGATCTCTATGATTCCTCAGAATCAGACGATGGTGAGATGTTGGAGAACGACTATCTGGTCCACAACGACGTGCTGGAAACATCCGAATCTTTTTCATCTAAGGTCAGGAAAGTGTCGGTTGATTCTAGAAAAGTGTCTGGAGACTCTAGGAGCTCTTCAGTATTAACAATAAAGTCCTCCATGACATCGTCATCAGACATTACAGTAAATGGCAACACTTATGTAGATATACCAAATTTAAAAACTGAAATGACAAGACAAGATTCCATGATTTCAATACAATCCAGTAACAACAGTGAACCTCCATCAAGCTACAAAGATGGCAGATTTAATCCGTTTGATCGAGATTTACATGTTGACGAGGATCATTATGAAGCAAAAAATCTGTTGATGCAAACAAACAATGATTATGAAAGATCTAAGACAGGTAAGTAGCTAAATGTCTCATTCAGAGCAGGGGCGGAGTCAGGATTTGGGGCGGATCCAGAATTTTGAGCTAGGGGAGGGAGGAACTTTTTGATATTTTTTTGGTTTTGCTCAAGCTTTTTAAAATGGCAATAACTGTGTTTATTCTTAGTTTATGAATATTATCATTATAGACTCCTTACATATATATATGTATACATATATCCTATATACATATACATATACTATAGAAGGGATAAAGGAAGAGAACACGTGACAGTCTCCTGTGGTAATACATGTCGAGTTATATTATCATATTTAACCTCCTGACAGTTAAATGGATTTTAATTGCCCATTTGTAGTGTTACAGTATCAGTGAGTATTAAACATTTGTTTCTGTAGACTCCAATGCTAGTGGTTCATCTTGGGCAGATGCCAGCATTGCAGTATCACGTGCCTCAGTTAACAGTGATGACATCACATTTGCTGACCTTGGATTGGCAGAAGACCATTATTCACAGCCAGAGGTATTATTCAACAACTTTCTATCCGAGAACTTGCAAGTTGGTATCGTCCAAAATGAATAATTAAATATCGGTTTCCAATTGTATCTTCTTAGGTACGTCAAATTGAAATGTGCTATTGGAAATAGAGGTGTAACGATACACTCTTTCAACGATATGATACATATCACGATACAAAGAGATGATACGATACATATCACGATACAAAGAGATGATACGATACATATCACGATACAAAGAGATGATACGATACATATCACGATACAAAGAGATGATACGATACATATCACAATACAAAGAGATGATACGATACATATCACGATACAAAGAGATGGTACGATACATATCACGATACAAAGAGATGATACGATACATATCACGATTCAAAGAGATGATACGATACATATCACGATACAAAGAGATGATACGATACATATCACGATACAAAGAGATGATACAATACATATCACAATACAAAGAGATGATACGATACATATCACGATACAAAGAGATGATACGATACATATCACGATACAAAGAGATGATACAATACATATCACGATACAAAGAGATGATACAATACTTTTCAATACAATACGTTTTCAATAAATGAAAAGAGGAAAATTCTTGTATTGTGTTTATAAGATCATCAGTCACCATGTACAATTGAGTACTTATAGGCATTTTTGTTGAGGCTGACATGTACCTGCATGTCGTTACGTTGGTTTTTAGCATCTTTATGGGTAAATTTGTCTTGTTGAAATATTTTACCAAATATTTGCCAATTTTGAAGCCGAAAACAGATACAATTCGTGATCAGTGAGATCAAAAATGGTTGTAACTTCTATACTATAATGATATAAGTGGACATTACATATATAACACAGGTGGACAATGTGTGACTGTAGGATTAATGTTACAGTTTATATCATGTAGGGATTCTTTGGAATGACAAGTACTGAAGAATTGGAAATGGCGATAGAAACATGCAAAGAAATGATCATTATGGCAAACCCTCACTCTGACAAACAGAAAAATCTGGTGAAAAAGCTTGTACAACTTAGAATGAAGCTTCAAGAACTAAAAGTAAGTCAATATTGGGCTGAGAACAATGTATGCATATAAAAATGTTGGACTTGATAACCTGGAACTTGTTGTTGTCCACATCCAACATTCACTTGTCCAAATCTAAATAAATAGCTGTTACAAATTTCCCATGACAGCAAAAATATGTTAAAAAGCAGATAATTAAACCAATCTGTTTGTTTAATCATTACCATGAAAGTAGGGTATTGCATTTGAGAATGAAACAATGTGATTTTCCATTCAGTGCATTGATTCATGCTTTGAAAATGATGTGCTTTAAAGTTTAATGAATAATTAATGATTAAACAAACCTTAATTGCATTTACATGTTGACCTTGTGTGTAAATTTGATGAGCAAGATGCTTCATGTTGTTTACTACATTAGGATTGCTGACTGTCTGCTTCACATGCTGTGTTCTGTATTATTTCTCTATGTGTCATTCAATGTATGCAAATAAATACTATACAGAAATAGAAATCATGGAATCATTTCCTGGTTTGTTTCATATTTTATAGTCATAATCTTACATTCTTTTCACGTGAATGGTAATAAACTTCCTTGGTATACAGACTGTTTCTTCTTAAAAATATCAAGTTGAAATGGGCTGTTTGAAACCATGTATTTGGACCCCAAATTAAAACGAGGTCCAGCTGTAGTTATTTAATTTTGGAACAGTTCAGTGTGCGTTTAGTTTCTGCTTCTCCAGGAATAAGTTAAATGGAAGTATACACTGGTCCTGGCACCAAAACAACCTTGTCACATGTCAGACATAGGAATTCTGCATCTCTGCTAGTCATCTTGTTTATTCATGTAACTTAATTCAGATCATTTTCAGCATTTTCCATATTGTTCCTATGATTCATTTATTTGTTAGGAATTATAAGAATTAGTGATGAAACATGTGCATAAGAAAGAGAGTTATGCAATATCAGAAATTATACTCAAATTTCTGTGAAATACATGTGTAGCTGGTGTTGTCTGTTGTAGGTGGGTCGATAATTACTGTACAATACAATGTAGCAATGAAAATTCTGGTATGAGTTTTCATGACCTACTTGGTGTCTGTAATATTGTTTGTATTAGTTCACTGATGTGGACCTTGTTTGATTTAGATTCTTACAAGTGAATGGAAGATTGTCAATCTCTGGATAATTGTTGTAGTTTCAATACATACTTACAGTGTATATAGTTCTGGGTGGGTGTGATTGCCCTTGTAAGATTGTTGATCTCTGGATCATTGTTGTAGTTTCAATACATACTTGCAGTGTATATAGTTCTGGGTGTGATTGCCCTTGTAAGATTGTTGATCTCTGGATCATTGTTGTAGTTTCAATACATACTTGCAGTGTATATAGTTCTGGGTGTGATTGCCCTTGTAAGATTGTTGATCTCTGGATCATTGTTGTAGTTTCAATACATACTTGCAGTGTATATAGTTCTGGGTGTGATTGCCCTTGTAAGATTGTTGATCTCTGGATCATTGTTGTAGTTTCAATACATACTTGCAGTGTATATAGTTCTGGGTATGATTGTCCTTGTAAGGTTGTTGATCTCTGGATCATTGTTGTAGTTTCAATACATACTTGCAGTGTATATAGTTCTGGGTGTGACTGCCCTTGTAAGGTTGTTGATCTCTGGATCATTGTTGTAGTTTCAATACATACTTACAGTGTATATAGTTCTGGGTATGATTGTCCTTGTAAGGTTGTTGATCTCTGGATCATTGTTATAGTTTCAATACATACTTACAGTGTATATAGATCTCTGGATCATTGTTGTAGTTTCAATACATACTTGCAGTGTATATAGTTCTGGGTGTGATTGCCCTTGTAAGATTGTTGATCTCTGGATCATTGTTGTAGTTTCAATACATACTTGCAGTGTATATAGTTCTGGGTGTGATTGTCCTTGTAAGATTGTTGATCTCTGGATCATTGTTGTAGTTTCAATACATACTTACAGTGTATATAGATCTCTGGATCATTGTTGTAGTTTCAATACATACTTGCAGTGTATATAGATCTCTGGATCATTGTTGTAGTTTCAATACATACTTACAGTGTATATAGATCTCTGGATCATTGTTGTAGTTTCAATACATACTTGCAGTGTATATAGATCTCTGGATCATTGTTGTAGTTTCAATACATACTTACAGTGTATATAGATCTCTGGATCATTGTTGTAGTTTCAATACATACTTACAGTGTATATAGATCTCTGGATCATTGTTGTAGTTTCAATACATACTTACAGTGTATTTAGTTCTGGGTGTGATTGCCCTTGTAAGATTGTTGATCTCTGGATCATTGTTGTAGTTTCAATACATACTTGCAGTGTATATAGTTCTGGGTGGGTGTGATTGCCCTTGTAAGATTGTCAATCTCTGGATCATTGTTGTAGTTTCAATACATACTTACAGTGTATTTAGTTCTGGGTGTGATTGCCCTTGTAAGGTTGTTGATCTCTGGATCATTGTTGTAGTTTCAATACATACTTACAGTGTATATAGTTCTGGGTGTGATTGCCCTTGTAAGATTGTTGATCTCTGGATCATTGTTGTAGTTTCAATACATACTTACAGTGTATATAGTTCTGGGTGTGATTGCCCTTGTAAGGTTGTTGATCTCTGGATCATTGTTGTAGTTTCAATACATACTTGCAGTGTATATAGTTCTGGGTGTGATTGCCCTTGTAAGGTTGTTGATCTCTGGATCATTGTTGTAGTTTCAATACATACTTGCAGTGTATATAGTTCTGGGTGTGATTGCCCTTGTAAGGTTGTTAACAACTGTGCACAATAATGATATACAGCCCACAACTTTCAGCCATGATTAGTGACTTGTTGCTGTGATCCATTGTGGTGGAAGGGATGAGAAATTTGCTTTAAACCAACCATTTTTTAACACTGTATCATTTCAGGAAGGACCGGAGCCTGTTGAAGATGGAGTTAAGATGGTGGTGGGCCACAAGTTTGTCCTCCATACTGGTGCTGGATCCAAGCATTACTGTGAGAAATGTAACGCTGTTATTTGGGGTGTTCTTCAGGAATGGTACAAGTGTTCAGGTAAGATATCCCACATAAAACTTGATCGAAAATTGTTAAAACATCTCATCAGAAACCAGTTGTAAGAATTTGAAATAATTGTACAGACATGATGTGTAGATAGATAACCTCAAAACACAGTTGATTGCCAGAGCTGACATGCATGTGTGATTGCAGCAAAAACATATTTGTCTTATACAACTAAATTTGGAGACCAGTCTCAGAATGATGCCAGGTCATTCATCAATTGTAAGGATGTGCTCAGTATCAACCAATCAAATACTCATATTTTGAGATTGATAATGTACTTCTGTGTGTTCTCATTGTTAATTTTAGAATGTGGCTATTGTGCTCACTTGAAGTGCCTTAATCAGATAACACGTACATGTGCAAGTGTGAAAGTACAGGAGGATCCCGTGTATTGTATGGACATCTGTAACGAGAGAGGATTGTCCTCACAGAACTATCGATGTGCTGAATGCAGGGCACAGATCTCATTTAGTAAGTTGATCCCTTTTTATATGCACGTTCATAGTCTGCAGCATACGGATGGGCGGTTGGGTTGAAGGGCCTTTCATCCAGTAAGTTGTCTGATCAATAACTTTAGAAGCATTTGTCCAATCATCACAAAATTTGGTCAGAATGTCAATGGGCATAATATATCGGACAAGTTCTAGTCACTCGGGAGTTATTGCCCTTCAATTATAGAAATTACCTAAAATTAGTCTTATATAATCCATTTTACACTGCTTTTTTTTCACACTCCTGTGACATTATCGTAGAACGTAGGCATATTTTGTGTTTGTCAGTGCTCTTGTTATTTCTTGCCTCAGAAACTCAGAAACATTGCACCTACAGTCGCTGATGTATGATACCAGTGGTGTTACTTAATAGAAAATACAGTTTGCACTTGAATTTACTAACCTTAGGTTGTGATCTTGGATTTTGGATCTGTGTGAGACCAAAACTAACTGACTTTCATTGCTTTGTTAGTCAGCTTATGATGCTATGCACCAGATATATAACCCTAGATTCAATTTGTCAGCCATATAATATCATGGATTTTGATTAACCACCATCAGACTGTCATTGACTTCCCAGATATCTCCTTTGTATGTTTGCAATTTATACTTCAAAGCCATGTGCAGCCTTACCATTCCTCAAACTGATAAAACAATACAATATAGCAGTAAATGTGTGTACATAGTTTTCTGTCATACAAGTTATATTGAATATGCATGCAGTAATAATTCCTTTAGTTGTGATTTGGCATTTTGTGTAAAAAAATGGTTTTAAATCTTTAATTACAGTTAAGCACAGGAGATTTCATGAGTTCTTTCCCTTTATCACATCCAGAGAACTCTACGGCCGCGGCTCAGAGAACTCTAGATGTGATATAGGGAACGAACCCATGACAATGCTCTGTACACCTGTACAGTGAAGCACCAAGTTCTGTTAAACAGGAAGGGAGAGCAGTACACATGTATATGTACCTGGCTGAGTAAAACTTTCATTTAATTGATATTGTTGATGAAATGTTGTTTTTATTGAACTGTTTCTGCTTTATTTCAGAATCTGGTTTTAGTGAACCTCGTATTTGTGATTATTCTGGAAGTTATTTTTGTGAACTCTGTCATTGGAATGATAGCATGCTGATACCAGCCAGGGTTTTACATAACTGGGATTTTGAAGAGTGGAAGGTAAAACTGTTTAAACACATCAGAGTCTGTGAACCAGTTAAGTCAGTTACCAGTTCTGGTAGACCATCCTTCGCTTGCAATCCTCATCTTCTCTCAGACTGATTTGCCAAACTTGCTCAAAGTCCACTGGAATTATACTGTCAAGTTCCATGTTCATAACCGAAATTGTGTCAATAAAAGAAATGAAATTAAAACTGTAATGTCTTCTAAAAACGATAAAAGCGAGGCTTTGCCGAGTTTTTATCGTTTTAGATGACGAGTTTAATAAATTCAATAAAAAATGAAAACCAATGTAGGATTCTATTTATCACATAACAGCAGGAACGGGAGATTTTCGTCGAAACATTACCTTAACCCCCTTATATGCAACCCAAGTATTACATGTGTACTTCGGTCTTTGGTAAACAAAAACTGATGCATCAAAAAGTAATCGTTTTAATTTTTAGCCAAAATATACAATCATATTCAAATTAACAAGACATTCACTTTCTATGAAACAAAATGTCAAACATCGAACAAATTAAATATTTAACAATGTCAACATCATTTGAGTGCGTCTACGTCACGGTTGTTTTGTTGTGACGTCACACGCACGTGAGTTGTTATTTCACTAGTGAAATATCGTAATAATACATGGGTGTTATAACCACCCTACAATGTATGTAATGTTATAAATACTGTTATTAACCCGTGTTCCAGGTATGTAGAGCCTCGAAACAGTTCTTGAAATTAATGGAAACGAAAGCTGTCATTCGAATACAAGATATCAACCCAATGTTGTTCAGTTTTGTTGATGAGTTAAATGAAGTGAAGGTTAGATTTTCATCATATTTTACTGATTCATTTTTATGCTCTCTCAGGAGCGGCATTTTGCCGCCACTTTGTCTGTCCGTGTGTCTCTTAAGCCGACATAAATGAAAATCATCAGTAGAACCCACGGATGTTCACTGAAGTAAATGAAATATCATCGAACTGGAACATGCTGACCTACACATAGTTCTCACATTTACAATATTCACCTCCCTTGTTCTGAATTGTCGGCCATTTTGATAGGCAAATTTCTTTGAAGTTTATGGGGAATATAATGTAAACGATGATAAAGTTATCCGATATATAAAAAATAACTTATTCATTATGCTCATGAGGGCATTTGGATCAGTAAGTTGAAGAAAAAGTGGTTGTCACATGCTAATTCTTTTGGTATTTTCTCAATTATCACATATTTGGAAATTACTCCTATAAGGGATTATCAGTTTTGCCTATCAAAATGGCCGATAGTTAAGGACAAGGGAGGTAAATATTGTAGATGAGGGAACTATGTATGATGCACATTTACTCTAGGTAGTGAAGGTTCCTGTTAAGTTTCATCAAATTCCGGTCAGTGATAGCTATTTATGTCTGCTATACGCACACACACTGTCAAAGTGATAACCAAAACATGATGTAGCATCATCTTATTTTGAAATCTGCGAACTTTTCAAGTTTTGCAAAAATCAGTATTCTCAAAACTGGCTTATTTCGAGGAATTCGGGGTATTTGTATGACCCATAGTTGAAGGTTTGATATTGCTTGTTGATATATGGTAAGTATTTAAAGTCTATATCACATGTCTTTACTTTTTGATAGAAAATGCGAGAGGAGTTGCTGATAATGAAGCGTTACATTCTACTCTGTGGTGTTGCTATGAACCAGAAATTGTTGCTAAAGTTACAAGGGAGACAACACTTTGTAGAAAGTTCAGATATTTATTCTATGCGTGATCTTATTGATGTACAAAGAGATACGCTACTACCAGAGTTAGTTCAAGTACATTCCAGCTGGGCTCAACATATCAAAACTGATTGCCAGGTGAGTTTACAAGTTGTACATTGTATCAAGGAGTGTCGGGTGAGTTTGTTGCTTTCATCAGTAAGTTCTTTGAACATAAAACAGAGCTCAAGTCTAGCCATAGCAGTCCTACAGTTAATACCGACTTTCTGGATTTCCCCAGTTTTCAAAGCCTCCCTTAACAGCTTAGTGTTTATTGTGCTTGTAATTGATATCATTTATTTCTATCAGCAGGGAATCTTTAAGACATGATAACTATTTAATAATTTTTTAAAATAATCATCGAAATAAAATACTACCAAAATCATTGTTTAATAATAAGGAAGAAAAAACATTGAAGTACATTAAGAAAATCTTTCATTAGTATTGTTTGATCTGCAACTGAATTTCAAATAGGTAATCTCATACATGGGATTCTAATTAAATTTAACTATTCATTAAAATAACTCAAGCTGTCTACTCATTTTACTATCCAAGTATTAATATTTATACACATGTATACTTGAATGAATGACTGAAGGACTTGAAGGACTGAAGGAAGGAAGTAAGGACTGAAGGACAGAAGGAGGGACGGAAGGGAGGAAGGACTGAAGGAAGGAAGGACAGAAGGAAGGACGGATGGACTGAAGGAAGGAAGGAAGGAAGGACTGAAGGAAGGAAGGAAGGAAGGAAGGAAGGACTGAAGGAAGTAAGGACTTGAAGGACTGAAGGAAGGAAGGACTGAAGGAAGGAAGGATGGAAGGAAGGATTATTGTGTGTTTGATTGATTTGTAAGAATTTTTCAGGCTTTCCATCTATTTCTTTTACTATTTTGTCCTTTCCTTTAAACCATCTGAATCAATTGCTGCATTTTCATTAACACAATTTAATTTAGAAACATGTTTTACTGTATTATTTTTCTTGGTGGAAAGAACTGGATTTATTACAGCATCATATAAATAACTTTGGTTAACAAAATTGAACGCAAAGCATTCAAATTAGTTCAATAATAATATTAAAAAAATCAATATGATAATTAAATAAACCTTACCCAATTAATTTTTGTTCTTCAAGTAAGCGATAAATTACCAAGAGAAAACAATTTAACTCAGCCTGGACTATAAAATATATGAAGTGTGCATCGTATCTTAAGCAACAATTACACATGTAATATATGAACATATATCTCCAGTCCAGCACAGGCTATAAAACTCCAATTAGTGGTAAGCAGCTCCCAGCAGGGATGGGGTCAAGTTTGATCAGTTTACAGTTATTACTATTATCGCAGATTAGTTCTGCTGATAAGCTGATAATTCTGATGCTCAGGAGCGGTATAAACTGTAGGACTGATGCTCAGGAGCGGTATAAACTGTAGGACTGATGCTCAGGAGCGGTATAAACTGTAGGACTGATGCTCAGGAGCGGTATAAACTGTAGGACTGATGCTCAGGAGCGGTATAAACTGTAGGACTGATGCTCAGGAGCGGTATAAACTGTAGGACTGATAGGGCTTCATTGAGTTATTGCAATTATCTGCATAGACTTACTTTCAAACATTTTTTACATGTTTAATTTAAAATCGACCTCCCTCAGCAACATCCTTTGCAAATTATAGTTGTTGCCGAGAGCTTCTGGCCTTTAAGAGGTTACATTAACTAAGTTCCTATAACAGAAAACATTACGTTGTTCTGGAGAGGTTGTTGCCGAGAGCTTCTTACCTTTAAGAGGTTACATTAACTGTAAGCTCCTATAACAGAAAACATAACCTTGTTCTGGAGAGGTTGTTGCCGAGAGCTTCTTGCCTTTAAGAGGTTACATTAACTGTAAGCTCCTACAACAGAAAACATTACGTTGTTCTGGAGAGGTTGTTGCCGAGAGCTTCTTACCTTTAAGAGGTTACATTAACTGTAAGCTCCTACAACAGAAAACATTACGTTGTTCTGGAGAGGTTGTTGCTGAGAGCTTCTTACCTTTAAGAGGTTACATTAACTGTAAGCTCCTATAACAGAAAACATTACGTTGTTCTGGAGAGGTTGTTGCCGAGAGCATCTTACCTTTAAGAGGTTACATTAACTATTAGTTCCTACAACAGAAAACATTACGTTGTTCTGGAGAGGTTGTTGCCGAGAGCTTCTTGCCTTTAAGAGGTTACATTAACTGTAAGCTCCTATAACAGAAAACATTACGTTGTTCTGGAGAGGTTGTTGCCGAGAGCTTCTTACCTTTAAGAGGTTACATTAACTGTAAGCTCCTACAACAGAAAACATTACGTTGTTCTGGAGAGGTTGTTGCTGAGAGCTTCTTACCTTTAAGAGGTTACATTAACTGTAAGCTCCTATAACAGAAAACATAACCTTGTTCTGGAGAGGTTGTTGCCGAGAGCTTCTTACCTTTAAGAGGTTACATTAACTGTAAGCTCCTACAACAGAAAACATTATGTTGTTCTGGAGAGGTTGTTGCTGAGAGCTTCTTACCTTTAAGAGGTTACATTAACTGTAAGCTCCTATAACAGAAAACATTACGTTGTTCTGGAGAGGTTGTTGCCGAGAGCATCTTACCTTTAAGAGGTTACATTAACTATTAGTTCCTACAACAGAAAACATTACGTTGTTCTGGAGAGGTTGTTGCCGAGAGCTTCTTGCCTTTAAGAGGTTACATTAACTGTAAGCTCCTATAACAGAAAACATTACGTTGTTCTGGAGAGGTTGTTGCCGAGAGCTTCTTACCTTTAAGAGGTTACATTAACTGTAAGCTCCTACAACAGAAAACATTACGTTGTTCTGGAGAGGTTGTTGCCAAGAGCTTCTTACCTTTAAGAGGTTACATTAACTGTAAGTTCCTACAACAGAAAACATTACGTTGTTCTGGAGAGGTTGTTGCCGAGAGCTTCTTGCCTTTAAGAGGTTACATTAACTGTAAGTTCCTACAACAGAAAACATTACGTTGTTCTGGAGAGGTTGTTGCCGAGAGCTTCTTGCCTTTAAGAGGTTACATTAACTGTAAGTTCCTACAACAGAAAACATTACGTTGTTCTGGAGAGGTTGTTGCCGAGAGCTTCTTACCTTTAAGAGGTTACATTAACTGTAAGCTCCTACAACAGAAAACATTACGTTATTCTGGAGAGGTTGTTGCTGAGAGCTTCTTGCCTTTAAGAGGTTACATTAACTGTAAGCTCCTACAACAGAAAACATAACCTTGTTCTGGAGAGGTTGTTGCCGAGAGCTTCTTGCCTTTAAGAGGTTACATTAACTGTAAGCTCCTATAACAGAAAACATTACGTTGTTCTGGAGAGGTTGTTGCCGAGAGCTTCTTGCCTTTAAGAGGTTACATTAACTGTAAGTTCCTACAACAGAAAACATTACGTTGTTCTGGAGAGGTTGTTGCCGAGAGCTTCTTGCCTTTAAGAGGTTACATTAACTGTAAGCTCCTATAACAGAAAACATTACGTTGTTCTGGAGAGGTTGTTGCCGAGAGCTTCTTACCTTTAAGAGGTTACATTAACTGTAAGCTCCTACAACAGAAAACATTACGTTGTTCTGGAGAGGTTGTTGCCAAGAGCTTCTTACCTTTAAGAGGTTACATTAACTGTAAGTTCCTACAACAGAAAACATTACGTTGTTCTGGAGAGGTTGTTGCCGAGAGCTTCTTGCCTTTAAGAGGTTACATTAACTGTAAGTTCCTACAACAGAAAACATTACGTTGTTCTGGAGAGGTTGTTGCCGAGAGCTTCTTGCCTTTAAGAGGTTACATTAACTGTAAGTTCCTACAACAGAAAACATTACGTTGTTCTGGAGAGGTTGTTGCCGAGAGCTTCTTACCTTTAAGAGGTTACATTAACTGTAAGCTCCTACAACAGAAAACATTACGTTATTCTGGAGAGGTTGTTGCTGAGAGCTTCTTGCCTTTAAGAGGTTACATTAACTGTAAGCTCCTACAACAGAAAACATAACCTTGTTCTGGAGAGGTTGTTGCCGAGAGCTTCTTGCCTTTAAGAGGTTACATTAACTGTAAGCTCCTATAACAGAAAACATTACGTTGTTCTGGAGAGGTTGTTGCCGAGAGCTTCTTGCCTTTAAGAGGTTACATTAACTGTAAGTTCCTACAACAGAAAACATTACGTTGTTCTGGAGAGGTTGTTGCCGAGAGCTTCTTGCCTTTAAGAGGTTACATTAACTGTAAGCTCCTATAACAGAAAACATTACGTTGTTCTGGAGAGGTTGTTGCCGAGAGCTTCTTACCTTTAAGAGGTTACATTAACTGTAAGCTCCTACAACAGAAAACATTACGTTGTTCTGGAGAGGTTGTTGCTGAGAGCTTCTTACCTTTAAGAGGTTACATTAACTGTAAGCTCCTATAACAGAAAACATAACCTTGTTCTGGAGAGGTTGTTGCCGAGAGCTTCTTGCCTTTAAGAGGTTACATTAACTGTAAGCTCCTACAACAGAAAACATTACATTGTTCTGGAGAGGTTGTTGCCGAGAGCTTCTTACCTTTAAGAGGTTACATTAACTGTAAGCTCCTACAACAGAAAACATTATGTTGTTCTGGAGAGGTTGTTGCTGAGAGCTTCTTACCTTTAAGAGGTTACATTAACTGTAAGCTCCTATAACAGAAAACATTACGTTGTTCTGGAGAGGTTGTTGCCGAGAGCATCTTACCTTTAAGAGGTTACATTAACTATTAGTTCCTACAACAGAAAACATTACGTTGTTCTGGAGAGGTTGTTGCCGAGAGCTTCTTGCCTTTAAGAGGTTACATTAACTGTAAGCTCCTATAACAGAAAACATTACGTTGTTCTGGAGAGGTTGTTGCCGAGAGCTTCTTACCTTTAAGAGGTTACATTAACTGTAAGCTCCTACAACAGAAAACATTACGTTGTTCTGGAGAGGTTGTTGCCAAGAGCTTCTTACCTTTAAGAGGTTACATTAACTGTAAGTTCCTACAACAGAAAACATTACGTTGTTCTGGAGAGGTTGTTGCCGAGAGCGTCTTGCCTTTAAGAGGTTACATTAACTGTAAGTTCCTACAACAGAAAACATTACGTTGTTCTGGAGAGGTTGTTGCCGAGAGCTTCTTACCTTTAAGAGGTTACATTAACTGTAAGCTCCTACAACAGAAAACATTACGTTATTCTGGAGAGGTTGTTGCTGAGAGCTTCTTGCCTTTAAGAGGTTACATTAACTGTAAGCTCCTACAACAGAAAACATAACCTTGTTCTGGAGAGGTTGTTGCCGAGAGCTTCTTGCCTTTAAGAGGTTACATTAACTGTAAGCTCCTATAACAGAAAACATTACGTTGTTCTGGAGAGGTTGTTGCCGAGAGCTTCTTGCCTTTAAGAGGTTACATTAACTGTAAGCTCCTATAACAGAAAACATTACATTGTTCTGGAGATGTTGTTGCCGAGAGCTTCTTACCTTTAAGAGGTTACATTAACTGTAAGCTCCTATAACAGAAAACATTACGTTGTTCTGGAGAGGTTGTTGCCGAGAGCTTCTTGCCTTTAAGAGGTTACATTAACTGTAAGCTCCTATAACAGAAAACATTACGTTGTTCTGGAGAGGTTGTTGCCGAGAGCTTCTTGCCTTTAAGAGGTTACATTAACTGTAAGCTCCTATAACAGAAAACATTATGTTGTTCTGGAGAGGTTGTTGCTGAGAGCTTCTTGCCTTTAAGAGGTTACATTAACTGTAAGCTCCTATAACAGAAAACATTACATTGTTCTGGAGAGGTTGTTGCCGAGAGCTTCTTGCCTTTAAGAGGTTACATTAACTGTAAGCTCCTACAACAGAAAACATTACCTTGTTCTGGAGAGGTTGTTGCTGAGAGCTTGTTGCCTTTAAGAGGTTACATTAACTGTAAGCTCCTATAACAGAAAACATTACGTTGTTCTGGAGAGGTTGTTGCTCTGTAGTTGTGCATTGATAGAAAATATCTTGAAAACAGAAGGTGTCAGTACTTGATGGTCTGTATATATTATATTGTTGTTCATACAGTAGATATACACATAATGTACTGTATTTTATATTCCACAATACATTCACTTTATGATTTCAGCTTTGTCGTGCAAAGGGCTTCCATTGTGAAATGTGTGATATGGATGAAATACTGTTTCCATTTGATAACATTGCTGTTGTTTGCTCAAAGTGTTCTTATGTACAGCATAGGTAAGTAATCTTCATTTTCAGGATTTTGTTAAACAATGCTATAGTTGTGATATACCTTCGACTGTAGAACCTATTGTTCAGCACCATCTGTCCAGTTTGTCCAGGTGTCTACCATAGTTTAAGATGAACTGTTACTCTAGTTTCCCATATTTCTTGTATATCTCCTATCTTTTATGTGCTTTTAGAATGTTTACATCCAATGTAATAGTTTTTAGTAAGATTAATGTCATCATTGCTGCAGCATGACCCTTCATGAAAAAATAAATGCCATTATGCTTGTGTCAGTATTGTTCAAAGTTGCGAGTACTTCATTTCACAAAATTAAATGAATTTTATCATTTAAAGTATTTATGAAATCATTAATTTGTACTGCAGAAAATGTACATATTTTCTTGAAGATTCAGTATTTTGATGCTATCTTGTATTTGATATTCACAAGAATTTTGAAATGGCGTTAAAATGAATTTATTGAGCCACACATGACCGAGTTTGATCACAAACTTCACAACTACAATGTGAGTACTGGTGAGTAAGCCAGGAAGCAGTCATCAAGAGTGATTTGTACAAGGTTTCACACCTGATGTAAAAAAACTAAGTATAAACTGAATGAATTGAGTGAATTTAGAGTCACAAGCTGATAGATACATAATACAGTGTTTTAAATGTTTCAGACATTGCTTTGCTAAGAGAGGAGGCGTGTGTCCCAGATGTGAACGAATAAACAAAAGACGTAGTGACATGCCGGAATCATAACCCATAGGTGATGGATGGTCGCACGCACGCATGCACGTGGCGCGCCTGTCACTATTTGGTAGCCAGATAAACCTGCTGTCTTTGATTACAACTGTGATATTCTGTTATATGATGTTTTACTTGGTTCCATTTTTAATGTGTTATATCCCTGACTTTTAATTACTGTTTTACTACCTGAATTGATTTTAAACAACTTATGAACTGAAATATTTAATTTGGATAATTTGATTGAAAATTATTCATTTCATTCCAGCTCATACTTTTATCTTCTCTTTCTTGTACTGTTTGTATAACACAGATTGATACTTGTATATGTTTGTATAACACAGATTGATACTTGTATATGTTTGTATAACACAGATTGATACTTGTATATGTTTGTATAACACAGATTGATACTTGTATATGTTTGTATAACACAGATTGATACCTGTATATGTTTGTATAACACAGATTGATACTTGTATATGTTTGTATAACACAGATTGATACCTGTATATGTTTGTATAACACAGATTGATACCTGTATATGTTTCTATAACACAGATACCTGTATATGTTTGTATAACACAGATTGATACTTGTATATGTTTCTATAACACAGATACCTGTGTATGTTTGTATAACACAGATTGATACTTGTATATGTTTCTATAACACAGATACCTGTATATGTTTGTATAACACAGATTGATACCTGTATATGTTTCTATAACACAGATACCTGTATATGTTTGTATAACACAGATTGATACTTGTATATGTTTGTATAACACTGATACATTATTGTTCTCAGTTCATGAGCTCTGGGAATCATTTCATCATTTTTATATCTTCAATATGTTAAAGACACTCGCATATGATTTTCAATTATCTACTTATGAATAACAAATGATTTTATGTCACAATTGACTTACTGCGTTGCCTGGTTCTATAATGGGCACAAGGGCTGACTTATACTAATGTGCTTTTACAATTTAGTATATTAATAAAATAAACATAACATTTGTTTTCATAAATTATTGAATGTATTAAACTTATTTTCAGAAACTTCTTGAGGCCATACCAATATAGTTCTATAGTAATATTATCTGCCCTTTAAAAGTTGTTTTAATAGAGTAAATTATAAGTCTTCAGTATTCAGTTATAGTCACAAAACAGTGAAGTAATGATCTTAACTTTGTCAGTGTCATAAATCTCTGATGTTAGTCAGTTCATGGTGTAATTATTATTGGCATCTTTATGCCGTGGAATGTACACAGTTACATCTTTGAGAGGTACATTACATTGTGGCTACCTCGTAGCTCGCTCAGTCCTATAAGAACTCGACAAAGGTGTGTGTATACAAATGTAGTTTGTTTTTGCCTTTTTTCAAGCATTGTCATGGAATATGGAAATGGGGCAATTTGTTGCTATGTAGATTTAATTATCCTTTTCAGATATAGCAAAGTTGTCCCACTTATTCTTGATTTGTTGCCGTGCTCCAGTGTTTACCAGTCAGCTGATCTATCTAGGAATTAGGCTGTTTCATCAAAGAAGCAATATTGTATTGTTGATTTTAACTGAAATCCTCCAGCAAACTGAGTTGATGTGAGATAGCTGTCAAGTATTCGGTACATTTATCTCTCTTTTACATAACATGCTATATTTGTACTATACATCATGCTACATATTCTCTCAGATTCTATATATGTACTCTCTATACAGTCCATGTTCATGTTATGGTTGTAAACAAACTGAGGTGGTCAGCCAATGAAAACGTGTTTTGCAAAATATTGACCAATCGACATTCTGTACACAATAACAGTATTCTCAACTAGTCTTGAATCAATAGTATAAAAAACTTGAGGAAAGCACAAGACTGGGTTAGATGATGTACAACCCTGGCTTTAAATGTCTGCTTTGCTTATGTCAGATTTTGTTGTGTGCTTCCTCGAGCTTATTTCTATAAATACCATTCAACAAACTGAATGTATTCCAGAGGGGGAGAGGGAGTGCACGTCCATTCCAGAGAGAGGGGGAGAGGGAGTGCACGTCCATTCTGAGAGAGGGGGAGAGGGAGTGCACGTCCATTCTGAGAGAGGGGGAGAGGGAGTGCACGTCCATTCTGAGAGAATATAAACGAGACACACAGTTACAAATGTTGTATGTATGTAAAAGGGAGATAACTTATAACTGGATGTGATAACTTGTGCATATGAAATAAGTTTCAGTTTAGTATTGGCAACAGGAATACCTCCTTCATAACAGAGTGGTCACTTGTAATTAAAGATGGATATTTCTCCAGCTTTAACGTGAGGTAAATGTTGCACCACATGGACAATCCTTTTGCCAAATACAGGGGGATTTTTGTATTCAGTGGCAATGCCCTGAAAGAGCAACAACATTGTACTCCCCAGCATGATGTTTTTGCAATGAAACAGTCATATAATTATGTTTAAATAACATAATGTCACGTTGATATTATTATATAGGGTGCTAGGTTTCCACATCTGTGATTTATAAGAATTGATGTTTATTTTATTTAAAATAATAAAATTGTCACAATAAATATATGTTGTTATTTCACACGACCTGGATTATCATGTTGAACATCAGAGAAGGTAGACCACGAAGTATACTTCATTGTTTTTAAGGAGAGATGTTTAAAGATATACTATGCTCATTATGTTGCCTAAAAAACGTGAAAAATAGTTAAACATAAATGTGCATTATCACAGATAACATTTACAATGTTTTTCCCTGTATTTGTCGAAAAGACATTTGTATTATCAAATTTAAAAAAACTTCCCTTCTTTAAACAAGCAGGTGTTTTTTTCTAGGTTTGTCTGTTAGCAATATGATTAAACAAGATTATTTTAAACGGTTATACATGGCAATGGTTCCTATTAATGATGTTTTAGACAACAATACTGGATGAAACCCTTTTAACAACTGTAGATTCAGATGAGTCAGATACATCTTTAACAGACAAACATAAGATTGAAGTCAAATACAATCCAGACATAAATTTATTCAAAAAACGTTCCCACATGTGAACACAAGCATACCAGTACCAGTTGTATATATACATGTAAAGTAGTTGTACAGAACACAGTTAACATGTACACAATCATCACAGTGTAATTGTTATTTCTTACTGAATTCAAGTATAGTCCAGCACTATGAAGTACATTGAGGACTTCTTAGTACAGACATGAAATATAAGCCCCTCACAAGGTTGTGGCAACTCTGAAGGGACTGGAATATAATCTGTTGATTATCTATCTGCGTAGACAGTTCTGTAAAACTCGTGCTTATGAAAGACAATAGGGCGTGTTGGTCAAATAATGGTGATTGTTACATGCAGTGCTCCAGCCAGGAAAAATGAGAAACAACAGGATACTGAACTAGGGAAGTCTGAGCGAGGATTTACATGTGGGTCAGTGGCTGGTTTGTCTGAGTGAGGATTTACATGTGGGTCAGTGGCTGGTTTGTTTATTGTTTTACTGGATTTAAGGTCATTTTTACAACTTCAGTCATATATGGCGGTCAGTTGACCTAACCAGCTTTCCTGGAATGTATCAACCAGTACAACATGCCCATCCGCAAGCAGCTGACAACTTCCTGTCATAAATCAGAGGCGGAGGGCAAGTGACCATAGCCAAATGTCACTGAAGGACATGACCTGCCCCACCGGGGATCAAACTTAGGACCCCCTGGGTCACACCACAGGGCTCTACCGAATGAGCTACCCAGGCAGGGGTATAAATGCATTCCATTCAGACAGTTGACACATCAACACAAATGGGTACTCAGCAATGACAGGCTAAAGGCACAAGTAAAAAGGGGCAAGGTTTTGAAAAAGGGGAAGAGTGAGAAAAAGGGGCATTGTGTTGTGAAAATCAGGTAAGGAGCCACAACCTTGCAGGTACACTGAGTCAGAACATAACTATAAGAGCGCTGCTGTGGGCTTGACAACCTCTTCTGAAAGTGACGTCATCTCATGTGATGTCACTATTTGCAAGCAGGGAAAGATATTTACTCCATATGGACTCTTCGCTTTCATATTGACATATTGCTTACTGTCAGTAAATGATGACATCACATGACATTTTCTGGAAATGTCGCCACTTAAAGAAGAGGTTGGAAATCGTACAGTGGCGCTCATATATACCAATAATAGTATTGGTAATTTCTGATTACCAATATATGATATACAAAGTTTATGAAATATAACCAATATCAATAAATATAGTACAAGTTTCAAAATGAAAAATATATACATATATATGTTAAATTAATATGTATGTTACCTATCAAACAAAATCCATTTAGAAAAAAATCTCTAATTTTACACATAAATATTTAATACTCTCATAAAATAGTAATAAATAAGCAGGCAATGTATACATTCATTTATACACATGATTATATAAGCATTATTCACGAGGTCACAGCATGTATCACAATAAAATTTCCACATGTAAGGCTTTTTACAAGTATATCAGGAAATAACACGAGATGTTACCGCCAGAAATAACCAATGCCCCCAGATGAGGACTTGGTAGAGTTGCCTTCCCTGTCACCATGGAGATACAGAACCAACTCTGAGCGCAATGAATCACATTTTTCATTATGCTTGTAAGTTTTGATCATATTGAATTCATTAATTTCAATAGTTTAGCTAAGACAGGAAGTATTTGAGAACAGAGGAAGAACGTATCACATTAGATACAGACAAGCAGTGTAGAATCTGTTTGCATCCATTGAGAGGCATAAAAACATTATATGTAAAAAGGACTTAAAAGTTGTGGTTGTAAAAATCCAAGATTTATGACTAGTTCAACGATAAATCACAGTAAACCGAGATTTAAACAATACACGGAAACATTGGTTTTGTAAGATTACCTCCCTTTGTTTATGATCTGCCCTGCATTCCGTTGTGAACTGTATTGTTTTGTATCCCTGACCCACAATATCACATTCACTGCACACGGGAACCAAATTGCAAACGTTACAAAACGTTGGCCACAAACACCTTTAATGAACTCTGGGCTGTTACATTATTCAATCAGTGAAATATTAAAGATTAAACCACCTGGACAATTAATGGTGGACATCATCTTCTCATTTTTTTCTTTGCTAATTGTTTCCTCTTTAATTCTTCCTCCTCTTGTCTCATGTCCTCCAGATCTTCCATCTTCCCAAGCTTCGCACTGTAATACAGACACGGTAATACAGACACGGTAATACAGACACGGTAATACAGACACGGTAATACAGACACGGCAATACAGACACGGCAATACAGACACGGCAATACAGACATGGCAATACAGACACGGCAATACAGACACGGCAATAAAGACACGGCAATACAGACACGGCAATACAGACACGGCAATACAGACAGTTTTGCCATTTTCAAGAACTACTGCTTATCATTAACTCACCAAAGAGTTAACAAAATTGGCAGAAGGTCATGATTTTCTGTTAAAGCCAAAACGAATGCACAATACATGTGACATGCAATGTTAGTCAAGTGACCTTCTGTAAAGTTTTTCCATTTTTTATGTTTCCTATACTTTTAATACATTAATTCTTCCCAGCGAGCGAATATACATGTACTACAATAATGTTGTTCAAAGAGTTTCTGGCCGAGTGCAATCACTTTTAAAAAAAGTTTAAGCACTTTTCTAGGTTTTTAATAGTTTTAGCCAATTTCAATGTGTTTTCATGACTAGCATCAAATTCAGGAAGTTTCAAGTGTTGTTTCAAGACAGAAACTGACAGTAACAAGTAATGTTTGTAAAACATTATGCCCCCCCCCCTGTGACCTTTGTCCCTGTGACCTCAAAATCAATAGGGTTCCTCTGCTACCCAAGATGAATGTGTGGACCAAGTTTGAGGATCAAGGGGTTTTTAAGTTATTGATAAGAAACGAAAATGTTACGGACGGACCGACCGCCATGTGCAAACCAATATGCATAACAATATAACATACCTGCGAGCTTCCTCCTTCATTATTGTGGTAAAATTTGCCTCCATATTATTAATATCATCTTCATCTTCATCCTTATATCTGAAATACGGACAACAAGACATCATTACATGTACAGCTGTCATTGTTCATATTGATACTGATTTACTCACGATTAGGTCATGTCGACGACATATTGTTTTCGAAAAATGTACATGGAAAAAAACAGTTTGTTTTCAGGAGTGCAGTGCCATTCTATTCTATCATTACTGTACACAACAATTAGCTGATATATCAGTGTCACTGCATCATAGATAGGTTAACATAGGTATATTGAGTAATGAACACAAATTTCCAGTCAATGAAATCCACCTGGCAATTAAATGAGATACACTGACAACTTGGACTTGCATAAAAATGGTAAAAATGGGGAAATATAGCAGACAGTAAATGTACACATTCCAGCATAAACAGATGAACTTAAATGCTTGCCAAACATTTTGTTAGGTAGGTCAGTTGGGAAATTCTACATACAATTTGGATGTAAGATACTTTTGGTTGGGAATAACAGCAATAAAACCAGCAGAAAACACCCTCTTCAAACATAAAACCGTTTTCTACTATGAAGAAGGTACGTTTGTATCACAGTTTATTTATCATTCTATTTATATACTTCTCGTGTAACTACAAGAACGGTAATGTTAACTCCCTTGCTATACGGTATATATCTAATTTGGCACGCCAAACTGAAACCATGCATTATTTGAAATAAAATTATGGACTCGAAAAATTCAAATAAACAAGGTCCAACTAAACATACTTTCTCTTGTCGTATCCAAAGATACTTCGTATGTGAGCAGAGTAGTCTTCCTGGCAATCATCATCGTCTATAAAATCATCCTCTTGATCGTACTCGTCATCTTCTTCATCTGAACTTTCTAATATAGCACGTTTTCTTTTCTCTGCAATATTTCACAAACATATACACATTTTTCAGACCTTCTCAAATCAATCAGTTATATGTTTCACCAGCAAATTCATCATTTGTAACAATTATGATCAGGACATTGTTCACAAACTGTGAACCTATACCAAATGTATACAGGCATCCACCATCACAGTAATGAAAAACAAAACCTACGAATCATCCTGATAAACACAAAATTACATAAAAAATATTTCTTCACTTAAAGACCAAGATAAAGTTCTTCAAAACTTGTTTTATACATAGCAATAATGTATAGAATAAGGGCCCAGGGGTTTGAAACTTTTTACAGATAGTTCTCACATCTACAATATTCACCTCCCTTGTTCTGATTGTCGGGCATATTGATAGGCAAATTTCCTTAAAGTTTATAGGGAATATAATGTAAACGATGATAAACTAATCAGATATACAAAATACAACTTATTCATTATGCTCATGTTGGCAGTTGGCTCAGTAAGTTTAAGAAAGTGGTTGTCACATGCAAATTCTCTAGGTGTAAAAAAATAACTATATTCTCAATTAGCACATATTTAGGAATTATTCTTATAGGGGCTTTATCAGTTTTGTCTATCAAAACGGCCGACTATTCATAACAAGGGAGGTAAATATTGTAAATGTGGGAACTATCTATAGTGAGTTTGGAGACCAGCCTCAGAATGCAGCCTTCCCATAGGTCAAACTTTAAGACTACGCTCATATTGAGTATTGAGACAGGTCACCACACTGAGTTGTATAACCACAAAATACAATACCTGATTTGGGATTTCTTTGCTGTATCTGACCATATATTCGATCCCAAGGGTTCATGGCAGGATTGGTTTCCACTGGCTGTACCTTTTTCACACTGGAAGACGATGGTTTACAAACAAGAACATTTTCATTCTCCATGTCATATTTAGTACCTTTCTTATTACTAATGTTTTTCTGTTTCAAACTAACATTTGATTGACTAGATATTGTTGACTTCCCCATTAAAGCACCTTTAAGTAAACTAGAATCACTCTTCGATTTGAGAGAATTTATTTGAGTTTTCTGTTCTTTAACACTGGAAGCTCCTTTCTGTATCATGGCCTCTTCTTCGTTTCGTCTTCGTTTAACATCTTCAGCACGTTTTCTTCTATCAATCTCTTCTTGTGTGAGCAATCGTTCTTCAATCTTTTTTGGAGGTTTGATAAAATTAATTTCTGGTGCCTTTTCTTTAGATTTCTTTGCTGCGATTTTGAGTAAATCATTAAAGTTCATCTGGGGAGGCTGTTGTTGGTATCGTCTCACAAATACAGGTTTCTTTGGTTTTGTCTGTTCACTGGAATTACCAGAAAAACTGCTTTTATAATCTCTTCTCATCATGTCTTTTATTTTCTCTCTTTTATCTTTTCCGCTATCTTTCATCCTGTCTTTATGTTTATCTTTATGTTTGCCAAGATGAGACACTGATTGTTTACTCTTCACCTTGTTATTGTCCCTCCTACCAATCGATGAACTAGATCTCATCTTTCTCTCTTTCATCGGTTTATCCGGAAAATTGTAGTTACCCAATTTTTCATCAATTTTTTTCTTCATATCTTTCATTATATCACCTGACTCAGTTTTCATCAAATCTTGATTAAAGCTGAGATCAAAAGATGTATTAGGATCATCGTCATCAGCAGAGTCATAGTCATCTTTGATAAGACTTCTTGACTTCACTTTGTCTCCTTCCTTACCCCCAGATCTTTCCTTGTCATCTATAGAAAAAAATACAACCATGAAAACATGTAAAGACAACACCAGATACAGTGCAACTTCTCCAGAGTGGCCCTCTATCCTGCAACAACCTCTCAAGAGCAGCCCTCTATTAAGTAACAACCTCTCCCGAGTGGCCCTCTATCAAGCAACAACCTCTCCAGAGTGGCCCTCTATCCTGCAACAACCTCTCAAGAGCAGCCCTCTATTAAGTAACAACCTCTCCCGAGTGGCCCTCTATCAAGCAACAACCTCTCCAGAGTGGCCCTCTATCAAGCAACAACCTCTCCAGAGTGACTCTCTATCAAGCAACAACCTCTCCAGAGTGGCCCTCTATCAAGCAACAACCTCTCTTCAACAATAGTATCAATGTTCCTATAGTAAAAACTAGAATGCGTCCATATGACACAGATGCCCCCACTTGCAGCCTTTGTCACAAAAGCAAATGCTTTTATTCTGCTCATAGTTTGTGAATGGATATCAAAATTACCAAGTGAACAACTGTACTGATTATGGTGATAAGTCAAGGGTCATAACTTTGCACTTACTGGGCGTAACCATACATGAAACCCCAGGGGGACAACTATACAGGTTGGTGAACATTCATGTAAAGTCTTATGACACTGGCTCATATATTTTTGAGATATGAGTGTCGCAAGATTACATACTCTGTAGGCTATGTTTTAACTAAGTCAAGGGCCATAACTGTGCATTTACTGGGCACAGGCAAACATGAAACTCCAGGTGCACAACTTCACATGCTGGTGAACATTCATGTAAAATCTTAAGAATCTGCCTCATATACTTTTGGAGATATGAGTGGCACAAGATTGCATACTCTGTAGGCTATATTTTAACTAAGTCAAGGGACATAACTCTGCACTTACTGGACACATCCAAACATGAAACCCCAGGTGCAAAACTACACATGCTGGTGAACATTCCTGTAAAGTTTTATGACTCTGCCTCATAATCTTTTGGAGATATGAGTGACGGACGGAAGGACGGACGGACAGACAAGGGCAAATCTATATCCCCCCCCCCCCTTTTCAGCGAGGGGGCATAAAAATTACAACCAAGTTCACCTCTGGCTACCTAAAATCACTAGCCTAGCAACTCACAGACATAAAGAATGACCAAACATAACATTACTGATTAAGAACTGAAAACATGACATTTTATAACATTCTATTTAACAAATCACGTAAGGTGCACACAGTTGTGAAGATGAAAAAGTTCTAAAACAAAAAGTTTTCTATTGTTTCCATCCACCACGATTGTTGCCGAGAAAATAACCAATATAAACCAATTAACCAAATAAAGGACTAGAGTGACACTTACTTGATCGTCTCCCTTTCTGTCGTGGTTGTTTCTGACTTTGTTTTTCTTCAGCAAGTCTAGCTTTAGTCCTCTCCAATATCATCTGTGTTCTCGACAATATCTTCACTTTCCTTGCCTCCGCTTCATTCACTTGTATTCCTGTCATTAAAAGCACATTATATAACAATGTCCACCTAGCAGAACCAGTGTTGGAGGGGGGCATCCAGCAGTGTCGCCTTCAAATGCCCCAACCTTACATATATATGGCTAAGTATAAATATGAAAATATATGATGCAATCATAACTCAAAATATCTAAAAGGAGATTATTTTAAATATCAGTTAGATGCCGAAAGATGTCATTTTGACAACAGACTCCGATGGCGATCTGAGACATAAAAACAATTGTTGAAGAAGACATGTTCTAATTAATTGGTTTGATCGCAGTTTTGAACAATTTGACATGTTTGCATTAAGTGTAACATTTTGCAAACATGGACAAATCCTTTCATTGTGTAAATAATCATCTCTCTGATGTGTGAAAACATTGTCGCCAGCAGGATACGATCTGACTTTGTGTTAAACAATAGATTTAAGGTGCGAACTTGTTAAGTGGAACTTCAAAAAAACTTTTAACAGAACGGAACAGAAATTTTGTTCAGACTTGTACATAGTACATCATCTTATTTACATACTATTAGTTATACAGGTTGTTGACAGGGTATATGGGGGAATATAACCAGTTTGTGTGCCATATAACTATATGAATCGCAGACTGGTTATATTCCCCCATATACCCTGCCAACAACATGTATAACGAATTTATAATACTGCAATTCCGTGTTTTCATACGAATTTAGTTAAACAAGCAATGTTTCGATGCCTAGCTCTCTAGATCTAATAATTAGATCTGTGTATTTTTGGTGTTTTTGGTTCATAAAATTGTTTAGAGTGTTTTAGTTTTGTAAAATATCAGTTATTAAAACGTATTCTTTTAAAAATATATCGGGAATTACTTGTTGTAGATCAAAATATTTTTATTTCACTCAAACCTTATATTGCCTCAAAATTAATTGCATTACCCCGTAAGGTACCTCAATACACATGGTTAAGCGCGCGCTTGCACTCTAATTTTTATTTTCAAGCGTCTGATCTCATGGACTTTATCGAACTGAATTTTGCTCAAACCTTAAAAAATCTATCGTTTTGAATATTAATACTAGCACACATGTACTCTGTTCAATATTTATTGAATCATGTGTGAAGATCAATTGTCAATTTCTAGTAACTTGCAGACATCAAGAGATAAAAGTTTTCGAGTCGAGGCGTCAACGAAAATTGTCACGAGGCGCATGAAGGGAAAAACGTCATATACCCTGTCAGCGCCGTGTATATAGAATCCTATACGCGAGCCTTTAACCAATGAAATTACTGGATTTTTCATTGCAGTATTATAAAGTTTAATATACATAAATGTCACAGTGAAAATACATGGTATAATATACAAATTACTTATTAAACCACAAGACAAGTATATGTTATGACTTGTTCTATTATATTGGAATATAACAAATAAACATGTCAATTGTGAAAAGGAACAGAAGATAGTAATTTAATAACTATATTCAATAAGGAAAGGAACAGAATATAGTAATGCAATAACTATACTCAAGGGAGGAACCGACAGAAGTTCATATAGACAAAGAAGGATAAAATCGGGACTTTTCAAAAAACTTTGAGGTAACGGTATTAGCAATTTTTTGAAGGTATGTTTAGTAAAACGATGACGCTTATACAAATGCTATGTAATATTATCCCCCTGTTTTATAAGGCTTGGGCAAAACCAAAATTTGACCAAAAAGTTATGCCCCACCCCTAAGCCAAACTCCTGGAGCAGCTCCTGATATCAACAATTAATTTCCAATTATTTCCCAAATATAGAAAGACAGAGAACAGACAGTTACATTTAACCCTGGAGTTGACCTTTTGACCCCTGGCAATTCAAAAAAGCTTTATTTTTACCCCAAGGATTCAGACTGAAGGGTCTGATTTTCTCTGTGATTTGGCTATAAAATTGTAAAATCCAGCCAAAAATTACCAAATGACCGTTGAGATTGAGCACCTAGTGGAACCCCTGCTTGTGTCAAGAACATTCACACACTTAGTACTGACCAGTTCTATTTTTCTGTAATTCATTTGCAGCAGATTGTTTCTCTTCTTGTTTAGATATCATTGCTTCTTCGTCTTTCATTCTTTTTACCTGAAGTGATAATTTTATCCAAATACATCATTTCAATTATCATTTAACCCAAAGAGATAATTCACTCAAAGTGATAATTTTACCCACAGAGATATTTTTACCAACAGAAATACCCATTGAGATAATTTTCTCGAAGTGATAATTTTACTTGCAGAGATAATTTTACCCAAAGAAATTATTTTACCATAAGAGTAAATCACCCAAAGTTTATCAATGGTGGATTCAGGGAGTTAGCCAGAGTGAGAGAGACGTGTCCTCGTCTTATTTCCAGAACCCTGTAACTAAACTTTTGGCGGTTTTGAGTAATTGGTATAGTTGAAACCGTCTTTCCAAGCTCTTTCTATCTGTACTAACTATAGTTAAATAAAATGCAATTCCATAACCCTGTTTGTAACTATTCTCTACAGGAGGGTAAAACTTTAAAAAAAAAATCTCAAAAAGACGAAAAACAAGTTATGGGGTTCTGGAAATAATGCGATGGTATGTTGACAAGTGTGTTAGTGCAACATCACTCAATTATCAATGAATATCACAATTATATACCAAATAGTCCCTCCAACACACAATCCTGGTACCTTGCCAACATTATAATTTAATCAATTCTTTCATACATGATAGGGCTAACTTGTAACCTATTTTCTCACAGATACACTAAGTAGCATGCCTCGCACTAAGTAGCATGCCTCGCACTAAGTAGCATGCCTCGCACTAAGTAGCATGCCTCGCACTAAGTAGCATGCCTCGCACTAAGTAGCATGCCTCGCACTAAGTAGCATGCCTCGCACTAAGTAGCATGCCTCGCACTAAGTAGCATGCCTCGCACTAAGTAGCATGCCTCGCACTAAGTAGCATGCCTCGCACTAAGTAGCATGCCTCGCACTAAGTAGCATGCCTCGCACTAAGTAGCATGCCTCGCACTAAGTAGCATGCCTCGCACTAAGTAGCATGCCTCGCACTAAGTAGCATGCCTCGCACTAAGTAGCATGCCTCGCACTAAGTAGCATGCCTCGCACTAAGTAGCATGCCTCGCACTAAGTAGCATGCCTCACAACAGATACATAGAGATAACATTTTCAAAGGCTCCAATTTTCAAATGAAAATTGCTCTTTAGAAATAATCCCATTTAAGTTCCACTAAAGTAATTTATTCACAACTACCATCAATGATACATTGGAAAACTGGGAAGTATTTTCATCTTGAAAATTAAATGTTCCAAATCAAACTTGTCCGACACAACTCAAATGGTATACATGTGTCACCATGCAGACACTTGCATTTGATGCATTTAAATTTTAATTACTTCCCATAATGACTGATTAAACAGAGGACATGTGTGTCCAAGTGTTGTTACAATATACCAATCAATATAAGCATGCACTGTCGTGGAATCATTACAAAATACTCATGAATATATTAAACACTCTAAAACACGTTTAACTAAACAAGAACCATTCTGTTCTCCATTAGTTTTACAAACAAACTTTTAAGTAAAATTAATGGATTTTGCAAGCAGAATTTAAAGTGATGTATATAGATAAGTATACAAAGCTTTCAAGCATACTGCCTAAATATGATCTTGGAGTTAAGAACTGGTATGGTTATACAGCAGGAACAAAAACACTGACCAATAAGGCTGCTATGTGAACATGAGTAAAAAATGTAACTTTACGAAGGCAGGCATGAGAATTCAAGAAAAATCTCAAAATCAGGTGAAAACCATTTCCTAAGTAATGCTTGCCAAAGCCAAACAGAGACAAAAGATTTGATTGGCTGTAAAACAATAGAGCTACACTTTAATTGGTCAAGTCGAAATTTACATCAAACATAGATGACATGGTCTCAATAACAACTGTTTAAAAAATGATTTGCCAAAAATGCCGTACTTAAAAATTGTTTGACATAGTTATAACCCTACCCAGCAAGGCAGCAATGTTTGACATAGTTATAACCCTACACAGCAAGGCAGCAATGTTTGACATAGTTATAACCCTACCCAGCAAGGCAGCAATGTTTGACATAGTTATAACCCTACCCAGCAAGGCAGCAATGTTTGACATAGTTATAACCCTACCCAGCAAGGCAGCAATGTTTGACATAGTTATAACCCTACCCAGCAAGGCAGCAATGTTTGACATAGTTATAACCCTACACAGCAAGGCAGCAATGTTTGACATAGTTATAACCCTACCCAGCAAGGCAGCAATGTTTGACATAGTTATAACCCTACCCAGCAAGGCAGCAATATTTTGTTGGGTAGGTGATAAATTTCTTATTTTTTATGGTTTAGGTGTTAGCTGGTTTAGGTGTTAACTGGTGTTAATATGCAGCTAAAAGACGTTTCATTCAGACCCCTCAAAAGTTCTTTCAAGTAGGGGCCACTTTAACAGGTAGGTTGGGTTACGCTAAACAAACATTTTGCTTATAATAGCTTCAATCTGACAGCTTACTATTAGCAGACAGTTCAATCCACTGATCACCGATAGACATGAAATATGTCATTTCCATGGAAGAGCATTCTCTGTATAAGAAACACACGTAAGATCTGACATTTAATTCAACACCTACCTGTTCCCTAAGCTCCTCTAATGATAAATTTTTTGCTTTTTTCTTCTCCACTTTCTGATTACTGGACGATTTTATTTCATTATCTTTGTACGATGATGAATCCTTAACTTGTTTGTCTTTTTCTTTGTTAGAACTTCCATGTTTAGAAGAGGAGCTGTGAATTTTTCGGTCTTTGTTAGAACTGGTCTCTCTATCCTTGTGTGAACTTTTTACTCCATGTTTGGTAGACTTCGTCTCAGATGAAAGTTGTACGGAATGTTTTTTTGTCGACTGATCACTGCTTTTACCATTGACACGATCTCTTGATTCACTTTTGTGATTCTCACCTTTATGTGCACTGTAATCTGTTTTATATTTACTGGATTTGTGATGTTTATGTTTATGAACAATTTTATCCTTGCTGGTATCTGGACGGTCACTTACACTGTTGTCTTTGGTGTCCTTAACAGAATCGGAATCATCTGCATCACTATCCAGATCTTTCAACAAAGTGTCAATTTCCTTCTTTTTTGGAATTGTAAACTTTTTGCTTTCTTTTTCAGCTGAGATTTTATGACTGTGTTCATGCTTTCTCTCTTTGTGCTTCCTTTCAGCAAGTTCTGGAAAAGTGAAAAAAAACAGCTCTAAGTTGAAATTCTTTTTGTCTGGACATTTTTTAAGTTCACGTTACAATAAGTATTATTATAGATTTGCTCCGACTAGATTAAAAATATGTATATATATATAGATGGAATAAACCTTAAATGCTATACCACGATCAGAAAGAAAATGTCAACTACATGTATGTAATGTTTTAGAAGACGAATTTCATTTTATATTAGAATGTCCTTTATATCAAGTACATTTCGAACCAATTATTATGCAATAAATTTACATGTGATCATTATTATTCCATGTAAGTCCATGTTTGCAGTTTATTGCGGGTTAACATTATCTGTAATGTCCGTCCCCTTATGTATAATGTTATTTAGTGTGAATGAAAGTCATTTAAATCATCAAGTTAAGGTAAATATTTATGTTTGTGTACATAAACCACCTTTATTTTGTGTGGAGATGGACATTACAAAATGGATGGACATCAGAATATCAGGATTATTTCTCAAATCTTCAAATCATGCAACATATATTTCTACAAATTCCAGAAATCATACTTGATAGATGCTATGATAAAAATAGAAACAGAGGCAGACACAAGGCCAGTAAAGGTTGGACAAATTATGTAATATTATACAATAAACAATAATGTCCCCTGTGTGCACTATCTACATGTAATCTTATCCAGCCCCATAATCAGCATTTCACAGTCTGGCCCAGTGGGAGTCCAATATGCATCCAATCAGTACTTGCTGTCAACATCTGACTAATATATACAGCAACGTTGAGAAGTGTAAATTATTTTGATAGCCTTTAACTAAATGACCATTTATAAAATAAATGATCAGACTTGTGTTGAATGTTAGAAAATAGGTTTATTTATTTTTAAAAATCAACATACTTGTAGGTTTGATATTTAGGATTTTAAACCAGATATGTTACTCATTTCTATACTTACATCAATTGTAAACCCCCAATGCAATTGAAATAATGAAGAAATAAGAACTTTTCTGACATATACATTACTTTGAAAGAAATACTTGACAGAGAGCAACAAACACCGGTATATCACCTGTATTTAGATTTTTCATCAATATCAATTATTACCAAAATTAAGATATATTTCTCCATTCTTATGTTTATAGCAATACATGTTTTTAATCAATAATTATTGATTTCATAATTGATTTTGGTCATTTTTAGTTATACAAACTCAGCCTTATTACAAATTTATAAAGTAATGTCCGTCCTAAGCAAAGAAAAGTCCAAATACTTGATTGAATGCTGACATAAGTCAATTATTTTAGTTTAGAAAAATAATATTATGTTCCCTCAACATGCAGATAAATAGTTGATTTCATATATTTTTCACACATATAAATTGCAACTGATTAAAACCAGAATACGAGAAAGCGGTATTTCCATGAGAAAAAAATGTGGACCACTTCCAAATGATTGGTTGGAATAACATAATATAGCAAGAATTTTAGCTAAATAGTATAAGAGTTATTTCTTGGATAAATATGTGAAATAAATACATTTTAAGTTCTTACTTTGTGTTTCATCATGTTTTAGTGCCAGACTTTTCATTAACTTGTAATGTTTGTCCCCTCCCAGTCAAACTGATATTTAAAGGTAAAAATAACAAATACCAAACAAAAAGTTATCTTTTTATCAATGGGGCATATATCTGTTTGAGTTAATTTTAGATGGATTTAACAGGTGATGTGGTCTGCCGCACAGCTTAATCCACTGCATACATTTTTCCAAATTTGCCTTGGGTTTTGGAAAAGGTAAGAATTTCACGCCACCTATCAGTCTGGATAACTATTGTCACTATCACACAGCCAGTAGCTACACCTTTTCGGCATTGTCTTAGATCAATAATAAACACACAGTAATTTGCTTTCCAGAAAAATATCACTCTAAGACAAATTTGTTGACAACTTTAGCGCTTGTCTAACAAAATGGCGTCGATAAAACAATGCCGGAGGTGTGCGCGAATACTGCAACGCGATTGGCTAACGCGAGCGGTCAATCAATATCTGCAGAAAAGTAAATTGGGAAAATATGGTAAGTTCCAAAATTTGGAAAAATAAGAGCATGGATTTTTACTTATAAATGATTTAATTGCCTGCTTTTGCTGAATGTATTATTACTTTTCCCTCTTCTAAGGATGGTAAAAAAGTAAGTAAATTACTTTTTTGGGGGAAAATGGAGGTTTTTTGCTAGGGCAAACAGCCGAAATTCGGCAGTGAAATTGAACAAAACTAGAAATGTGTCCATAGGACACAGGTGTCCCCCATTGCAGCCTTTGTCACAAAAGCAAATGCTATCATTCTGCTCATAGTTTGGGAATGGGTATCAAAATTACAAAGTGAACAACTGTACTGATTATGGTGATACGACAAGGGCCATAACTTTGCACACACTGGGCGTAACCATACATGAAACCCCAGATGCACAACTATACAGGTTGGTGAACATTCCTATAAAATCTTATGACTCTAGCTCAAATTCTTTTGGAGATATGTGTGACACATGATTGCATACTCTGTAGGTTATATTTTAACTAAGTCAAGGGCCATAACTTTGCACTTACTGGGCACAGCCAAACATGAAACCCCAGGTGCACAACTACACATGCTGGTGAACATTCCTGTTAAGTTTTAGGACTCTGGCTCATATACTTTTGGAGATATGAGTGATGGACAAATCTATATGCCCCCCCCCCTTTCAGAGTGGGGGCATAAAAATCACTGTAGTCTTTGGCATATTCTGTCCGTAGCTACATTGTATTTTTGTATCTAACATGCACGCTTTCAGATAGAACTGACAGTCGAAGTTACTTCATGGGTAAATGCAAGTTTTAAAAATCATCCTACTACCTAGACGATAGTTTTGTCTAAAGCTCCACAACTCGTTGAAATCATTGCACTATGGTCAATGGTGGACAGTCAACAATATATTCAAATGAACAGACAGGAGTAAACACATTCACATGTCAAGAGGTTATATTTCTAAACTCTGCAAAACTGTGAACGGATTAAATTGTTGCCATCAGTCGATGGAAATTGAAATCTTCTGCATTAACCAGGGTTCTCACTAGAAATAGTAGAATTTGAAAACAGGAGTCCAAAAACATGTTTTTGGAAAAAGTTGCAGTCCTTCAGTGCAATTTTAAAGAAATTTTGCCAGAAATTGGAGTCCAAAGGAAAGAATAGGAGTCTAGTGAGAACCCTGATTAACAATTTGTGAACACATGACTTTACAATCAAACAGTGTCAAAACAGAATCACACATTTCAGACTAATTAATATATGGAAATATTGGAAGTTAGTGTTAACAAATATCACAATAAATATACTATACATGTAGTATCATTTTCCAACTGACAAAGCCCTGCCCAATTCTGGCAATGGGTGAATATAGCCCTAGTTACCTGTGGAGGCTGTGGAATTTTATTTGCAGTAATGTAACTATAACTCAAACAGTAGTAAATCAGGTAAAATGTCAATGAACATAATGTGACATTTGAATTAATTTAGCATGCAACTAATGCTACAACATATAACAGTAGATTAAATCAGTTTGTCCACTTAAAGGTGTCATGTGTACAGCAGTCATGGTAACCTGTTGCCTTACATTTGCGGACAATGATTAAAATAGCGACAATTGACGGACCATCCACTTATCACTGTAGACAACTTTTAGTAGTTCTCCAAGCTAAATTCTAAGATGTTATGTAACAATTAGAAGAATCTTTCCGAAATTACCTTTATCACGTCTTTTTTCATCTATTAATTTTTGTACAACTTTCGATCTAGGTTTTTCATGTTTTTCTTTTTTTGCAACAGACAGTTCCGTTTTGTAGCCACCAATTTCTTTCTGAAAATGAATAAACAAGATGATACCACATGAGTCTAGAGAGTACAATACAATACTTTATAGCAGTATTTCAAATATTATTTTGGGGTTGAAATGTTTGTTGGGTCGAAACATCCTGGGGTTGAGTCGCCTCGAGGTAGAAACGTCCGGTAAATTTTGTGGTCGAAACGTCTTGGGGTCGAAAAGACCGACATTCTTTTATCGAGGATAGTGTACATACAAATATTTAAAACAATTATAATATTGATATATGTTTTCCAGGGAAAAGTACTAAAAAAATGCTGTTAATGCCTAATAGAAATTCACCATTTCTTCTGCCGATTCATAAATTATATCGAAATGAATGAGACACAAAATGAGGGGACTCGCAGGCACAGTCTTAGTCCTCGTAAGAGGTTTGACAAAATACATAGATAGATAGACAGTCGACACAGAACTGTATGTAGTCAATAAATACCGATTTATTATGTCGTTCATTCTTCTGGGCAATAGATAAAAGTGTCGTGAAGTCCATCCTTAAATGACAAAATTTCTCGAAAATCAAGTCACGTCGATCAATTAACATCCATCCCACAGCCCAGTGATGTTGCAATCCCGTACAGAAGTTCACGCCTACGAACATTTACCGGTGTTGCGTGAGAATCGTTAGTCCTGAAAAAATAATTATACAGTGGTCTCCCTTTGTAGAGATTTAGGGAAATCGAATTACTTTTTAAAAATTTATTTAGATATTTCACAAGAATTGGGCTTAATCAATGACCATACAGCTATTGAGTGTGAGGTTAGCTAGCTGTTAAATCGATTTCAACCCCAGTGTTTTACTGACAGTTCCAAGGCTGAAAATCGCTGCGTGGTTATTATTTACAATAAATATATGTGTTTTAGATTTATGTTAATTTCCCTTTCTCCATGTGAAATTCTTTCTCTTGATATAGTGTTCATGTTATCCCCCCTTTCGGCCTAGCTATTGTTGCCAGCTGTCTTGACTTGTCCTGTGATTTATTCCATCCAATAACCCCCACCCAGATAGCAGAGAGTATCCGTAGTTGGGCCAACATTGGGTAATGGTCGTACGGTTGGCATGAGAAAGAAAATCATGAGACAGAAGTAATGACGTGGCCAAACATTGGTCCAACAGTATTTTTTCTCCTGATAAAAGTTGTATTGGCAGAAATGTTACCTAACAACCAAGAGTTTAGCTGCTAAAAAGTTGATAGTGATTCCACATTGGGCCAATATTTATCAACACGCGCATTTTTTAACATATTAAATTTTGATAAGTTTTTGTTTTTATGTATTGCCCACGGACCTATAAACCATGGATTGGAATCAGGCTGATAGTATATAGGTCCGTGATATTGCCTAAACAATTGAATTGATGTTTAATACATTAGTTAAATAATCATAAATTGCAAATAAAAATCTTCTGAATAAACAATATCGAAAACTTTATAAACAATGGCAGCATATTAATTAAAATGCGTATTGGTCCCAGATTTTACCAACTTGCACGTCGGTTAATTAGATTGAAATTCTTGCGTTCTACATGTACCCAACTACAGTACGAGCCTATAAATTGCAAAAAATAGGGGTTTACATGTATGAAATGTAGACTAATATATATTACCGAGAGGTTCAAATTACTGATTTGAACTTCTTCTAACCTTCCTATTATCTAAGATTCCTTTCTACGAGAATCAGGCGGTCATTTCTTCCCACGCCACGATGCTGTTAACTCGGAAAATATAGTGTACTTGATAACTTTCTGCTTCTTAAACTAATATTAGTATCTTTATTTAAAATGAAATTAATTAAGTTTATTAAGACATTTGGAAAGCAACGTTAATGAATATACATTTTTGTGCCACCTGTTAATGAAGTATGCATGTGCCTGAAGAAATAAAATTTTAAAACACTCGGTATCTTTGTATTTTTGTAAAAAGATTTATTGCTATGGGATATGTGACTGTATTAATTGTGCAGATACGGAAGTTTTGCAACTTACAGGGCAGCAGTCTATAGACATAGGGTTTCATCCAGCAGTACATGTAACAAGACACTAGTGTTGGATACCGCTTCCGGTGGCACCAACCACTACCTTCCAACTATATACCCCCAACAGATGTTTTTAACAAAATGTGGCGTTCCCTGTAGCAAATTATTATCTCGTTTTACATGTATGAAACAGACAGAACAACGTCAGTTACGATGTTTATAACTCTACTGAATATGTGCTTACTATTAATGTATTGCATGTCTGTTAAAACATGCATGTATTCGCCTAAACTAATCCGTCTTATATCTCCTATGCTGTGCGAGAATTAAGCATTTTGTATACTGCAACCTTTACGCAGCAATTAAGTTCGAGTTCTGTGTCATTCGTGTTTTATTATTGTGAATACTTGACTATAAACCAAGTTCTCTAATGAGACAAACACAAATGTGTTGTTGTACTTTTATTTAAAAACAAGAAGTGGAGAAAATAATATAGCATCTATATATTAACAGAATGAGCATGCGCAATGGTACAACAGAAATCTATAGTCTGTATCAAATAAGTATTAACAGGTAATACAACAATTCGCGCGCTGCTTGAAAAAATGGAGAAGTCGAGCAGGAAATGTCACATAGTAAGTGCAAAACCAACCCAAAGGCAAAAGGAGACACGAAGACATATACAACTATGTAAACAGGTACACAGGCAAAATGGACACAAGACAAAACATAAATGGAGGGTGAAAATAGGAGTAACGCCTTGGAACTCTCAGTGGCATAACACCAAAAGTTTCTTCAGGCTGGTATGCCTTGGAAGGTTCTGATTTGTGAATGTGGACATCTGTGCTCCACATATTTTCACTTTTAAATAGGTATGCCATCCCACTCTTGCTCTTGCATTAGAAACAAAGGTCAGGTGGGACGTTTTCTGGAAACGACGTCACTTTTAAAAGAGGTTGGAAATCATACAGTTGCGCTCATTTTTCTCAGTTTTCTGAAACTGAAATTTCAAAAAATAAAACCCACCTGTCGTAAATGAGTTCCGGTCTGAATTATTCCGACGGCTCGGGCGCGTTCTTCTCCAGTCATTCTCACCATGTTTTGTGTTTTTCAAAAAGGATTTTCATCAGCAATGACAAAAGTGTACACGAACACGTGCAAATATGTGTCCATGCCCCGCACGTGCAAAACGTGCTATAAACGTCAATTGATACGCGTAATACGATTAATTTCATAGCGAGCCGGCTAAAAAAATCAATAATTCGCTGCATTACATGTTCAAATATCGGTATGTGAAATTTTGTGTTAGAAAAATAATAATACAATATAAACTGACCGATTAGGAATTTTGTTGAGTGTACACTGAAAGAATAGCACAGGGGAAGGGAAATATAACATACATTTAGAACAGAAATAATAACCATACAGCGAATTACAGCCGTGAAACTGTCAGTAAAAATGCTAGGACTTTAAATCGATTTAACAGCTAGCCAACCTCACACTCAATCGCTATATTGTTTTTGAAAGACCTTTGTGTATCAAAATTGGACCCGTATACAGTTTCTATACGTCCGCAGAGTGCCGCAAAACTGGCTTAATCGATTTGCGTTCTTCTATGCATTAGAATTAACGCTCGCCCTATTCATACCTGTCAATCTGACGTGTAAGTGCTTTATGGTGTCATTTATTCGTGTTCCTGCCTATTGTATTATCATATTGGATTTTTTACATTTGTGATGCATTCCGTGTTTTTACCTTCATTGATTTCTTGTCGTATAATGCCGTCTACTGTTTTATTGAATGTATCGAGTGTCCCTTGTTCGGATAAGATTCTATTCGGATACATCAGAAAATGTATGCAATTTAGTGTTTGATGAACTATCATCCAGACTGATCAAGTCTTATGCAAATGACAGCATGTGTAGTGGTGTTGGATCAGACGGATGCCCTGTTATCTCAGTCAGTAGAGTTCTGTATTGGTGTTTAGGGGGGTCGTGGGTTCAAGCCCCACATCTGGCACACTTTTCCCCTTGATTTGCTTGAATGGTGGCAGCAGAGTTGAGCCCATAGGGTCGAGCCTCAAATGCAGGAAGGGGGAGGACTGTAGTGGTGTGGGGTTAGACGGCCGTCTGGTTGGCTCAGTTGGTAGAGCTCCACACTAGTGTTTAGGGGGTCGTGGGTTCGAGCCCCACATCGGGCGCACTTTTTCCCCTTGATTTACTAGTAACCAGGGTACCGTTTTACTAACATACTAACATTACGTAAGTCAAAGATTTTCGTAAGTTTTTGCATACGTACAAAATTTCTACGTAAATGCGTTTCACTTATATTTGCGTACGTCTGTTTTTGATGTAAATTTCAACATGTTCTAGTTTAAGTGTTGTGAATTTAAGACCTGGATTGCTTCTTGTTATCTAAAAGCACATACATATCTTAGTCAAGTTAGTTTCTTAAATTTGTATGATAAAACAGACATCATTCAGTCCATAACATTTTTTGTTCACATGTAATATCAACAATCATTATCTGAACATATCAAATATATAGTCTTCAATAAAGTGAGCCCTGTGCATTTATAGGACTACAACTTAAAGATTGAGCCAAATGTAATTGTAGAATCAATGTGGCAACTTACTGGTGTATCCAGAACAGAAGAATGGATTCAGGACTCAAAATACTGAGATCCCTGTCTACCCTTGTTCTGCTTTATGATGCATTATGAAAATGTATTCAAATTATCAAGTTATTCAACACGCTCATTATTATTATTTAAGTTTACCTGATGAAGGTGAAATATGTACACTTGTTGCTTATACAGGGATTTCACTGAAGCAGAAATCTTGAGTCCCTGACTCCCTTTTCTTTCTAGGGACTCCCATTTGTAACTTACTGTGCATCCCTGGGACCCCTAATATAAATTTTTGTCAAGTATAAAGTGCATTATATCTGGGACACTACACATTTTCTAAGAACCCCCAATTTGAAGGACTCCTAGCTGAAAAATCCTAGGGAAAACCCTGTTATACATGCTGTAACAACTGAAATATCCATTGCTCAATAATTTATTAATATAATGATTGGTTATGTTTGTTATTTGATTCCTTCATAGTGATGATACAATAAGCCAGTAAATGTGACCATGGATATGTTTAATAAACTGAAGAGTGCCGTGTCTAGTGCATTACCTGGAAATCCTATGTCCAAGGATTTTGAAGTTTATGATCAGATAGCAACAGCAGGTCCTGGTCTTTTATGGAAGGTGTACAATGGAACTAAGAAAACAACAAAACAGGTATTGTACGCTCCTGTAGATCAGTTCTTGTATCTTTATTGGGATGTGATTGCCATTTATGTGTGCCATTTCCTTGCCTTTTATTAAGGACACTTTTACCTGTTTTAAAACATTAGATATGGGGCACAAAGGGATTCTTTTGTTGGATTTTGATAAATGTGCTGTAATCTGCATAATGATTGATCTGTTAATATTCAAAGATGCAACCATATTTATATATATATTTCTTGATGTAGTTTTGTTTATTCCTGTATACAGCTGTATTTATCTGTTCCAGGATGCAGCTATATTTGTTTTTGAAAAGAAGAGTATTGAACGATATTCCCGGCGTGACAAAGAGATTATTGTTGAAACATTGAAACGTGGCGTGTCTCAACTCACTCGTCTTAGACATCCAAAAATATTGTCTGTAATACAGCCATTAGAAGAGTCAAGGTGAAGATAAAAAAATACATGAAAGTTCTTGGAGATTTGCTCTTACTTCCCTTCTGATAGACTGAACCTATGAATTAATTTCTCTTGATAACTTTTTTAAGTTTGACTTTGATTTGTTGAAAAAAGTGTTTTCCAGGAAATAAGTGACTGGGTTTGAACTTTCTATACATAAAACATGGTCTGTACAACAGTTGCTGTCTTTCATTGATTCCTACTTGGCTGTTATAAAGTTTGCTACCTATAACTTCTTTCATTAAGAGAATATTTGACCTTAGGTTGGCAGAATGCACCATTTCAATTGGTCAATTTAACAACTGAGGTCAGAAACATCCAATCAGATACAAGTCGTCGAGTTTTTAGGCTGGTCTCCGAACTTAGTTTTTTAACCTTACACCTTGGGTTTAGTGGGTTTGGGGATAGGATTAGCCATAAAGCTGCGGTTACAATATTGAAACTCCGCAGTTATAACAGTGTATTACTTTATCCCATGTATCAAGTGCATTAATTCACAACTTCATCCAGTGCAACATTTGGTTATTTTCTTTTTCAGAGAAAGTTTAGCGTTTGCCACAGAACCTGTTTTTTCCAGTTTAGCAAATCTACTTGGTAACCATGACAACATTCCAGAAAATATCGTTAAACAGCTTAAAGAACACTCACTTTATGATATAGAAATAAAATATGGACTTTTGCAAGTAAGTTATGAAAATATTGGTAATATTCAAAGCAAAATTGTTCTATTACACCGTCCGATAATTTTTTTCTTGCTTGATAAAAACTTAGCTCCCAGAAATATTATGGTAAGTGTAAAGGTGTAGATTTGATGATCCAACGTCGGCTCTTTGAATTATTCCTACCATTTTGTACATGACCAATATGTCTCGGAGTGTTGCACACATACTTCATGAAGTTCATGACATCAGAAACAAAACTACTTGGGTCTGTGGTTATAACACTGAACTCCAGGACATTGCTTGAAACTCAAGCATCTGATTGGTTGTTTCTGAGTTCAAGTGTTTAGATTAACCAATGGTAAGGCTGAATTTTGAGATTGATCTCCAATCTTATGGACTCATACTCAATTCTGACTGTTTTGTATATTTTTTCATAAGATGTTTGATTTGAAATAATTCCATGGATAACTCAGGAATCTATGTAACACATTCTTACAGATAACCGAAGGTGTACAGTTCCTACACAATGATGTGAAACTTTTTCATAACAATTTATGGCTTGGAAGTATTATAGTGAACAAATGTGGTTCCTGGAAGTTGGCTGGATTTGATTTTTGTGTCCCAAACCAGAACTCACCGCAACAGGCTGTAAGTTTTATATGTTCACAATCATGTTTATTTAATTTTATTATGCTTGGTCATATTTTTATTTGTCCGTATACCTACCTATTTTCAATGTTTGTGTTGCATAATGTTGTAAACATGAATATATCATAGAGGCTCACAGGGAAGACTGGGCTTGCCCAACTGTGTCACCTCTTTAAATAAAGTTGTAATTATTATAATAGTTATCATTATTATATGTTTTAGTCCATATATATTCTGTACAGGTTATTCATATATGTATGCATTTCATAAAATCAGATTGTGCATTTTTGGCTCACCACTACTGTGGTCAGTTCAAGGCTTATAGTGTAGTGTAGTGGTTAGCATACGGACCGGAGACCCGGGTTCAAATCCCGGTAGCGCCACTTACCGAGTTTTCGTGTTCCTCAAAACATGATTTTATTTAAAACTATTTCTTCTTTAATCAACTTGGACAATTACATTCTATACTTACATGATTGGTCCATTAAATGTGTTTTCACTGTTGTTTGATCTATTTCAGCCCCTGTTTCCATACAAGAGATGGGAACCTGATGTTCCCCCTTGCGTACAACAACATCTAGATTACTTGGCACCAGAGTATGCAATCAGTGAATCATGTAGTCTTGCCTCGGACATGTTTTCTATTGGAGTATTGATGTACACAATCTTCAATAACGGGAAGCCATTGTACGAATGTAAAGAACAGTTTAGTTCATTCAGAAAAAATGCGGAAGAAGTAAGATTTGTTAAAGCACATGTTGATCATGATATATTTCATGTACTTTCAGGGTTAAATCTTTGCTATGAACAACTTGACTGATGAAACTGTTGCTCAATTTTAATAAACTTTCAATATTATCAAATGAAGCTTTCTTCAGTTTATCTTAATAATGTCAACTTCCTGTATTTTCATCAGGTAGAAGTCACTAATATATTGATTGTTGTGAAAAACTGAAATATTTTCTCTTCAGAAGTGTTTGTGTTTAATAGATTGAAACAGACAGAAAGCTGCAACAGTATATGATTGAAGCAGACTTTATGCTGCAGCAGTATATGATTGAAGCAGACTTTATGCTGCAGCAGTATATGATTGAAGCAGACTTTATGCTGCAGCAGTATATGATTGAAGCAGACTTTATGTTGACATAAGTTGGGTTATATAGTGTCAATAATGTGTTATTACAGTTAATGATAGTCACAAGCTTATAAATGTTGTTGATATAGTTGTCTCCCTTAGTTTTTCATTTGTTTACATTTAACAGTTCTGTTGTACCAGTCCGTAATAAACTTCAGCGTGAAATGAATATCTGTTTTCTGGAAATACTTAATATACAACTGCATTTTTTTACTGCTACAAAATCTTAAGTTCAGAATCCGTGATCTCTGTTTCCTACATAAATGTTCTGAAAACTTATTCAAGAAAGGAACTTTAGAGGACAAACACTGACTGTTTATGCTGTTTTATGTTCTGGTGATAATGTGTCCTATCTTTTGTTTTAAAGCTAAGGAAGTGGAGAGGTCAGTTGCTTGGAAAGATTCCATCTGACTTGCAAGAAATTGTGAAGTTATTGTTGAATACAGAGCCAACTGTGAGACCTGATGCGGATCAGTTAACTAAGGTCAGTCCATTGAAACATACAGCTTTTGTGAGTTGGTGTAAACTAGTGTCTTAGGTTAACTATTAAACCATAATTCTGACATGATTGGTCATGTGTAGACATTCATTTGTAGACAGTCAAAATAAATATTTTTATCTGCCCCTTCTGTCTGAATATGCTGGATGTAGGGAGCTCTGCCCCTCCTGGCTGAATATGCTGGATGTAGGGAGCTCTGCCCCTCCTGGCTGGATGTAGGGAGCTCGGTCCCTCCTGGCTGGATGTAGGGAGCTCGGTCCCTCCGGGTTGAATATGCTGGATGTAGGGAGCTCGGTCCCTCCTGGCTGAATATGCTTGATGTAAGGAGCTCGGTCCCTCCTGGCGAATATTCTGGATGTAGGGAGCTATGCCCCTCCTGGCTGAATGTAGAGAGCTCTGCCCCTCCTGGCTGGATATAGGGAGTTCTGCCCCTCCTGGCTGGATATAGGGAGCTCCGCCCCTCCTGGCTGGATATAGGGAGCTCTGCCCCTCCTGGCTGGATATAGGGAGCTCTGCCCCTCCTGGCTGGATATAGGGAGCTCTGCCCCTCCTGGCTGGATATAGGGAGCTCGGCCCCTCCTGGCTGGATATAGGGAGCTCTGCCCCTCCTGGCTGGATATAGGGAGCTCTGCCCCTCCTGGCTGAATATGCTGGATGTAGGGAGCTCTGCCCCTCCTGGCTGGATGTAGGGAGCTCGGTCCCTCCTGGCTGGATGTAGGGAGCTCGGTCCCTCCGGGCTGAATATGCTGGATGTAGGGAGCTCGGTCCCTCCTGGCTGAATATGCTGGATGTAAGGAGCTCGGTCCCTCCTGGCTGAATATGCTGGATGTAGGGAGCTATGCCCCTCCGGGCTGAATATTCTGGATGTAGGGAGCTATGCCCCTCCTGGCTGAATGTAGAGAGCTCTGCCCCTCCTGGCTGGATATAGGGAGTTCTGCCCCTCCTGGCTGGATATAGGGAGCTCGGCCCCTCCTGGCTGAATATGCTGGATATAGGGAGCTCGGCCCTCATGGAGCAATATCTGTCAGCTTTATAAGGGCTGTCATTGATACAAATTTTTTCATATTGATGATATTGTTATATTGAATGACAAATATCAACAATATATCGATTTTATTCTTAAATTCCTTTAATAGACTATTAATTAGGGATGTCAACGAATAGCAAATCAGGTATTCGAATATTCGTTGAGCCTTTCGAACGAATATTCGATCATCACAACTTAGACAATTTAAAAAAAATCATATTTCCTTACGTGCTGCGTGTATTCTACTTTCGTTTTCACTGGAAGTTAAGACTCTGACGAATGAAGTTATTGCAGCAAATAGATCATCATCTGAATGTGAATATTCATGTTTATGAATATCTTGATGAAGTGTCGAGACTAAAATCATTTGTCTTCACAAAGTTGTCTTCTAAGTGTATGCATCGCCACGCTATTTTTGAATATTGAGTACTTGATTTTAAAAGCGAGTCATTAACTGAAGTACCTGTCACTGGTTTTAACTTCCTACTTTTTACACCTTTCGTCAACAACAAAATTACCGACGATTGACACCTATTTTCTTCTATTTGACACTATGGACTATAAAATGGTTGCAAACGGTCAGTAATTAACGGATTATCGAAAGAGACAAACCGTCATCACCCCAACGATATACATTTATATAAGCACCCCCAAATATACACAATGACACTTTTAGCGCGTATATTTCAACAACAACAACAACCTTTATTACTCTCTTACACAAATCGGTGTCGGTAAATAAATCGACAAACAAACGACAATTTTTATTTTTTCATTAACTTTTTATTAAGTATATTTTTCCGAATATTCGAATATTGAAACAGGATTCGAATATTCGTTGACATCCCTACTATTAATTGATTTTTCTGTATGTTTATTAGTGTATGACCTAAATAATTATATGTTCAACTTGTATTTTATGAAAATAAGATGCCATATTATATTGCCGACATTTGGAATGCTCCATCCACTATAGCACTGTAAAAATGCTACCAACTACAGAGTGACGTTACGCTATTTTGGCACATGTTTAGACTGTACCCATTCAACTGTGGTTTATGCCATAATATAAATATTGGTAAATGTATATCGGATATTGTTTGACAGAAAAAATTGTTGATATTGATTGTATCAATGACAGACCTAGCTCTATTTGTATGATAAATGATTTTGATGTAACTTAACACAAATGTCACTTGTATTATAAGTGTTAACATTACATACACATATACATGTAGATGTACATATATGAACTATTATATTTGCAGATCACTTTCTTTGAAGATGTTGGGCCAGTGACGTTACAATACATGGATTCACTCTTCCAGCAAGACAATCTCCAAAAATCCAAATTCTTCAAAGGTCTGCCAAAGATTATAGCAAAATTTCCAAAGGTATGAATGTACATAAACTGATTAATACCTTACTGGCAGCTTATAAGTCAATGTCAGTATTTGTCCATATCATACATCACACTAGATGTTACCATTTTATGGCCAAATTACCTATAATTCAAAGAAAGATTGACCCTTCAGCCAGAATCCTTTGGGACAAAAGGTGTTTTTTTGAAATTCCAGGAATCAACTCATGGGTCAAATGGAACCCCTGATTACACAAATTGTTATCAAAATATTTAATGATATTATGTGCTGACTATATTACTGAGGATTTCATAAGGGAAGTGTTCTGTTAATTGTTACCATGACAACAAAATATGAACCCATACATACGTGACACGGCCATAAAGATTATATAATGAGTTGTTTATTCAAGTTTCACACGTTTCTATTGTATTCAGATAGGACAATTGCCAATAAAATTGTTAATTGGCGACTCTTTTAAAGGGATGACCCCCAGATTACGAGTTAAATCGCAGAATATTGCTATTAATAGCTTATAATATGGATGAAGACATGACATGATATTAGCAATATAGCAGTGATACGGTGGTGTCGGTTCTTAATTTTAAGCCCGGTTATGTTACCAACTGGTCGTATTTTTTTGTATTTTCATCTGTTACTCGTCCATAAGTCGACCAGTGACTTTTGGTGATTTTTTTAAGTAAAAAATCTGTGACTTATGGCCAAGTATATACGGTATTTAATTAGTTGCTTTCAACTTGATGTTGGTCAACTCATAAATATTGATATTTCATGCATTTCACTGAAATGTTAAGTGCAAATGTTTATTTTGTAACATTTTTATTTCATAGAGAGTGAACCTGCAAAGAATATTACCATCATTATTGACGGAGTGTGTTAATCCTGATATGATACCATTTGTACTGCCAAATATTCTACAAATTGCTGAACAGTCGTCTGACAAGGAATATGTAACCTATATACTACCAGAACTTATCCCAATGTTTAAAATTACTTCACCAGTTCAGGTATTTGAGTGTTTTATGTTATAAGAGCTCTAGAACTGCTAAATGTCCTACTGATTCAGGGGTCAACATTTTATGTTATAAGAGCTCTAGAACTGCTAAATGTCCTACTGATTCAGGGCTCAACATTTTATGTTATAAGAGCTCTAGAACTGCTAAATGTCCTACTGATTCAGGGCTCAACATTTTATGTTATAAGAGCTCTAGAACTGCTAAATGTCCTACTGATTCAGGGGTCAACATTTTATGTTATAAGAGCTCTAGAACTGCTAAATGTCCTACTGATTCAGGGCTCAACATTTTATGTTATAAGAGCTCTAGAACTGCTAAATGTCTTACTGATTCAGGGGTCAACATTTTATGTTATAAGAGCTCTAGAACTGCTAAATGTCCTACTGATTCAGGGCTCAACATTTTATGTTATAAGAGCTCTAGAACTGCTAAATGTCCTACTGATTCAGGGGTCAACATTTTATGTTATAAGAGCTCTAGAACTGCTAAATGTCCTACTGATTCATGGGTCAACATTTTATATTATAAGAGCTCTAGAACTGCTAAATGTCCTACTGATTCAGGGCTCAACATTTTATTCCACCTATTAGGAGTATATTAGATATTATCACAATACAAGCAATTCTATCTTGGTTGGAGGGAAAATGTCCTGTCAACTACGTAATTGAAGGACAAATGTCATGCATTGATGGCGAGTAGATGTCTTGTCTACCAATGGGATGGGGGTGACTGTCCTTTCTACAATTTGGATTAAGAATAAGTATCCTGTCAAGCATGTTCTGTTTATTGAAATATGCAGCTTTTTGCTCTGTAATGAATTACATTCAGATCAATGTACTTTAACGTGGCTAAACCTGTTTTACAGATCCTGTTGATGTTTATGCAGAATATGAGTCTTCTATTAAAGAAGACGCCAGCACCGGAGATCAAAAGTCATGTATTACCTATGCTACATAGAGGTCTGGAATCCAATAACTCACAGATACAGGTTATTATCTTGTTACGATACCAAATATTCTGTCACATTGTCAGAGAGACGTGTTTGTGTCTGGCTAGGGGAAATAACTTGCTGTGTGGCTTGGAAAACTGAACAGAACATTTGAGAAATCACTACATTTAATGTTAATAATCTCGATTTCTTGTGTAGAAGATCCCTTGGTAAACTTCGATATAAATGCATCGATTTTATCAAGAGGTTAGTTATTAATCTTATCCAATTTGCCTTGCAGTATGGTTATCTATTACACAAGTCTTATATCATATTTGTGTACATGTGAACAGTGTAAAATATCAGTGCATCACTCACAAGACTCCTAGCTTAAGCTTGATAATGTATGTGGACGTCAGTTAATCACTGGCTGAGTTTAGCTGAAACTCTTGTTATCTCGACACTACATGTCTGGCAATGCTTACTGTACTTGCTTAATGATATATAACTACCAAAGTTTACTATTAGAACCAACCAATCAGGTTCCATTATATTTCAAGAATAATAAATAACTATCAGACTATTTGAATGAAGCCTTGCTATTGGACAATTTCAATACTGCTTTAAGAACCAACCAATTAGATTGCATAATATTTCAGGAGCATCAGACTATTTGAATGCAGCCTTGCTATTGGTCAATTTTAAGACTGATATAAGAACCAACCAATCAGATTTAATTATATTTCAGGAGTTATGTTTGAGTATTATCCCAACATTTGCTGATCTTGTTGACTATACATCATTGAAGAACTCCATTGTACCTAGAATAAAGAATTTGTGTTTAGCTACCAATGTTGTGACAGTAAGTAGAGTAGAATACAGCCATTGATTGGTCAACATAAACACTGCTACTAGAACCTTCTTATCAGATTCATGAGTTTTGAGAATTGTCTTCAACATAATAGACATAAGCTTTAAAAATGCTTGATAATTTTATGAATGTGAAAACATTATTTTTCACAACTTTGTAGTGAGTGATTTTGATCTGTCTTGCAATGTTGTCAACGGCCGGAGCTGTGTTTGCAGACACATTTTGCATTAGTATAACAGCCGAGAGCTGTGTTTGCAGACACATTTTGCATTAGTATAACGGCCGGGAGCTGTGTTTGCAGACACATTTTGCATTAGTATAACGGCCGGGAGCTGTGTTTGCAGACACATTTTGCATTAGTATAACGGCCGGGAGCTGTGTTTTCAGACACATTTTGCATTAGTATAACGGCCGGGAGCTGTGTTTGCAGACACATTTTGCATTAGTATAACGGCCGGGAGCTGTGTATGCAGACACATTTTGCATTAGCATAACGGCCGGGAGCTGTGTTTGCAGACACATTTTGCATTAGTATAACGGCCGAGAGCTGTGTTTGCAGACACATTTTGCATTAGTATAACGGCCGGGAGCTGTGTTTGCAGACACATTTTGCATTAGTATAACGGCCGGGAGCTGTGTTTGCAGACACATTTTGCTTTCAAATTACATTGACTGATACTATTTGGTCAATCTTGCCAAATGTTACATAAATGGTACTAGCATGGTTCTATAACAAACTTCCTTTAATGAAACAATGACGATCATGACGGCTAAACTTTAAAAATCTGCATCGAAATTCTGGAAAAAAATACAAATACTGCATAAGTGGATATATAGGAAAAACAGTATTTATTTAAATAACTACCCCATATATCATACAATAGTATGTACATGTATATTGTTTACCTCTTACATGTTATGTATGTTTCAAAAAATGAATAAACTTCATAGATAGTTTATTCAGAAATATTAGGCATACTGCCCATAATTTCACATAAACAATGCAAATATATATACAAAAAAAGGAAATATTATACATTGGTCAATGGTAATTTGACATGCAATAGTATGATTGATTAACATAATATAAATCTTAATATGGTACTTACTACATTATCATTGATACTATGTGAAAAACAATAGAATAGTGAGGAGAAAAAACAATTAAATTGCTTATTACTAATACAACTGATTTCTTAAGTTAAAAGCTTAATGGATAAACAATGACAGATTTTTAACATCATTCTTATTGTCTGAGCTTAATAATTCAACAAATTCTGGTATATTGTATTTTTTTAGTTTTGCAAGTTGAAATGTTTGTGAATCATCAACACGAGTATTGTTACATGTAATTGATAAGATTGAAAAAAATGTAATTCTTGGAATGAAAAAAGTTATGCTGGCTGATATTTTCGCAACTTTCTTGAAATCATAAAATTCAGAATGTCTTGATCGACCAGATGCCTGTTATATAAACCTTTTTACACAGACATAAATATGTTTGACATGTTTCCATAAATATGTTTGTACGATGTACTAGTCTCAAGACAATGTTTTACTCTGAAGATCAATATTTAATTAACTTTTTTTCCAAAATATATAAAACCAGTGGTTGTAACTCTTGTGTGTATTTTTGGTCAAACTGTGTTAGGAAGCCTCAAGATATTGTTTCAGGTTCGTGTTAACTGCTTATTGTGTATAGGAAAACTTTTAGAAGCCATGGACAAGTGGTTTGTATTGGATGAAGTATTACCTATGTTACCTCAAGTGCCATCGAGAGAACCTGCTGTACTGATGAGTATACTGGGTAAGTCTTGCTTTGCTAGTACCTCATAGGTGAGTTGTTAGTTTATATGTCTGTTTTTGGTGGGATGGTTTAGGTCCATGGCCTGGTTCCCTAAATTGTGTTGTATGGAAAACCTCCATGTAGCTGTGTGTCCACTTTGAGTGTGGGAGGTTGTTGGTTCGATCCTTGGCCGCATCATACCACGGACACAAACATGGTACTGCTAGCTTCCTTGTTAGCTACTCAGTATATAGATGATAGTAGGACCACATTTGGATTTACCGGTCATTATCTATGTTAACATCTCCAAGGTTTCACACTACAGTTCTGTAACTGTTTGATTACCAAGACAGAGAAAGTGTCGCACCAAACCCAGGATATGGTCTTAAAATAGTTTCACCTTGTAGTGTTAGAAAAAGGGAAGAAAGACTTTATCCCAATTTAGTACATAGTTACAGTAAACGTATTCAAGTTGTGGAGCTGTTGGGTAATGAAAACACTTTATAGAGTGTTGTGTTCCTGTTTTAAATCTCCATTGTATTTGTTGGTTTCACTTGTTAAAATGTCATTGTATTAATATCATAGGTATTTTTTTTCAGGAATATACAAAGTGGCTTTGACTCACGCTAAGTTGGGAATCACCAAAGACATTCTAGCCAGCAAAGTCGTTCCATTTCTTGTGACTATATCTATAGAACATACACTAAATCTCAGTCAGGTAACACACATTATTGTATCATGTATGGATAGGAATACTTACTGTATGTCAATTGGATTTTAATTCTTGCTGCAATATAATGTATATAGTTTTGGATGCAGCTGTCAGTTTGACATTACCTCAATCTCATTGAAATCAGCCCCTAACTTTGACTTTCCGCAGTAAGGATCTGACTACACTCCGTAAGAGGTCACGTTCATATAACCTCTCTAAAAATAGATATGTGTAACCAGGTGCTTGTTTGTGGTCCAATGAAATTTCTCCTTACAAACCCGTTTTCGTTTTCTTCATAAAATGGCTTTATCGTTTATTCGGAGTTTCTGGTTATACTCGTTTTTACGTTCTTCCTGCCGCTTACGGTTATAAATATTTCCAAAAACGAAACACCTCACAAACAACACCGATCAACCAAAGAATGTTGCCAGGTAGGAGTTGCGGTTGTGTCCAAGGGCGCAGCCATATTGAAATTGACGAAAATACGTAATCAGAACGTCTTGGTGATCTACGCTCAAATAGAATTTACGGAGCTCGTCGGAGATCAATGAATATTCATAACTCTATACCAAAGCATTTTGCAGCCGACGATTTGATTTGCTTCTCAAAGGTCACAAGAACGTGACCTGTATTGTGAAGTCATCAGAACCAGTTAGCGTATAGTATAGGAGCGTGCTACTCGAGCTGATTTTAATGAGATTGACATTACCTTGAACCTATCATGCACAAACATTTTGACATTGAATTAAATTTACAACATTTGACTGTCACCTACATGAGATTTGTCTATTAGTATGACAACTACTTGACTTAGGCTTGAATTATGTTTCAGCTGAAAGTATGTGTTACACAAGTATATTTTTATTCTATTCTGGATTCTTGACCAAACCAATATGGCAATCAAACATCATTAGTTTTGTTATTCTGTGAAATTGTAAATTTCTAATTCTTGAAAAGGCCGTGAAGCTGAAATATTGATTATGAGTGATAATTTATGTGAATTATATGTTGTTGCTAACATCTTTTTCATATTTGATAAAAACTCCTGTTACCATAACTACTACAGATCACGAATTACTTGTCAAAATACACCTGCATGTTTTCCTTTGTTTAATGATAACAAGAATCATTGTACAGTAAAACCTCTCTTTAACAACACCTCAGTAATAAGACCACCTCAGTAATAACAACACCTCAGTGATAAGACCACCTCAGTAATAACAACACCTCAGTAATAAGACCACCTCAGTAATAACAACACCTCAGTAATAAGACCACCTCAGTAATAACAACACCTCAGTAATAAGACCACCTCAGTAATAACACCACCTCAGTAATAACACCACCTCAGTAATAACACCACCTCAGTAATAACAACACCTCAGTAATAACAACACCTCAGTAATAACACCACCTCAGTAATAACACCACCTCAGTAATAACACCACCTCAGTAATAACACCACCTCAGTAATAACACCACCTCAGTAATAACACCACCTCAGTAATAACACCACCTCAGTAATAACACCACCTCAGTAATAACACCACCTCAGTAATAACAACACCTCAGTAATAACAACACCTCAGTAATAACAACACCTCAGTAACACACCACCTCAGTAATAACACCACCTCAGTAATAACACCACCTCAGTAATAACAACACCTCAGTAATAACAACACCTCAGTAATAACAACACCTCAGTTATAACAACACCTCAGTAATAAGACCACTACAAAATTGAGAACACAATTTTCAAGTCCATTTTCACTGTTTTGCTCTTTAGTTAACCTCAGTATTAAGATCACTTTAATAAAAATACCAGTTTTTAGGATCCCAAGGGTGGTCTTATTATTGAGGCTTTACTGTAATAGTGATAGTAATACTAAAACAATGACATTTTCTTGTATTATTTCAGTTTTCTGCTTACATGAAATTGATACGAGAAATGTTAGACAAGGTGGAATGTGAACATCTCAGTAAACTGGAACAGCTTGAACAGATGAAACAAGAACATAAGTATGTGGTCTATATGTGGTCTATATGTGGTCTACATGTGGTCTTTATGTGGTCTATATGTGGTCTATACGTGGTCTACATGTGGTCTATATGTGGTCTATATGTGGTCTACATGTGGTCTACATGTGGTCTTTATGTGGTCTATACGTGGTCTACATGTGGTCTATATGTGGTCTACATGTGGTCTATATGTGGTCTACATGTGGTCTACATGTGGTCTATATGTGGTCTACATGTGGTCTACATGTGGTCTACATGTGGTCTTTATGTGGTCTATACGTGGTCTACATGTGGTCTATATGTGGTCTACATGTGGTCTATATGTGGTCTACATGTGGTCTACATGTGGTCTATATGTGGTCTACATGTGGTCTACATGTGGTCTATATGTGGTCTTTATGTGGTCTATACGTGGTCTACATGTGGTCTATATGTGGTCTACATGTGGTCTATATGTGGTCTACATGTGGTCTACATGTGGTCTTTATGTGGTCTATACATGGTCTACATGTGGTCTATATGTGGTCTACATGTGGTCTATATGTGGTCTACATGTGGTCTATATGTGTAACACTCACAACTCGCTCATTCGAATTCATTGAGTCTGAAGTTATATTTCATATAATACATGTTTTCTAAAAGCACATTTGAATTTGACGTGCCTAAGAAGATACATCGTGAATTGATATTTATTTTTCGGATAATACAAAGTATTCGATTAGAGAGTTGTCAAATAAACAAGGTCCAAATGTAGTTGTATTTGTTATAGAGGATATTTGTATGTTTCAATCAAAGTTATTTCACTGAGTGGGCAGCGGATATTTTCACAAGTGGTGTAGCCACGAGAGAAAATACAAGTCAGATGCTCACAAAGTAAACAGTAACCATAAACTAGCTGGTTGCTCACCGACCAGCCATGTCAGATCAGATCCGTAGTGGAATTTTACCTTCAACCTTGGGAGACAGTGTACGTTATAGTTTTATTGTACTATAGTTTGCATTTATCAATGAATGCATTTGTTGAAATATGACTGCAGTAAACAAAATTGTTTACTTTCGGTTGTCCACTGTGATGTATGATCATATTGTTATTGATGTAGATGCTGTACCACTCAGTTTCTCAGTAAGTTATTTTTTTTTTAAATTTTTAGAAGTATGGAAATTACAAAGATTACAGAAACAGATGAAAAAACTTTGATTAGTGGAATAGATGACAAGCCTAAAACAATGGTGAGTTGTTCTAGAATTATGTACCATGGTGAGTTGTTCTATACTTGCATACCATGGTAAGCCGTTCTAGACTTATGTACCATGGTGAGTTGTTCTATACTTGCATACCATGGTGAGCCATTCTAGACTTACATACAATGGTGAGTTGTTTTAGACTTACATACAATGGTGAGCTGTTCTAGACTTACATACAATGGTGAGCTGTTCTAGACTTACATACCGTGGTGAACTGTTCTAGACTAACATACCATGGAGAGTTGTTCTAGACTTACATACAATGGTGAGTTGTTCTAGACTTACATACCATGGTGAGCTGTTCTAGACTTACATACCGTGGTGAGTTGTTCTATACTTACATACCATGGTGAGCTGTTCTAGACTTATATACCATGATGAACTGTTCTAGACTAACAAACCATGGAGAGTTGTTCTAGACTTACACACCATGGTGAATTGTTCTAGACTTACATACCATGGTGAACTTTTCTAGACTTACATACCATGGTGAACTGTTCTAGACTTACATACCATGATGTGTTGTTCTAGACTTACATACAATGGAGAGTTGTTCTAGACTTTCATACCATGGTGAACTGTTCTAGACTTTCATACCATGGTGAACTTTTCTAGACTTACATAAAATGGAGAGTTGTTCTAGACTTTCATACCATGGTGAACTGATCTAGACTTACATACCATGGTGAGTTGTTCTAGACTTACATACCATGGTGAACTGTTCTAGACTTACATACCATGGTGAGTTGTTCTAGACTTACATACCATGGTGAACTGTTCTAGACTTTCATACCATGGTGAACTGTTCTAGACTTACATACCATGGTGAGTTGCTCTAGACTTACATACCATGGTGAACTGTTCTAGACTTACATACCATGGTGAGTTGTTCTAGACTTACATACAATGGAAAGTTGTTCTAGACTTTCATACCATGGTGAACTGTTCTAGACTTACATACCATGGTGAGTTGTTCTAGACTTTAATAACATGGTGAACTGATCTAGACTTACACACCATGATGAGTTTTTATAGACTTACATACCATGATGAATTGTTCTAGACTTACATAACATGATGTGTTGTTCTAGACTTACATACCATGGTGAACTGTTCTAGACATACATACCATGGTGAACTGTTCTAGACTTACATACCATGATGCGTTGTTCTAGACTTACATACCATGGTGAACTGTTCTAGACTTACATACCATGGTGAACTGTTCTAGACTTACATACCATAGTGAACTGTTCTAGACTTACATACCATGGTGAACTGTTCTAGACTTACATACCATGATGCGTTGTTCTAGACTTACATACCATGGTGAACTGTTCTAGACTTACACACCATGATGAGTTGTTCTAAATTTGCATACCATGGTGAACTGTTCTAGACTTACATACCATGATGAGTTGTTCTAAACTTGCATACCATGGTGAACTGATCTAGACTTACATACCATGATGAACTGTTCTAGACTTACATACCATGGTGAACTGATCTAGACTTACATACCATGATGAGTTGTTCTAAACTTGCATACCATGGTGAACTGATCTAGACTTACATACCATGATGAGTTGTTCTAAACTTGCATACCATGGTGAACTGATCTAGACTTACATACCATGGTGAGTTGTTCTAGACTTACATACCATGGTGAACTGATCTAGACTTACATACCATGGTGAACTGTTTTAGACTTACATACCATGATGAGTTGTTCTAGACTTTCATACCATGGTGAACTGATCTAGACTTACATACCATGGTGAACTGTTTTAGACTTACATACCATGATGAGTTGTTCTAAACTTGCATACCATGGTGAACTGATCTAGACTTACATACCATGGTGAACTGTTTTAGACTTACATACCATGATGAGTTGTTCTAAACTTGCATACCATGGTGAACTGATCTCGTCTTACATACCATGATGAGTTGTTCTAAACTTGCATACCATGATGAACTGTTCTAAACTTACATACCATGATGAGTTGTTCTAAACTTGCATACCATGGTGAACTGATCTAGACTTACATACCATGGTGAACTGTTCTAGACTTACATACCATGGTGAACTGATCTCGACTTACATACCATGATGAGTTGTTCTAGACTTACATACCATGGTGAACTGATCTAGACTTACATAACATGATGAGTTGTTCTAGACTTACATACCATGGTGAGTTGTTCTAGACATATTTACGTGTTTTCCTTACTTGAAGACAATGTAAAAGATTAGCATTTTGAATATTTAGTATTAAGTTCAGTTGGAAAAGGTTTCATCAATTGCTTGAAGTCATGATAAAAGCAATAAATTAAAATCATCTTTACTTTGTTGTATCTTCAAAGTCTGTTTGTTCTACAGATGGATTCATTTTTAAGTGGTTTTGGAGTGTCAGATGTGTCTAGAGGACAGTCATCAACTTCCAGTAAATCACCGATGTCATCAAAACCTGCTGCAACAAGTCAACCTGTTAAGGTATGTAATTGTTGGTGGTATACTAGCTGATCAGATGTAAACTGTTAAATCATTAATGTTTGTTGGCAACAACATTGGCAGTTTAGGTCTATGATGTGAGGAAAGGCTTTTATGAATTTTCAGTTTTTGTTGAGTAGTAAGAACCATTTATCCTAATTACCATCTGTTTAAATGAATTTTAAATGTATTACACAAAATTGATTGACTGCAATATTTCTACAGTGCCAGATATTGGTCTTTTCATTAGAGATTTTACCTACTTAGATGTTTGTACATGTATGTGATACTCAGACAGATAGCCACATATTGCCACATATTGCTTGCAAATGGGAAACATACCAGTGAGGTGACAATTATTGTTCCTCGGTTGTTGCTAACAAATATCAACTTTTGTTATTCTGAAGGTGTGGAGACCAGTCGAAACAAACTAGGCTCTGATTGGTTGTTTCTGAACAGTGTTTTCAAATTGCCCAATGAAAGGGCAGCATTCTGAGACTGGTTTAACATCATGTATTTCAGGTTACTTTATCATTAGAAGAGAAACAGAAAATAGCTAAACAACAAGAGCAGCACAGATTCCAACAGATTGCCAAACCAGTCGATTTGAAAACTTCAAACAATCCTACAAAGTCATCGAATGAACCAAAAGATTTAACATCCAGTCTGCTGCAGGCAAACATGATGGGACTTTCATCGTCTGCTAGTAAACCATCAAGTAGTTTCAACAATTCACCAGGCCTAGCATTAAACTCGACAGCTAATTCAAATAAAACTTCATCTCCATTTGGCAGTATGAACTCAGGATTTGGTAGTGCTATGCCTAGCATGAACTCAGGATTTGGTAGTGCTATGCCTAGTATGAATCAAGGACCGACATCTAATTTAATGTTTCCCCCTGGACATCAGTCATCAAGTATTGGTCAAGCTGATAAGTCTTTAGACTTGTCATCATTTGATAATCTAATGTCTACCAATTCACAAAAACCTAGACTAGCCATGAATCAGATGACTGGAAATCCTGGGACACAGCAAGGTATGATGGGAAATCCGAGTAACGGAGGCATGATGGGAAATCCAGGTATGATCGGACAGCAGCCAATGATGAATGCAGGATTTGGTACACATTCTATGGGACACGGTGGTTTTAGTGGACAAACAATGAATTCAGGTGTGATGGGGAATACAGGGTTTCAGTCAGGAAATATATCTTCACAAAGAGATATGTTTATGTCTCAACCAATGACTGGACAAAATCTCATGCAGCCTACGTCTGTCAACAACTTGAACGTTAATGAATCAACTGCTAAAAATCAGTTGCACAATTTATTTGGGTAAACTCTGTAATACGTATTACGTGTTAAACATTGGTACAGTTTGTATTTTACTTATTTTATGTCGCTATGGTAACTTCCATCTTTCTGATCATATAAAGTTATATTGTAACATTCCAATCATTGGGTTAATATCATAGACTGGTTAACTTACTCCCTTCAAATATTTATTGCATTATACATATTGTACACTAATTGTATAACTGATGTTTTATATGGCTGTAACATCAAATGTTACGATATTTATGTTTGTTACTTTGAAAAACATTTCTGTTGTTTTGTGGTGCCTGTTACTAGGCACACCGTGTGTTGAGGTTTTAATCTTCAAAACTCTTTAGGCTGATTGGTTGTTTCTGAGTGCAGTCTTAAAATTGACCAATGGTTAGGCTGCATTCTAAGACTGGTCTTCAAACTTAGTTTTTAGATTCACTGTATTTATTTTAATTTTGTGGGATTCAACATGGTACTAATAATAACTTTGACCACACGAGTGCATGATAGGAATTCAAACTGTATTTCATTTGGTATTAAGAATGCTTCTTTTTAGGCACACTTTATGCAGTACAGGCCATGTTTAATAATTGAAATAATTTTTTAATTTGGGCATTTATGCTTAAAAATGTAAGTCACAATGTGATTGCTGTTTTACTAACACAATTCATTTATTGTTACACAGGGAGTCACAATGTCATCATTGTCATCATCATTGTCATGTCTACTATTCTACTTTGATTCATTGTGATCATCATTGTGATGTCTACTATTCTACTTTGATTCATTGTGATCATCATTGTGATGTCTACTATTCTACTTTGATTCATTGTGATCATCATTGTGATGTCTACTATTCTACTTTGATTCATTGTGATCATCATTGTGATGTCTACTATTCTACTTTGATTCATTGTGATCATCATTGTGATGTCTACTATTCTACTTTGATTCATTGTGATCATCATTGTGATGTCTACTATTCTACTTTGATTCATTGTGATCATCATTGTGATGTCTACTATTCTACTTTGATTCATTGTGATCATCATTGTCATGTCTACTATTCTACTTTGATTCATTGTGATCATCATTGTCATGTCTACTATTCTACTTTGATTCATTGTGATCATCATTGTGATGTCTACTATTCTACTTTGATTCATTGTGATCATCATTGTGATGTCTACTATTCTACTTTGATTCATTGTGATCATCATTGTCATGTCTACTATTCTACTTTGATTCATTGTGATCATCATTGTGATGTCTACTATTCTACTTTGATTCATTGTGATCATCATTGTCATGTCTACTATTCTACTTTGATTCATTGTGATCATCATTGTCATGTCTACTATTCTACTTTGATTCATTGTCATCATCATTGTCATGTCTACTATTCTACTTTGATTCATTGTGATCATCATTGTCATGTCTACTATTCTACTTTGATTCATTGTGATCATCATTGTGATGTCTACTATTCTACTTTGATTCATTGTGATCATCATTGTGATGTCTACTATTCTACTTTGATTCATTGTGATCATCATTGTGATGTCTACTATTCTACTTTGATTCATTGTGATCATCATTGTGATGTCTACTATTCTACTTTGATTCATTGTGATCATCATTGTGATGTCTACTATTCTACTTTGATTCATTGTGATCATCATTGTCATGTCTACTATTCTACTTTGATTCATTGTGATCATCATTGTCATGTCTACTATTTTACTTTGATTCATTGTGATCATCATTGTGATGTCTACTATTTTACTTTGATTCATTGTGATCATCATTGTGATGTCTACTATTCTACTTTGATTCATTGTGATCATCATTGTGATGTCTACTATTCTACTTTGATTCATTGTGATCATCATTGTCATGTCTACTATTCTACTTTGATTCATTGTGATCATCATTGTCATGTCTACTATTTTACTTTGATTCATTGTGATCATCATTGTCATGTCTACTATTCTACTTTGATTCATTGTGATCATCATTGTGATGTCTACTATTCTACTTTGATTCATTGTGATCATCATTGTGATGTCTACTATTCTACTTTGATTCATTGTGATCATCATTGTGATGTCTACTATTCTACTTTGATTCATTGTGATCATCATTGTGATGTCTACTATTCTACTTTGATTCATTGTGATCATCATTGTCATGTCTACTATTTTACTTTGATTCATTGTGATCATCATTGTGATGTCTACTATTTTACTTTGATTCATTGTGATCATCATTGTGATGTCTACTATTCTACTTTGATTCATTGTGATCATCATTGTGATGTCTACTATTTTACTTTGATTCATTGTGATCATCATTGTCATGTCTACTATTCTACTTTGATTCATTGTGATCATCATTGTCATGTCTACTATTCTACTTTGATTCATTGTGATCATCATTGTCATGTCTACTATTCTACTTTGATTCATTGTGATCATCATTGTCATGTCTACTATTTTACTTTGATTCATTTAAAAAAAATTCTGTTGCTTAGTTACTGAATTGATTACGTTTATGTTAAAAGTTTATCAGTTTTTTAGAATTGCCTGTCATTGGAAAGACTCTCAGTAACAATAGACTGTTAGTTTTATGGAAGGATGTGATATATAGAATCTAGCATTCCTGTTAATTTTGTGTTGAATTTGTTTCACTGTCACTTTTATACATTTAAGTTTAAACCGACAGAACTCATCCATTGAACTCATGGAATCTGACATTAAATCACCGGAGAGTTTGTTCAATTAACCCCATATAACCTACCCCCCCACCCTCCTGTTAATTGCTCTGTGTATTCTTCATGGTACAAGTTAACCTGGAATTGTTTCCGTTCCGTTTGTTCCATTACCTTTAGTTCCTGTATACCACAGTTCACTCCCTTTATCCCTTCTATAATGTATTTATAAAGGGAGGAAACTCATGAAATCTCCTGTGGTGTATATAACGATTTATTGCACGCATTGCAGTTTTTTTGCTTACATATTGCAATCGCATAGCCTCGGTCGTCTGTTCGTTGCTACTCAAGAACTATGAGATGGAATTTTACCAACTTTGGCTTGAAGTATTCTGTAGTTGGTCAAAATTATACCAATGTTGTTGGGTCTTGTTTGTGTTGCCAGATGCACTGTATAAAATGAGACTTTATTTGGTCGAAAATGGCCTCTTATGGAGCGAGTATAACATTTGTAGAAATGATAGGCCTGATTTCATGTTAACATATTTCATACAATTTAAAGAAAATAGAAAAAAAACAGGCGAGTGGTGCTGGCTATCAGGGAATCTTTTTTATCGCTTTTGACATAAAGGTTTCTGTGATATTTATCCATTCCGGACATTTGTGAGCTAGAATCACTGACTGTGTGGGCATGTGAATCACTGACTGTGTGGGCATGTGAATCACTGACTGTGTGGGCATGTGAATCACTGACTGTGTGGGCATGTGCAATAATATTCTGTAGGAAATACTTTCAAACAATTTACCTGTTAGTGTTCTTTCTTTTTATCCGAAATTATTCTTTGCCTTTTTGTATATTTTCTATGTACAATTTTATTTTTATAAACAGTAATAGTTGTTTGGGATGAGTTTCATGAGATCCTTTTGTCTGTGTCCCTTCATCAGTCTGCATCCCTCATCTCTCTGTGCGTCCCTCATCTCTATGTACGTCCCTCATCTCTCTATGCGTCCCTCATCAGTCTGTGCATCCCTCATCACTCTGTGCATCCCTCATCAGTCTGTGCATCCCTCATCAGTCTGTGTCCCTCATCAGTCTGTGCATCCGTCATCAGTCTGTGTCCCTCATCACTCTAGGCATCCCTCATCACTCTAGGCATCCCTCATCACTCTGTGTCCCTCATCACTCTGTGCATCCCTCATCAGTTTGTGCGTCCCTCATCACTCAGTGTCCCTCAGTAGTCTGTGCATCCCTCATCACTCTAGGCATCCCTCATCAGTCTGTGTCCCTCATCAGTCTGTGTCCCTCATCACTCTAGGCATCCCTCATCACTCTAGGCATCCCTCATCAGTCTGTGTCCCTCATCACTCAGTGTCCCTCATCACTCAGTGTCCCTCATCACTCAGTGTCCCTCATCAGTCTGTGCATCCCTCATCACTCTGTGCATCCCTCATCACTCAGTGTCCCTCATCACTCAGTGTCTCTCATCACTCAGTGTCCCTCATCAGTCTGTACGTCCCTCATCAGTCTGTGCATCCCTCATCACTCTGTGCATCCCTCATCACTCAGTGTCCCTCATCACTCAGTGTCCCTCATCACTCAGTGTCCCTCATCAGTCTGTGCGTCCCTCATCACTCTAGGCATCCCTCATCACTCTAGGCATCCCTCATCAGTCTGTGTCCCTCATCACTCAGTGTCCCTCATCACTCAGTGTCCCTCATCACTCAGTGTCCCTCATCAGTCTGTGCATCCCTCATCACTCTGTGCATCCCTCATCACTCAGTGTCCCTCATCACTCAGTGTCCCTCATCAGTCTGTGCGTCCCTCATCAGTCTGTGCGTCCCTCATCAGTCTGTGCGTCCCTCATCAGTATGTGCGTCCCTCATCAGTCTGCGTCCTTGTCTTGATCAGAACTTTCATAAAATGGTGGTGTAATATACATTGTACTCAATGCTTTATTATTTTAATATTTTATCTGGTGTTAAAGACTTGTTATGCTGTTTTATCTGTGATGTAAACTGTATTAAATAACTGGCTATCTGTAAGTCTTGTTGTGTGTAATTAACCCTCCTACGCTCGTACCATTATGACATTGTTTACATCATGCGGAAGTGACGTTTGAGTCGCGCAAAATTATATGCGTTCAAATTAATTAAATATTACAAAAACGACGTTACCGTAGATGTAAAAAATGTGTTTATAAAGAATGATCAACCATGTGAAGAGTTGTTTTGATTACTCTACGCTTCAGGTTTAATTTCATTCTATATTCTAATAGCTTTATGTGGGACTGTTAACATGTACAAAACAGAGCTAATTTTGGTTTTAAATTCGTATCTTAGCAGTCTGTATTCAACTAAACTGCACGTTCCAGAGCAAGCTGTTTGGTAACAGATCACAACAATAATATTCAAATACATTTATGTTTAGTTCTTTATGAGTCGACATTATAGCGACATATCATCGTCTTGGAAACAGCTGATGTAAAGACCAACTGCACAGTCAGGACACCAAGTTCTTATTCTTGTACCAGAGTACGTGCTCATTCCTCGGTTTGCACAATGAGCGCACTTCATCCGTTTCCCGTTTGGAACGTATTCAACATAGTGCCCTGTTGGTCACAAAGCGCATGTTGATGTACCTGAAAATAGACTTCTGGAACTATTTCAGTTAAAATACATACAATAAAAAGGTCTGAATATTATGATTTTAAAATTGGTTTTGCATACACCAAAGAATATAAACAGTATTTAATGTATGTTTAGTTACCTGAACATGTCTTAGAAGGAAGTGTTGAAGTGCTCAATTACTGAGCGTATTTTTTATAGAGTGTGAAATCCGGGTTGTCCTCTTTCTAAAGCTACTCTGTTATCTGCACAATATCTCTTAATCTAGAAACCGTGTCAGAGACATACCCTGCTAAAATGTGGTGTTGAACACAACACAAAGTGTGTAGTGAAATTATGATTTTGGAAATATTTCTAGATCTATAACAGCCTCTAACTACCTGGTATATTGGAATGCAGTTCAAATGTGTAAATTACAAATGTGTCGTGCATTTCATTAATTTTTAATCACACTCTTCTCATATTATAACTACAGTAAAACTTCGAAACCTGGAACTGCCGTCGGAACTAGCAATTAGTTCGAGTCATCTACTGTTCGAGGCATCTACGGTATACATTAGACTTTATCATCGTATGTTCTGTTCTGTTCTGCATTCTGTTTTGATGGAAACAAGGTAAGACCGGGTACGAGGTGTATTTATTGTGTAAACAATTGGAAAACATTGGAAGTGAGCGTAGAAAAAGGCCCATTAGGTACATAAATCACAATTCAAATATTTTACCCTTTATCATTATTTTACTCTACGAAAATTCTTTTTGAAATGAAACTATCGTGCATAGCTTCCAAGTATGGCGTTTTCATAATACATCGTACTAGTTTGTCAGGTTTTATGGACGGTATAACGTTGCAAAACACACACTTAATTTCAGATATGTTTATAATCATTTGACTTGTTGAATGATTCATTGAAATTGAGATTGATATATCCACCTTATGCAGTGAAATTATCAAAATATAAATAAATAAAAAATCTAATACATTTTCTGCGCAGTGCAATTTTGCTGTAATATCTACATCTATTTAGGAATGAACTGTAGGTCAAAATCTTAATGATATTCAATGCTTTCATACAGTTTTAATTAAACGAGATGCATCTATAGCGGTGCATATACTGAAGAATCAAATGTTTTCTACAATTTCTATAACGAATAAACAAATTATATTATGCTAATTTACATTTGAAAGAATTCAAATATCAACCAATGTTTAACACAGCGTGTATTTTGCATATCGCATCTTCCTTTTATGAAAGGAGCATAAATATGTTGGTCTCTTATAACTTATGATTTTGGGCCATAAATTAATCTTCAAGTTTACATACATTTTGTAAAATATTGTAGCTTTAAATTACCCTGCAAAGTATGAAAGAATATATTGCCTACGGACATTCAATTCAATCTCCTCTAATCTGAACTTTATAGTTTGTCCAAAGGGTGTTCGGATTAGGGAGTTTCCACTGTCAAGTAATTATGTGTATAACATGTGTCGCCAATCTTACCCGTCAACAAATAAAAGTATATTAAGCAGTCAATGTAAGGTGTGACTTATTGTATTGTTCGACCTATCTGTGGTGAACAATGAATGAAATGATAGCTAGGGACCACAAATCCTGTTTGAGTGTTCGACCTATCTCTGTTCGAGTGATCTACTGTTAGATAATATGAAATAAGAAGGGGTTTCGCCGGGACTTTAGAACCTGTTCGAGGTATCTACTATGTTCGAGCCAAAACTGTTTGAGGTTTCGAAGTTTTACTGTATTACAAAAAAATTAGTAACAACACCATTTAGTTTCTGACTGCAATATTTCCCAAACATCACCGCAAAATGAAAAAAACATATCAAAAACAGACTCCGGGTCTCTGTTCAAGACTGGGTATAAAAGATTGGTTCCATATGTTTGCTCTAAATTGCGCTGGAGGCAAAACGTTGAGCCATGGTCCTCGGCATCGTGTTTGATCCACCATCTTCTGTTTGGAACGTAATATGCTGTGTTTTCGCGCAAAAATGTCACTGACGTTAGAATAGTTCCTGCCATTTGGCGTATGTTTTGTAACTTTAATTTGAATGGTTATGAAATTATACACCTTAGTGTAAAGACATGTTCTCGGCTACATATATGCCGCATCGAGCATCAGACGACAGACGACGTTAACGTCGCATCGGGTTTTAAAGGGAAACGACTTTTACGTCGCATTGAGCGTAAGAGGGTTAATGTCCACATGTCAGACAGATAGAACACAGGACATTCAGAAAGTACCAAACAATTACAGTACCAGAAATACATGTGTTTGATCACACACTCATTATTTCATACTGCCCCCGATGCACATTTAGTATGGTATGCACACACAGGTTGTACATTTAGTGCAGGAGACCGACCATGTTTACTGATGGAGTACATATACTATTTTGTCAGTTTACATGATACGGACGTGTCCACTGTTTGCACAGGAATGGAATCGTCTTTTGGGCACTTTATAAGTCCAGGGTACTGGACATACATTCTTGTTCATGATAAAACTAGACACTCAAGTGTATATCTGTTATCTTTATTTCACCACCAGTCCAAAATACAAAAATATTGCCTCGCAATTTTGACATTAAATTTACATTCATAGAATGATATAATACAACAATCATTCGATGTTTTCTTAACAAAATTCTTTTCCACCATATTCTTATATTCATGTAACTTCTATAACAGTTAATGGACGTAAGTTATACAAAAGTGAAACTATCACAAAAATAACAGTTTGAACATCACCCAATTTGTAACCATGATATATCCCCAAAAATAAAACATATTTAAAGTCTAAAGACAGTTAACATGATTTCTTTTAATCACAATTGTAAAAAATCATCCTGAATAAATATAATTTTATGAAGAGTGTTTGAAGAAATGTTCTTGAAAAGGTCACAGATTATTATAATTCATGTAACAGTTTAATTTTTGTGGAATAAAATATTCAGTGGGGTTGTGTGTTTGTGCTTGACACACCAGTAACCCTCCTAGTCTACATGGTCCGTGGAAAGACAACCACTGCTTTTACTGTCATTTTATTTTTTTACAAATGTTGATAAGCCTGATGCAGCCAAACTAATCCATGCATTTCAATCATAAAGATATTTTTTAAATATTATTCAATGTATGTTATTTTTCTATTTCAATACTCGTGTTCATTCAACTTTGATATCAAACGTACATGCTTACACTGTAACAAAAACATTCATTCATCCCACATATGTACAACGTACATGCTTATTCACTGTAACAAAAACATTCATTCATCCCACATATGTACATGTATAAACAAGTTAACTACTACACTTTATGCGGCTATCTCATTGTAATAGTATATTTATCAGAGTGTTTTATCTGAAAATTAGTCGTCCATTTTAAATTCCAATGACTGGTTTTAAAGATTTTCAAAGTCTATATATTAGAGTTAAGTAACAGAACCAGCCCATGTCAGCAACAATATTTGACCGATAATATATCATTACTTCAAGCATCTACCTGCAATTGGAAATAAAAGGATCCTTTGTTAACAGCTGTAAAGTTTCATGAATAATAATAAAGTTTTGATAGAAAGAATTGTATTTATCAGAGGCAATGTCAGAACTAAGAAATGTATGTGTGTCAAAATCTTACTGCTCCAATCATTATCTTCATATAAAAAATAATAATTGAAAAATGTGTATGTTTGAGACAGGAAGCAGAAACTGGACTGTGCATGTATTATATGTGGACTGTGTATGTACTATATGTGGACTGTGTATGTATTATATGTGGACTGTGCATGTATTATATGTGGACTGTGCATGTATTATATGTGGACTGTGTATGTACTATATATGGACTGTGTATGTATTATATGTGGACTGTGTATGTACTATATATGGACTGTGTATGTATTATATGTGGACTGTGCATGTATTATATGTGGACTGTGCATGTATTATATGTGGACTGTGCATGTATTATATGTGGACTGTGTATGTACTATATGTGGACTGTGTATGTACTATATGTGGACTGTGCATGTATTATATGTGGACTGTGCATGTATTATATGTGGACTGTGCATGTATTATATGTGGACTGTGTATGTACTATATATGGACTGTGTATGTATTATATGTGGACTGTGCATGTATTATATGTGGACTGCGCATGTATTATATGTGGACTGTGCATGTATTATATGGTGCAAATATTCAAACAGACGGACATAATATATACATACAGATTGACGTTCATTCACACACACAACGCATACATACATTCACACACGCATACATAAAAACAAATGCACAACGACATTGACAAACAAACCATCTAAATTGATGACTTTTAAAACATTTTACCCAACCTAAAATAGCTAAGGATAATCTTATGTATTAATAGAGTACATAAACTGCAGTAAGTGTAACACAAGGGACTGAAATCTTCCCTTCATCAATGATTCTAAAAGTTGCCTCTCTTGAGATGAGATAGATTACAACAACTTCCAAAAATGCATAAAATATGACAATTTCACAATAACAATAAAAATGCAATCTTTTAACACAAAATTCTAACAAACTGGTCCCCAATTGTAACGTATTACCAGAGTTTATACTTTGCATCAGACAATATACATGTATATGTATAGTCAAGGCTTTATAAAAATATGCAAAATACACAGATTTTCAGACGACTACAAGCTGGTCATCCTCGGTACCCAGGCTATTCATAAAACTGTCATACTCATGAATAATTAATGAGATAGTGGCTTTCAAATTTCACATTTGTTTTCAATGGTCGCTGCCATTTTGTTGAATTTGCTGATAGCTCTTCACAAAGGAGATTTTTTTCTTTTTTGTTATCATCTATTTCATTGGTCGATAAATGCTAGTGAATATTCATGCATTACGATTCCGCTAGCCAATTTGCCCAGGGTATGGTATAATGTTATAAATAGCCTGGGTACTAAGGATACAAGCTGATATAACAGCACTACATGTAACACAAACAAATCTATGTCACTCATTTTATAGTACATGGTTTTCCTTATCAGTGCATTAAACTCGTGAGTTCTTTCCCTTTATCCCATCCAGAGTTCTTTCCCAGAGTGCTCTCCCTTCTATAAAATGAGTTCTTACTCTTCTATATAATATACATGTATATACACAGAAAATTCCAGATGATATAAAGTGAAATAACTCAAGACAATCTCCTTTGGTTTCACTTTCCAAGACATAACAGCTTAGAATGTTACATCTGAAACTTTTGTCCATTTTCGTACATTTCATTTGTTTCATACGTGTATTAGTTGTTCTGTGATCCAGACAGAGCGAGGACAGAAGAGAAAGGCCTTCAGTATGAAAGACTGGTGGTGACATTCACTCTTCATTATTTCTCTCCTAGGAAAATCAAGATTTCAAGATTTCCACTTTACAAATTTACAATTTAAACTTAATCTATTCATAATCTTGAATTTGTGAATTCATGATTTCAACTTTAGGATTTCTTAAATATTGAATTTGTGAAGTTGAAATCAAGAGAGAAATGATTAAGTGTGAATGTCAGCACGGGTCTTTCGTACTCCAGTGTCTTACACAGAGTACAGACAAATCAAACAGGATGATTAACTGGTACTGTCAGTTTCATTACCTTTATGGTAAAATATCATTATGGCATTATGAGCATACATGTAAAGTTTGAACGAGATTGGCCCAGAAGTATATATGGATATGTTGTTTCATGCAAATGTTGACAAATGACAAGCCAATGATATAAAACAGAGTTTGAAAACTAGCCTAAGATTGGAGCCTTGTGATTGGTCAATTCTAACAACTGTGTTCATAATCAACCAATCACAGTCTTGAGATTTATGAACGCTGACACAGGCAGTAAAAAAACTTACTACAATTGTATTATAATAGAATTGAACCCACAGATATTCCAAAAATAATTTAACATATTACTGTGGTAACATCACTCTTCTCCCTTGATAGCTGCTTCTATATTTCCACCGTAGACGGCCATTACCACCATCACACCATAGCCGGCCAACAATCCTATATTTTGTAGTATGAATATTTGTACAGCTCCAATATTCTTTTTGTTTTCTTCCAATTCAGCAGCTGAGTTCATCTCTGGCATCTAAAATATTATCAAATAAATTTCTGCTTGTATTTTGTACATAAACTGATCAAGTTCTAACATACACAATAGCCCATGTGCCACTCTGACTCAATGCTCCAATGTATACACAATAGCCCATGTGCCACCCTGACTCAATGCTCCAATGTATACACAATAGCCCATGTGCCCACCCTGACTCAATGCTCCAATGTATACACAATAGCCCATGTGCCCACTCTGACTCAATGCTCCAATGTATACACAATAGCCCATGTGCCCACCCTGACTAGATGCTCCAATGTATACACAATAGCCCATGTGCCCACCCTGACTCAATGCTCCAATGTATACACAATAGCCCATGTGCCCACCCTGACTCAATGCTCCAATGTATACACAATAGCCCATGTGCCCACCCTGACTCAATGCTCCAATGTATACACAATAGCCCATGTGCCACCCTGACTCAATGCTCCAATGTATACACAATAGCCCATGTGCCCACCCTGACTTAATGCTCCAATGTATACACAATAGCCCATGTGCCCACCCTGACTCAATGCTCCAATGTATACACAATAGCCCATGTGCCCACCCTGACTTAATGCTCCAATGTATACACAATAGCCCATGTGCCCACCCTGACTCAATGCTCCAATGTATACACAATAGCCCATGTGCCCACCCTGACTCAATGCTCCAATGTATACACAATAGCCCATGTGCCACCCTGACTCAATGCTCCAATGTATACACAATAGCCCATGTGCCACCCTGACTCAATGCTCCAATGTATACACAATAGCACATGTGCCCACTCTGACTCAATGCTCCAATGTATACACAATAGCCCATGTGCCCACTCTGACTCAATGCTCCAATGTATACACAATAGCCCATGTGCCACCCTGACTCAATGCTCCAATGTATACACAATAGCCCATGTGCCCACCCTGACTTAATGCTCCAATGTTTACACAATAGCCCATGTGCCCACCCTGACTTAATGCTCCAATGTATACACAATAGCCCATGTGCCCACCCTGACTTAATGCTCCAATGTATACACAATAGCCCATGTGCCCACCCTGACTTAATGCTCCAATCTATACACAATAGCCCATGTGCCACCCTGACTCAATTCTCCAATGTATACACAATAGCCCATGTGCCCACCCTGACTTAATGCTCCAATGTATACACAATAGCCCATGTGCCACCCTGACTCAATGCTCCAATGTATACACAATAGCCCATGTGCCCACCCTGACTTAATGCTCCAATGTATACACAATAGCCCATGTGCCCACCCTGACTTAATGCTCCAATCTATACACAATAGCCCATGTGCCACCCTGACTCAATGCTCCAATGTATACACAATAGCCCATGTGCCACCCTGACTCAATGCTCCAATATATACACAATAGCCCATGTGCCCACCCTGACTCAATGCTCCAATGTATACACAATAGCCCATGTGCCCACCCTGACTCAATGCTCCAATGTATACACAATAGCCCATGTGCCCACCCTGACTCAATGCTCCAATGTATACACAATAGCCCATGTGCCCACCCTGACTTAATGCTCCAATGTATACACAATAGCCCATGTGCCACCCTGACTCAATGCTCCAATGTATACACAATAGCCCATGTGCCAATCTGACTCAATGCTCCAATGTATACACAAAAGCCCATGTGCCACCCTGACTCAATGCTCCAATGTATACACAATAGCCCATGTGCCACCCTGACTTAATGCTCCAATGTATACACAATAGCCCATGTGCCCACCCTGACTTAATGCTCCAATGTATACACAATAGCCCATGTGCCACCCTGACTCAATGCTCCAATGTATACACAATAGCCCATGTGCCCACCCTGACTCAATGCTCCAATGTATACACAATAGCCCATGTGCCACCCTGACTCAATGCTCCAATGTATACACAATAGCCCATGTGCCACCCTGACTTAATGCTCCAATCTATACACAATAGCCCATGTGCCACCCTGACTCAATGCTCCAATGTATACACAATAGCCCATGTGCCCACCCTGACTCAATGCTCCAATGTATACACAATAGCCCATGTGCCACCCTGACTCAATGCTCCAATGTATACACAATAGCCCATGTGCCAATCTGACTCAATGCTCCAATGTATACACAAAAGCCCATGTGCCACCCTGACTCAATGCTCCAATGTATACACAATAGCCCATGTGCCACCCTGACTTAATGCTCCAATGTATACACAATAGCCCATGTGCCCACCCTGACTTAATGCTCCAATGTATACACAATAGCCCATGTGCCACCCTGACTCAATGCTCCAATGTATACACAATAGCCCATGTGCCCACCCTGACTCAATGCTCCAATGTATACACAATAGCCCATGTGCCACCCTGACTCAATGCTCCAATGTATACACAATAGCCCATGTGCCACCCTGACTTAATGCTCCAATCTATACACAATAGCCCATGTGCCACCCTGACTCAATGCTCCAATGTATACACAATAGCCCATGTGCCCACCCTGACTCAATGCTCCAATGTATACACAATAGCCCATGTGCCACTCTGACTCAATGCTCCAATGTATACACAAAAGCCCATGTGCCACCCTGACTCAATGCTCAAATGTATACACAATAGCCCATGTGCCACCCTGACTTAATGCTCCAATGTATACACAATAGCCCATGTGCCACCCTGACTCAATGCTCCAATGTATACACAATAGCCCATGTGCCCACCCTGACTTAATGCTCCAATGTATACACAATAGCCCATGTGCCACCCTTACTCAATGCTCCAATGTATACACAATAGCCCATGTGCCACTCTGACTCAATGCTCCAATGTATACACAAAAGCCCATGTGCCACCCTGACTCAATGCTCCAATGTATACACAATAGCCCATGTGCCACCCTGACTTAATGCTCCAATGTATAAACAATAGCCTATGTGCCCACCCTGACTAGATGCTCCAATGTATACACAAATGCCCATGTGCCACCCTGACTCAATGCTCCAATGTATACACAATAGCCCATGTGCCACCCTGACTCAATGCTCCAATGTATACACAATAGCCCATGTGCCACCCTGACTCAATGCTCCAATGTATACACAATAGCCCATGTGCCACCCTGACTCAATGCTCCAATGTATACACAATAGCCCATGTGCCCACCCTGACTCAATGCTCCAATGTATACACAATAGCCCATGTGCCCACCCTGACTCAATGCTCCAATGTATACACAATAGCCCATGTGCCCACCCTGACTCAATGCTCCAATGTTTACACAATAGCCCATGTGCCCACCCTGACTCAATGCTCCAATGTATACACAATAGCCCATGTGCCCACCCTGACTCAATGCTCCAATGTATACACAATAGCCCATGTGCCCACCCTGACTCAATGCTCCAATGTATACACAATAGCCCATGTGCCCACCCTGACTTAATGCTCCAATGTATACACAATAGCCCATGTGCCCACCCTGACTCAATGCTCCAATGTATACACAATAGCCCATGTGCCCACTCTGACTCAATGCTCCAATGTATACACAATAGCCCATGTGCCCAACCTGACTCAATGCTCCAATGTATACACAATAGCCCATGTGCCCACCCTGACTAGATGCTTCAATGTATACACAATAGCCCATGTGCCCACCCTGACTCAATGCTCCAATGTATACACAATAGCCCATGTGCCACCCTGACTTAATGCTCCAATGTATACACAATAGCCCATGTGCCCACCCTGACTTAATGCTCCAATGTATACACAATAGCCCATGTGCCACCCTGACTCAATGCTCCAATGTTTACACAATAGCCCATGTGCCCACCCTGACTCAAAGCTCCAATGTATACACAATAGCCCATGTGCCACCCTGACTCAATGCTCCAATGTTTACACAATAGCCCATGTGCCACCCTGACTCAATGCTCCAATGTATACACAATAGCCCATGTGCCCACCCTGACTTAATGCTCCAATGTATACACAATAGCCCATGTGCCCACCCTGACTCAATGCTCCAATGTATACACAATAGCCCATGTGCCCACCCTGACTCAATGCTCCAATGTATACACAATAGCCCATGTGCCCACCCTGACTCAATGCTCCAATGTATACACAATAGCCCATGTGCCCACCCTGACTCAATGCTCCAATGTATACACAATAGCCCATGTGCCCACCCTGACTCAATGCTCCAATGTATACACAATAGCCCATGTGCCCACCCTGACTCAATGCTCCAATGTATACACAATAGCCCATGTGCCCACCCTGACTTAATGCTCCAATGTATACACAATAGCCCATGTGCCCACCCTGACTCAATGCTCCAATGTATACACAATAGCCCATGTGCCCACTCTGACTCAATGCTCCAATGTATACACAATAGCCCATGTGCCCACCCTGACTCAATGCTCCAATGTATACACAATAGCCCATGTGCCCACCCTGACTAGATGCTTCAATGTATACACAATAGCCCATGTGCCCACCCTGACTCAATGCTCCAATGTATACACAATAGCCCATGTGCCACCCTGACTTAATGCTCCAATGTATACACAATAGCCCATGTGCCCACCCTGACTTAATGCTCCAATGTATACACAATAGCCCATGTGCCACCCTGACTCAATGCTCCAATGTTTACACAATAGCCCATGTGCCCACCCTGACTCAAAGCTCCAATGTATACACAATAGCCCATGTGCCACTCTGACTCAATGCTCCAATGTATACACAAAAGCCCATGTGCCACCCTGACTCAATGCTCCAATGTATACACAATAAGCCATGTGCCACCCTGACTTAATGCTCCAATGTATACACAATAGCCCATGTGCCCACCCTGACTAGATGCTCCAATGTATACACAATAGCCCATGTGCCCACCCTGACTTAATGCTCCAATGTATACACAATAGCCCATGTGCCACCCTGACCCAATGCTCCAATGTTTACACAATAGCCCATGTGCCCACCCTGACTCAATGCTCCAATGTATACACAATAGCCCATGTGCCACCCTGACTCAATGCTCCAATGTTTACACAATAGCCCATGTGCCACCCTGACTCAATGCTCCAATGTATACACAATAGCCCATGTGCCACCCTGACTTAATGCTCCAATCTATACACAATAGCCCATGTGCCACCCTGACTCAATGCTCCAATGTATACACAATAGCCCATGTGCCCACCCTGACTCAATGCTCCAATGTATACACAATAGCCCATGTGCCACTCTGACTCAATGCTCCAATGTATACACAAAAGCCCATGTGCCACCCTGACTCAATGCTCAAATGTATACACAATAGCCCATGTGCCACCCTGACTTAATGCTCCAATGTATACACAATAGCCCATGTGCCACCCTGACTCAATGCTCCAATGTATACACAATAGCCCATGTGCCCACCCTGACTTAATGCTCCAATGTATACACAATAGCCCATGTGCCACCCTTACTCAATGCTCCAATGTATACACAATAGCCCATGTGCCACTCTGACTCAATGCTCCAATGTATACACAAAAGCCCATGTGCCACCCTGACTCAATGCTCCAATGTATACACAATAGCCCATGTGCCACCCTGACTTAATGCTCCAATGTATAAACAATAGCCTATGTGCCCACCCTGACTAGATGCTCCAATGTATACACAAATGCCCATGTGCCACCCTGACTCAATGCTCCAATGTATACACAATAGCCCATGTGCCACCCTGACTCAATGCTCCAATGTATACACAATAGCCCATGTGCCACCCTGACTCAATGCTCCAATGTATACACAATAGCCCATGTGCCACCCTGACTCAATGCTCCAATGTATACACAATAGCCCATGTGCCCACCCTGACTCAATGCTCCAATGTATACACAATAGCCCATGTGCCCACCCTGACTCAATGCTCCAATGTATACACAATAGCCCATGTGCCCACCCTGACTCAATGCTCCAATGTTTACACAATAGCCCATGTGCCCACCCTGACTCAATGCTCCAATGTATACACAATAGCCCATGTGCCCACCCTGACTCAATGCTCCAATGTATACACAATAGCCCATGTGCCCACCCTGACTCAATGCTCCAATGTATACACAATAGCCCATGTGCCCACCCTGACTTAATGCTCCAATGTATACACAATAGCCCATGTGCCCACCCTGACTCAATGCTCCAATGTATACACAATAGCCCATGTGCCCACTCTGACTCAATGCTCCAATGTATACACAATAGCCCATGTGCCCAACCTGACTCAATGCTCCAATGTATACACAATAGCCCATGTGCCCACCCTGACTAGATGCTTCAATGTATACACAATAGCCCATGTGCCCACCCTGACTCAATGCTCCAATGTATACACAATAGCCCATGTGCCACCCTGACTTAATGCTCCAATGTATACACAATAGCCCATGTGCCCACCCTGACTTAATGCTCCAATGTATACACAATAGCCCATGTGCCACCCTGACTCAATGCTCCAATGTTTACACAATAGCCCATGTGCCCACCCTGACTCAAAGCTCCAATGTATACACAATAGCCCATGTGCCACCCTGACTCAATGCTCCAATGTTTACACAATAGCCCATGTGCCACCCTGACTCAATGCTCCAATGTATACACAATAGCCCATGTGCCCACCCTGACTTAATGCTCCAATGTATACACAATAGCCCATGTGCCCACCCTGACTCAATGCTCCAATGTATACACAATAGCCCATGTGCCCACCCTGACTCAATGCTCCAATGTATACACAATAGCCCATGTGCCCACCCTGACTCAATGCTCCAATGTATACACAATAGCCCATGTGCCCACCCTGACTCAATGCTCCAATGTATACACAATAGCCCATGTGCCCACCCTGACTCAATGCTCCAATGTATACACAATAGCCCATGTGCCCACCCTGACTCAATGCTCCAATGTATACACAATAGCCCATGTGCCCACCCTGACTTAATGCTCCAATGTATACACAATAGCCCATGTGCCCACCCTGACTCAATGCTCCAATGTATACACAATAGCCCATGTGCCCACTCTGACTCAATGCTCCAATGTATACACAATAGCCCATGTGCCCACCCTGACTCAATGCTCCAATGTATACACAATAGCCCATGTGCCCACCCTGACTAGATGCTTCAATGTATACACAATAGCCCATGTGCCCACCCTGACTCAATGCTCCAATGTATACACAATAGCCCATGTGCCACCCTGACTTAATGCTCCAATGTATACACAATAGCCCATGTGCCAACCCTGACTTAATGCTCCAATGTATACACAATAGCCCATGTGCCACCCTGACTCAATGCTCCAATGTTTACACAATAGCCCATGTGCCCACCCTGACTCAAAGCTCCAATGTATACACAATAGCCCATGTGCCACTCTGACTCAATGCTCCAATGTATACACAAAAGCCCATGTGCCACCCTGACTCAATGCTCCAATGTATACACAATAAGCCATGTGCCACCCTGACTTAATGCTCCAATGTATACACAATAGCCCATGTGCCCACCCTGACTAGATGCTCCAATGTATACACAATAGCCCATGTGCCCACCCTGACTTAATGCTCCAATGTATACACAATAGCCCATGTGCCACCCTGACCCAATGCTCCAATGTTTACACAATAGCCCATGTGCCCACCCTGACTCAATGCTCCAATGTATACACAATAGCCCATGTGCCACCCTGACTCAATGCTCCAATGTTTACACAATAGCCCATGTGCCACCCTGACTCAATGCTCCAATGTATACACAATAGCCCATGTGCCCACCCTGACTCAATGCTCCAATGTATACACAATAGCCCATGTGCCCACCCTGACTCAATGCTCCAATGTATACACAATAGCCCATGTGCCCACCCTGACTCAATGCTCCAATGTATACACAATAGCCCATGTGCCCACCCTGACTAGATGCTCCAATGTATACACAATAGCCCATGTGCCCACCCTGACTAGATGCTCCAATGTATACACAATAGCCCATGTGCCCACCCTGACTCAATGCTCCAATGTATACACAATAACCCATGTGCCCACCCTGACTTAATGCTCCAATGTATACACAATAGCCCATGTGCCCACCCTGACTCAATGCTCCAATGTATACACAATAGCCCATGTGCCCACCCTGACTCAATGCTCCAATGTATACACAATAGCCCATGTGCCCACCCTGACTCAATGCTCCAATGTATACACAATAGCCCATGTGCCACCCTGACTTAATGCTCCAATGTATACACAATAGCCCATGTGCCCACCCTGACTAGATGCTCCAATGTATACACAATAGCCCATGTGCCCACCCTGACTTAATGCTCCAATGTATACACAATAGCCCATGTGCCACCCTGACTCAATGCTCCAATGTTTACACAATAGCCCATGTGCCCACCCTGACTCAATGCTCCATTGTATACACAATAGCCCATGTGCCACCCTGACTCAATGCTCCAATGTTTACACAATAGCCCATGTGCCACCCTGACTCAATGCTCCAATGTATACACAATAGCCCATGTGCCCACCCTGACTCAATGCTCCAATGTATACACAATAGCCCATGTGCCCACCCTGACTCAATGCTCCAATGTATACACAATAGCCCATGTGCCCACCCTGACTCAATGCTCCAATGTATACACAATAGCCCATGTGCCCACCCTGACTAGATGCTCCAATGTATACACAATAGCCCATGTGCCCACTCTGACTCAATGCTCCAATGTATACACAATAGCCCATGTGCCCACTCTGACTCAATGCTCCAATATATACACAATAGCCCATGTGCCCACTCTGACTCAATGCTCCAATGTATACACAATAGCCCATGTGCCCACTCTGACTCAATGCTCCAATATATACACAATAGCCCATGTGCCCACCCTGACTCAATGCTCCAATGTATACACAATAGCCCATGTGCCCACCCTGACTCAATGCTCCAATGTATACACAATAGCCCATGTGCCCACCCTGACTTAATGCTCCAATGTATACACAATAGCCCATGTGCCCACTCTGACTCAATGCTCCAATGTATACACAATAGCCCATGTGCCCACCCTGACTCAATGCTCCAATGTATACACAATAGCCCATGTGCCCACCCTGACTCAATGCTCCAATGTATACACAATAGCCCATGTGCCACCCTGACTCAATGCTCCAATGTATACACAATAGCCCATGTGCCCACTCTGACTCAATGCTCCAATGTTTACACAATAGCCCATGTGCCCACCCTGACTCAATGCTCCAATGTATACACAATAGCCCATGTGCCCACCCTGACTCAATGCTCCAATGTATACACAATAGCCCATGTGCCCACCCTGACTCAATGCTCCAATGTATACACAATAGCCCATGTGCCCACCCTGACTCAATGCTCCAATGTATACACAATAGCCCATGTGCCCACCCTGACTCGATGCTCCAATGTATACACAATAGCCCATGTGCCCACCCTGACTCAATGCTCCAATGTATACACAATAGCCCATGTGCCCACCCTGACTCAATGCTCCAATGTACACACAATAGCCCATGTGCCCACTCTGACTCAATGCTCCAATGTATACACAATAGCCCATGTGCCCACCCTGACTCAATGCTCCAATGTTTACACAATAGCCCATGTGCCCACCCTGACTTAATGCTCCAATGTATACACAATAGCCCATGTGCCCACCCTGACTCAATGCTCCAATGTATACACAATAGCCCATGTGCCACACTGACTCAATGCTCCAATGTATACACAATAGCCCATGTGCCCACCCTGACTTAATGCTCCAATGTATACACAATAGCCCATGTGCCCACCCTGACTTAATGCTCCAATATATACACAATAGCCCATGTGCCCACCCTGACTCAATGCTCCAATGTATACACAATAGCCCATGTGCCCACCCTGACTTAATGCTCCAATATATACACAATAGCCCATGTGCCCACCCTGACTCAATGCTCCAATGTATACACAATAGCCCATGTGCCCACCCTGACTTAATGCTCCAATGTATACACAATAGCCCATGTGCCCACCCTGACTTAATGCTCCAATATATAAACAATAGCCCATGTGCCCACCCTGACTGAATGCTCCAATGTATACACAATAGCCCATGTGCCCACCCTGACTCAATGCTCCAATGTATACACAATAGCCCATGTGCCCACCCTGACTTAATGCTCCAATATATACACAATAGCCCATGTGCCCACCCTGACTTAATGCTCCAATGTATACACAATAGCCCATGTGCCCACCCTGACTTAATGCTCCAATGTATACACAATAGCCCATGTGCCCACCCTGACTTAATGCTCCAATATATACACAATAGCCCATGTGCCCACCCTGACTCAATGCTCCAATGTATACACAATAGCCCATGTGCCCACCCTGACTTAATGCTCCAATGTATACACAATAGCCCATGTGCCACCCTGACTCAATGCTCCAATGTATACACAATAGCCCATGTGCCCACTCTGACTCGATGCTCCAATGTATACACAATAGCCCATGTGCCACTCTGACTCAATGCTCCAATGTATACACAATAGCCCATGTGCCCACTCTGACTCGATGCTCCAATGTATACACAATAGCCCATGTGCCACCCTGACTCAATGCTCCAATGTATACACAATAGCCCATGTGCCCACTCTGACTCGATGCTCCAATGTATACACAATAGCCCATGTGCCCACCCTGACTCAATGCTCCAATGTATACACAATAGCCCATGTGCCCACCCTGACTCAATGCTCCAATGTATACACAATAGCCCATGTGCCCACCCTGACTCAATGCTCCAATGTATACACAATAGCCCATGTGCCCACCCTGACTTAATGCTCCAATGTTTATTAAATCAACAAAATTCAACCAGAGAATCATGATCTACATGTAGCCAAAAGCCAATATACAAACTTGTAGAAATGTTAATCAATAAAAAAGTTATTCGACATTAAAAAAGTGCATGCTTATAAGTTTTGTTAAGTGTACAATGATCCAGCCCCCACAGAGGTACAAGTTCTAACATACACAGCTGTAGCAGAATATCCTAAATACACTAGATGTGTCCATCATACACAGCTGTAGCAGAATATCCTAAATACACTAGATGTGTCCATCATACACAGCTGTAGCAGAATATCCTAAATACACTAGATGTGTCCATCATACACAGATACCCCCTGCTATGGGCTTTTCAATAAAATGCAAATATTTTATTTGTAAAGGCTATATAATTTGGAAATAATAATGAATAATAATAATTGAATCCATCCACCCTTAAAAGTATTATTGTTTGGAAACCAATATTTTATGTTGAAAAAAGGCCACAACTCCCTAACAACTGATACACTGTACCCGATATCAAATTTGACCTGTAACCACATGGACAGATGCACGGACAGGGTAAACACTATGCCCCTTAACAATCTTTGAATGTCTATAAATGGTGGGGGTCCTAAAAATTGCACATTCAATGTCAGTAGACAATCAATGTTGCAAATTTTCTTTTGGTTCAAATAAGCAGATACAGTGGATGATTCAGGATATAAGTTTGTTCAGAGAATGTATTGTAAAAAACTGGTGGGTTCATTTCACAAGTTGGTACAATATGTACAGTACTATACTGATACACGAGTATATTGTGAAACACCTAGTTCTAGACTCTGGTATCCACCATCACTGCTTTCTACAACGTTACATACTACAGTGTCAAGTGTTTATGAAATTGACAAAAATTCTAGAACTTTGTTCTGCATTATACTAAGCCTACTCACCATATCCACAAGTGATATGTACAGAAACATCCCACCAGCAAACGCAAACACCCATACATGGGACGATGTGTTCTCCCCGAGGAAAATACCAACTATGAGACCAACGTAACACATACATGCTGACAGGAAATTATATAGCACAGCTTTCTTTATTTTCATTCCAGCATTCAACAAAACAGCAAAATCTCCTGCAAAAGAATGGTGGAAATTTTTAAGTATGAGTTATCTCCCTTTATCCTTTCTAGAGTTCTCTCCCTTTATCCTTTCTATAGTATGAGGCATGTATAAGAGATAACCAATGAAGACACTGGTACCTCAATAACAAAATACATAAAACATGTAATTTCTTCTGTCAACACCACAGGAGATTGTCACGAGTTCTCTCCCTTTATCCCTTCTATACATATACTATATATGGATAAAGGGAGAGAACTAGAAACAATCTCCTGTGGTCAAAACTACCATCATTCTGTTACATTATACCACGAACACATATAAATGTTTATTGTTTCTTATTATCAACTACATGAGTACAGTGTCATGTACACTCATGAAAAGTCATGAATACTCCTATTTGTAATGTCAATAAAACATTATAAATATTGTTGAATGCTCTAATTTTTTCTCATCTTACTTTCTGAAAGAATAAATTGTGGTGTTGCTCTAAGAATGGAATAAATTTGAATTTATAAAAAGAATATCGTTGTCTTTAGTTATATTTTGAACTATAAAAAAGACATACATGATTCTTTATACAAAAGTATATCAACAATGTCTTAGTACTAAAATGTTTTAATGAGTGTATATATAAACTCCAAGTAGTGGTACATGTTTGTTTTCACTTGCTACTCTGTACCAGCTACAGGATATGACATCAAACTCTGTAGATGATAACTAACCAAGCCCCTGTGGTTCTACTGTTGATGATAATTTACCAAGCCCCTGTGGTTTTACTGTTGATGATAATTAACCAAGCCCCTGTGGTATTAATGTAGATGATAACTAACCAAGCCCCTGTGGTTCTACTGTTGATGATAATTAACCAAGCCCCTGTGGTACTAATGTAGATGATAACTAAGCAAGCCCCTGTGGTTCTACTGTAGATGATAACTAACCAAGCCCCTGTGGTTCTACTGTTGATGATAATTAACCAAGCCCCTGTGGTACTAATGTAGATGATAACTAACCAAGCCCCTATGGTACTAATGTAGATGATAACTAACCAAGCCCCTATGGTACTAATGTAGATGATAACTAACCAAGCCCCTATGGTACTAATGTAGATGATAACTAACCAAGCCCCTATGGTACTAATGTAGATGATAACTAACCAAGCCCCTGTGGTACTAATGTAGATGATAACTAACCAAGCCCCTGTGGTACTAATGTAGATGATAACTAACCAAGCCCCTATGGTACTAATGTAGATGATAACTAACCAAGCCCCTATGGTACTAATGTAGATGATAACTAACCAAGCCCCTGTGGTACTAATGTAGATGATAACTAACCAAGCCCCTGTGGTACTAATGTAGATGATAACTAACCAAGCCCCTATGGTACTAATATAGATGATAACTAACCAAGCCCCTGAAGTTCTACTGTAGATGATAACTATCCAAGCCCCTGTAGTACTAATGTAGATGATAACTTACCAAGTTCATGTGGGAGCTCCTCACACAATATAGCTACAGATATAGAGACACCGGCTAATATGCTCTCAGTAAACGCAGCTCCTATTGAAACCCCATCTATGAAATTATGTAAACCATCCCCAAAAATGATCATCCAGGCAACAGGGGCCACATGACTGTGTCCATGAGATAATGGAATAGCTTTTCCATTCTCCTCTGATCTGTCCTGAAATAGATAAGGAAGAGTCAATACCTGTGTTTGTGTACACTTGGAAGTCCCTGATAAATTGTTGGGGTCCCAAGCGTAAAGGGGAAGGTGCACTTACACCCAAAATCAAAACGTCACTGTGATAACACCGTCCATTGAATTTCACAAAACTGCATTTTTTAAATCAGTATTACTGAAACTGTTACCATGGCATCAATAAGAATTTGTGTGACATTTTCTCATCAGCTGTTGTGATCATGTATTACTGAGATGCTTGCAAGGAGTCTCCCTGTACCATATAGTTATAAAGTCGATTCTCGTTAAAATAGTTTGTCTTAACGAGGCCTTGTCGGTGTTTCGTAAAAAAAGTTCATAAAAATTGCTTAAATTGCACTTTATGTACTTCTCAATAAGAACGATGTGTTTAATAATCTATATGTTGCCTCTTTCAATTCAAACATGATAGGATGCAATCATATCAAATTACCTAGGAGATTCTTTAAATATCAGTTTTATGGATGGGTTTGACAAGAATCGTAAATTGGAGTTTAGATGCCGAAAGATGTCATTTTGACAAACGGTTGTCAACGATAATGAGAAGCTTCGTTCCCGTTGTATAGTTATGATCAACACAATTAGTATTCACAACTTTTTCTTTGAACTCCCAAATTAAGTTATCGAAGACAAAAACATGTACATGAAAACTTACACAGCTTCTATGTAGTCTATAATCATGAAGGAATAATCATTGGTTTGCCGATATCTTTATACTTTCGGGTGTTAATGTAATTAAAAAGTCAAGTCATGCCGACGAAGTCTGGACAGTAATGTTTGTTTACCAAATAATGACATAAAACATCGATGCGTGTTGATGCTGCTAACACACCGTCTGTGTAGATTATGGATTAGACTCCGCCTACCGATAGTACCAGTTGTACACAAAGTACATGTATCGAAATTTACGATGCTGCTTGAGGGGCGATCAACGTAATATGAAGGGATAAATCGAGCGAATTTTATCATCATCTTTCACATAATATGCATTTTTAAGCGGGTAATTGCCGAATTCGCCACTTTTTATCGCAACTTTGATCGCAAATTCTCCAATGGCTACGATCTGAGACATAAAAACAATTGTTGAAGAAGACATGTTCTAATTAATTGGATTGGTCGTAGTTTTGAACATGTACACATCCTTTCATTGTGTAAATAATCGATAATTAAATGTGCAAAAATACAGGTAAATCATCTCAGTGACGTGTGAAAACATTTGTCGCCAGCAGGATACGATCCGACTTCATGTTAAACAATAGATTTAATGTGCAAACTTGTTAAGCGGGACTTCGAAAAAACTTCGACGTAACGAAAAACATCGAGACAAAAATTTGTCTTAACCGACAGAAATTCATATAGACAAAGAAGGATAAAATCGAAACTTTTGAAAAACTTCGAGGTAACGGAAAATTCGTCTTAAGCGAGTTCGTCCTACTCGAGTCGACTGTACTAGTACATATACCATAGAAGACATATAGAAGAGGAGAGAACCTGTGATAATCTCCTGTGGAACCAACCCATCAGAGATTTGTGTCTTAACACTAGTCTGCAAACTCCATCCTCTGTACCCAGGCTATTCATAACATTTATGATACCCAGGGCAAATTGGCTAGGGAAACTTCGTAATTCATGAACATTCATTAGCATTTCTCTACCAATAAAATAGATGATAACAAAAAAGAAGGAAATCTCCTTTGTGAAGAGCTATCAGCAAATTGGACAAAATGGCAGCAACCATTGAAAAAAAAATGCAATTTGAAAGTCACAATTTCATTGGATAGCTCAGAACCGCAATTTCATCCGTAACTCCTCGGTAATTTCCGTATCATGAGGTGTGTGTCATTCAGCCAATCAAACAGCTGGATTTCACCTCATTAATTATTCATGAGTATAAGATTTCTACATCAGTTTGCCCAGGGTATCATATATGTTATGAATAGCCTGGGTTCCGAGGATGACAGACTCAGAATCTGAATATTAATGACATAAAACATGCTAAGTATCATGATCAACAAGACAATAGATGGAAGATAACAGCAGATTGTGTAAAAGAGTAAATATGTCAATATTGTGAAACAAACATTGAAATCATCGACTATTATGCAAGAAGATTTACTGAATATCTAGATATTAAAATTACTTACAAGAAATACTTATCAAAAAGTTTATGTACATTATTAATACAATAGAAGTTAACAAAGTATAAATATTGTTATGCTAATCTAGAAGTAATGTAATGAGTAAATATGACACTGGAATAATGTGCAGACAACTGTTGATAAAATATCAATATTAGTCAATGTTTTATTTTTGCTAATACAAAATGTATTTGTGAATACAATCAATCAATTGATCAATCCATCAACAATTATCAATCAATTACCATCCAACCAATCAATCACCAATCAATCAATAAACAAATCAATCAATCAATCAATCAATCATCGATCAACAAATCAATCAATCATCAATCAATCAATCTTGTATAGACTTGTAAATAATGCCCAAACACTAATGTGACTCCTGTTTCAGTTAGATTGACCGCAAACAGGTGTATGAACTTTGTGGACTGATCCTTGTCAATTTAGGTAAGGGAATGCTCTCATGCGTAAATCTATAATTGCTGTTTGGTATACTTTTCTTTCGAAACAAAATGGGCTTTTTCTCCGTCAAGCTTACGGACAAACACAAACATTTCAATTCACATATATTAAAATGTATTGGTCCAGGTAATATATTCATGCCTTCGCGGTTAATAAAACCGCACTATACAAGGAAATAAACGTGATTTATATTGATACATGTGTTACATGTTAACACACCTTGCACCCCCCAAAACCTGTAATGACTCGCCCATAATCTATTTATCATCATGTTTGTAGATACACATTCTTATTGGGACACTATTATACCAGGTCCATAAAGTACACAATGTACCAGGTACAAAACTTGAAAATGGAAATTGAAGAGCAATCACATTTTGACATTTTCAGTTACCTACCTCAAAATGAGTTTTAAACGGTATAAACAATGTCTGGTAAAAGATACAGGATAATAGACAAAGGGTTAAAGGGACAGGATAATACATACATGATAATAGACATAGGGTACAAAGGACAGGATAATACATACATGGTGATAGACATAGGGTACAAGGCACAGGATAATACATACATGGTAATAGACATAGGGTGCAAGGGACAGGATAATACATACATGGTAATAGACATAGGGTACAAGGCACAGGATAATACATACATGGTGATAGACATAGGGTACAAGGCACAGGATAATACATACATGGTAATAGACATAGGGTACAAGGCACAGGATAATACATACATGGTAATAGACATAGGGTACAAGGCACAGGATAATACATACATGGTAATAGACATAGGGTACAAGGTACAGGATAATATACATAGGGTACAAGGCACATGATAATACATTCATGGTGATAGAAATAGGGTACAAGGCACAGGATAATACATACATGGTAATAGACATAGGGTACAAGGCACAGGATAATACATACATGGTAATAGACATAGGGTACAAGGCACAGGATAATACATACATGGTAATAGACATATGGTACAAGGCACAGGATAATATATACATGGTGATAGACATAGGGTACAAGGCACAGGATAATACATACATGGTAATAGACATAGGGTACAAGGCACAGGATAATACATACATGGTAATAGACATAGGGTACAAGGCACAGGATAATACATACATGGTGATAGACATAGGGTACAAGGGACAGGATAATATATACATGGTGATAGACATAGGGTACAAGAAACATGTGTAACAGAACCACAGGAACCCCTCACAAAGTTCAAAGGTCAGCAATATTCACCCCTATAGTATGTATATAAATATGTATTATATATATACTGGTATATAATTATACTATAGAAGGAATATAGAAAGAGAGATAACTTGTGACAATTTTCTGCGATTTAACTCCTACTTCTACAAGATAGAGCTGTTCACAACACACATACACTTTCAACCCAATACAGACAAACACTATCTAGCTTACCTTTTCCATTAAACTCTGAAAACATAGTAAAACTCATAGAATGATAACAAAATGTCAAGCGTTGTTCAAAAAGTTTTAAGACTGGCATTCAAATTTTTTTAATTATTAATATCTATTTTTTTTGCACATCGACATGTTGCCATTACATTCCAATTACGAATCATTTAATAAGTTTCTTGAAAAAGTTTGAATGCCAGGTTTTTGAACAACCCTTGAAACTTATTAAATGATTCGTAATTGGAATGTAATGGCAACATGTCGATGTGCAAAAAAAATAGATATTACAAATTATGCGTAAATAATGACCCATTGAAATACCATGGTAACAAGGACCCGGCGCAGCACGTCAAAAGTCCAATATGAGCGCTATTTTATGTCTCAGAATTTGTTTGTCATTGTATGTGCGGTCGATAAAAATCGCCAGAACGTCACATATGAATTCAATGTTGTCATCTGCAATTTTGATGTCATCTGGCTTTAGACGTCGAAATAAACAGGATTTGAACATTACTGGTTACAACGTTAAACATGTGAACCATGCCGTCATCTGACCATCTTGAAATTCGAGATGCTATAAAAGTTTGTCAAAAGTTAGGCGACATACCATCTGCAACTTATAAAAAGATGAAATTGACGAAGGGGAAAAATTCCGCAAGTCGCATGTTGGTTTTTTTACATGGCACAAACATTTTAAAGATAAAGAAAATAGCTTTGATGATAGACAACTGGAAGGAAGAAAGAAGAAAATTACGGCGATGTTAGTTATCTTTTAATTCATAAATGTATTAAGAAATAATTTAAACATGTCACACTGAAAAAAGAAAAAAAGAAGCTGCACACGTAAAATTAATTAGCTACTACAAGTCAAGACAAAATATATAAATTATTTATTTATTTGAATATTACTGTGAATATATTGCAATTTAATAGAAAACAAAGCCATGCTTTCTTCAATTTCAGGTCCATGCATGTTGGCACCATTTGATTTTGCGATGTTCCCCTCCATCAAGTCACAACTTAAAGGCCAGGGATTTGCTTCAATACAAGAGTTACGGGCCGAGACCCTCCGTATCATTAAGCAATACAACTGTGCATAGGTATAGAGACGTTTTTCGACAGTGGATCCATCCCCAAAACCGCTGTATTGAACATGGTGGCACACACTTTGAAAAAGAGTAGTGTTTTATGACCCTCAGTGAAACACGACGTCACAGACGTCATGTAAAGCTGTTGCTCGCGTGCGCCGTGTCGCTTGACATGTGTCATTTGTATTTCATATTGAATTGTTGTTTGTGCACCTATTTTGTTGAAACTTTGTATATGTGTAACCGATAGATTCCGATTTATTTCGCATATAAATTATTTGATGTATATTAACAGATATAAATGTTATGACCAGTTTGAAACTTTTTGAATAGCCCTCGTATAATACAATGTGTAATATCTTCACACTGACAGTTTTTGAATAGCCCTCATATGATACAATGTGTGATATCTTCACACTGACAGTTTTTGAAAATGCCCTCATATAATACAATGTGTGATATCTTCACACTGACAGTTTTTGAATAGCCCTCATATAATACAATGTGTAATATCTTCACACTGACAGTTTTTGAATAGCCCTCATATAATACAATGTGTGATATCTTCACACTGACAGCTTTTGAATAGCCCTCATATAATACAATGTGTAATATCTTCACACTGACAGTTTTTGAATAGCCCTCATATGATACAATGTGTGATATCTTCACACTGACAGTTTTTGAAAATGCCCTCATATAATACAATGTGTGATATCTTCACACTGACAGTTTTTGAATAGCCCTCATATAATACAATGTGTAATATCTTCACACTGACAGTTTTTGAATAGCCCTCATATGATACAATGTGTGATATCTTCACACTGACAGTTTTTGAAAATGCCCTCATATAATACAATGTGTGATATCTTCACACTGACAGTTTTTGAATAGCCCTCATATAATACAATGTGTAATATCTTCACACTGACAGTTGAGTGTATGTACATAAGTAAGTATAAGATTTAGATGAGTACACAAGTTGTTACAATTCATCTTTTACATCTTTTAAAGCAATCTTTTGTTACTTTTAAAGCAATGTTTTAAAGCAAATTTGTGTTTCTTTTAAGCAATCGTTTGTTTCTTATAAGCCATCTTTTGTTCTCCACATCCAATATGTTTCCCAAACAGATAGTTGAAAAGAAGAATTCAAATATTGAAATGTCTTTGTGTCATCATCTAATATCTGCATTTATGATCAACCTGGTCAAATGTCTTTTGCTTTGTTTATGTGACTCTCATTTATGAATTGTAACCAGAACCGACATGTAAATAAAATATTTAAAGCAGTCCTGAGAAATATACTTCAGGTATAAAAACTTTATACATGGAAGCGAAACGCTATATTTTCCAAAAACTGGAAATAGCAAAACTGATTTTCAAGCTTCTGCTGTAGCCTAGTACTTTAGTAGCAAAAATGTCCATCAAGTCATGTGCCCCACTGGTCATGTGTCCAACTAGTCATGTGCTTGTCTGGTCATGTGTCAAATTAGTTATGTGCTTGTTTGGTCATGTGTTCAACTAGGCATGTGCTTGTCTGGTCATGTGTCAAATTAGTTATGTGCTTGTTTGGTCATGTGTTCAACTAGTCATGTGCTTGTCTGGTCATGTGTTCAACTAGTCATGTGCTTGTCTGGTCATGGGCTTGTCTGGTCATGTGTTCAACTAGTCATGTGCTTGTCTGGTCATGTGTCAAATTAGTCATGTGCTTGTCTGCTCATGTGTCAAATAGTCATGTGCTTGTCTGGTCATGGGTACAACTAGTCAAGTGCTTGTCTGGTCATGTGTTCAACTAGTCATGTGCTTGTCTGGTCATGGGTCCAACTAGTGTCAGATTATGTGTCCAACTAGTCCAATGTCCATCTAGTCAAGTTAATTTCCACTAACACCAATGATTAATTGTTTCCATTTCCAATAACTACTAGACATTAAGATTGTAATATGATTGAAGAATGATCAATGCAGATAAATAATCATCCTTACCCGCATACTCTCATCATTGTCGGATATTTTAGAGAGATCATCACCACATGGAGACATGTGTGGTAATGTCTCGGTTTTCTTGTACTTTGACTCGGGTTCAGCCTCGTGGAATGTGGCGAAAGTTCCAGCATGCATCTCATGGTGCATTTCCTTATCATGCTCACTTTTCTGAAATAAAATATATAAAGGATATTACATAAATGATGATGAATAATGGAAATAAGTTACACACAGTTTTCTGAAAACAATAGAATTGAGACTTTGCAGTGATTTTTTTAAATAAATATACTGCCTGTGCAATTGGGAAATTGGGAAAATAGGCACGATAAATCCCAAATTTTGGAAAATAAGGAAATAGTTGTTTTGCTTATAAAAATAACTTCAAGCTGCAGCTGGTGGTTGTCAGGGCCCACACTGGCTTAACAAAAGTAGGAGCCACTTTGCGCGGCGCGCGAGTGCACATTCGCGCCCACAATAATTGATTTATACATAATTAATGTCCATGTACCGGTAAGTCCAATCTGTGCAACAGTAGTACTAGTTTTGGTGTTATGTGTGTGTTTCGGACATGTGTATTTATCCAGCATGCTTATAAGTACAAAATATTCAATATGTAGACTTTTGTAGTGTTCAGGATATTTGACTCGGACCAATCCCAGTACAGTAAAGTTCCACTATTAAAACCACCCATGGGTCTGACTTAAAGTGGTCTTATTATCTAGGCGGTCTTAATAGTGAAACCAAGCAGACTGGTTGTGACATTGAATGTAGCACACAATATACTTTATTTTATATAATACAGAATAAGAAAAGCAACATGACTTTTGTATGGTAACTTTAATTCATTTTTATTCAAAATAAGAAAAGACAAAAATTGAATTCCCACATCAGTATGTTCAGTGCTTCCACAGCTGAACTAGTTTCATTCATTTTTTTTAATTTGTTCAAGATATCTGAAGGTAATGATTTTGTAGAAATTTGGAGTTTGTTAGCTGAATACTCTCCAACCAGAAATGTACAGAAACTTTTATTGCATCAATAAACAAACTTTGTCCAAAAGTACGTTGTTATATATATGAGGTGATGTAAGAGCAAAGATTCAAGGCAATGGTCTTTTATAAAAGGTTAAATACACAAAAACCTGACTTAGTAAAAATAAATTCAGTCAACGAGGGAATAATGAACAAAGAAATGGGAAAAAATGATGATTTTTTTGGGATAATGGACACTTTTTGGTAAGGGGAAACAGCCTATATTTTCGGCAGTAAAATTAACCAAAATAAATCACTGCTTTGGTGCATAAATCTTAGACTTGATAGAACTAAGTGCAGAGTAAAGGTTACAAATTCCTAGCCAATGTCTGTAACAGGAAAACTACAGAAGTGTGGGACTTGAAAACAATAAATTACTCCCAGTATGTCAAGTGGTCGTCCCAATTACAACTATATAATCACACCAGTACAACATCTCAAGGTTGTTTCTTCATAATGAAGGTCATACTACTTCAGGTTCTGTCCATTAACAAGAACATACATCTACAATGTAGGCATGGTAACCACACAATCAGGAGCATACACAGTAAACTCTGTGGTATAAAACCATAATACATAGCATTACTAAGGTACATACTGCTTATACAGGCAAATATATGAACAGATTTAATTAATTCCAAAACATCCAAACCTGGTATGGTTATGCCAAACCAAAATATTTAAGAATGGCCTTAATCCTAAAATATTTTACATTGGCTTGTTCTTGCAAGGCAAATCTAGTCCATGTATATACATGTACTTGTGTTGGACTTAGTTATACAACTGAATTTGGAGACCAGCCTAAGAATGCAGCCTTTCCATTGGTCAATTATGAGACTGTACTCAGAAACAAGCAATCAGACACTTCAGTTTTAGACTGGTATCCAATCACAGATTTTCAACCCCCATACCCAGTGGTTGAAGTCAATGAAGTGAATCAGTGACGGTGTAGTGGTCAAGGGGTAGAACATTTTACCCCCATAGATTTTTTTTAAATAATTTTACTGCCTGTGCCTTTTCAATTGGGAAAATATGCGCAATAAGTCCCAAATTTGGGAAAATAAGAGCATGGTTATTTCACTTTAAATGTTTTAATTTCCTGCCTTTGCTGAATGTATCATTACTCTTCCCTCTTCATCTCAAAGGGCACTTTTCAGGATGGTAAAAAGTCAGTAAATGTTTATTTTATTTTTTTACTTTCTGGGGGAAAAAAGGGACACTTTTTGGGGAAAATGGAGGCTTTTTTGCTAGGGGAAATAGCCGAATTTCGGCAGTTAAATTGAACAAAAAACATCACTTGACTCCTTATGTGAAGGTATTCAGTTTGAGTCTGTGGTGAGCCTGGTTTGATCATGAACTTCACAATCCCTAAATTTGATGTCAGTACTAGCCATTAAACCAGGAAGCAGTCATACCCAGTGATTAATAAAAGTTGCAAGAACTTGTTTCACAAGTCTTGTAGGATAAATATGTTTACACTTAATTCATCAGTAATAATATGGTCATTGTTGGTGCTATTTTATCACTGTCTGCTTTAACTGACACTAATTGAAGGCCCTATGTCTGAGGCAATAGATCTCCGTACGAGGACCAGTCTATAAACATAAGTCTCATAAAATTGACCAATTACAAGGCTCATTCCCAGACTGGTTTCCAAATTAAGTTTTATAAACTTGGACTCTAGGTTAACTGAATTAATAGTGTAATAAAGCACAAAAGTGCTGTGGGACGGTACCACTCGTCTCTGTAGCCCAGCTGGCAACTTGTTGCATACAAGTTTCCGTTTTGTAATTAGACAGTTGTATAATGTCAAAGTATGTGTTTAGAGGTAAGATGGTTTGCATGGAATATGAAACAAAACTAAAACATAAGACATAAATGTGAAAAAGAATAAAAAATTATTGAAAAATAGTATGTAAACATTTTTTCCAAGAGATCTTCAAATTGACTTGTCCTAGAAATGCTATAATTACAAACCGAAATAAAGAAAATTGGTCAGTAATAATGGTAGAACCTTATAATTGTAAAACAAGTGAAAAGTTTGTCACAATTGAAAATAAGTTGAATATAAAGATATCAGACCCTTTATGTAACGTCCGTGAATATTTAATTAAAAAATGACATATTAAATTATATCAGCACTAACTTAAGAGTAAAATCAGTATACCAGGGCATAAAGTTATGATATCACTAGCTTGCTATAGGTGTTGAGTTATCTTGTTGTAGGGCCACACCAATTTTTTTTTTCTACCGATTTTTCCCCCCAAAAAATGAGGCGAGCGAAAAAAATAATTAAAATATATTTTTTTCAAACTCTTTTATTCGAGCGAGGGAAAAAAATGTATATAATGATATCAGTATGAAGCTGAAAAGGGTAATAGAAACTATACAACAGGATACCCACAAAAACTGACTAGATATCATGATGATAATTTAGTGCCAAAATTTTAAACATGATAGACAGACACGACAAATGACAATATAAAGGTAAATTTTATAGAATTTATTATGCGTTTGAAACTAATAGCCTTTGCGAATTGCACTTCAAAAGTGGGCCGAGTCGGACCGGAATGTGTGAACAACTTTGCCTATTCATTGAACTTCAAAAGTGGGCCGAGTCGGACCGGAATGTGTGAACAACTTTGCCTATTCATTGAACTTCAAAAGTGGGCCGAGTCGGACCGGGCCGAGTCTGTAAGTGGGCCGAGATGACCAAATAGTACGCTTTGGCTGATTGGCTCATAGACTGTTCGACCCCAAAACAAAACAATTGACACTTCGACCCCTGACAGTTTCACCCCGGTCGAAACGTCTTGATAACGACTGATTAATATGGTCTCGGCTTATCGTCTATGTTTTACGTAATTTATGCAATGTTTACACAGATTGTTGTCGGCACTTTTAAATCAACCTATTATTTAATATTATAACAGGAAATAAATAATATGCATTACATATGTTATATAAGAAGTGTGTTTCAGTTATTGAAAACAGATTTCGTAAAATGGTCGGAACTTTCAGTGAATTTCAGTATGGTTGGGTACCAGTCTGATCAATAGCATTTGGGTCACGCAGTGTGTATTAATATATTGCTTTAAACCCATCTGAACTCCTCATGAACTCCACAGAAACAGCTAATTATTTCACAAACCACTTTAGCAGGTCACCTTTTCAATATTTCATTTTATTGAAACGTTTGTGATATTATCAAGGTTGGTAAACTTTGGAACTACTTTTCGCTTAAGTAAATGGGTCAATGTGTATAAAAATTGACTTATTACCGGCTTTCAGTCTGTTTTGCGTTTTGAAAACGGGAACCAATTGTTGTATGCCTCTCAAAATTGCCACTACTATAGACGGTACCTGAGTGGTACCGTCCAAAAAGGATAAATTGCTCTAATTCACTGATAAATCATTTGGTAGTGTGGGGACTAGACTGAATGAAGGCATTGTCCAAGAACCTGAGTAAAACATACACTAAAAGACCGATGTTCCATTTATAGCACAAGGTTGTGCAACTTAGATAGAACTACTGACCTCCCTACGTACTCTGCAACCTAGATAGAACCACCGACCTCCCTGCGTACTCTGGTACCTAGATAGAACCACCGACCTCCCTGCGTACTCTACAACCTAGATAGAACCACCGACCTCCCTGCGTACTCTGCAACCTAGATAGAACCACCGACCTCCCTGCGTACTCTGCAACCTAGATAGAACCACCGACCTCCCTACATACTCTACAACCTAGATAGAACCACCGACCTCCTTGCATACTCTGGTACCTAGATAGAACCACAGACCTCCCTGCGTACTCTGCAACCTAGATAGAACCACCAACCTCCCTGCGTACTCTACAACCTAGATAGAACCACCGACCTCCCTGCGTACTCTGCAACCTAGATAGAACCACCGACCTCCCTGCGTACTCTGCAACCTAGATAGAACCACCGACCTCCCTGCGTACTCTGGTACCTAGATAGAACCACCGACCTCCTTGCATACTCTGGTACCTAGATAGAACCACCGACCTCCCTGCGTACTCTGGTACCTAGATAGAACCACTGACCTCCCTGCGTACTCTGCAACCTAGTTAGAACCACCGACCTCCCTGTGTACTCTGCAACCTAGATAGAAACACCGACCTCCCTGCGTACTCTACAACCTAGATAGAACCACCGACCTCCCTGCGTACTCTGCAACCTAGATAGAACCACCGACCTCCCTGCGTACTCTACAACCTAGATAGAACCACCGACCTCCCTGCGTACTCTACAACCTAGATAGAACCACCGACCTCCCTGTGTACTCTGCAACCTAGATAGAAACACCGACCTCCCTGCGTACTCTGCAACCTAAATAGAACCACGGACCTCCCTGCGTACTCTGCAACCTAGATAGAACCACCGACCTCCCTGCGTACTCTGCAACCTAGATAGAACCACCGACCTCCCTGCGTACTCTACAACCTAGATAGAACCACCGACCTCCCTGCGTACTCTGCAACCTAGATAGAACCACCGACCTCCCTGCGTACTCTGCAACCTAGATAGAACCACCGACCCTCCTGTGTACTCTGGTACCTAGATAGAACCACCGACCTCCTTGCATTCTCTGGTCCCTAGATAGAACCACCGACCTCCCTGCGTACTCTGGTACCTAGATAGAACCACTGACCTCCCTGCGTACTCTGCAACCTAGTTAGAACCACCGACCTCACTGCGTACTCTACAACCTAGATAGAACCACCGACCTCCTTGCGTACTCTGGTACCTAGATAGAACCACCGACCTCCCTGCGTACTCTACAACCTAGATAGAAACACCGACCTCCCTGTGTACTCTGCAACCTAGATAGAACCACCGACCTCCCTGAGTACTCTGCAACCTAGATAGAAACACCGACCTCCCTGCGTACTCTACAACCTAGATAGAACCACCGACCTCCCTGCGTACTCTGCAACCTAGATAGAACCACCGACCTCCCTGCATACTCTACAACCTAGATAGAACCACCGACCTCCCTGCGTACTCTGCAACCTAGATAGAACCACCGACCTCCCTGCGTACTCTACAACCTAGATAGAACCACCGACCTCCCTGCGTACTCTGCAACCTAGATAGAACCACCGACCTCCCTGCGTACTCTGCAACCTAGATAGAACCACCGACCTCCCTGCGTACTCTGCAACCTAGTTAGAACCACCGACCTCCCTATGTACTCTGCAACCTAGATAGAACCACTGACCTCCCTGCGTACTCTACAACCTAGATAGTACCACCGACCTCCCTGCTAACTCTGGTCCCTAGATAGAACCACCGACCTCCCTGCTAACTCTGGTACCTAGATAGAACCACCGACCTCCCTGCTAACTCTGGTACCTAGATAGAACTACTGACCTACCTGCGTACTCTGCAACCTAGATAGAACCACCGACCACCCTGCTAACTCTGGTACCTAGATAGAACCACCGACCTCCCTGCGTACTCTACAACCTAGATAGAACCACCGACCTCTCTAAGTCAGCTAGATAGCTACCTCTCATAGTCATACACATTGTATATCCAGGTTGGGATTCCAACCTGCAGAGGTGAAAGAATGGACGTCAGCAACAGTAACCACTGAGCCACTGAGGACCCTCCCTAACATTACATTATATAATTAATACAAACCTCTCTACTTCCTGTAATGATTTTTAGGATTCGTTCTATGATAAAGAACACGTATACACCAGTCATTACCACCATACATTTCCAGACAAAGCTGTGTTCATCTAATTCTTGCTCCGTCAGTTCTAAAGCCTGCAATATAATTAAATGATTAAAATTCATGACATATAAAATATATAATACAGTCGGACCTCATTCACTCGAATTCAACAGGTCTGAACTTTTTTTTTTAATTATACATGGTTTCAAATAACCAATTTCAATTTGACGTGCATAAGAAAATACATCGGGACCTGGTATTTATTTCAGATAATAACAAGTATTTGAATAGAATGTTGTCAAATAAATAAGGTCTGACTGTTTAAATATATAATAATTATTATATGTTTTTCATGGGACAAATCAGCTCCCTACACTTTAAAGGATATCACATACTTTCTGTGTTACCGTACACATCAGGTCTAAAAATATCAATATTGCCCAGTTAAAGCACAGTTAATGGCATAATAAATAAATTGACATCAAATGATCATTCAGTGTAATGTTGCTTTTTTAAAACACATTCTTCAATATTATTGTTCCAGTTCATACTGAGAAGTTTCGATATTGAATTGGCAGCAGTAGCAGTTACAACAGTAGACGAATTACAGCTCAAACTACAAACAGTTCTGTCAGCAATATGACTGAGGTAAATTATGTGTATACATGTACCTCCTGGTGAGAGTCCCAGCACTTTACTGAGCTAACCAGGCTGACAAAACAACCTGCTTCTATTAGAATACGCACCTTGGAAATTAAAATTAACGGACTAGTACAAACAATACGTACCTCGGGAATCAAGATCAGCAGACTGCTAAAAACAATACGTACCTCGGGAATCAAGATCAGCAGACTGCTACAAACAATACGTACCTCGGGAATCAAGATCAGCAGACTGCTAAAAACAATACGTACCTCGGGAATCAAGATCAGCAGACTGCTACAAACAATACGTACCTCGGGAATCAAGATCAGCAGACTGCTACAAACAATATGTACCTCCGGAATCAAGATCAGCAGACTGCTACAAACAATACGTACCTCGGGAATCAAGATCAGCAGACTGCTACAAACAATAAGTACCTCGGGAATCAAGATCAGCAGACTGCTACAAACAATACGTACCTCGGGAATCAAGATCAGCAGACTGCTACAAACAATACGTACCTCGGGAATCAAGATCAGCAGACTGCTACAAACAATACGTACCTCGGGAATCAAGATCAGCAGACTGCTACAAACAATATGTACCTCCGGAATCAAGATCAGCAGACTGCTATCAACAATACGTACCAATCAAGATCAGCAGACTGCTACAAACAATACGTACCTCAGGAATCAAGATCAGCAGACTGCTACCCACCAGAGTACCGACAGCAAGTCCAACCATAAATATGAGTATTTTGTTGTAAAAGGTTTTATGAACAAATGGTAGAGCAATCAGTCCTCCCAGAGAACAGACACTGATCACAGTAGTACACAGCATACCATACCCCCACACTGGAAAACAATTATATATATAATGCAATATTATTTGCCAATTTGCTGTTAAATATTTAATCAATTAAAGGCAAACTAATTTAATTTTTGGACCAAATGTTCAATCATGAAATCACAAATCTCAGTATTAGACTAATCTCAAAGCACCAGCATCTGATTGGCTGATTCTGATAACACTTATAAAATTGACCAATGGCAAGGCAGGCTCCATATTTGACCAATGGCAAGACAGGCTCCATATTTGAGCAATGGCAAGGCAGGCTCCATATCTGACCAATGGCAAGGCAGGCTCCATATCTGACCAATGGAAAGGCAGGCTCCATGTTTTGTAGACTACTGATAAATTCCATTTTCGCTTAAATGAGTGACACTAATACAATACTGAATGTTTCCATATATTTTAATACCACATGTTTTATGGCCACATGTTACACTACTCGATTAACACCAATATACACGCAAGAACAATGTTCTACATATTTGACATATTTAACCGAGTAAAAAATACAAATCCTTCAGAACATACCCCTCTACATTGATATGTCCAACATATCAATAACTGCTATAACAAAAAAACCAATCACTTTAAATGAAATAGACATAAGGTGATAAATCTATATCATCTGAATTGACACAGTTCTATAAACATAAACATGTTTTTTTTAAATATCTATTCAGCTATACACCTTATGACCTTCCGCGATGATACAGTCCTATAAAGCATTTTCATTGGTCGATTATAAAACAATTTTTCTTGTTTCATATAACACAAACTAAACATGACACAAAAAATATCAATTGTCTTTAACTTAACAAGTTTACTTAAACTTAAAAAACAACACATTGCTTCAGACTAATGCAATATATCTATATTAATAACATATTATTGCCCATTCCTTGGAAATGGTATTACCCAGTAAATAAATCAATAAATTCAACAATACTTCATCAACATACACACAATATACCTCAATAATTCAGTTTCCCAATATCAATAATACCCAGAAACAGTAATATCTTTACTGTTGTTCTAACATCTTGATAAACTAGAACAATAATACATATGTATAGAATTTACTACAGAATTCAACAAAAAAACCCAGTTGCATCTTAAAACCTTTTGGTACAACTGTATCCTGTGATAACCATTACTTTTCCACACTTCAAAGAAAGCATAAATTGAATACAATTCAGCTTTCAATAAACATTTACCATATTATTTTACAAATGAAAAAAAATACATTTGAACAGATATCAATGTTCATAAATCAAATATTGTTTTCCTGTAAAATAAACCTTATAACAAATAGCAATGAAATTTCTTTTCATTCTAATAAATTCACAAGTTATTTGTTATACACAGTAAACATGTTTATAATGTTAATTTCGGTGTCTTTCATCTGGCTATTAATGTACTTCACCGATTGGTATTCGCGACAGGAATATTTAATTGTGGATATCCGAGGATTATTATGCCTCAATCAAAACACCTTATGTTTACACTGAATCACACTTCTCAATGATGCTGATACGCGATATTGGTCGACGTAGAACTGCCTGTCCCACTCGAACATCGACAACTCGAACTCGTTGATCTCGACCTTGATATGCCCTAACAACTCGACCGAGCTGCCACTGACCCCTGTGAACCTCTGGATCGATAACCATGACTACATCACCTGGTTTGTAGTCCCTGTTACTCGAAAACCACTTCTTTCTTGAACCAAGAGTTGGTAAGTATTCTCTCAACCAACGTTTCCAAAAATGTCTGATTAGTTCTTGCACATAACGCCAACGTTTCTTCAAATCTGTAGCTGAAGAACTGTTTATATCTGGAGCAAAACTCCCACCACACTGTCCATGCAGAAAATGATTAGGCGTTAATACAGTGTCATCTTCTGGATTTGACGTTTGGTACGTCAAAGGTCGACTGTTGATTAAAGCTTCAGCACCAACAACGGCCGTTACTAGTTCTTCATCTGTGATGTTAGTGTCTTTTAGTATTTTGAAGAGGGCTCGTTTAGCACATTTGACCATCGATTCATGTACTCCTCCGAAATGAGGTGCACTTGGCGGTAAAAACTTCCAGTTTATTCGTTTTTCGCCTGTATGACGAATTATTGCGTTTTTATCTAATTGTCTGTACAACTCTCTAAGCTCATTTACACAACCAACAAAGTTTGTACCGTTGTCAGAAGTAATGCTATATGGTAATCCTCTCCTACTGACGAATCGTGATAATGTATTCAGAAACGAATTTGTGTCCATGCTGTAAGCCACTTCTAAATGAATAGCCCTAGTCGCCATGCATGTAAACACACATAGATATCTTTTTAAACGTACTTTTCCCCGACCTTGCTTGGTGATGAAAGGACCTGCATAATCAACAGCTGTATTTGTGAATGCTTTCACCGACTGTGTTAAACGTTCAGCTGGTAAAGGCGCCATAATCTGTGTACTTGCTCTAGCTTTACGACGTCTGCATTCAGAACAGGATGTCTCCCATTCCCGTATTTCTTCCCTTGCTGACAAGATCCAAAACCTGTTGGATAATGATGCTAATGTCTGATTTGTCCCTCCATGATTGACAAGTTCATGATAATGTTTCACTATTAACTTTGTACCCCAATGTTTTCTAGGTAAAATGATTGGATACCGTACACTATACGGTAGATATTTTACACATTTTAATCTACTGTCACTTCGCATAATACCTTCAGTGTCTATTCTGGGATTCAAGGGAGCTAATCTACTGTTCACTGAGATTGTTCTACCCTTGGAGAGATTGTTATATTCGTGTTGGAATGATTCCACTTGTACATTCTGAATGATTCTATTCTCTGCATCCTGAATTTCACTCAAACACAATTCTTTGGTCAATCTTCTCTCCAACTGTTTCACTTGACAATTGTCTATGAATCTATTGACCCAGGCATGTATCCTTACTAAGTGATTGAAGTTTGAATAGTTTTCTGGTTTCAATCTATTCTGTTGTATATCATCTGTGATTAAGAAACTCAGGATTTGACTATGTGCTGACTTTCTCTTCAATTCAACCTTTGCTTCCTCTGATACTTTGAACTTGTTTTCTGGCCACATTGTCTCATAACTTTGTAGAAATTCAGGTCCATGCCACCACTGTTGGTAATTTGCTAGTTGATGTATTGAACTTCCCCGAGATGCCAAATCTGCTGGGTTGTATTCTGTTGGTACATGTCGCCACTGTTTTGGAGAAGTTACATCGTGAATGGTTCCTACACGATTTTCCACAAATGTTTTATATTGTTTACTAGCCCCATGGATCCAGTATAGCACATTCATACTATCAGACCAAAACACAGCCTTTTCAATGGGTATTTCTAATGCTGAACAGACCGTTTCTGTTAACTTCAGCCCAAGTGTGGCAGCTAAAAGTTCAAGTCGAGGGATACTCAGCGACTTAAGAGGTGCAACTCTACTTTTTGCAGCAATAAGCATCGGACTATATTTTAATATTTCTCCTTGCTCATGAGCTATATATACAACTGCTCCATATGCCTGACTAGATGCATCAACAAATGTATGAACTGTGTAATTTGTTGTCACATATAGACATCTTTGGATACTTATTTCACTTAATTGTCCTAATTCAGAGAACCACTTTCTAAATTCGTTCGCTAAATGTGGTGATAATTCATCATCCCAATCTATTCCAGAGACCCATATGTCTTGCATTATCATTTTTGCTCGTACCGTAAACGGTGTAAGAAATCCTAGAGGATCGAACAAACTTGCTATTTCCTTCAGAACAATTCTTTTTGTTAATTTCACATTCAAGTTATCAACTTTAGTGTTTCTAAAGAAGAAATAATCTTCTTGCGAGTCCCAGTTAAGTCCTAGTGTCTTTAATGTCGGAAGTTCATTGTTTGAAACTTCTGTTTTGTAAGCTCGTTCTTCTCGTGGTATTTCAGCTAGAACTCCTGGTGAATTTGACATCCATTTTCTAGGTCTCATTCCTGCTAGATGCCAAAGTTCTGAGAGTTCATGATACAAATTTATTGCCAATTTTTCATTTTCAACCGAGTCCATAGTGTCATCCATATAAGTAGATTTCATGACACTTTCAGCTGCTCTCTGATATTTTTGTTCAAAATGTTTAGCATTATGCTGTGACACGAACTGTGCTAAGAAAGGGGACGCACTGATCCCAAACACTATACGATTAAACTCATAAGTCTCTATTGATTCACTGCTGTTAGCTCGCCACAGGAACCTATGAAATCTTCTGTCTTGGTTTGCCAGTTCCACTTGTAAATACATCTCTTGAATGTCACACATAATTGCAATAGCATTTTTTCGAAATCGCAACAGTATATCAAATAACTCATTCTGGAGTTTTGGGCACTGATAAATCACATCATTCAATGATAAGTCTTTGTATCGCGCTGAAGCATCAAACACAATTCTAACTTTAGTTGTTTCTTTTTCCGGATGCACAACTGGAAAGTGAGGCATGTACCACATTGATTGTTCATTATCAGAGTTCATCTTGGTTATATACCCTTTCTTTTGATAGTTTTCAATTGTTTCTGAGTATGCCTTTTTCAGGTTGGTATTTTTCTCAAGCTTCTTTTCAGTGCTCTGAAATCTTTTCAATGCATTGTCATAGTTATTTTCAAGTTCAGGTTTGTTGCCCTTCCAAGGTATCGACACTATATAGTTCTGACTTTCTTTATCATAGATAACTGTGTTCTGAACAATTTCAAGAGCTTTACATTCCTCTGGTTTCATTGGAACACGATGTTCAACTGTTTCTATTTCCCAGAATCTTTTTAAAGAATCATCAATATCTCGTACTTCATCAATTTGCACTGTTTTGAATGTGTACAAGCTGTGATTATGTTCATTAATATTGTTAATAGGACCAATGCACGTCCATCCAAGGGGGGTTAACCTTGCAGTTGGTGAACCTATTTTGCCACAAACTTCACCCATGCATCTATGTAGTTCTGAATAATCTAGTCCAATAAGTAGATCCACCTTTGACCTTTTGCTCATTTTTGGAAACCGAATTCCTTTTAAATGACTCCATGAAGTAGAATGTTTCTGCCAGTCTATAGGTTTCAAGTTTCCCGTTATGTTGTTTGCTGTTTGAGCGGTAATGTTCAATTGCAGATTTCTATCAATGTTTTTCAATTGGAAATTGATGTTCATAGTTTCGAATTCACAATCACCATTTAACACATTTACATGTACTATGGACCGATCACCTTCTAGACCAAGTTCTGCAGCAATATCTCGATTCATGTAGGTTTTGGTACTTCCATCATCTAAAAGTGCATTCACTAACATTTCTTTGCCATTGGCGCCAACAATGACTGGGACTATCCTGAGAGCAATATATTTGTTGTCAGTGCTTGTATACGTCTGATTTTGAGCGGCATTTCTACTGTTCGCGCCGTTTTCTGGTAGGGAGAATGATTCAGCACTGGGATTTAAACTGAAGTAAGAAGAATCAGACTTGTGTAACAGTTTATGATGAACTTTTGAACAGCCAGATATGTCACATTTTCGTGTTCTACGACAATTCTTTCCAGTATGATTGTTTCCTAGGCATCGGTAACACAAATGAAGTGACTTTGCACTTTCCCATCTTTTATGTACTGGGATTTTCAGAAATTGTTCACATTCCCAAATTCCATGGGTACCCTCGCACATGGTACATTTCCTAACACTAGAAAAGAATGTTCTTTTGTCAGTTTTATTGTCCTTTTGGTTGACTTGATAATCAAGACCATGTTTTGTTTCCAAAGCTATTGTCATGAACTCTGACTCTCTTAACACCCATTCACTAAGCATTTCTACACTTTCTTTCTTGTTGTTCTCAAATATCCATCTTTCATATCTGGTTATCATTGTTTCTGGCAATTTTTTCAATAACTGTTGATACATAAACCCACTATGAAGATCTTCCATGTTCACTTCTTTAATATTCTTTTAGAGTAGCGCAGTGGAAGCGTGCTGGGCCCATAACCCAGAGGTCCGAGGATCGAAACCTCGCTCTGCTACCATTTGTTTTGTAGACTACTGATAAATTCCATTTTCGCTTAAATGAGTGACACTAATACAATACTGAATGTTTCCATATATTTTAATACCACATGTTTTATGGCCACATGTTACACTACTCGATTAACACCAATATACACGCAAGAACAATGTTCTACATATTTGACATATTTAACCGAGTAAAAAATACAAATCCTTCAGAACACTCCATATTTGAGCAATGGCAAGGCAGGCTCCATATCTGACCAATGGAAAGGCAGGCTCCATATTTGAGCAATGGCAAGGCAGGCTCCATATCTGACCAATGGAAAGGCAGGCTCCATATTTGAGCAATGGCAAGGCAGGCTCCATATCTGACCAATGGAAAGGCAGGCTCCATATTTGAGCAATGGAAAGGCAGGCTCCATATCTGACCAATGGAAAGGCAGGCTCCATATTTGAGCAATGGCAAGGCAGGCTCCATATCTGACCAATGGCAAGGCAGGCTCCATATTTGATCACAAACTGTACTCTTATGAGTCTGATAGTGACTCATATTGAGTGTGAGAATATATAATGATGTTAACTGAGTGCTGAGCATTCTGTCTGGTCCATTTACATATTTGAGTGCAATAATAATTATTTAGTCAGAGAGTGGTGTGGCACTCAAAGCCAATAATTACGCCATATCTCCTAGTTAAATAATTGGACCAAAAACAAATATTCAGCACTCATTTGTAATTTTCATGCATTTTCCTCACTCAAATGTTCAATATCAGAGGAATGAGAGCAAATGTTGTGATTTGAGTGTAAGTACCCGTTATACTCCCGGGCCCTGGTGAGTGTAAGTATCTGTTATACTCCCGGGCCCTGGTGAGTGTAAGTATCTGTTATACTCCCGGGCCCTGGTCTCGCTGAGTGTAAGTATCCTTTATACTCCCGGGCCCTGGTGAGTGTAAGTATCCGTTATAATCCCGGGCCCTGATGAGTGTAAGTATCCGTTATAATCCCGGGCCCTGGTGAGTGTAAGTGTCCGTTATAATCCCGGGCCCTGGTGAGTGTAAGTATCCGTTATAATCCCGGGCCCTGGTCTCGCTGAGTGTAAGTATCCATTATAATCCCGGGCCCTGGTGAGTGTAAGTATCCGTTATAATCCCGGGCCCTGGACTTGGTTTTTCTTGCTACTTTCCACACCAACTCTTCAAACCGGACAAATATAGTTTTTTGTGAAACGCCTTAACATAGTATACTATATTTACAATAAAAGCAAATTACTTTACTTAGTATATATTAAAGGATTTTCATGAATATGGTGCCTAGTGTAAATATTGAATAGTTTTATAATTGAGGACATATACCTTCAGCTAAGGAGGGTGGCGTGTGCATCCGTGAATGTTTTTGATGTTCATCCTTCTTCTTGTCCTTGTTACATAACTCATTGTCCCTTAGATGTAACAATATCGTAGCTAACGTGGACAACCCATTGTCATAATTCTCTTCTAATCCAGTAAGTTGAATAACATCTTCTGGTGAAAGGCACTAAAAAAAGGTTAAAAAAATAAATAACCATAAAAAGCTGCTTTCAATTAAATAACAAAAGTGAGAGCTTTATTTTCCCTAGTATTTGCATATGGACTAGCTTGCTAATTCACAATTCACGCACAACTATGTTTACAAAATCTACCAAACCAAATATATGACGACCTTGGTAAATGTTGACATAATCATGATTATAACAATATTTAGCAAGCCACGCATCAGAAGTTTTGTCTGAATCAAGTGGCCTAAGAGTCAAAATAAAGTTGTTCATTCATTTATTAGTAAGGGAGAAAGAAAAGAAGGAAGGAAGGGAGTGAGAGAGAGAGCGCGAGAGAGAGAGGGGGAAGACAGAAGGAAGGAAAGAAGGAAGGAAAGAAGGAAGGAAAGAAGGAACAAGTGAACAAACAAACAGATAGTACTTAGAACATGACAGAATGAATGGACGCTATCAGAACATGAAATGGAGACATGTAGTATGTTGTATTATCTGTTAATACTTATTTGATACATACTAAAGCTTTCCATCGTACCATCAAGCATGCTCATTCTGTTAGTGTATAGATGCTGCATGCTCATTCTGTTAGTGTATAGATGCTGCATGCTCATTCTGTTAGTGTATAGATGCTGCATGCTCATTCTGTTAGAGTATAGATGCTGCATGCTCATTCTGTTAGTGTATAGATGCTGCATGCTTATTCTGTTAGTGTATAGATGATGCATGCTCATTCTGTTAGTGTATAGATGCTGCATGCTCATTCTGTTAGTGTATAGATGATGCATGCTCATTCTGTTAGTGTATAGATGCTGCATGCTCATTCTGTTAGTGTATAGATGCTGCATGCTCATTCTGTTAGTGTATAGATGCTGCATGCTCATTCTGTTAGTGTATAGATGCTATCTATTTTCATGTTCTTCACTTCTTACTTTTAGATTTAAGTACAACAACGCATACACATTTTTGTGTTTGTCTCATTAGAGAACTTTGTTTATAGTCAAGTTGTCACAATAATACAACACAGTACATGACCTATGGAGTGAATGGACATCACAATAATACAACACAGTACATGACCTAGGGAGTGAATGGACATCACAATAATACAACACAGTACATGACCTAGGGAGTGAATGGACATCACAATAATACAACACAGTACATGACCTAGGGAGTGAATGGACATCACAATAATACAACACAGTACATGACCTAGGGAGTGACTGGACATCACAATAATACAACACAGTACATGACCTAGGGAGTGAATGGACATCACAATAATACAAAACAGTACATGACCTAGGGAGTGAATGGACATCACAATAATACAACACAGTACATGACCTAGGGAGTGACTGGACATCACAATAATACAACACAGTACATGACCTAGGGAGTGAATGGACATCACAATAATACAACACAGTACATGACCTAGGGAGTGACTGGACATCACAATAATACAACAGTACATGACCTAGGGAGTGACTGGACATCACAATAATACAACACAGTACATGACCTAGGGAGTGAATGGACATCACAATAATACAACACAGTACATGACCTAGGGAGTGACTGGACATCACAATAATACAACACAGTACATGACCTAGGGAGTGAATGGACAGAGACAATACAAAGTCAAATATATTTCATAACAGTTACTACAGTGGAACCCCTCAAAACCGGAACCTCAGTAAACCGGAATTCCCTCTAAACCGAACATTTTGCGTGGTCCCGATTTTTCTGTTCTATTTTCATTGTGTAAAAACCTCTGTAAACCGGAACCCCTCTATTCCGGAAACCGAACAAGATTTCCATTATTTCTAAACAATTTCAACAGTAATTTACCCCTCTAAACCGAACAGCAATTTATCACACCTAAAGTGTTTAGACAATAAATGTGTAACCACTATACACGGCGTTTTCACACCTTATCTGTTATGGCTTCAATCGGCAGTAGCTACACGTTTGTTAACTTTATGACGGTGCGCGGGTAAATAGGTAGCGTGATAATCGCAATTATTAACCGAGTAACGACAAAAGAAAGTGACAGTTTGCAAACATCATTAACAACTTTTAATTGCCGACCATACACATCAATCGATGTTTTCAATAATTTATTTAATGATGAATGCTACAGTAGGTGACTGTTCAATTGATCTTTTGTTAAAAGAATCAAATTATCATTCTAGTTAATGAGCGTATTAGCAGAGTAAAGACGAGTGGAGGTATTGTTGTTTAAACTAACAATAATGTGGAACACTTTTGTTGTTTTATCAATCAGTTTCTGTCAGATTGATAACAGTGTTATAATATAGTATAAGTACTGTATATATATATAGTGCATGTATAAGGAATGAATAAAATACACTCAGTCATTAATTATGTTGTTGTTTAATGCATTTCCTAAAACCCCTCTAAACCAGAAACCCCTCTAAACCGAACTTTTTATCCGGTCCGGACGAGGTTCGGTTTAGAGGGGTTCCACTGTATATTCAGTACATATGTAGTACAAAAAGTATACAAAGATAACAATACATACGACATAAACCCATTGTAATCACTTCATTTTTATGTAAAGAATTTGTTTTGTAGATTTTAGATAATTGTATATACATCAATAAAAACTCAGATCAGAATCCGAGATTATACAACTGAACTTTAAGGTTTGTCTTAAATTTAGTGCCCAGGGTCTTGGTTTATAAAACTTGTAGATGGATATGGAATCTCAAGCATCTGATTGGTTGTTTCAGAACTCAATCTGGACTTTGACCAATGGTGAGGCTGCATTCTTACTCATATCTGAGACTGCATTTAAAACTGAGTTTTATAATCTAGCTTAATGATTGGTTGGTTTTGAGAACAATCTTAAAACTGACCAATGGTAAGGCTGCATTTTGAGCCTGGTTTCACAATCTTGAATCACTCATAAGTTATGTCTCGTTGTGGATTAATATTTGAGTTAATGAAATCAAGTATCAACAAATAAACTCTATAAACTTCCATATCGAAGACATTCAAACTATTTAATTCACAGAAACAAATTAATTTAACAATTTTAGACAAAATAATTTCTCACAGAATTGTTTAAAAAAGTTAAAACCTTGCTAGACTAATGCTAGAATGTGAAAAAATTGCCAATGGCCGTTGTAACTCTAAAAACAGCAAATCATATAATAAGATTGTACAAGTTCATCAAATTAATTATTTGCATGTTTTTATCAAAATCTGACTACCAATTTTTGAAAACTACTACAAGTATAGAACTACACTAATAAAATTCACTCCATAAATCATTACAGTGGAAACTCCCTAATCCGGGTACTCTCCAGTCCGGAAACTCTTCAGTCCGGAAACTTCCTCTAACCAGACAATTTTCTTGGTCCCGTTTTAGTTTATAAAAAAATCCCCCACAGTCCGGATCCTCCCTACTTCGGACAATAAATTTCCGCAAAACTACGTCAGATCGTATAATGACTGAGAATTGAGAAAAGCTGTAATAATTTTAATTGTCTCTGGGAATATTGACCATAAGACGTTTTGACGGGAACAAGGTAAGACAGGGTACGAGGTGTACTATTGTGTAAACAACTGGAAAACATTGGACATGAGCGCAGAAAAAGGCCCATTAGGTACACAAATCACAATTCAAACTTTTTACCCTAGATCATTATTTTCCTCTACGAAATGAAGTTATAGTGCATAGTTTCCAAGTATGGCGTTTTGAAAATACATCGTACTAAGTGCATAGCTTGTCAGGTTTTATGGACGGTAGTGTTGCGAAACACACACACTTAATTTCAGCTATCTTTGAAATCATTTGAAATGTTGAACGAGCCATTGAAATATTTGCTGGAGATTGATATATCCACCTTATTCAGTGAAACCATCGAAATATAAATAAAAAATGAAAATATAAAATATCTTATTCACTTTCTGCACGATGTAATTTTGCTGTAATTTCTACATCTATTTAAGAATGAACTGTAGGTCAAAATCTTTAGTTTATTATATTCAATGCTTTCATACAGTTTTCATTAAATGAGAAGCATCCATAACGGTGGATGGAATAGAAGAATTCAAATATCAACCAACATTTAACACAGCATGTATTTTGCATATCCCACTGCAAATCTTACATTTCATGATGAAAGGAGGATAAATATGTTGGTCTCTTATAACTTATGATTTTGGGCTACAAATTGAATTATCAAGTTTGCATAAATTTTGTAAAATATTGTAGCTTAAATTTCTGCAAAGTCGAACAAAAGAATGCATTCAGACATTATAATTATGTTACATCGCAATAACGCAAACAACCTCTAGCGTACTGGTTCAAATTACTGAAAGAATGTCTTGCCTACTGACATTCAATGGAGGAATCCTCTCCAGTCCGGAATTTCCTCTAATCCAAACTTCATAGTTTGTCTGAAGGGTGTTCAGATTAGGGAGTTTCTACTGTAATTGTGGTCAATGCAGCCATTTTGGTTTCAATTTTTGGTTCTTGAAGCTACAAGCTGACGTAGTTATAAAGTTAAGTAACAAAGTTTGGTCGCATATTTTGCCAGATGAAGACTTAATCTTATGGTACAATGTCCAACAATAAACCATTGTCCGAAATGTTAACAATGTGTCAGAAATGTACCTCACACCTGTCATATCCCTGTCTTAACAAGATGTCATCAACTGGACATAAATAGCATAATGTCATTGTTAACAGTTCATTTTTCTCTTTTATGTGTGAAGATGCAATAAAAAAATGAATGAAGGAGTCAAGCAGGAATTGCCATATACACAGAGCACTGTAAGCCGTGCAAACATCAAATATACATGTATATATATACACAGAGCACTGTAAGCCGTGCAAACATCAAATATACATGTATATATATACACAGAGCACTGTAAGCCGTGCAAACATCAAATATACATGTATATATATACACAGAGCACTGTAAGCCGTGCAAACATCAAATATACATGTATATATATACACAGAGCACTGTAAGCCGTGCAAACATCAAATATACATGTATATATATACACAGAGCACTGTAAGCCGTGCAAACATCAAATATACATGTATATATATACACAGAGCACTGTAAGCCGTGCAAACATCAAATATACATGTATATATATACACAGAGCACTGTAAGCCGTGCAAACATCAAATATACATGTATATATATACACAGAGCACTGTAAGCCGTGCAAACATCAAATATACATGTATATATATACACAGAGCACTGTAAGCCGTGCAAACATCAAATATACATGTATATATATACACAGAGCACTGTAAGCCGTGCAAACATCAAATATACATGTATATATATACACAGAGCACTGTAAGCCGTGCAAACATCAAATATACATGTATATATATACACAGAGCACTGTAAGCCGTGCAAACATCAAATATACATGTATATATATACACAGAGCACTGTAAGCCATGCAAACATCAAATATACATGTATATATATACTCAGTACATTTAAAAATGCAAAATGTAAGATTTCTCAAATGGCATGAACTTACCCAGGGATGCTAGATAACAACTTAACATATTATTTCATTTACACAATGATGAACACTAACTTTTCTTTCAACCAACAGTATTTTCATATCAAAATGAGTTATAAAACACACTAAAATTACTTTTAAAAGAAATATCACAGGCACAAAAATGTGAGTTTTCAAATGTACTGTGGATATATACATGTAAACAACTACAAAAGAATAAAGAACACAAGACAAACATAAAAGCATAAGATACAGCTTGTATTGTGGACAGAGACAGCTTGTATTGTGGAGACAGCTTGTATTGTGGAGAGAGACAGCTTGTATTATGGAGACAGCTTGTATTGTGGAGACAGCTTGTATTGTGGAGAGAGACAGCTTGTATTGTGGAGACAGCATGTATTGTTGAGACAGCTTGTATTGTGGAGACAGCTTGTATTGTGGAGAGAGACAGCTTGTATTGTGGACAGAGACAGCTTGTATTGTGGAGACAGCTTGTATTGTGGAGAGAGACAGCTTGTATTATGGAGACAGCTTGTATTGTGGAGACAGCTTGTATTGTGGAGAGAGACAGCTTGTATTGTGGAGACAGCTTGTATTGTGGAGACAGCATGTATTGTTGAGACAGCTTGTATTGTGGAGACAGCTTGTATTGTGGAGAGAGACAGCTTGTATTGTGGAGAGAGACAGCTTGTATTGTGGAGAGAGACATCTTGTATTGTGGAGAGAGACAGCTTGTATTGTGGAGAGAGACATCTTGTATTGTGGAGAGAGACAGCTTGTATTGTGGAGAGAGACATCTTGTATTGTGGAGAGAGACATCTTGTATTGTGGAGAGAGACAGCTTGTATTGTGGAGAGAGACAGCTTGTATTGTGGAAAGAGACAGCTTGTATTGTTGATAGAGACATCTTGTATTGTGGAGAGAGATGCTTGTATTGTGGAGAGAGACATCTTGTATTGTGGAGAGAGACATCTTGTATTGTGGAGAGAGACATCTTGTATTGTGGAGAGAGATGCTTGTATTGTGGAGAGAGACATCTTGTATTGTGGAGAGAGACATCTTGTATTGTGGAGAGAGACATCTTGTATTGTGGAAAGAGACAGCTTGTATTGTGGAGAGAGACATCTTGTGTTGTGGAGAGAGACATCTTGTATTGTGGAGAGAGACATCTTGTATTGTGGAGAGAGAGACAGCTTGTATTGTGGAGAGAGACAGCTTGTATTGTGGAGAGAGACAGCTTGTATTGTGGAGAGAGATGCTTGGATTGTGGATAGAGACAGCTTACATTACGGAGAGAGAGACAGCTTGTATTGTGGAGAGAGACAGCTTGTATTTTGGAGAGACAGCTTGTATTGTGGAGAGAGATGCTTGGATTGTGGATAGAGACAGCTTGCATTACGGAGAGAGGCAGCTTGTATTGTGGAGAGAGACAGCTTGTATTTTTGAGAGACAGCTTGTATTGTGGAGAGACAGCTTGTATTGTGGAGAGAGATGCTTGGATTGTGGATAGAGACAGCTTGCATTACAGAGAGACAGCTTGTATTGTGGAGAGAGACAGCTTGTATTTTTTGAGAGACAGCTTGTATTTTGGAGAGAGACAGCTTGTATTGCGGAGAGAGACAGCTTGTATTGTAGAGAGAGACAGCTTGTATTGTGGAGAGAGACAGCTTGTATTGTAGAGAGAGACAGCTTGTATTGTGGAGAGAGACAGTTTGTATTGTGGAGAGAGACATTTTGTATTGTGGAGAGAGTTTTCAGCCCCAAATTGACCTCAAAACTGTATTATAAAATTAAGTAACATCTATGTTATTTGTATGGTAACAATCATACTCTTCTTTAACTAGTTAGTCATATTGAAGATCTTCCATGCTCAGTTTGTGCTGTAAAACTCTTATCAAGTTGATGATGTAAGACAAGTATTTAACCATGCATTCTACAGTCATTTTGTGGATACACACTTACAATGGATAGTTTTCAATAAAACAAAAATCATTGAAAAACTAAAACCTCTGGATTGTAATTATTTAACAAGTATGCGTACTACAAAAATGAATTACATTTGGTGTATAGATTGGATCACAGGAGATTGTCACAAATTCTTTCCCTTTACCCCTTCTAGAATTCTCACCCTTTACCCCTTCTAGAATTATTTCCCATTACCCCTTCTAGAATTCTTTCCCTTTACCCCTTCTAGAATTATTTCCCTTTACCCCTTATAGAGTTATTTCCCATTACCCCTTCTAGAATTATTTCCCTTTACTCCTTCTAGAATTATTTCCCTTTACCCCTTATAGAGTTATTTCCCTTTACCCCTTCTAGAATTATTTCCCTTTACCCCTTATAGAGTTATTTCCCTTTACCCCTTCTAGAATTATTTCCCTTTACCCCTTATAGAGTTATTTCCCTTTACCCCTTCTAGAATTCTTTCCCATTACCCCTTCTAGAATTCTTTCCCTTTACCCCTTCTAGAATTCTTTCCCTTTACCCCTTATAGAGTTATTTCCCTTTACCCTTCTAGAGTTCTCTCCCTTTATCCCTTTTAAAGTACATGTATACATAGTACTATTTTTACATACACTATAGAAGGGATAAAGGGAGAGAACTCCTGTTGATTGGAGACAATTGTAACCTCTTACATCGCTCTTACATTCAGTCAATTATCTATGATTCTGCTATACCAGAATAATTACAGGTATAACTGACCACGAGTAAACGTGTACCATCACATAGTTTATACATTCTTTTCTCACTTACTATAACCTATGACTAAGAGTGATTACAAGTACTGATTCCAAGATTTTCTAAACAAATAAGGATACATGATTAGTCTTAGTAAAACGTCAGAAGTACATGATACAAAGTCAGGATCATGTGATATATTATGATTGGTCAAGAACCTAAAAATGTATAATCATATAGCGCCAGCAAGCCACTTCAGATTCAGTCTTTTCGTGCCAGGCTCCTGAGAGTTTTTCCTGACAATCTTTTACTGAATTATAGAACTTGGAAATTATCTAACGGAATCACTCTCAGTATTCAAATTGGATTTTATTTGACACTTCTAACTGTTTTCAATACGGATTAAATAAAGTAATGAAATAATCGGGGATTTTGTGATAATTTTTATTATTTAAAATATCACCCAACTAATGATCTCGGTACAAGACAGTAGACTTGTATATCACAACCAAGTCAGCTAGCAAGACTACTCTGGCGACTTCTGGTCAAGGTGATATCTAAGCAGGGTGATACAATAACTGTGACTGGTTGTACACAGTTTTCATCAAGGACTATTACAAGGACCAGTGACATACATTTGGGTATAAATTGGTTCTCCCTAACCAGTACAGTATATTACAACATAACATTTTTATTTACAAATTTAGCTGACAAAAAATATACAAACATCAGTTGTTTAAATCAACAAAATAGTACAAAGTTAAATATTTCCCCAATTGTAACCTTAACGAGAAATTCACATCAGGGTTTGAAATTAGGAGTTTTGCAACCAGTCTACAACTCAAGTATGTGATTGGTTGCTTCAGATTGCAGTCCTCAAACTGACCAATAGCAAGGTTGCATTCTGAGAATTGTCTGCAAACTTGGTTACATAACCTTAGGTCCAGGCAAGGACAAGGCCATCCTTAAAAAAAATCTTTGGCATATAACTCTACCTTGCAAAATGTAGTTTCGTAGGTAGATAATCAAATTTTATGGCCATACATTTGTACTTGTTATATCTATTAATATGCTGCTAAAAAATTTCATCTAGACCCTAAAATGTTTTTTGAGTGGGGGCCATTTTATGGGTAGGTACGGTTGAATGCCAAACAGACAATTTTTAATTATTGCCTAAAGCTATATATGAAAAACTCAGTTACAGATTATATAAATGATATACTGTCGCACCTAGTTTATTTGACAACCTACCCGAATACTTAGTGTCATCTGAAATAAATATCAGGTCCCAATATATCTTCTAATACATGTCGAAATGAAATATTTAAAACCATGTATTATTCGAAATAAAATGCCGGACCCGATGAATTTGAATGAACGAGGTCCGACTGTATTTGTATTACTGGCACTTTTTCAATCTTAATCCAATTTTAACTAAATCAATGTTTATATAACGTTGGTACTATTTATAACATAGAAATTAAAATGATTCTTTTCTGGACACAATGTCCGTCAATTCAGTCACACGCATAGTCAGAACAAATAGAATATATTACATTCTTCAATGAGTCAATTAACACAGTGTTGTATTATCATGTGATGGATGTTTTTTTCAGAATGTTCTGAAATGAGGAAATTGGGCCTTTGGCAAGATTTTACATTTTTGTAAACACACATTTTGTCTGTAAACATTAACTTTTTCATCCTTCAGAGCAGTCAACAGTCAGCATTTACAAGATACATAAAATTTTACTTCATGCATTATTTCACTAATGAAATATTGAAAATAATATACATGCATGTAATTACAAGCATGCAATGTCAATTAAGATTTAATTATGTTTGTGTACAGTGACATATCAATCTGAAATAAATGTCATTGTGTCAAAGATAAATATTTGTGATAATATAAATACAACAGCAAATAAAAATAACTTAGATATTGATCTACATCAGAGCCTGAAGGTTAATGTAAAACTGATTTTGAAGACCTTTCAAAAATGCAGCCATGTCATTGGTTGCTTTGTAGATGGTGCATAAAACCAACTAATCAGAGGCTTGATAATTATACTGGTCTACTGAAACTGATGTAATCATTATTATAATTATTATTATTACAAAAATGTATGTATGATCATAATCTAAGTTATTTTCATTTGCTGTTTGCATTTATATTATCACAAATATTTATCACAAATTGGCACATTTTTATTAGTAATAGTATTCAATGAAAAATAGAACGGCAGCATGTACCTTATGTATTTTGATTTGATGATATAAAACATAAACAAGAAATGGGCAATGCCCACAAACCAGGTTTTAAACCTAATTATTTGTAACCAAGGCTCTATTTGTATAATGAATACATGATGATCATCAATGCTGCAAAGGTGCCAGAGGTGATACATGCATACAAACACTCCCACTTAGATATATTATATATATATGGAACAACTATACAACAAGTTTGATGTCAATACACCCACGAATAGCGAAGATATTAAGTGGAAACTGATTTTTAAATTTTAAGTGACCTTGGACGGAACGAACCAAAAAGCAATCCCAAGCGAGATCTTCACATGTTCTTACTATACACCAAGTTTGATGTCAATATGACCAACAAATCTAAAGTTATAAGCCAGAGAGCAAATTGCAATTTTTAGTAAAGGTGACCTTGACCTTTGACAAAACGATTCCAAAAGCGATCCCAAGCGAGTTCTCCACATGTTCTTACTATACACCAAGTTTGATGTCAATATGACCAACAAATCTAAAGTTATTTGCCGGAAACCAAATTGCTACTTTAAGTAATGGTGACCTTGACCTTTGTCGGACCGAACCCAAAAGCAATCCCAAGCGAGCTCTCCACATGTTCTTACTATACACCAAGTTTGATGTCAATATGATCAATATAATTAAAGTTATTCGCCGGAAACCAAATTTCTATTTTAAGTAATGGTGACCTTGACCTTTGTCGGACCGAACCCAAAAGCAATCCCAAGCGAGCTCTCTACATGTTCTTACTATACACCAAGTTTGATGTCAATATGATGAATAGAACTAAAGTTATTCGCCGGAAACCAAATTTCTATTTTTAGTAATGGTGACCTTGACCTTTGACAAAACGATTCCAAAAGCGATCCCAAGCGAGCTCTCCACATGTTCTTACTATACACCAAGTTTGATGTCAATATGACCAACAAATCTAAAGTTATTCGCCGGAAACCAAATTGCTACTTTAAGTAATGGTGACCTTGACCTTTGGCGGAACGAGTCCAAAAGCAACCCCAAGCAAGCTCTCCACATTTTCTTACTATACACCAAGTTTGATGTCAATATGATCAACAAAACAAAAGTAATTCGCCGGGAACCAAATTTCTATTTTTAGTAACAGTGACCTTGACCTTTGTCAGGCCGAACCCAAAAGTAATCCCAAGCGAGCTCTCCACATGTTCTTACTGTACACCAAGTTTGATGTCAACATGTTCAAAGAAACTCAAGTAATTTGCCGGAAACCAAATTGCTATTTTTAATAACGGTGACCTTGACCTTTGTCGGGCCGAACCCAAAAGCAATCCCAAGCGAGCTCTCCACATGTTCTTACTATACACCAAGTTTGATGTCAATATGATCAATATAACTAAAGTTATTTGCCGGAAACCAAATTTCTATTTTAAGTAATGGTGACCTTGACCTTTGTCGGACCGAACCCAAAAGCAATCCCAAGCGAGCTCTCCACATGTTCTTACTATACACCAAGTTTGATGTCAATATGATCAATATAACTAAAGTTATTCGCCGGAAACCAAATTTCTATTTTTAGTATTGGCGACCTTGACCTTTGTCGGACCGAACCCAAAAGCAATCCCAAGCGAGCTCTCCACATGTTCTTACTGTACACCAAGTTTGATGTCAATATGATCAATGTAACTCAAGTTATTCGCCGGAAACCAAATTTCTATTTTTAGTAACAGTGACCTTGACCTTTGTCGGATCGAACCCAAAAGCAATCCCAAGCGAGCTCTCCATATGTTCTTACTGTACACCAAGTTTGGTTACAATATGATCAACAGAACTCAAGTTATTCGCCGGAAACCACCCAGTTTGACGCCCGCCCGCCCGCCCGCCCGCCCAACGACATCACCATTCTAATAACCTGTTTTTTTTCAAAAACCTGGTTAATAAAAATATTCCCAAATAATTGTTCAAATTTTACAACTCATAACAGAATTGAACAATGTGCAGTGAAATGCCTATGTAGAAACAATGTGGTTTTGATATACTTTTTTAAATGCATGGACTGTGAAATGTAACCTACAGTTCACTTGTCACTTTTGGATCAGCATGTTCACTTAAACATGGACACCAAACAGGTGCTTTTTATTTGATTGAAACAATCAAGCATGCTGATGTGGAGTTTATTTGATTGAAACAATCAAGCATGCTGAATGCGGAGTTTGACAGACCCAGTGTTTGGCAGTGTTCATATTCTCTGATTTTTTGGAGTCCTCAATTGACTTTTCTGTTCAGTACCAAAATAATTTTGTTAAACATTCTTTTAACACTATACATAACTAACATTTGTGTGTTTGACTTCGCCAAAAAATGTTGAAAAAATATCAAAACTGTCTATCAAGTACAAAAATAAATAAAGTAAAAATATTAATAATAATAATAATGACGATCTTTCACTGAGAATATACTTATATAGTACAAGTAGGACGTGGATTGTCTGGTCAATGGCAATCCGATCCGAATCGCTAATCATAAGCAAATCACAAATCGATCCACGAACCACAATAGAAACAATATATCTTAAACACTTAATCATTTGTGCAAATGAATTTTACAAATAACTTAATTAAATCTGTATTTTGAATTAAGTTCACTTTCAATCAAGTCAACCACTCACTGCCATGTTAATTTATGTTTGTATGAAAAACCAGTGTAAAGGTCAAACGATTATCTATGTTATTTAATTAATATTCAAATTAATTTTAGTATTTATTGGATCATAAAATACCAGCCATTTCGAGATTATTTTGCTTCTTCTAGCTCTACATGTGTCACGCTACCTACTTTCCGTTTTGTTGTCAATACATACCAATGTGTTCACCAATGTGTTTAATAATTCTACAATTATCTATGGATGAAAATGAAATGGTAAACATGAATTATTTTGTCTTAAAGTATTTAACATGTTTAGATAATATGATTCGCGAATCGACGATCTTAAAGTGAACGAATCTGGTACTCGGATTGCTGGCATTGAACCGCGAGTGCTCGAATATTCCGATACTCGTTACAGCCCTAAGTACAAGTTCAACAATTCCATGACTTAATCTCAACATTAATCAATTAATGAAACTGCATGCCACAATAAACAACACAAACCTTCTGTAGCAGACATTTCTCCTTGATCAACACGCCTCCAGCACCAGTCGATGCTTCAAAACAGTCAGAAATAGACGAGTTTGATGGCAACTTTAAAAGGTGATTAGTAAAATATTGTTCCAACTGTCCCGCAGTTCCATTCCAGAGTCTTGAAGCCAGGTCATGTTGATATATCTTATTGATAGATTCATAGTCCAGAGACTGACCACGACTCACACATACAGCAACCGATATAACAAACAAACGGAGAGTTCGAATCATGTTTCTTGTATACAGTGAATGTCAACCACACTGGACAGCAACTGTGGTATGAAGTGGATCTAGTAAAATATATATATACATATATTGCGTCGTCACAGTTGACTACTTCGCACGGTTCTTCACGCTACACGTAGACAGTGATTATCTATACTGCTAAATGCGTTCTCGTTATCAGCCGATTGTTGTCAACAGCCTAGATGGTATTCCAACAGTAAGTACAATTATGTCTCTTGAAACTCACACGAATAAATCAATTTGTTAACCTAAATTAAGCAGGTAAGTGATTCTGTATGCCTATATAACTATACACGTGTTTAGTAAGGTAACGTCAGTTCAATACGTGACACCTCTACATGTCCACGCCGAAGGTAAAGGTAAACATTGGATGATGATAAAATCCAATAAAAATTCCGGTTCCGGGAAGAGTTATGGAAAACTAAAATTGTGTATGTAGTTTATATTCAGTTCACTACACGAATACCTAAATATGTGTGTTAGGGAAAATGATGGATCATAATCGATTACAGTCGAAAAAAAACATACAAGTTACGCTTGACAAATATGACTCAAAGTCATTCTGAGAGAGCGACGAACGATAACTCTGCATTGCATCTAATTTTTGCGACATCAAAAATATTATTAATGAAATGATTCTTTTGATAAAAAGCTAGAATATCTATGAACCAAACACTTCGCTGTGAATTTGCATCGAGTAAAACAATTCAAAGTTACGTGTTGGTGTAAATCTGCGTTGAGGCTGTGGGACAACTCGACCCCATACCAATTCGACCCCTAAGTCAACTCGACCCTTGTCAATTCGACCCCTAAGTCAACTCGACCCCTAATTTTGCTAAGTCAACTCGACCCCTCTGTATTGTTAGAGGATCGGGTGTAAAAGATGATTTACTTAAAATAAATTATAAGAATAATTTGAGTAGCAGCAATGTTTTAATGGATAAATGTAACACATGTAATTGCCTTTGTCTGACCCGATTGGGTTTATGTTTGGTTGATTTATCCATTGTTCTTCCTTGGAGGTGTTAATTTCTTCTTTTATAAGTGTGTGTTATTGTCGAAACATTTTAAGACTGAAACTCAGAATTAGACTTTGAGATTTTAGAACTTAACAAACGTGTAGAGCGAGTAACAAGAAAATTTGGATAAATTTAATTTATGCAAATTTCAAGTTTATGTCTGAGTTTCAGTCTTATATTCATTTAGAATATATTCTAAATAGATAACACTCCGTTGAAAATGTGTATGTTTTATTGCAAATGAAAATGAACCAAACAGAAATTATAAATAACAGAACAATTTATAAGTAAAAGTTATATACATTAATATTCGATAACAAAATAAACAAAAACAACAAAGTATACATGAACATACACCACACTACACCTCACTACACTACACAACACTATACACAGTTCCAATATCCTTTAAGAAATAATTCTTATATCAAAAGGTAGAGAAAGCAAAACTCTTACAACAAATTTATGATTTATTGAAAAGCATTAACATTGATATTAATTTATAAGTTTCATATTGGTTTTTTTCTGCAAAAAAGATAATTCCGTGAATAATGCACACGTAATATTCAAAGTATACTGCGTTTATGACTCTTCGTAATGATTACTAGTTATTTGTTTATACATATAATTGCTTTGCTTAGTATTTGAAATGATATTATTCAATCCTTAAAATGTCAGTACCAGACATTAGTATAGTCAACGACGTAACGACGTAAACGGTAGAAAAAATCAACAATAAAACTAGAATACAAAGTCCTACATGAATGATTATTATTATGTTTTATGGATGCTATGTTCATATTTCTGAACTGCGTAGATGTATGAACATAGAAAACAAGAAATATCTATAAAAAAGATAGTCGGCGCAACTTGAAGTATGCAAATTTGTTGCAATCTAAAGGTAAACATTTGGTGTACAACATAAACAAATGCCTAAATGTCATTCAATTACGCTATACTACAGAAACTCCGAGACTTACAAGGGGGATCACTGCGTATGAGACTGCTAGCCTGGGGTCCTGTCTTACTGATTGCTAACGTTGCTTACCGACGCGGAGCAATAGGAGGTTTGACCAGGATTCCAGGCTAATGAGTCTGCATCAATCGTAACTACTCGGTGGTATTCAGCATAGCGAATAATGCCGAGGTGTCCCGAATGAGACTGCATAATAAATAACTCCGTAGTTTGGTTAGTCATATAGTCTGTTTCAATATAGTTCAACATTACTTATTGCATAAGTCGTGAACACACACATGCATGTTAATAAACTTGTTACTTAGCGATTCATCAGATAAAAACAATATAAATGTTCGCGCCTGGTGTATAAAACCAAGAAAGTCTTCTTAATTCTAACACCGGACAAATCCCCGTGGTGATGATAACAACACTGCTTACTGGATAAATCTTGAAATACATTATACAATATTTTAACCAATCTGCTTCAAGGTTACACATATTTTTAAATTGAAGAGAAATTGCGCGAAATTGCCTTGGTGGTTAACGTAAGATTTGATTGGTTTACAAAACACTGACTAAGCAATAGCAAAACCCTGTTAGTAAGGCCACGGACCTATATACCATATATAGGTCCATGGTAAGGCTGAGTCGAAAAAGGCGTGAATCAACCATGACTTAGTGTTGGTAAATTACATTATATATTGTACGAATGTATATGGGTGTTCAAAAAATATTTTTATAAAAATCTCAAATGTGATCAAAATTTAAATTCATGTCGGTCAGGATATTGTGTTTTAGTGAACAAAAAGGGATACTCCGAAAAAATGGCGAAGACAGTCTCCATGGCAACGTCGTCCAACATAAACCGGCCTAAATTTAAAGAAAAGTCACGCATTTCATTGACAAAATGGCGTTTTGTTCGTTTATGATGCAAGATATTCACATAACATATTCGGTGAAAATCGCTCCAAAGCTTGGCGTGACGTTCGTGAAATGATTTTTAAATATGACGTCAAACAACCTTTTGGCAGCCATACTGTTAAAGTGCGTCAGAAAAAAATGAGCATAGAACATCAGTCCGACATAAAATTAAACTATTTGAACACCCCTATATATATTATGTACAACTTTACTTCCTCCGTTACTGAAGAGTTACATATAAAAAGTACTATATTATTGAACCAGTCATTGAATACCAATGCCTATAAAGACGATAATGTTCTTTAACCATTGTAGCAGAACGATGAATGTCAAGCTCATTTATATACTTGACTTATAAGAACGGTATCGTCCAACAACTGGTAGTAAAAGGGATATTGATAATAAATTGATGTTAGTTTGTACTTAAAATGCTTAAAGTATAGCAACCTTGCGTTTTTAAATTACCTAAAATTAGTTTGTAATTTTAATTGGAAATGGAAATACAAAAAAATGGGCGTATAAATTGTAATTATTTTATGCAAATTGCGTCGTCTTTAGTCTTTACTGTTCCCGTATTTGGACTCAAACACGCTAGACAATTCCAATTTTGTTTATTGTCAAAACAAGTGTATATACATGTAGTATTAAATATACAGTATCATGTCAACGCATTATCAGAAGAATATGTACTTGCGGACTAACACGTATACCAAATGCGAAAGTGCCCGATTGATTGATTAAATGTATGAACAAACAACAACATTCGAATATCCGGGTCCATTGAGCTTTTTATTTTCTAGCGAAAGCGCGAGACGTATACTACATTCATATCAAGGATAACATCGTGACAGCTCAAGTTTCTTATCGTATATCAGAAAATGGTGTATACCACAAGCCATTACTTTTATCCATCACGATTCGGTTTAAACACCTTTTAAACTTTTTTTTTCAAAAATCAACAAAAAGCGAAAAACTGCGAATATATTATAATAAATTATTATACTTAGGTTACACACGTTATACGGTTGAAGAGAAATTGCCTTAATGTTAAGGTTAATGTAAGATTGATTGGTTTATACAACACGGATATGCAAATAGCAAAACCATGTTAGTACGGCTGCGCCGAAAAAAGGCAAATGAATGTGTTTATCTGGTCGACATTCGCTACGCACATTTTCCCCTATTAATGCACATTTATGGTATTTCGGTCGACCTGGTATGGGTATTTCCTCCGAACACCATAAAGGGACTTTTCGAAGTCGAAGGGAGAAACGGTATCAATTTTTATCCGTTTTAAAGGATTATAGAAAGAATGCCTATGAATGGTGCATAATTCAATATAATTCTTTTCGATAGAGGCTACAAGTATCATGAATGTATAATACATTCTGATAAATCAGTACAGCCCGGGGCAATTTCATTATGCTGGCTAAACACAGCGGGGTGGCTAATTAAGTCGCGAATGACAATGGTCATGAGACGTTAAAGTAGCGTATATATAATCATCATTATAGGTTATGCGCTCTTTGTAAGGGCCATTTCCTTGATGATCCATTTAGATGTTTTAGGAGTTACCATTGACGTTAAATTATTATTTATAATTATGTAATTATGGATATGAATTGGATGCTTTGTTTTTAACATGTATTTATCATTTAAATTATTCTGCCTCCCCCAACAGAGATGAACCTCATTTATTTACCATTTCATTGTATCTTCTTGTCACGTATTGCTATGTATTATTTTCTATGTTATATTGATGTTTTGTCAATAACCTTTTATGGGTTTAAGTACAATAAAAGTTCTTCTTCTATAATCGGGTATAGCATGGAGCCAATATCGATCAGATCTGGGGAATCTTGCGATGAGCCAGAAAGTTGAACATGTTTAGACTCTTAAAACTCTTACAATAAATATATGATATAAGACGCATACATGTCGTACTTCGGTTCCCTGTAAACTTTGAAAATAATTTATTATAAAACATATTGATCAAATCCTACAATTGTCGTACAATAGAAATGAAATAATGAGTATATAACAAATTGGTAGATTCAATGAGTTTATCAACATATATTTATTTATTAAAGTCTCATCTTTGTACAAAACATAGATATTTATAATACTGCAAAGAAAAATCCAGTAATTTCATTGGTTAAAGGCTCGCGTATAGGATTCTATATACACGGCGCTGATAGGGTATATGACGTTTTCCCCTTCATGCGCCTCGCGACAATTTTCGCTGACAGCTCGACTCGAAAACTTTCATCTCTTGATATCCGCAAGTTACTAGAAATTGACAATTGATTTTCATACATGATTCAATAAATATTGAACAGAGTACATGTGTGCTAGTATTATTATTCAAAACGATAGATTTTTTAAGGTTTGAGCCAAATTCAGTTCGATAAAGTCCATGAGATCAGACGCTTGAAAATAAAAATTAGAGTGCAAGCGCGCGCTTAACCATGTGTATTGAGGTACCTTACGGGGTAATGCAATTAATTTTCAGGCATTATAACGTGTGAGTGAAATAAAAGAAATTTGATCTACAACAAGTAATTCCCGATATATTTTTAAAGGAATACGTTTTAATAACTGATATTTTACAAAACTAAAATACTCTAAACAATTTTATGAACCAAAAACACCAAAAATACACAGATCTAATTATTAGATATAGAGAGCTAGGCTAACGCCTCGGGTTATATGGCACACAAACTGGTTATATTCCCCCATATACCCTGTCAACAACCTGTATAACTAATAATATACATATAGTAAAGACTATAAAAAACATAAAACATTGCACAAAGCCACGGACCTATATACCATGGTATATAAATCCGTGACAAAGCCATTCAGGTAAGAATTATAAGAGACTATACAAGCATACACCTCATACATAAAATTATACAAAATGTATACGATATATTATAAGATTATCGTGTAGCCAAAATCAAGGTATTTTTAAAAGTATTTGATTTAATTTAAAAGTAAAGTTGCGAAGTAATCATTTAGATCTAATACATACATATAAAACACCAAAATGCCATAAGAATACACCAAAACTAACGCCTATACAGTTTATATAATACTTATTATATATTATACTTATTTATATTTCGAACAACATTATGGCATATTCGGCGTTAAATAAATCATGATTATTTATGAGGGGTCGAATTGACTTGCCGAATAATTGGAAAATAGGGGTCGAGCTGTTCAGGGATCGAGTTGTCTTGGTTTTATAGCGGGGTCGAATTGTTCATGGGTCGAGTTGTCCCGATACCTTGTGTTGATTGCCATAAAAAGTTCTCCTTGGGAATATGTAAACAATATGGCGTCTGCCAGTACAACTCGAACTACCAGCAGTAAAAAGTCGGAAAAAGAACGTAAGTTTTATTATCACAAAGTACAAACAGAACTTTTTTTTAAAAACTTTACATGTTTAATCAGATTTTAAGGACTTATGTACATAATTCCGGGCAGAAGTGTTAGACTGTGCTCATAGCTGTCAAGAGGTACAGTATACGGACAAAATCCCCTTCGCTCCTACTTGTAAAATTCATGAAGGGGATTTGCCCACCTTGTAAAATTCATGAAGGGGATTTTGTCCACCTTGTAAAATTCATGAAGGGGATTTTGCCCACCTTTTACAAAATGAGCGAAGGGGATTTTGTCCGTAGGGGGTTTTGTCCACCTTGTACAAAATGAGCGAAGGGGGTTTTGTCCTACATTCGGACTGTCAAGAGCCAGGAGTGAGGACTGTCAAGAGCCAGGAGTGAGGACTGTCAAGAGCCATGAGTGGGGACTGTCAAGAGCCAGGAGTGTGGACTGTCAAGAGCCAGGAGTGAGGACTGTCAAGAGCCAGGAGTTAGGACTGCAGGAGTGTGATACCTCTACCAGGTACTGGCCAAATTCAACTGATTGAACATTATTGCATTAAAACAAAGATAAAAGAGATGGTAAAGGTGGACGTATATATACATGTACAGTAAAAGGGAAAAATAGAAAAAAATAGAAAAATACTTTAAAGAGCGAGTTACTTTCAGTTAGAGAAAGAGCTAGGCTAGTTGAACCTTAAAGGTATCAATTACGGCCGTCTGATCTTACATCAGTTGGGAGACTGTTCCACTCCTTGATGGTCTTTGGGAAGAATGTCTGTTGGCGGTAGCTATTGGAAGAGTAAGGAATCTTGTAGGAGTGGGCTTGAGTGTGACAGGAGTGACAGCTGATAGTTTACAGCTGTGGGAAAGGGGGCTCCTATAGGCAATGTCCTGAAATATTGAAATTTTCAAGACTTTACAAAGCTTTTCCTTATAGTTGGCAGTGATTTTTTTGTTAATTTCACTACCGAAAATAGGCTGTTTCCCCTTACAAAGTGTTGATTTTTTCCCAATTCCTTGTTCATTTTCTCCCTCTGACTGAATTTCTTTTTATCATGTCAGGTTTTTGTGTATTTAACCTTTTATAAAAGACCATTGCCTTGAATCTTTGCTCTTACATCACCTGATATATATAACAAACACCAACCACTGCTGAAAAGTTATTTTTATTAACAAAACAACCATTTCCTCATTTTCCCAAATTTGGGATTTATCGTGCCTATTTTCCCAATTGAAAAGGCAGTAAAAAAATATTTTTAAATCTCTGGTTAATGAAAATATGAAACCCTATCAAAAGTCCGATTGTTATCTCCCTCCATCGCTACTTACAGTGTTCACGATAATTTTACTTGTCCCAGGCTTCGTGCAAGTGTGTTATGGTAAAGACTGTACTTAGGATTAAATTATGTCTGTTGCGATTTGCACATCCCGGTCATTAAAAAACACTGAATTTCAATAAATTCTAGAGGTAATAGAGGTGCAATTTCGTTTGGCGATCATTTTGTTTTGTTTAAAAGTTGAAAACTATAAATCATAGTAGATTTTTGAAAAAGCATGTGTCTTAGAGAACTAAGATTGTGAGCGTGGTTCAGGTCAAAAATGCTTGTGACACGCGCAGTGCATGTGACATGACACATATGTACACTACAACTTGTTTGTTTCGATCAGAAATCTACCATGTCTACAGATATTTTGTAGATTAGTTTTCCAGGATATTTATGTACATATGCTTAGCCTTACATAATCAATGATGTATCAATAAAAGTATCAAATTTGAAGTTTAGTAGACAAAGCCATAGTATTCATACAAGCTCTTGATCAACACCTAGGAACCTGCTTCCCTATTGAGGAAGGGATGAGTATACGTTGTCCAAACTGTATCAATGTTGTTTCTTTCATTTCAATCAAGATTATGAAAGGAACATATAAATTTGTTTCAGAAAGGGGATTTATATGATAATGTTCACGAAAACATTATTGTTATTACACCAAGTAAAATGGCATGTCTGTTAAAGATGGGGTAATGAAAAAAATAGTTAAAATCTTGTTGACAGCTTGATAGGCTTTTGAATAACATGTATTATAAACCTTTAGATAAGTACATGTATATCTTCTATTTCAGGATTGAAAAATGAACTTGGTGAGGCGACAGAGAAAGGTGATATAGACAAAGTGAAAGAGATAATGGAAAAGTTTAGTGTTAACAATGACTTTAAGATAAAAAGGGAAGGTCTGGGAAAAAGTCCGCTGTTAATTGCCTGTACGTATGGACAAACTCCAATTGTAGAAGAATTTTTACAGGTAAAATTAATCAAACTTAATTGATTGATACTATTTCATAACAAAGACACTAAGAACTTGAATATATATATTTAACACCATTAAAAACGCAACTGTTTCATACAAATCACTCATCCATACAAACCACTCATCCGTACAAACCACTCATTCATACAGACCACTCATCCATACAAACCACTTATCCATACAGACCACTCATCCATACAGACCACTCATCCATACATACCACATGTCCATACAGACCACTCATCCATATAGACAACTCATCCATATAGACCACATGTCCTTACAGACCACTCATCCATACAAACCACATGTCCATACAAACCACTCATCCATACAGACCACTCATCCATACAGACCACTCATCCATACAGACCACTCATCCATACATACCACTCATCCATACAGACTACTCATCCATACAGACCACTCATCCATACAAACCACATGTCCATACATACCACTCATTCATACCGACCACTCATCCATGCATACCACATGTCCATACATACCACTCATCCATACATTCCACATGTCCATACAGACCACTCATCCATACATACCACATGTCCATACAGACCACATGTCCATACAGACCACATGTCCATACATACCACATGTCCATACATACCACTCATCCATACATACCACATGTCCATACAGACCACTCATCCATACATACCACATGTCCATACAGACCACTCATCCATACATACCACATGTCCATACAGACCACATGTCCATACATACCACATGTCCATACAGACCACATGTCCATACAGACCACTCATCCATATAGACCACTCATCCATACAAACCACTCATCCATACATACCACATGTCCATACAGACCACTCATCCAAACAGACCACTCATTCATACAAACTACTCATCCATACATGCCACATGTCCATACAGACCACTCATCCAAACAGACCACTCATCCATAAGACCACTCATCCATACTGACCACTCATCCATACTGACCACTCATCCATACTGACCACTCATCCATACTGACCACTCATCCATACAGACCACTCATCCATATAGACCACTCATCCATACAGACTACTCATCCATACATACCACATGTCCATACAGACCACTCATCCAAACAGACCACTCATCCATACAAACTACTCATCCATACATGCCACATGACCATACAGACCACTCATCCAAACAAACCACTCATCCATACAAACTACTCATCCATACATGCCACATGTCCATACAGACCACTCATCCAAACAAACCACTCATCCATAAGACCACTCATCCATACTGACCACTCATCCATACTGACCACTCATCCATACAAACCACTCATCCATATAAAAAATTATATAGACAGCATGTCCAAACAGAATTAATTTTAATCCTGTCCTTTCTAGCATGTAACTTTACCATGTTTGGAAATGAAGTGCAGTCCATTCAACTATTCTATATAATGTGTATGAACTTTGAATGAGTAAAATTACTTTGTTCACTTAGTCAGGTGCTGATCCATTGTCTCATATGTCCAATGGTAGAACAACACTACATGAAGTATGTGTGGGGGGACATCATGAATGTTTAAGTCTACTTCTGAAATACATTGACAATGTGAACATCAAAGATCGTGATGGACAAACACCCGCACATCTTGCTGCATTTAACGGAGAAGTGAAATGTTTGAAAATACTAGCTGAACAAGGTATTTGTTTTGTTTGGTTTAGCAACCTGATCCAGGTCACTTATACAGAGGTTCTGCTAGGTGCTCAATCTCATGGGTCATTTTAATGCTTTTTAACTGGAGTTTACCATTGATCGCCAAATTACCTATAATTTAGAGAAAAGTTTACCCTTCAGCCAGTATCCTTAGGATCAAAAAGGGCTTTTTGGAAACTCCAGGGGTCATAGGGTCAACTCCAGGGTAAAATAGAACCCCTGGTTATATCAATCAATCTGGGTTCTGACCAATCTCATTTAAATCAGCCCCCAACTTTAGCTCCATTACTTTCCGCTGTTAGGCCTGTTAGCGTATAGTATAGGAGCGTACGACTGGAGCTGATTTTAATGAGATTGGGTTCTGACATAATTGACAAACATTATCAATTATTTAAACAATTTTAGTTGTTTCTAAGAAATAGTATTTCTGCTTTTACAAGTTTGTTAGTTTACATTAAAACATGTTTTTACCTACATTTAGTCGAGTTATGCCGATACATAGTTCCCACATCTACAATATTTACCTTCCTTGTTCTGAATTGTTGGCCATTTTGATTGGCACATTTCCTTAACGTTTATGGGGAATATAATGTTAGCCATAATAAACTAATCAGATATATAAAAAATAACTTATTCATTATGCTCATGTGGGCATTTGGCTCAGTAAGTTGAAAAAAAGTGGTTGTCGCATGCAAATTCTCTTGGTATTTTCTAAATTAGCACATACTTCGAAAATTACTCCTGTAAGGGCTTATCAGTTTTGCCTATCAAAATGGCCGACAATAATGAACAAGAGAGGTAAATTTTGTAGATGTGGGAACTATATATTGCTGGTCGAGATAATTGACAGACATGGTCATTTATTTTATGTTTTTACCACAGTTGCAGTCACTGATATTGTGGAAACAACAAGGAGTTATTATCATGTTGTTAATTGTGATTTAGTTGTGTTATAGTCATAGAGCTTTTACAGGGTTATAAATGGCTAACTTTAACACTCTTTGACTACGAAAATACTGGTTTTACTATTCAATACTCAAATTGACTTACGGTAATAATCCCATATCTGTTAGTTATTACCATACTAAGTTAGAGCACAAGTTTATGTACATTGACTACAAGAAGCTTTGTAGACTGTTTTATTGTAAAAGTGGATTTTTTTAATAAGAAAGCTTGTGACTGGCAATTTCAAACATTGCAAGAGTGAATATATTTACAAATCAAAGAAATGAGTATTGTTACAATAAAAAGTCATGTAAATTTATACTTGTCCACATCGCAAACTTTACCACGTACAGAGTCATGTAAATTTATACTTGTCCACATCGCAAACTTTACCACATACAAAGTCATGTAAATTTATACTTGTCCACATCGCAAACTTTACCACATACAAAGTCATGTAAATTTATACTTGTCCACATCGCAAACTTTACCACATACAAAGTCATGTAAATTTATACTTGTCCACATGGCAAACTTTACCACATACAGAGTCATGTAAATTTATACTTGTCCACATCGCAAACTTTACCACATACAGAGTCATGTAAATTTATACTTGTCCACATCGCAAACTTTACCACATACAGAGTCATGTAAATTTATACTTGTCCACATCGCAAACTTTACCACATACAGAGTCATGTAAATTTATACTTGTCCACATCGCAAACTTTACCACATACAGAGTATTTCCTTGCAATGAAATCTACTTTGTTATTTGAAGGTGGAAATTTGGTCTTGGAAGATTACAAAGCGAGACAATGTGCTCATTTAGCATCAATGAGAAATCACAAGAAAGTTCTTCAGCTGTTATTTGACCTTGGTGTTGACCTTGACTGTAGGTGTGAGAATGGTAAAACACCAGTCCACTATGCTTCACAGTATGGAGGTGAGTACCCTAGTAAACTTCATCAAATGTAACACTATCACTATGATATGAGATACAGTAAAACCTCACTTAAAGCCCACTTTGGTATAAATACCACCTCTTTAATAAGACAATATTGACACAGACTGGTTGTTGATATTTCTTCCATATTTTAACTCTATATTGAAAGTCTTATAACTAACTCTGACTCTTTGGAAACGAAGGTGTTCTTACTATTGGAGGTGTCACTGTATTTTTTCCCCAGTACATTGAAATGTAACATTGAACATGAAGATCATCTTTATAACTCCCAATATAATGGAATACTTTGGTTTTGAGAGAATTACAGTATTTATATAAACAAGCCTGTATTATATGTATGCTGTTACTTATACCAAGTACGCATTAATGCGTTTACCACAGCTTAGAAATAGCTTTTTTAAATGTCCTTCAGGTCATGTTTACAGTCAGACTGACAAATTGTTCGATCTTTACATTACAACTATGTGGAACAAAATTGTTCTAATGGTTCAAGAATACATAATTTAATCAAAGTGCTAAATTAAGCACTATAGTTGTTCAACATTGAACACAGATTCACAGAAAGTACCAATCAACATTTCCATTGTTGAACCATTACCGTAAATTTAATTGTGTAAAGATGTTTCAGTAAAGATTACTACCAGTATAGAGTATGGTATGCAGGTTACGCTCAGATGTTGATCTAGTTTTAACCAATTTACCTACCTGTTATTCTTGCGCCACTTCCGAAAGTCTTCATATTAAGGCGATGCGACAGTCGAAAATTGCCATAGAACTAGTTGTTCTACTGAACAACTTGAAATACAGAATGGCTGGTTCTTCTAGTGAGATCGAAATGATGTAAGCTACATATTTATATCTAGGTTAAGGAACACTTGCACTGTAACAGTTTGTTCATTATGATGTTGACTATGTTTTCATTTGTATACTTTGACTGATTCTGTCACATTGTCTTGGTCTGTGAACAACCTAGATTACATCTGTCACATTGTCTTGGTCTGTGAACAACCTAGATTACATCTGTCACATTGTCTTGGTCTGTGAACAACCTAGATTACATCTGTCACATTGTCTTGGTCTGTGAACAATCTGTCACATTGTCTTGGTCTGTGAACAACCTAGATTACATCTGTCACATTGTCTTGGTATGTGAACAATCTGTCACATTGTCTTGGTCTGTGAACAATCTGTCACATTGTCTTGGTATGTGAACAATCTGTCACATTGTCTTGGTATGTGAACAACCTAGATTACATCTGTCACATTGTCTTGGTCTGTGAACAATCTGTCACATTGTCTTGGTATGTGAACAACCTAGATTACATCTGTCACATTGTCTTGGTCTGTGAACAATCTGTCACATTGTCTTGGTCTGTGAACAACCTAGATTACATCTGTCACATTGTCTTGGTATGTGAACAATCTGTCACATTGTCTTGGTCTGTGAACAACCTAGATTACATCTGTCACATTGTCTTGGTATGTGAACAATCTGTCACATTGTCTTGGTCTGTGAACAATCTGTCACATTGTCTTGGTATGTGAACAACCTAGATTACATCTGTCACATTGTCTTGGTCTGTGAACAATCTGTCACATTGTCTTGGTCTGTGAACAATCTGTCACATTGTCTTGGTCTGTGAACAACCTAGATTACGTCTGTCACATTGTCTTGGTCTGTGAACAATCTGTCACATTGTCTTGGTCTGTGAACAATCTGTCACATTGTCTTGGTCTGTGAACAATCTGTCACATTGTCTTGGTCTGTGAACAACCTAGATTACATCTGTCACATTGTCTTGGTCTGTGAACAATCTGTCACATTGTCTTGGTCTGTGAACAATCTGTCACATTGTCTTGGTCTGTGAACAATCTGTCACATTGTCTTGGTCTGTGAACAATCTGTCACATTGTCTTGGTATGTGAACAATCTGTCACATTGTCTTGGTCTGTGAACAATCTGTCACATTGTCTTGGTCTGTGAACAACCTAGATTACATCTGTCACATTGTCTTGGTATGTGAACAATCTGTCACATTGTCTTGGTCTGTGAACAATCTGTCACATTGTCTTGGTCTGTGAACAACCTAGATTACATCTGTCACATTGTCTTGGTCTGTGAACAACCTAGATTACATCTGTCACATTGTCTTGGTCTGTGAACAACCTAGATTACATCTGAAAATTTGAGTTTTTTTTGTTATAATGAATTAATTTCCTTTTATCTTTGCATGAATTTTAAGTTTGAAGATAGTACTTTATTGTGGTGTACCAATTAAAGAAAAGTTCTAGCATTAATTATGATTATTTTATGATTACTGTGTTTGCACAACATATTTTATCAAGTGACCATTTAATACTGGATAAAGTGTTGCTTTGATTGTATATAAACTGTTATTCACACCTTATCATGTTCTCAGTGAATGTGGATCTTATAGTCTAAGGGTTACTTTAGCAAGTTAGTGAATTTGTTTTATAATAAACAGGTAAAGTACATTATTTCATAGGTGTTAATCCATTCAGATTACCTGTCATTAACTCTGCAATTTGATGGTAGATTTAAACTGGTCTTAGTAAGAAACTGTAACAAAAGTAATTGAAGTAATTCAATTGTAATAGGTAATTACACTTATTAACCAGGTTTTCGAAGAAAACCAGGTTACTAGAATGGTCTGAGTCATTGGGCGGGCGTCAAACTGAGGGTTTCCGAATAACTTGAGTTCTGTTGATCATATTGTAACCAAACTTGGTGTATAGTAAGAACATATGGAGAGCTTGCTTGGGATTGCTTTTGGGTTTGTTCCAGAAAAGGTCAAGGTCACCTTTACTAAAAATAGAAATTTGGTTTCCGGCAAATAACTTGATTTTCGTTGATCATATTGACATCAAACTTGGTGTATAGTAAGTACACATTTTAAAGCAGTCTAATTCCCCTTGGTCAAAATAATGATAGGTGCATTATTTGCTTATGTTGTTTTTGTATTGTTGACAGCGTTGGATTGTCTGATCTTACTGGTACAGAGAGATTGTGACATCACATTAGGGGACAACAATGGGTACCTGGCTCTACATCACGCAGCGAGGAACAATAAGGTAGATTGTGCACGGTTTCTTGTCAAACAGGGGACGTCACTAGAAGCAACCCAAGTAGATGGCAAAACTCCAGCTCATGTGGTATTTATTTTTAAATGTGTTTATTGCACAGGACATTGTCATGAGTTCTTTCCCTTTATCTGATCTACAGTTCTCTCTCTTTGCCTCTTCTATAATATATGTACTATAAATACTAAAGAAGGGGCAAAGGGAGAGAACTCTAGATGGGATAAAGGATAAAGAACTCATTAGACAATCTCCTGTATTTATTGATGAATGACTTTTTTGGTACATGTACTGATATTCTCAAAGTCTATAAGTCTTCTATTTTTTTATTTTTCCCCATTCTCATGATCAGTTTTGACGGCCTGAACGTCATCTTTCTGTGCTTCTCTTGTTCTCACGTTTTTTAAGAAATACATTTCCTTTTTTGTTAGGTCTGTATATTTTATGTGAAAATGAATAATAAAGAAACATGTGAAATAACGTCATTTAATCGGGAGCCAAATTACATTAACACTTCTTGGCAACTACATTAATCACTGCTATATTTTTGTAAAATGCAGTCTATATAAATGACTTTAAGTTTTGACTGTTAATTGTTTAACTGAACCAGTTGCAAAGTAATGCAGCTTGTACATCATTGTATGCTTTATGTTTGCATATTGAAATTTGGTTGTTTGCAGAACTTAGTTCCATACATGACTTGCATTTAAAGTAGAACATCCTACAGGGCTCAACATTAACTTTTTGTACTACTGGACAAGTCGGACAAGTAGATTTAAATATCACTTGTCCTGACCAAATGTTCACTTGTCCTGATAAATAAATGTAGAGAGAAAATACAGGAGTTGTGACAAATGAAGAAATACAGCATTAATATGCAGGCTTTAATACATGAACAACTCAATTAAAACATAAACTGGCTAATTCACATGTAATTCCAATTATAGTTTCACATTGATTTTTCTTGAGCCAATTTTTGTTAACTGTGGATTGATCTTTCGGTTGAGTTGAATTGATTTAAGCCCATCAGGTAACTTGGACACAATTTCTTCCATTGAAAGTTACTGGTCACATCGGGCAAGTAGTTTTGGAAATTGGTTGCCCGGACCTTCAAATTACTGGTCAAAATCTATCGGACAACCGTTAGTGTTGAGCCCTGTCCTAATGGATTCACGCTAAAAAATTGAAACATTGGCCGATATCAATAAATTCCATGACTGTTTCACCGATCTTCTACGAAATAGTATCGGAATTTACCAATATTGGCGGATGTTTCATTTGTTTTGGCAGGAATCCATTAGGGATGTTCTACCTTAATATGATGGATAAAATACAGCTTTCATATATTCCAGGCTGCATTAAATGGATCTATAGACGTTCTACATTGGCTGTTAGACAAAGGGGCGGATCCTAACAGTCAAGATTGTAAGTATCGCTTAAAGGAAATACTCCAAATTCAAACTTTGAACAAATACTGGGTCTGTTATCTGTGTGTGTCCGCTGGCTGTTATCTGTGTGTGTCCGCTGTCTGTTATCTGTGTGTGTCCGCTGTCTGTTATCTGTGTGTGTCCATTCTCTGTTATCTGTGTGTGTCCATTCTCTGTTATCTGTGTGTGTCCATTCTCTGTTATCTGTGTCTGTCCATTCTCTGTTATCTGTGTGTGTCCATTCTCTGTTATCTGTGTCTGTCCATTCTCTGTTATCTGTGTCTGTCCATTCTCTGTTATCTGTGTGTGTCCGCTGTCTGTTATATGTGTGTCCGTTCTCTGTTATCTGTGTGTGTCCGCTGTCTGTTATCTGTGTGTGTCCATTCTCTGTTATCTGTGTCTGTCCATTCTCTGTTATCTGTGTCTGTCCATTCTCTGTTATCTGTGTGTGTCCATTCTCTGTTATCTGTGTCTGTCCATTCTCTGTTATCTGTGTCTGTCCATTCTCTGTTATATGTGTGTGTCCATTCTCTGTTATCTATGTCTGTCCATTCTCTGTTATCTGTGTCTGTCCATTCTCTGTTATCTGTGTGTGTCCGCTGTCTGTTATATGTGTGTCCGTTCTCTGTTATCTGTGTGTGTCCGCTGTCTGTTATCTGTGTGTGTCCATTCTCTGTTATCTGTGTCTGTCCATTCTCTGTTATCTGTGTGTGTCCATTCTCTGTTATCTGTGTGTGTCCATTCTCTGTTATCTGTGTCTGTCCATTCTCTGTTATCTGTGTGTGTCCATTCTCTGTTATCTGTGTCTGTCCATTCTCTGTTATCTGTGTGTGTCCATTCTCTGTTATCTGTGTCTGTCCATTCTCTGTTATCTGTGTGTGTCCATTCTCTGTTATCTGTGTCTGTCCATTCTCTGTTATATGTGTGTCCGTTCTCTGTTATCTGTGTGTGTCCGCTGTCTGTTATCTGTGTGTGTCCGCTGTCTGTAATCTGTTTGTGTCCGCTCTCTGTTATCACAATGCGAGGTGGGGGTTATGCAGGAATCAAGCATGTTGGAAATAAAATTTCAGACCCAATGAATTGGGATGATCGAGGTCCGTCATAGTATAGACATTTATAAAAGAGAGAATAAGTTGCTACAGGGAATGCTTAATACATAAGACTAGACACAGATCCCCAGAAAAACAACAGTCCACAAAACATCAGGCATTGAGGAGGTGCAAGGGTAAATACGTGAGGGAACAGGGGTGCAAGGAATGGCCTGGCCCACCAATTAAGGAGAATTAAGGAGAACGAACATATACAAACATCTGTCAATATTTTCAGATTTTGGCAATACACCTGGACACTATGCTTCAGAGGGAGGTTATCCAAACTGTCTGAATTGTTTCCTTCAACATGATGGTGAGATTGATATACAAAACATTAAAGGTGATATGCCACTTGATACTGCGAAGAAGTTTGGCCATCCATTACTCATGGAGAAAGGAGGTAAGTGAAGTACTGGGCAACCTCTAGTGTACCATCATCTGGTGAGAGACACATTCTAGTGTTGAGAGTTTTTGCGCTAGAGAGGATAAATTGATAGTATTCTTTTACTACAAAAAGTTTTGTTGAAGAGAGGTTGTTGCTCTAGAGGGAATTTTTTTTTGGGGTGGCACTATATGATAATTATGTGTACAGTCAGACCTCGTTTTATTTGACAACCTTTTATCCGAATATTTGGTATCATCCTAAATGAATATCAGGTCCGGATGTATCTTATGCACATCAAATAGAAATGGCCTATACGAAACCATGTATTCTTCAAAATTAAATTTTGGACCAGATGAATTCTAATGAACAAAGATCGACTGTATTTGTATTCATGTATGTGCAGCATTGCCATTGGTCATTTTTAAGACCAAGCTTAGTATCAACCTAACAGATGCTTGAATGGTGAGACTGGTCTCCAATCTGAGATTCATAAACTCAGACAAACGTTTTGTTTTCAGTTAAGAATGAGAACCCATGTCCTCAGTGTTATCAGAAATACAAGAAGACAGTATGGGACACACTCCACCCACCTGCTCCTGTAGAACGGAACATCACCAATGCTGGATCTAGTGCTTACAAGAACCCAGTACCTCCTGCTCAGTAAGTCTTGCTACTTTGTACTGAGATGGTTTTTTTAGGGATGTCAACAAAAGGCAATTTTGGTATTCGAATATCGGGTTAGCCTTCCGAACGAATATTCGAATATTCAAACATTTGACCTTTTTATGTCAATCAACACCTGTAGATATTATTTTCATGTGTAAAATGTCATTCAATGCGATAATGCCCATCATTGAAATTTAATACACTTGTATTTAACTTTTATATTGAAAATATACATATTATCGAATATTCGAATTCCGAAACAGTAGTCGAATATTCGGATGTACAAAAGAATATTCTTTAATCGAATATTCGTTGACATCCCTAATTCTTTTGGATTACTGAAGACCGCCAAACTTTGTGAGATGATCGTACCTTTGCTGTCAATATGTCGTAGGTCAAGTTCACTTTATTCAGTAAACTGAGAATACTTTGCGCAGAACTGAGAGAATACATGGACATATAGCAGTCAATCATCATTCAGTGATTGACCATGGACATATAGCAGTCAATCATCATTCAGTGATTGACCATGGACATATAGCAGTCAATCATCATTCAGTGATTGACCATGGTCAGTGGATAGAGGTCAGCAGTTCCAAGATTACTGTTGCATTAAGCTTAAGTACAAGAGTTCACTAGGAACATGGAATCATTAGTTGTTAGTTTACATTCTCTGTTACCTCCACCAGCCTATCATGGTAGTTGTATGTGTTTTCCCGGAGGTCTTATGTACAATGTATGTGGCGTTCCCTGTAGCAACTTATTCTCTCTCTTTACTATAATAATTTGTTAAATGTTGTTGACATTTTGTCAGAATTAAAAGTAACTGCATTACCCCCTCAATGTTGGGGTAAACATATTATTTTTGTGCGCCCTCAAAATTGGAGAGGACATTAATTTTTGCACTATTGTCTGAACTAGTTCAAACTTGTCTTGTCAATTTACTTGGATTATTTTGGCCCCTGTAACAAAAATTCAGTGCCGAGTTTGATATATTTACAGGAAGGTACATACACAGCTACAGAAGAATCTGTTGAAACATGAAGCTAGAAGGAAGAAGGAATTTCCACAAAAAGTTGTACAAGATAGAGATATGGCTTCCAAATTCTACGGAGACCATTTAGATCCAAATGAACTGTTCAAATTTCATTTGCCTGAAGGAAAGGACCAATCTCTCCATCTATAGATATTCTGTGATTGTCATATGACACAAAAAGCAATGATTCTGCTGTTTTTAATGATGTTTTGTATATCATTTATCAATTCCGTCCTATGTTTGAAAGTGTATTAAGTGAACTGTGTCTCTTCTAGTGTACAGGGTCGGATGCTAATAACAAAAGTTTTAACAGTATCTGATTGGTTGTTTTTTGAGTGCAGTATTAACACATTGACCAATGGCAACGCTGGGTTCTAAGACTGGTCTCCAAAACTTCCGTCCTATAACCTGTGGTGTTTTCTTGGTTCTTCCGTAGTGCAGTCTTATAATTGACCTATGACGAGGCTGTGTTCCAGCAACATACACTTAACTTAGAAATTTCAGTGAAAATGGATGTATGAAAAGTCCACACTAAACTGATACTTAGGTGAAATTGCCTATTTGAGAAAGAAGTTAATTTACTACACACGCATACAGATCTATGTGAAAACTTTATTATATTGGTTCACATTCTTGCAACCTGACTGAATGTTATCAGTTACTGTACAGAGTCCCACTATATATATATATATATATAGCTGCAGTCATATTGTTTCTGACTGAGCCTGAGATTGTTGTTAATTTATTTACACATTTATATATTATGTGATTTCTATATTGAAATGATTTATTTGTAATAAAATGACTTAGTATAATGTGCATTGTATTTTTTTATGATTTTGTCCAAATTGACATCACAAATCTAGTGCATCAATATAAAATAGAGTGGTCCAGCGGGAATTTTCTTCAATGGTAGGATATGTGTGAGGTTTGGTGCAACCTTAAGCAAGGTTTAAATCTGCAGTGGTGTGTTTGTCACTGATTGTTCCAAGCCAGTATTCAGATCTTCACGCGTCATTTATGTTTGTGTTATTTCCCATTGCAGGAATTACGTTGTCTCATAAAAAGCTAATATTCTCACCATTCAACACAAAGTAACTGTCTTCGAAGAATAACTACACAAAAACATGCACTAAATACAGTTTATATCTTATGTTAACTGTCTTAATGCCAACATGCTTTTGGTGAGTTTGGACTCGATTCCATGGATGAAATACTAAGGTATTAAAACACTTCTAAATAGACTTGTATGAATGGACAAACACATCCTGGACTTAGAGTAGATAGAATGAGCTCCTCTTGCCAAGACTTATCTCTGTAATTGCGATAGATCTGCCAATACGTGTCTTATCTTGATACATTTGTATACATGTAGTTAGGGTTTTTGGGACATTACAATACAAGTAAATACATCGTCATTTGTTATTAGAATTTACGTATTTAAGTAATCAGTAAAAAGCAGCAGTAACAACATCAGAAACAGCAGCAGTAGCAACATCAGTAACAGCAGCAGTAGCAACATTAGTAACAGCAGCAGTAGAAACATCAGTAACCTCAGAAGTAACAACATCAGTAACAGCAGCAGTGGAAACATCAGTAACAACAGCAGTAGAAACATCAGTAACAGCAGCAGTAGAAACATCAGTAACAGAAGCAGTAGAAATATCAGTAACAGCAGCAGTAGAAACATCAGTAACACAAGCAGTAGCAACATCAGTAACAGCAGCAGTAGCAACATTAGTAACACCAGCAGTGGAAACATCAGTTACAGCAGCAGTGGAAACATCAGTAACACCAGCAGTAACACCAGCAGCAGCAACATCAGTAACAGCAGCAGAAGCAACAACAGTAGCAGCTGTAACAGCAGCAGTAGTAACATCAGTAGCAGTAGAAACATCAGTAACAGCAGCAGTAGAAACATCAGTAACAACAGCAGTAGAAATATCAGTAACAGCAGCAGTAGAAACATCAGTAACACAAGCAGTAGCAACATCAGTAACAGCAGCAGTAGCAACATTAGTAACACCAGCAGTGGAAACATCAGTTACAGCAGCAGTGGAAACATCAGTAACACCAGCAGCAACATCAGTAACACCAGCAGTAGCAACATTAGTAACAGCAGTCGTAACCACATCAGTAAAAGCAGCAATAGCTACATCAGTAACAGCAGAAGTAGCAACATCAGTATCAGCAGCAGTAGAAACATCAGTAACAGCAGAAGTAGCAACATCAGTTACAGCAGCAGTAGCTACATTAGTAACACCAGCAGTAACAACATCAGTAACAGCAGCAGTATCAACATCAGTAACAGCAGCAGTAGCAACATTAGTAACAGCAGCAGTAGAAACATCAGTAACATCAGTAGTAATAGCAAATATTGTTACTGATGGTGCTACTGATGTTGTTAGTGTTGGTGTTACTGATGTTTCTACTGATGTTGCTACTGCTGTTGATGTGGAACATTACGACTGCTGTTATTTATGTTTCTACTGCTGCTGTTACTGATGTTGTTACGACTGCTGTTACTGATGTTGCTATTTCTGCTGTAGCAACATCAGTTACAGCAGTAGAACATCAGTAATAGCAGCAGTAGAAACATCAGTAACAGCAGCAGTAGCAACATCAGTAACAGCAGAAATAGCAACATCAGAAACATCAGAAGTAGCAACATCAGTAGCACCATCAGTACCGCCATCAGTAACAAGATCAGAACCAACATCAGTAGCAACAGTAGCAGTAGCATCGGCAGCAATAATAGTAGCAGCCGCAGCAACAGTAGTAGCACCAGCAGCAGGAGCAACAAACAGTGACAAAAGTAACAGTAGCGACAATAACAGTAGCAACATCAGTAGAAGGAACAGTACATGTAGCAACATCAGTAGAAGTAAAAGTAGCAACAGCAGCAACATCAGCAGAAGTAACAGTAGCAACATCAGTAGAAGTAACAGTAGCAACATCAGCAGAAGTAACAGCAGCAACATCAGCAGAAGTAACCGTAGCAACATCAGTAGAAGTAACAGCAGCAACATCAGCAGAAGTAGCAGTAGCAACAAAAAGTTAAAGTAGCTACAGACATATATTTCCAGTCTTAATAACAGTAGCAATGGCAGCAACAGCAACTATTGCAGGAAAAAGGAACTTACATATTCATTAATAACATATTCATAAGTTGTATGAAGGCCTCTTCTTCCTTGTTCAATAGCAAACAAAAATAAAGAACAATTATCTGATTATGCCCGGCTTTTGCCCATAATTTCCACGTAGAAATTACAGTTGGTCCCCGTTCATCATGACCAAAATCCGATAATCGTCGAACAATTTGGTTTGGCCTTATGTCAAAATACAAAAGAGTAATGGAAACTTTGGCTTTATGTGATTGCAAACACTTCACAATGAGAGTTGGTTATTAGTGTAATTCGATAGCTTCCGTATCATTTCCATGCTTTGACATAAAACAATTCAACTTGCTCGTATATTTACTAAAACAAAAGACACAAATCACCCGTATATTTCAATCCCGATTCACAACAATAGCTTAAAGGTAATGGTATTATTTTCAAAATAAACTTTAAAAAACTCAGGTGCTGTTCCAAGAGGGGACGTGAATGAGAGACTAGAATGTTACAGAGAACGCCACATACATAAGACAATGCCTCCCCACACAGACCATCGGGAAAACAACAGTCTACAAAACATTAGGCTATGAAGAGGTGCAAGGGTAAACATGTTTGGGAATAGGGGTGCAACGAATGGTCTGGCCGACAATAAAAACAACTAAGTTGCGTTCTCACGTAATATACATGTATAAGGGTTCTGCAACAATGTACGTTTTGATTGTGTAAATCCCCTCCGGTATCACTAATCCTGAATTATTCACTGAGAACATAGCAAGCAGAAATGTGTATGGTTTTAAATTTCGATGCCAGAGAAAACAAAATGGTAAGAATAAAGGCATGGGGACGTGGGGCGCGGGGCATGGGACGGGTTTCGTTCACCCAATCCGCCTATGAAATGCACGTAGTTATAAACACTTAACAAGTTCTATAGAGTGGCAAACTGGCGGTAACACTCGGACATATTGCAGAGAAAGTCGAGACAGAGAGGTAAGTAGAAATTAATAGATTTTTTTCTATTTATGCATAAATTATTAAATTATTCTCTATCCAGTTTTATTCATACATTATTGTATTATTATGTAGATATATAATTAATTATTTTATACATTAACCATAATAAATTTTATATATGCTTTACCTATTTTCATTAATGCACAAATCATTTTATTTTTGCATTTTTTTTACAAGAAATATAACGAAAATGTGTCATATAAACAAGAAAGGTTGCCATGGCGTGTATTTAAGATTAATTTACTGACTTACAATAATCGAATCAAGGATATAGCTCTAGTAATAACTTCTCTTTATTTTGATTATTACTATACAATATGGATTCATGAGTATAATATAAATATCACATAGCTTTGAATCGGGGACTATAAAATTATCAACCTGAGGACCCCCCCCCCCCCGAGGCGGCGCCGAGGGTCAAGGTATTTCTCCAAAGGTTAACATTATTTCTGTCCAACGAAAGGATATGTGATATTAATTCAATTATATCGAAAAAACAACAACAATATATTGCTGCAAGCCGCTTACAGGCTATATTTTATTCATTATATCTACTGTTACAACTTACTGTTATTTTACTTTTATATAAAATTGAAAACAGAAATACACTTGATAATTTCAAGGTATGCCCTCTATAATTAGAACTGCGTAAGTTTATTTTGATTGACCATTACGATGTACACAGAATGCCCGAATAAACAACATTATATAAAATGAAATATCAGTTTGTTTCAGATTTCCTTCATAATGGCACAGAATACTTTGAAGCATGGAAGTAAAATCTCCGTGAACCCAGACGTTATACGACAGAAATACACGGAATGTACTAGCTGTAGTAAAGAATACAACGAGTTTCTACAGATACCACGTATTCTACCTTGTCTTCACTCCATATGTGTATCCTGCCTCGAGTCCACTGCATCACGTGGTACAGTCAAGTGTCCAACGTGCGATATACGTCACGGCATCCCAAACGGTGACATAGAGCAGTTTCGACCTGATGAAACCAGACTGTTCCTTGCCAACCACTTACGGGTAAGACAAACATTGAACTTGAAGTTTGATTAAATGACACTGAAATGTCTCAACTTTGTTTCTTAGATTGAAACTAAAGCAAACAACGACATTTATATTTTCCATCATGATTAATTTACAAGAAAACGGAATCGAACCATATTGAACTACAAGTAGGCAACATGAACAAACAGGATCCCGAGTAGGAAGATAATGAGTCATATTTCACATGTTATAGAAATTGTTTCATTTACTTGAAATAAAATATTATCACTAAACATAAACAATTTAGGAATATTTCTACAATAAAATTTAGTATAACTTGGTGCAGTATATGTTTCGCTGTTCCTACTGTGTGGATGACAATAGTTTTAGTATACAACTGTTGGTTTGACACGCTTATTAGGTAAACAAACACTGGCCATAATGCATTTGTGCTAATAGCTTCGACTTGTGCTTGTGTTATCCGAATAGCAGTACAAACCGAATGGCAGTACAAACCGAATGGCAGTGCACTTTGTATATTACATTTCCTGATCGACTTCTTCATTCAATTTTGTCTGCTCTTTAAATGTCTGACTTAATTTTATGAACATATTCCAGGTGCAGGGTCGCAATCCGGAGATATCGTGTCAAGAATGTGCAATTCAAACAAAGTTGGCGAAGCATAGATGCAAGGAATGCGCGCAGTTTCTTTGTCCTGAATGCTATGACGCCCATCGTAGAACCAAAGTCACCAAACTACATCACGTGATGGGTCTTGATGAGCTTAAGGAAGCTCCGCTCGATGATTTTCAACAGGTTCATCATTGTAATGTCAGCGGTCACGAACAGCAGCCGTATGCTTTTTATTGCATGAGTGAATCATGTGACCGACCAGTCTGCGCACTGTGCGCAGTCGCTGAGCATCAAGAGTCCAAGGGTCATGACTTACGTGAAATTGGGGAAGTGTATGGAGATGTTAGGAGATCTATTGAAGGACTCATGTCTGATGTCAAACACCGTACTCTATCGGCTCAAGACACAACCACAGCTATAGAAAACACGATTGAGAACATGGAAGTCAACTTACACCAAACAACAAGTAACATTGACACTGCATTTGATAGCGCAATAAAAGCACTAGAGCGCAGACGTACCGAGTTGAAAGACCAGGCACATGCCAAGATCAAAGAGAAGAAGAAACGTTTGGACAGTCAAATGGATAGCATCAATTTCCACATCACAAGCATGGAAGATGCCAATGAATTTTCAGGAAATCTTACAATGTACGGTAGTCCGTCTGAGGTTTTGTTCTTTAAAGATATGATAATAGATCGTCTGAATTTTCTTAGAGATGAAGAATTTGATACAATTCCTCACGATAATGATGAAATAAAGTTCAAAGGAAAGAAGCTCGGAGATGATTTTAACAAGGTTGTACGTGAACTGGGCGAAGTTTGGACGACGTCTGCTTACGTCCAAAACACTCATGTCGAAGCAAATGACGTCATTAAGGACAGAGAGCAGACGGTATTAGATATAACTTTATTTGATAGTGAGGGTTTACAACAATCAGACGGTAAGCTATTTGTCGTAAAAATCAAAATTTAACATTTATATCTGACTGCAAACAGTAAGGTTCGTATCCCAGTAAGTAACTGTGTACTCGAAAAACACACATTTATATACATGTACATTGTATATCAATATTTATAATACTGCAAATAAAAATCCAGTAATTTCATTGGTTAAAGACTCGCGTATAGTATTCTATATACACGGCACTGACAGGGTATATGACGTGCGAATTAATTTCCCCTTCATGCGCCTCGTGACCATTTTTGCTGTGACGGCTCGACTTGAAAACTTTTATGCTGATTGAGACGTGTACGATGTAACTGGTGGTTACCATTATTTGTCTTTCACAATTTATAGTTTGTATGTACATGATATTTACATGATCAGTTTGCAAAACAATCAGAAATAACATAGAGTATATATTGTATGCAGGTGGTGCTGATATACGTGTGGACATAATTGATCCGTCAGGACGTCGTGGTAATGCTACGGTAGTTGATAACACTGCAGGTGACGGTCGCTATAAAGCCATGTACATGCCTAAAAGTATAGGAAAGCACCGAGCCACTGTGTCCCTACACGGTACACCCATGCAGAATGACCACGTATTTCGTGTGTCCAGTCCGTCCAATATACACATAGAACGATTGCAACTAGGTATGGTTTTGTACAATTCTTTCTTGATTTAATTTTAACTATTCGAAAACATAAACGATGTTGGTTGCTAACGTTTCTAAGTTGAAGTATAAATAACTATACGTCATAAACGTTATACAATATTGTGATACCGGTACATGAAACAAACGGTTGACACACGTAATGGAATAACGATAGACACGCGATAGTCACATCGTTTATGAGTAGGCCTACATGTATGTGATTTAACGATATAGAGGTCAAACCAGTTTATATTACCAGAAGTACAAGACAACGAGCGTCAGTGCTACATATTTAAAGCGGACTTCTGATTTTTGTTTGTCTATATATTTATATACATGTATATCTTCAGATCAAGATAGTCATCGTCATACCAGTCGCCCAATGCAGACAGCGACACCTAGCGGTGAGTTGACTTGAAAAAATGAAAACAATCTGCTATCAAAAATTGCAAGCTTATAATTTGCCCAGTTTGAGAACGCTAAATATTTTTATGAAGAAAAATACCTCATAACGATGTTAAATGCACGCATTACTATTTATTGAGACCATAATCGAAACATTTCTCTAATATTATATTAATTAGACTAAGTGCAAATTGACGTCTTACACATGTATAGGTCGTAGGTGCGTGGCCAGGGTAAAATGCCCAACGCACAAAATATATAAACACCAAACATCGACCCTGTAACATAACCGGGATGACGTTGATAGATCTTTTATGTGGAATATCTTGGATGAATAAAACCCGTCTTCTATGTCGCTGTTGACTATCTGTGGCTCGATCTGTTAATGGCCAACCAATTTCCGGACGGAACAAATCGTGGCAAATTATTAGCCTCGTTCTGTGTTTTATCCATGTCACGTGATTTTCTATAAACACAACGAATCTTGACAGGTGGCAAAGAAATAATTATAACTTTTATATATTTACAGAGATGTCTGCCGTAAATATATCCGCCATGGATCACATAATTGGTGACGTCACATGTAAGTATCTGTACGTGCTGAGATTTGGTGTAAACTGATAAGCTTTCGAAATGAACCCACGTCTAGGTAGGAACAACACTCTGGTCAAGGAAGCTAGCCCGCCAATTTATTTTGAAACTCTTCCCTACATTATAACAAAGTGATCTGAAACATTGAATGTGATTATGCTAGGCGTACATCGACCTTTTTTCAATAGTTTATTTGAATCATAAATGTCGTAGCTTACTGCAATCAAAATTAACAGATCTGTTTCCATTAGTTTTTCAGAAACTATGAGAAATAGTACTAGCGGGTTAGCACTGTTGACCAGTATGTATTGTATTATCGTAATAACCATCTATACTTTACCTTGAATATGCAGTGAGCAACATCAGCTATGACAGCATGATTTGCATTATATAAATACATGATGTACGAGACGTTTTGGATCTGTTTCAGGATAAGGAGTTGAGGGACGAGTTGATTTGGTACTTTACTTCACATTCCGTTAACTTGCGATGTATCTGTAGATATTAAACGTGAACATGTTGTCTATGTTCATCCTATCAGGTATCAATACATGCAGATCATTTTGTACTCACATAACGATCTGTTTGAGCGTTGAGCTCTTTGCCTTGAGCATTCAGTATCATAGAAACAATTACAACACATGCGTGCCAGTTTGAAGGAGGAGGATGCATGCTGGATTCCCACTTCCCTGTTCACAGTGTACATGTTGTGATTGTCTGATTTGTATCTCCTGTAGGTCCTGGCTTTCTGTTTGACAGTACTACATCAAGTACATATGTTGAAATCATAGAAAATGGCAAAACAATGAAAGCCAAAGCCAACAAAGGGAACACAACAAGACGCACTGGAAGGGAGCAAGGTAGATTTGCTATCTATCGTGGTGCAATGGCAACCCGTCCATTCCAAAAGGCAGGTTTGTATTACTTCGAAGTAGGCATAGTCTACAAAATATCGAAGCTCATTAGACAGGAACATGTCTTCGAGGTTGGTTTATCAAAATTAGATTGTACTGACCGACATCCGTCTGTAGATTGTCATCCCTATGCATGGTGTGTCAGTGCACGTGGTTGTCACGTGTGTGGCAAGGTCTGTTTACAAACTTGGCATAATGGACAATTATTGTCTCACTCGGCGATTTCTGCAAGGACGAAATCACCACCAGGTACCTTTATCCGTCTCTATTTCGGGTTTCTGTTAGATGCTGAACGCAGGCACTGGATTATCATCGACATAAAGAACAAGAAAGTTATCTTCCGATTTAAGAACCTCGTCGTGTCTGAGATGTCTGAACCCCTGTGGCCTGTATTTGCTGTGTATAACCCGGAAGTGGTTCAGACTGTGATGACATTAAAGACTGGACGGGTTATTGACGTAGTTCCAGAAGAGGCTTTGGATGCTTTGGCTTCGTGAATTGTTGTTATCGATGTCACGTGATATCTATAAATAGAACGAATCAATCCCGTCATATAGCAACGAAATAACTATAACATTTAATAAACATGACTTAACCGGTATGCACATTCAGTGTAACATTTCAGGGTTCGGGATTTCTTTTGTCATTAAACTTTGTGTTGTTTGAAGTGAATTTGGTTTGTGAAGTTCTGTTATGTATACAAGCGAATATCATCCGTGCGTGAACACTATTATAGTAGAATTCATCTGTACTGACTTCTTCAGCTTTTGATTGATGTATGAATTTCGTTTCGTAACGACATTTAAATGCATTTTTTATCTGTTGATTTACATTGTATGTATTTAAATTATAATATGGCAACGACGTGTATAAGTTATATAAAGGAATACAAACTAGAAACGATGGGGGAAATTGCAGACTAAAATGTGCGTGCATTATGAAACTGTATTAAGAAACTTGATCGGGCCTTCAATGCTGCCGAACAATAATAAGTAAGATAGATCTAACAGATTCTTACAAATACGTTTTCCGTTCGAAAGCCATTAAGTCTAGATGTTGTTCTGACAATCCCTTCAAGTGGTACAAAATTGCATATTATTCCACTTTTACATTTTTTTTAAATGTAGCAATGAAAAATACATTATGTGTGTTGTAATGACTGTTGTCTTTTTTACTCATGGATTTGTGTAAGGATCGCTGGTAACTGATAAAAGGCTGATCGTCTAAAAAAATGTATCGGAACTATCTTTCAGCATCGGTCGCTTATTCCGATACCGCCATATGGCAGCGAAATCATATATGTCGGCACTCCATCAAATGCTCGAACAAAAACAAACAGTGTTACTAACTTAGTAAAGTCATAGGTGGTTATCGACCAAGTAATAGCCGAATTATTATTAGGTTTATCTATAAATAAGTTTACTAAAATTATTTGTACAATTAGATGTAACTAATATTAGAGTCAATCATTCCGAGCCGTTTAAGGCCTCCATTTCTTCATCGGTGACGACGTGTATACAAATGATTTGCAATAAAAGATTTTAGGAACAAGAATATTTATTTCTGTGCAAGTTACATTCCATGAGCAAATGCATTAAATGTTCCACCAGGCATCCCCGTCTCCAGCGTACAGTATGACACGTGCTCGTGCACAAGATCCTGATACAAAGGTCGACCACGGGTATCAATGACTTCTACTGTTCGATTTCCCATCATATTCAGGTTAATAACATCAAGAACGTGCATGTCATGTCTGACGTCATAATGTACGGTCTGGTCGACAGAAGAAATAATTAAACTCGTCTTAGTATCTTCTGAAGGCAGCTCGTAATCTGATACATACAAAAAGACAAATCAAACAGTAACATAGAACGATACAGTACAACACACTATGATATAGTGTACACTACAACAACAAACCATGAAATAGTGTACAGTGCAACACACCTTGATATAGTGTACACTACAACACACCATGATATAGTGTACAGTGCAACATACCATGAAATAGTGTACAGTGCAACACACCTTGATATAGTGTACACTACAACATACCATGATATAGTGTACAATGAAACACACCATGATATAGTGTACAGTGCAACATACCATGATATAGTGTACAGTGCAACACACCATGATATAGTGTACAGTGCAACACACCATGATGTAGTGTACAGTGCAACACACCATGATATAGTGTACAGTGCAACATACCATGATATAGTGTACAGTGCAACACACCTTGATATAGTGTACAGTGCAACATACCATGATATAGTGTACAGTGCAACACACCTTGATATAGTGTACAGTGCAACATACCATGATATAGTGTACAGTGCAACACACCTTGATATAGTGTACAGTGCAACATACCATGATATAGTGTACAGTGCAACACACCTTGATATAGTGTACAGTGCAACATACCATGATATAGTGTACAGTGCAACACACCTTGATATAGTGTTCAGTGCAACATACCATGATATAGTGTACAATGAAACACACCATGATATAGTGTACAGTGCAACATACCATGATATAGTGTACAGTGCAACACACCATGATATAGTGTACAGTGCAACACACCACGATATAGTGTACAGTACAACACACCATGATATAGTGTACAGTGCAACACACCATGATATAGTGTACAGTGCAACACACCATGATAGAGTGTACAATAAAACACACCATGATATAGTGTACAGTGCAACACACCATGATATAGTGTACAGTGAAACACACCATGATATAGTGTACAATACAACACACCATGATATAGTGTACACTACAACACACCATGATATAGTGTACAATACAACACACCATGATATAGTGTACAGTAAAACACACCGTGACATAGTGTACAGTGCAACACACCATGATATAGTGTACAGTACAACATACCTTGATAAAGTGTATAGTACAACATACCATGATATAGCGTACAGTACAACACACCAATATATAGCGTACAGTACAACACACCATGATATAGTGTACACTACAACATCACACCATGATATAGTGTACACTACAACAACACACAATGATATAGTGTACAGTACAACACACCATGATATAGTGTACAGTACAACACACCATGATATAGTGTACAATACAACACACCATGATATAGTGTACAATACAACACACCATGATATAGTGTACAGTGAAACACACCATGATATAGTGTACAATACAACACACCATGGAATAGTGTACACTACAACACACCATGATATAGTGTACAATACAACACACCATGAAATAGTGTACACTACAACACACCATGATATAGTGTACAATGAAACACACCATGATATAGTGTACACTACAACACACCATGAAATAGTGTACACTACAACAACACACCATGAAATAGTGTACAGTGCAACATACCATGATATAGTGTACAGTGCAACACACATTGATATAGTGTACACTACAACACACCATGAAATAGTGTACAGTGCAACACACCATGATATAGTGTACAGTGCAACACACCATGATATAGTGTACAGTGCAACACACCATGATATAGTGTACAGTGCAACACACCATGATAAAGTGTACAGTGAAACACACCATGATATAGTGTACAGTGCAACACACCATGATATAGTGTACAGTACAACACACCATGATAAAGTGAACAACACGTACACCATGATATAGTGTACAGTGCATCATATCATGATATAGTGTACAGTACAACACACCATGATACATTGTACAGTACAACACACCATGATATACTTTACAGTACAACACGTCTAGTTTATATCTACAGATTAAATCTAGATTTTAAGAAACGTGCATTAAATCTCTGTAGCATAAAACTGAATTGAGTGTCTGACTTACTTGGGATTTGACCACCAAAATTGGAGAATGAATGCTCCCGACCACCTCTACATAAGAAAGACATTGCTTGAAAATGCACGCCACTTCCAGCGTTGAGCGCCGCCACGATATCGTCAAAGCTCTGTAGACGCTCGGGTTCTTTTTCAGACGTCTGAAAATTGATATTCCCCCTGCAATGCATTATGTTTAAATTAGTATACAAGTCTACTCAAACACACATTATATGTGTTCCGTTTTAAATACATGCATATATATAAGTCGCATATAAAACAATGAATTAAATGCGTAAACAGACAGTAATAATAATCTTACGTTACGTTTTGTGCGGCCAGGGTACATTTTCTGCTGTCCATTGAGACAACGATGTTGTAGTCCGCAGTGTACACAACAGTTCTTACAGTACCTGTTTCATTTCCCCATATCTCTACTTCTCTTACTACATGTAACAACTTATCTACAAATACAGACGTATATACGTTTTAATGGCGTTAAGTATATTTGTACGATCATATTAATCTTCATCGCATTTGTTTCCCTTTACAAGTTGCAGAGACGCAGTGGTCTCCCTTTTCAACATACAGAGATGGATGCATTGGTCTTCCTTTAGAATGTACATAGATGCAGTAGTCTCCTTTTAGAAGGCACTTCGATGCAGTGGTTTCCCTTTAAAATGTACAGAGATGCAGTGATCTCCCTTTACAACAAACAGAGATGCAGTGGTCTCCCTTTACAACATACAGAGATGCAGTGGTCTCCCTTTACAACATACATATATGCAGTGGTCTCCCTTTACAACATACAGAGATGCAGTGGTCTCCCTTTACAACATACAGAGATGCAGTGGTCTCCCTTTACAACATACAGAGATGCAGTGGTCTCCCTTTAAAAGGTACAGAGATGCAGGGGTCAACCTTTAAAAGGTACATATATGCAGTGATCTCCCTTTACAAAGCTCAACATCATGTAACATATATAATAACAATAACACGTCAAGTCATACAGATGAGATTTCTATTGACATTGTGGGATTTTCTCAGTCTGCGGCTGATATTACCATCTATGTATAGATACCGGCATATAGCGCATACAATCTCAGAATTTAGCACAGGGGCTTTATTCACAAACATTTCAAGACTGAAATTCAGAATTAGACAACTTAAGTTATATTTCCATCTGTTCGTTTCCATTATATTTAAACTAATGAATTGTTTTGCGAACAATAATTGTTACTCAATGTACACCATTTACAGTAAAATGTATGACACTATAACGCCGTAGAAGCAAAAGGAACATTTGACATTCTAAAGTCTGAGTTTCAGTCTCGTAATGTTGATGAAAAAGTCCCGTCTGAAGTATAATATATTCGCGAGAACAAACTATATGGGGGTGTTTGTAAACTGGGTATATTCAATTTTATTAGAAGAATGCATTTTACTGGGCAGTGTGTTCTTGACTTGATCAGGACTGGCTATGTAATTTATTCATTTACATGAATAAACTAGAAGTGTATTATTATAATTGTGTAGATTAGAATCACCCCAACAACGTACGCCTTGTGATAAAAGTTAATAAAATATACAAAACCACCAAATTTTGTGAAAAGTGAACAAACCTTGGTTGTACAACATTTTTTTATCAAAGAAGACCATAAACGGTACGTCTGATATGTCTCTGTCATTGAAAGACCTCCATGTTTGAACATGTCCACCAAAAGTCTCCACAAAACGGTCGTCACCACCACTGATCACATCACACTGAGCCAGGTGAATATTGTAATGTAGGGAGCGACCAGATAATACCGTGGATGATGCACCATCGTAGCCGAACACAGACAATGCTTCGTTCACCTTGCTGTACAAATGAACCACAGGCACTCGATTCAGAAAATAAAATATGCAACGCAAAATAATACCGCCTGCATACCCTAGACGGGTATTTCACTGGCAACACGAATCTTATCTAGTTAACCGTTAGTGTAATACATCATAATCAAGCACCAAAGGTGTCGACAGCAAGGGGCTCACTACAGATCCCAGACGTCACTTCGACATATTTATTTTACCTATCACAATAGTCTATCAATAACACTTTGTTATTTCAGTAAATAAAATAGTATAGGAGTTAAACACACAAGATTGTATACATATAATTGGTATATACTGTCAGAAGGATGGATGGATCATGTATCATGGTACTTATATTATCAAAACTACAGGCATGATGACAATAAAACAAAAAGTATGTTTCGTAAATCGTCGATATTCAACGGAACGATGACGGAAAATTTCATTTCCCATGATTTCAATATACATGTACGTATAATTGTTCGTCGGATATATTATATGTTGCACCGTTTTCTTGTACATTTGTATACTTATATCTGCCTACTGCTATCATCCGCTGCCTACTGTACACTATCTTATACTATCGTCCGCTGGTTTGTTTTCAGTGCATTTCACGCGTGATACGGCTGCGACGTATGCAGACATTTCTGTAATTTGCAATATTTGATCACCAAGTTTCTTTGGGGTCCTTTCTTTTGCGTAAGTGAAGTCAGCTCAAATCAGTTTTAAAGTTGATATCGCAAATGTTTACCGCTATTTTTTTTTGGTTAGACAATGACTACTTTCTTCAGGTGTATGTAGCCTTTGGCGGTTCAGAATGAAATACTTGGGATGACTCATCCGATGAGTGTCCGCGGATTTCGCCTACTATAGCAATTGGCTCTGACGAGCCCCTTGCTAAAAAGGTTAGTGGTGGCAGTTCTGGGCACTTTCAAGCCTGTTTCTAGTCTTATGATATTTAACTAACCGAAAATGTATCACGAATATTAACTAGATATAGATAATAATCGCAATAATTAAGTGGTTAACACGAAACAATTCGCGAACGCTATCATGCTAACTGGTGGCAGTAATACGCCACCATACTTTCGATACCGAGGGATCGTTTAATTGAATTATTTTATACTTATAGTTTTTGTGGAATCAGGCGCGTAGCTGCACCTAAATCTATGTGCAAGCCTGAATGAGCGGCAAAGCCGCCAATATGCTAGGGGTGTCTGGGGGCATGCCCCCCAGAAAATTTTGAAACCGTTGAATGTAAATGGTGACATCTGATGCCTTTTTAGCCGGATTTTTCGAGAAAAATTCCGGCTTATAGATTGGCGAAAACCCTATGTCCAAACTAAGCAGATTGACCGAGTTTCATTCGTCAGCGCAATATTGATACCTCTTTTTATTTACAATTTCTCTTACTAAAGCAAGAAGCTTGTGCGCTGATCAATGATGTGGATAGTCTGGTACCCGACTACGAAACGGAAACACTACTTTAGAGTAAAATCGGGAAAATAATGTGCAAGCCCGGGCTTTTTGGCGTAAGGGCAGCTACGCGCCTGGGAATCATTTTATTACTGTGTGTCATAAGTTGACGTTATACTGTGCTTATATCGTACTTACCACACTGACAGAATCAAAATTGCTGAAATGAGACAAAATACACCATAACTTAATAACAGAAACTGTGCGCTTGCTGATTTTTAACTTCTAAGTCACCATGATTTCTCGGATCAATATTTGCTGCCATAACTTGCACATGTTCTCGGGCAACCCGGATATAACAATAAATGTCACTGGTAGATCTATCGAACACCAAACCAAGAAGAAAATACAAAGCGAATTTTATATTGACCTTTACCATCACGACGAAGTTTCGAGAAAAACAATCAAATTTAAACGCTAATTTGTGTTGCGTTTGATGTCTATGACGTCACCTTAGCGTCAACACGATAAGCAACTTGCAACAATGGTGAAATTTGAACTAACAAGAGCATAGTTGGTTGTTATTTTGTTCCGTGTGCAAGTATCTAAATCAAAGCGCTCAAATCGCTAAATATTGTGTAATTTCTAAGCCATCTCCGACGAAGTGGTCTCCCAGTCATCGCTGTAAAATAAATGAAATTTAAACTAAAAGTGGCCTCCCTTTACAAAGTATCGAGTCCCTTTCCTTCGCAAACATTTTAACTTTTTTATACATTACATTTTTATACATTAGATATTGACAGTGTTCCGGTTATGTTACAAAGATTTAAGCAATGTAAGAGGTTAAATGAAACAAGAAGGTCAAGGTCACAGGTCACTCACCTGAGACAACAAGCACAAGTTAAACAAATCGACAACGACAAACGATATCAACAATGACATAGCAACTTGACGTTATAAAGACAAACATTCTGTTCCAGGTTCGTGCATATCAGGCAGAAAATGTGGCCTCCAGATTATTAACAAGGATTCTCTAAAATTTGACTGTGTGGCCTAGTTTGTTTACCAGGGTTCATGTTGTTCATGTCTGAAATGTGGCATCTAGAGTGTCTGCAAGGATTTTCTAGATTTGTCACCGCGACCTTGATTTTAATCACACGTGACCCAGGGCCCACTTGGATTTTATTAAGAAAATTATTCCACGTCGTTCAGGGAAAAATGCGGCATATAAAGACCCTTTGACTTAGTTTTTGACCCCTTCGTGACACTGTATCAAATAATACTTGCATTGCATTTTAAAGAAAAATACACAATTTTATGATGTTCCCTTCTGTTCAGATAGAATATATGGCCTCTAGAGTCCTAGCAAATAGTGTAAGCAAGTTTCATTAGGATTGGGCCAGAATTGTGACATCTTGAGTGTCCACAAACAAATTGTGGACGGAAGACGGACGAGCAGTCGCTTGGAAGACGGATATATAATCTTACCATGTGTACTTTTTGGTCACGAGAGTTAAAAATGAACTTCGTACTTTGAGATCTGGCAACCAGTTTGAAACTTATGTATCATACTAAACATATTTAAAATATGTACTTAACTTGCTTGTAGATTTGGAAGGATCGTTCCAGTGACGGACATGAGTGATAATGCTATCAGTTTGGCAAATGACATACCGAGTTTCACACAACTGTATCACCAATGTTTGACCGTACAAAAACAACAACTACACAATTTACGAACAATTCAATTCAGGCTTAGCTATTATGCATTGGTTACTATTCAAAAATTAGTAGCAAAACTGTATACATTAACGTATTCTGTAGCAAACATAACTCACAGATATACATGTTAGAATGTGACAATCTAAAATGACCATTACCTGTCAGTACAGAATAAATCGACTTCATGTCTGTGTGGTATTTCTTTAAATGTTCCAATTTACGATTACAATCATCTTATCTGTTTGTAGTGGTAGTTTGCCCTATTTATACATCCAATTTACGAGTGGGCTGGTCATGTTGTAACTATGTTTAATTCAAATAACTTCAATATGTAAGCAGTTAATTGAATATACTTACTTTACAATAAACCACTTTGACAAATAGTTGACCTGATGGCACGCCCCCCCCCCCCCCTTGCCCACCTCTGAATCCACCTATAGAACTTTATAGGGAGACCATTCTCTGTGAACATGGTCAACAATGTACTACGTTCTGTCACATTTCCCCAATTTTTTATAACAAACCTAAGACTTCTAAACAATTTAACATGCTTTCGAGTTTTTCTGCCTCCGTTAAACAAGTTCGATGTTTTGATATATACTCAGTACATTTACTTAGCGATGGGTGGTCAGTAACTTCATAGAAAATTTCTTAAATTTCGCTCACATTTCAATAAAATTTCCTTGATAGTTTTCATACTTTTAAATTTTCCAAATTAATTGGAATAAGAGATGGCTTCTGATCAGGGGCGTAGCTAGCCCTCTATTCATGTGGATTCATAACTGTACTAGGGGGGTCCGGAGGCATGCCCCCCCCCCCCGGAAAATATAGAAAACAATGGTGCAATCTGGTGCATTTTGTCAGAATCATGTGGATTCAGTCGCGTACTCGCGTATAGGCAGCTACGCGCCTGCTGATGGAGTCAGCTTTTGACGTTTGGCATATAACAAGGTAGTTAATCCGTGAACAGAACAGCTGATCGTCACCAATGACGTCATATTGCTGACACCAGGCAGGTATATTGTCCGTGAATTTCGTTAAGTGCGCATGTCAAAATGAGTGTAGAACAATGAGTTGCAATCTTATGGTGTGTTAACTAAGACACAGTCTATTACTATGTCGAATACTCTATACTGTGATGCTGCAGTAAAGCAAAAGCCTGTGTTCCAAAAGTATTAATGGTTTATCCACTTAGTCGTGTGTCAACATATTATATCGTATCTTGTTCGCGCCCAGTGAGTATTTCAGCATATACATTGTACATGTAATAATATTTATATTTGTGTTTTCAAATCAATTGACTTCTAGTAATTCCTTTATATGTAAAACATGCAAGTTTACGTAAAGTAACCTCATTTTCGCAAGTTAAAAGTTCAATAAATTTGTGCATGCATGGTTTCTTCCAACAATATTGGCTAATATATTTCTTTCTTAAATCATCTAACATTGAACATTCTATAACAAAATGATTCTCATCGTCTAACTTATTACAAAAAACACATTTTCTTTCGTCATATGGGATTCTCATTGGTTTATGCAATCTACCTGTCTCTACACGAAGGCGATGAGCAGACATTCGTAATTTGCTTAATGCGGTTTTGTGTTTTTGATTGGTTACATCTTTTAGATATGTTTTTTAATTTGAAATCACCACATAATTCTCGGTAAAACAATGCTCTTGATGAGTTTCTTATGTTTCCATTTAAAGTTTGCATAAGTTATCGTTGAGTCTTTGTCTAACTAAGTTAACAAATATGTCATTATTACCAACACCTCGAAAAAAACACACGTCATAAAAACCTAATGACGATAATAAATCGCGAAGCAGACTTGCCCAATTCTTAATATTAGGCATGAGTTCAATGTCATGATTTAAAATTTTATAAACAATCTTTACGTACTTGTTTTCAGTTGATTCTATAATTTTTAGCCAATATACAATTATCTTTAAATATCGACCTATAATTAAAGAATGTCTACCCAATTCGCTGTATACAAAATCGTTTTGTGTTACTCTTTTAACCCCTAAAATATTTTTGCAAAATACCCGCATGGCAAGATATCGCTATGACAATAAATATATATAAAGAACATTCATTTGTTAATGTGAAATACAAGCGGGAAACAACCGCATCTTACTTTGAAATGTCAACAAATATACCGGATGATGACGTCATGGTTATTTAGTACATGTACAAAAGGGAGGTAATTTTGTGATTTATTCTCATTTCAGGGAGGCAATTCAATTTAGTTTCTATACAGTGATTTCCCTTTTGAGGTTACCAGTGGGATAAAAATAGTCCCAAAAATCGGAACAGTGAGAACTATCATTTTTATTTCACTGATGAATCTCTATAAACCACTGGAAATCATAAAATAAATATATATATCAATCAACATCCAATGTAGAAAAGGATTATTTACATGTGAACTTTGCTACAGCATATCTGTTTATATAACCTGTACACATTTACAATCATATTTTTACAGCCTCCTTCATCTGTTTCATCCTTAGATGAAGTCAGGATACAGTAAAACCTCGATAATAAGACCATCCTCGGGACCCTTGAAAACTAGTTAATATTGAGATGGTCTTAATATATTGAGGTTGAATAAAGGGCAAAGCAGTGAAAATGGACTTGAAATTGCGTTTTTAATTTTAAAAACTGAAACACTTCTAATAGATGAAATCTGGAAGTCGCTAAAATGGGTTTTACCAAGGCACAAACAAAATTTAGATCCATTGAAGTCAGACGTTAAATCGATGCCAGCATCACTATATAGGTCCGTGCCAGCATGTAACACTATTAATTTATGGTATATTGTTGTTTGTACCGCAGGATTAGAGGGAAATCCCCATATTTACACTAATATGAAGAATACCTATTGGTTACCATTTATGTTGTTTATGAAAATGCCTTATCTACAGGGGAGGGGGCGCCGTGTTTTGATACACAAAAATCTCTGAGACTTATATGGCTACGGAACAATCATCCGTTTTTAAAACGATATATATATATATATATATTAATACATTATGGATTTAAAACTAATTCGATATATTCTAAAACTAAGGAATAATACATTTAATTTCATATCAAAATCATTAACATCTGACAACAAATAAAAAAAGTTCGTTGAGTGCACCGTGTTTTCACAGCGAGACGCCGTGTTTTATACTGGTCTGTCCGATTCACGTATGGTGATTCTCACGCTTTGATTATTATTTCGTGACTAAGTCCGGATTAGCAGACGCTTACGTACCTGTCAACATGCCTAATTTACCTGTGAAAGTTGACGTTGTCGTTGATTCGGCGAAAGTGCGTGAAAATAACTGCTGTGAGGAAGTTTTGCAAATCCTAAAGGCAATCAGACCGGAATGGTTCGCTGGTGAACACGCATCGTCTACTTTGAAAGCAAAGGTGAGTCGCCTCTAAATGTTTCTGCCCTACGAGTAAATGGTTTACAGATATTTCTCATCCTAGACGTTTCACCCCTACTAATTTCTCCCAAGGACGTTTCTCCCCCAATAACGTATAAGGAAAAAAGGTGCTAATGGGTGTTACAGATTATAGAAAAAAGTGTCATAATTGGATTCTCATATTATGTTGTTTGTTTAAAGATTGATTAATTTCTCCCCCAATATGACAATAGCACTTTTTAGACTGGGGCGTTAGCAAACAAAAGTTCTCAAAAGTTTCAGTGTTGTATTATCAGCATCTTCTCAAAACGTAAACAAAATTATATTGAACTGCCTCACAAATTGTTGAAATGACATTAAAATGTATAACAGGACATACAGACATGCGGCGCGCAATATTATTAATGTCATAACGTTATTTTGTGATTTTGATGTGTCTGACATTTACTCTTTCTCGAAATATTGTACGCATTTTTTATGGCACTGCACCAAACTCGCAAACACAGATTTAAACAAGTCCTTATTTAGACTTCATAGTCAATAACATGTCTCTATATATGAATAAAATATGCAATAACATTTTCATGTTTTGAAATTGATACTGTTTTGTTATATAATAATATAGCAGAATACAATTTTTTTCCTTCTAAAACAATCAGGCCAAAAATGTGGAAGATATGAATGAAACTATGCACCCATTTATAAGAAGTGATTAATATAATGCATTTTATTTCGGTATTTAACAGTACTTGAGATCTGTAATTTGACCTTGCCTTTGTGACATAACTGTTAAGAGTTTCAAGTTCTGTCTTAGTAATGGTTGTTAACAGTATGTTAATATTATTGAAACTGAAGCGAGATTAAAAACACTAGTTTTCAGGTTGGACAACATAGATACGTGATTGTACATTTGCTAACATATACAGGTTTTTAAGCAAAGAGTGATATTTTTGCAAAAAATGAAGTTTCTGCAATAGTCATTTACAAATCTAGATCCTTTAATTTTACAAAAATACAGTTTAATTCACATGAAACGATAAGGTAATAAATAATTAATATCCATATCAACAAAAACAAATAGGAATATGAAATAGGAAAACAATTAAAATGGACAAAAATAGTATAAATAAATAATTTAATTTCTGGTAGTAGGTACAGTTTTTAAAATTTTATTTTTTTGTAATACTAAATTTGTTTACAAGAAACTTATTGCTGTGTAATCTGATCCATTTAATTTCATTATCATTCATAGTATTTACTATTACACTTAAAAGGTCAATTTTACTTTTATTACCTTCTGTACTTTTGCATTTATTTTTTTTATCATAGAATTCTGCATTAGTCCACTGCATAATTTAATCTTTAAACCAACAACATAGTATGAGATGTTAATCCAATCAATCCAACTATAACAACTTTTTCTATAACACACATTAGCACCTTTTTCTTTCATATATATTGGTGGAGAAATGACTTGGGGGAGAAATGGCTAGGGGAGAAATGTCTAGGGTGAGAAAAAGCTGGATACCCGAGTAAATGTAGTCCAAAATATTAGACGTTTACATGCCCATTTAACCACAAACATTCATTATGTTGTTATTTTACTTTCACTTTGCATGTAGCGTCTAAACAGACCCTATGCAATGTGATGTAGCATTTTTGAATATTTCGAATCCGCAAATTATATCGTAATTCACATCATAAACCAACATCACAAAACGGGCTAATTCTACACCTAACAAGAAATCTTAGACACTGCCCTTCAAGATGCCGGAAGAATGCCTACCTAGCACTTATCCGATACAAGTTGGAGAACAGGAGCATAATATGGGACCCTATCAGCAAAGAGATATTGATAAGTTCGAGCGCGTCGAGCGATCAGCAGCTCGCTTCATTACAAGAGTCTACAAATCCAGACAGGATGGATGTATCACCGCCATGCTAGATAAACTAGAACTCCCGACCATAGGTTGATGTTTCTGTACAAGGTGGTGGAAGGGCTCGTACCAGCCATTAACATTGGGGACTATTTACAACCTTTTTGGCCAAACGTACTATTAGGGCTAAACAATACGAGAACTTCATACATTCAAACATTGTCGAGAACTCTGTGAACAATAATTTGTTTTCAACCGATATACGCGAAAAGTGAAAAATTTTAACATTCATTTTTTGTGAAAACTGTTTTTGACTGGAACAAACTTAGTGATAGTGCTGTCAACTCAAGATCAACCGAGTGTTTTAAGTCTGTCATAGGGTTAGGGTTAGCACTGAAAGAGTGTGAGCACTGTACACCCACTCGCTGACACAACTCTCAGGTAGCATGTGAATTTGTTAGCCGAAAGCTGCGTGCAGTTAAAGCTAACAGTCCGTCACGTTTTGTTTCCCTATCACACTGACTACACTAGGTCAACCAAATTGCAAAACGTTATGAAACGCAAGGCTGGTTTTACTGTTGTATAAGTAAATACTATTACTATATTGAGACCAGGAACCAGAAAAAAACTGAGGCGGTCAATACACTTGTTAGCGATGTGAACTGTGAGCGGCTTCCGTAAGCCGTAACTGAACGCACCGCTGGATTGGCTATGAGTATGGTTTCATACCTATAGAACTGGAGTCTATGTTTTGTAATTTTCAAGTGTATACATAATTGTGGTATCTCTAATTTTCAGGTGTTTACATAATTGTGGTATCTCTAATTTTCAGGTGTTTACATAATTGTGGTATCTCTAATTTTCAGGTGTTTACATAATTGTGGTATCTCTAATTTTCAGGTGTTTACATAATTGTGGTATCTCTAATTTTCAGGTGTATACATTATTGTGGTATCTCTAATTTTCAGGTGTTTACATAATTGTGGTATCTCTAATTTTCAGGTGTTTACATAATTGTGGTATCTCTAATTTTCAGGTGTTTACATAATTGTGGTATCTCTAATTTTCAAGTGTTTACATAATTGTGGTATCTCTAATTTTCAAGTGTATACATAATTGTGGTATCTCTAATTTTCAAGTGTATACATAATTGTGGTATCTCTAATTTTCAAGTGTATACATAATTGTGGTATCTCTAATTTTCAAGTGTATACATAATTGTGGTATCTCTAATTTTCAAGTGTATACATAATTGTGGTATCTCTAATTTTCAAGTGTATACATACTTGTGGTATCTCTAATTTTCAAGTGTATACATAATTGTGGTATCTCTAATTTTCAGGTGTTTACAGGTGGTATCTCCAATCTGCTGTTTGGATATTATCAAGATGGTAAATTCAACGAGGATGTGATTTTGGTTCGTGTGTATGGTATAGGGACAGAACTCATGATCGATAGACAGTTGGAGCAGAAAAACATACAAGTATTGTATTTGTTTTTATTTTATTGTGTTATTTGTGTTAGTCTGTCCTGAAAGGTTAAGTGGATTCAATGTATATTGAGCACATAAGCATAGGGTAATACAATATGGGTCAAGTTTGATTTCGGTTACAATCCACCAATTTATTGAGGAGTTATGGCCCTTTTTTAAGTAAATACCCATGGGGGCATCTGTGCCCTGTGGGTACATCTAGTTATTTATGAAAGGTGGTTCAATAGTTGACACTAAGGATGTCAACAAATATTTTCCAACTTTCGAAAAAAAAATCATATGTCCAAAATATTCAAATACTTATTAGGCATTTGAATATTCAATAAAAAGAAAATTTCATCATGTAAAAACTGAATGCAATATTATCATGTGTTAATGGTTTGGTCATCATTAACTGAATAACATCTTATATGTGTGCGAACATAATATCTCCATCTGTGAATACATGTCATGTTGTATAGTAGGATGCCAATAGAGAAATAACACTCTTGTGATGACACTTTGGCCATATATTTTAAGGTATATACAATAGAGCTGTGACTGCAAGCATTTTTAAGCTAAGAATTCTTATAATCTTATAATATATGTTTTTCATTCATTATTTATTAAAATAATATTTCATGTATTTATTTATTAATTTATGTATCCAGAATTATATGCATGTTTGTTATGTTGTTATAAATGTCGGTAAATAGCCATACATGGCTAATGTTATTTATTAATGTAATTATCCAACAATAAATACATTTTGACATCACTTTTAATATATTTTAAATAATTTTATTAGGGTGTAATTTGGAGTCATTTAGATACAATCTAATAACTACTCGATCATTGTTATCTCCAAAATTTAAGTAATCAGGCAAAAACTTTTTTTTCGAGCTACACTTTTATTTCTTAAAAACAAAATATGATTTGGGTAAAACGTAATATTATTTCTTAAATTTTTCTTAAATTCAAATTATTATTTTGTAGATAATATTTCGTATTTACGAAATACTAATTCGTTTTTACGAAATAATATCACCTTTTTACAAAATCAAAATAGAATATGGAATGTCACTTTAGGGGCTCCGTAGTATATAGTAAAACGTCAAAGTATGATTTATATGTCCTAAAAAGGTGTTTTCTACTAACTGTATTCAGTAATACACTGTCCCATGACACAAATTCTGAACATATTTTCGCACTCTCCATTCAATTTTTTGACAGTTGATTATCGAGCTTGCAAGAAAGTAAAATACACAGATTTTATCTAAATAGATTATTTGTATAAAATGACAAACTTACCTTACATGTGTTGAGAGAGATGTGAATAACCTTTTTTAAATTCACAGAATGTACCATCACCATGTCCCTATATGCATATTTTATTTTTAGAGAAAAATCTTAGTTAAAATGGAAATTTAAGACCCAAATAATTCTAAGATGTTTTGTAAATAGCTCTTAAGAAATATTTTAAACTTCGGTTAAATTTTGTCATATTCGAGAAATTACTAGCAGATTTTAATCTGTGATGCTTTATGAATATGGACCCAGGCTACTACCACATGGCCCCAGGCTACTACCACATGGTCCCAGGCTACTACCACATGGTCCCAGGCTACTACCACATGGCCCCAGGCTACTACCACATGGCCCCAGGCTACTACCACATGGCCCCAGGCTACTACCACATGGTCCCAGGCTACTACCACATGGTCCCAGGCTACTACCACATGGCCCCAGGCTACTACCACATGGTCCCAGGCTACTACCACATGGTCCCAGGCTACTACCACATGGTCCCAGGCTACTACCACATGGCCCCAGGCTACTACCACATGGTCCCAGGCTACTACCACATGGCCCCAGGCTACTACCACATGGCCCCAGGCTACTACCACATGGCCCCAGGCTACTACCACATGGTCCCAGGCTACTACCACATGGCCCCAGGCTACTACCACATGGCCCCAGGCTACTACCACATGGTCCCAGGCTACTACCACATGGCCCCAGGCTACTACCACATGGCCCCAGGCTACTACCACATGGTCCCAGGCTACTACCACATGGCCCCAGGCTACTACCACATGGTCCCAGGCTACTACCACATGGTCCCAGGCTACTACCACATGGTCCCAGGCTACTACCACATGGTCCCAGGCTACTACCACATGGTCCCAGGCTACTACCACATGGTCCCAGGCTACTACCACATGGCCCCAGGCTACTACCACATGGCCCCAGGCTACTACCACATGGTCCCAGGCTACTACCACATGGTCCCAGGCTACTACCACATGGCCCCAGGCTACTACCACATGGTCCCAGGCTACTACCACATGGTCCCAGGCTACCACCACATGGTCCCAGGCTACCACCACATGGCCCCAGGCTACTACCACATGGTCCCAGGCTACTACCACATGGTCCCAGGCTACTACCACATGGTCCCAGGCTACTACCACATGGCCCCAGGCTACTACCACATGGCCCCAGGCTACTACCACATGGCCCCAGGCTACTACCACATGGTCCCAGGCTACTACCACATGGCCCCAGGCTACTACCACATGGTAGACAAGATAATTTGTCGTGATATTTCAAAATTCTTATCAAATATCGGATCGACTGGTTTGTATTGCTGTGGTATCTAGCGATGACGCCCCTATCAGCGACACTATCACAACTAATCCTGCTATATCTATTTCAGTTGCTCCATTCTGCCGGCCGTGCACCACCCTTGTTTGCATCCTTCAATAATGGTATAGCTTACGGTTTCGTGAACGGAGTGACACTTGATGAAAACACTGTCAGAGATACAACTATAGCAAGGTGCAATGCTCTCATTATTTTAGTTTTAATGCAACATCCCCAGCCCTTCTCCCCTCCCCCTTCACTGCCAGTGAGGCATGCAGTAGTTGCATGGTCTGTCTTTGCCCCGCATATGTATCTCTGTACTCAGATGTACAGCGACAGTATAGAGATGTGACGTCCGTGGCTGGACTAGGTCTGTACTGTGTAAGTTTCTATTTCCAAAACATTTTGTGTCATGACTATTACTGATTCTAAATTGCACAGATGTTAAGATAGAGTCAGGTTGGTTATTTTAAAGCCAAAAGCATGTCCATGTTGTCCACGTCACTCTTGTAGTATTAGGAACGTATAAGGAATATCTCTTGCTAGTTTTTTAGAGATCTCAATTGGTGGTATTTTGCTCCTTGTATGTTGAATGCTTTGAGCAGATGTTTTAGTGTAACATTCAAATTTGTAAGTACATGTATGTCAAAAACAATTCTGTATACGTGGATAAATATCGCAATTCAATTTCACGTGCAGAAATTTTTGTGAATTGCCAAAATCAGTTTGTTTATAATATTTACACAACTTAAAATTATCAATTTCTTAATTTTATTTAATTCTCAAAAAGTTATGGTAAGACTCCGATTATTTTCGGCCATGATGTGCTTTAGATGTGGCTCCATGGAGTACTGGACTCCAAGTAGTGGCTACACGGTGCGTAGCAAAAATATACTTCGATGGAAGTGGAAATTTATGCTCTGGAACTTTTTTGCGAATTTTGTGCATTTGCGAAATTCGCTAACTTAACCATTTCACAAACTTTAACACTTTTACAACCTCAGCTCACAGTAGCAATGTAATCCATTTCACTCACTCAAGTTACCACACTTAAACTCAGCAGAGTGGTGAGTATCAGTTTTATGGTATCGGGCCATGGTATCTTACATCTTGTCTTGTACCAATCCCTGCAGTCTTAGTTTAGCGTTGCATTGATTTTAATTGCAGGTTGATTGCAGAGGAAATGATTCTAGTGCACGCTGTACAACCAGAGGGACAGGAAGTTACGTCAGGATTGTGGGATAAGATGAACCGATTTATTGAACTCGGTCCGGATAAATTTGATGACCCAGAAATACAGAAAAAGTCAGTATAGTTTGTTTATTTTGGAAATTACTGTTAAAGTGGATGAAAATAGGTAAAATGTACTATACTTAATGTGGACGTTTTTTATAAGTACTATTCATTTACTTATCAGCTGTAAAAGTGTAGAAATGTCTTGTATTGTGAATATTGCCTTCAATGTGCCATTCTCTCTCACGTTGTTTCGTTCCAGGTTTGTTGCCACGGTAAAACGTAAGGAGGAGCTACGGAAGGAAGTGGATGCACTGAGAACACACCTCAGTGCCCTGAACTCGCCTGTCGTATTCTGTCACAATGATCTCTTACTGAAGAATGTCATCTATAATAAAGAAAAAGGTTGGTGTTGGACATTTTGTAGGCATTCTTTTATGATTCTTGTAAGCAATACAGTCAAACCTCGCTTATTCGAATTTTGTTGGGTTCAAAATTTTATTTCAAATAATCAGGGTTTCAAATAACCCATTTCAAATTGACGTGCTTAAGAAAATACATTCTCTATATCAAGGGAGTGAACTAACGTACATGTAGTTATGTGAAAAATTAGTGAAAGTATAATCAACAAAATATGAAACAAACAAACAAATTTTTTCATGATAATTACCTAGTTGTGTATTTTATTTATTCGCATATAAATTAATGACTTAGAGGAATAATTTAATTTATACAGAACACAATATGAGAAGTACAGTCATAAATCACGATGCAGAAACAACAAGAAGCATCGTGGTCAACAAATGTATACACAACTGAAGGCATTTAAAAACAGTTGTATCCAAGTATGAACCAATGCACTGAAACAAAAATCACATCATTGCTAGCAGACACAATGCACTGAAACAAAAATCACATCATTGCTAGCAGAACCAATGAACTGAAACAAAAATCACATCATTGCTAGCAGAACCAATGCACTGAAACAAAGATCACATCATTGCATTAGCAGACACAATGCACTGAAACAAAGATCATATCATTGCATTAGCAGACACAATGCACTGAAACAAAGATCACATCATTGCTAGCAGACACAATGCACTGAAACAAAGATCACATCATTGCTAGCAGAACCAATGCACTGAAACAAAGATCACATCATTGCATTAGCAGAACCAATGCACTGAAACAAAGATCACATCATTGCTAGCAGACACAATGCACTGAAACAAAGATCACATCATTGCATTAGCAGAACCAATGCACTGAAACAAAGATCACATCATTGCATTAGCTGACACAATACACACTGAAACAAAGATCACATCATTGCTAGCAGAACCAATGCACTGAAACAAAGATCACATCATTGCTAGCAGACACAATGCACTGAAACAAAGATCACATCATTGCATTAGCAGACACAATGCACTGAAACAAAGATCACATCATTGCTAGCAGAACCAATGCACTGAAACAAAGATCACATCATTGCTAGCAGACACAATGCACTGAAACAAAGATCACATCATTGCTAGCAGACACAATGCACTGAAACAAAAATCACATCATTGCTAGCAGAACCAATGCACTGAAACAAAGATCACATCATTGCTAGCAGACACAATGCACTGAAACAAAGATCACATCATTGCTAGCAGACACAATGCACTGAAACAAAGATCACATCATTGCTAGCAGAACCAATGCACTGAAACAAAGATCACATCATTGCTAGCAGAACCAATGCACTGAAACAAAAATCACATCATTGCTAGCAGAACCAATGCACTGAAACAAAGATCACATCGTTGCTAGCAGACACAATGCACAGAAACAAAGATCACATCATTGCTAGCAGAACCAATGCACTGAAACAAAGATCACATCATTGCTAGCAGAACCAATGCACAGAAACAAAGATCACATCATTGCTAGCAGAACCAATACACACTGAAACAAAGATCACATCATTGCATTAGCAGACACAATGCACTGAAACAAAAATCACATCATTGCTAGCAGAACCAATGCACAGAAACAAAGATCACATCATTGCTAGCAGAACCAATGCACTGAAACAAAGATCACATCATTGCTAGCAGAACCAATGCACAGAAACAAAGATCACATCATTGCTAGCAGAACCAATACACACTGAAACAAAGATCACATCATTGCTAGCAGAACCAATGCACTGAAACAAAAATCACATCATTGCTAGCAGAACCAATGCACAGAAACAAAGATCACATCATTGCTAGCAGAACCAATACACACTGAAACAAAGATCACATCATTGCTAGCAGAACCAATGCACAGAAACAAAGATCACATCATTGCATTAGCAGACACAATGCACTGAAACAAAGATCACATCATTGCATTAGCAGACACAATGCACTGAAACAAAGATCACATCATTGCTAGCAGACACAATGCACTGAAACAAAGATCACATCATTGCTAGCAGAACCAATGCACAGAAACAAAGATCACATCATTGCTAGCAGACACAATGCACTGAAACAAAGATCACATCATTGCTAGCAGAACCAATGCACTGAAACAAAGATCACATCATTGCTAGCAGACACAATGCACTGAAACAAAGATCACATCATTGCTAGCAGAACCAATGCACTGAAACAAAGATCACATCATTGCTAGCAGACACAATGCACTGAAACAAAGATCACATCATTGCTAGCAGACACAATGCACTGAAACAAAGATCACATCATTGCTAGCAGACACAATGCACTGAAACAAAGATCACATCATTGCTAGCAGACACAATGCACTGAAACAAAGATCACATCATTGCTAGCAGAACCAATGCACAGAAACAAAGATCACATCATTGCTAGCAGACACAATGCACTGAAACAAAGATCACATCATTGCTAGCAGACACAATGCACTGAAACAAAGATCACATCATTGCTAGCAGACACAATGCACTGAAACAAAGATCACATCATTGCTAGCAGACACAATGCACTGAAACAAAGATCACATCATTGCTAGCAGAACCAATGCACTGAAACAAAGATCACATCATTGCTAGCAGAACCAATGCACAGAAACAAAGATCACATCATTGCTAGCAGAACCAATGCACTGAAACAAAGATCACATCATTGCATTAGCAGAACCAATGCACTGAAACAAAGATCACATCATTGCATTAGCAGAACCAATGCACTGAAACAAAGATCACATCATTGCTAGCAGAACCAATGCACTGAAACAAAGATCACATCATTGCTAGCAGACCCAATGCACTGAAACAAAGATCACATCATTGCATTAGCAGACACAATGCACTGAAACAAAGATCACATCATTGCTAGCAGACACAATGCACTGAAACAAAGATCACATCATTGCTAGCAGAACCAATGCACTGAAACAAAGATCAAATCATTGCTAGCAGAACCAATGCACTGAAACAAAGATCACATCATTGCTAGCAGAACCAATGCACTGAAACAAAAATCACATCATTGCTAGCAGAACCAATGCACTGAAACAAAGATCACATCATTGCATTAGCAGACACAATGCACTGAAACAAAGATCACATCATTGCATTAGCTGAACCAATACACACTGAAACAAAGATCACATCATTGCATTAGCAGACACAATGCACTGAAACAAAGATCACATCGTTGCTTAGCAGACACAATACACACTGAAACAAAGATCACATCATTGCGTTAGCAGAACCAATGCACTGAAACAAAGATCACATCATTGCATTAGCAGAACCAATGCACTGAAACAAAGATCACATCGTTGCTTAGCAGACACAATACACACTGAAACAAAGATCACATCATTGCATTAGCAGAACCAATGCACTGAAACAAAGATCACATCATTGCATTAGCAGAACCAATGCACTGAAACAAAGATCACATCATTGCATTAGCAGACACAATGCACTGAAACAAAGATCACATCATTGCTAGCAGAACCAATGCACTGAAACAAAGATCACATCATTGCTAGCAGACACAATGCACTGAAACAAAGATCACATCATTGCTAGCAGAACCAATGCACTGAAACAAAGATCAAATCATTGCTAGCAGAACCAATGCACTGAAACAAAGATCACATCATTGCATTAGCAGAACCAATGCACTGAAACAAAGATCACATCATTGCATTAGCAGAACCAATGCACTGAAACAAAGATCACATCATTGCATTAGCAGACACAATGCACTGAAACAAAGATCATATCATTGCATTAGCTGAACCAATACACACTGAAACAAAGATCACATCATTGCATTAGCAGACACAATGCACTGAAACAAAGATCACATCGTTGCTTAGCAGACACAATACACACTGAAACAAAGATCACATCATTGCGTTAGCAGAACCAATGCACTGAAACAAAGATCACATCATTGCATTAGCAGAACCAATGCACTGAAACAAAGATCACATCGTTGCTTAGCAGACACAATACACACTGAAACAAAGATCACATCATTGCATTAGCAGAACCAATGCACTGAAACAAAGATCACATCATTGCATTAGCAGAACCAATGCACTGAAACAAAGATCACATCATTGCATTAGCAGACACAATGCACTGAAACATAGATCACATCATTGCTAGCAGACACAATGCACTGAAACAAAGATCACATCATTGCATTAGCAGAACCAATGCACTGAAACAAAGATCACATCATTGCTAGCAGACACAATGCACTGAAACAAAGATCACATCATTGCTAGCAGACACAATGCACTGAAACAAAGATCACATCATTGCATTAGCAGAACCAATGCACTGAAACAAAGATCACATCATTGCATTAGCAGAACCAATGCACTGAAACAAAGATCACATCATTGCTAGCAGACACAATGCACTGAAACAAAGATCACATCATTGCATTAGCAGAACCAATGCACTGAAACAAAGATCACATCATTGCTAGCAGAACCAATGCACTGAAACAAAGATCACATCATTGCTAGCAGACACAATGCACTGAAACAAAGATCATATCATTGCTAGCAGACACAATGCACTGAAACAAAGATCACATCATTGCTAGCAGACACAATGCACTGAAACAAAGATCACATCATTGCTAGCAGACACAATGCACTGAAACAAAGATCACATCGTTGCGTTAGCAGAACCAATGCACTGAAACAAAGATCACATCATTGCTAGCAGACACAATGCACTGAAACAAAGATCACATCATTGCTAGCAGAACCAATGCACTGAAACAAAGATCACATCATTGCTAGCAGAACCAATGCACTGAAACAAAGATCACATCATTGCTAGCAGAACCAATGCACTGAAACAAAGATCACATCATTGCTAGCAGAACCAATGCACTGAAACAAAGATCACATCATTGCATTAGCAGAACCAATGCACTGAAACAAAGATCACATCATTGCTAGCAGAACCAATGCACTGAAACAAAGATCACATCATTGCTAGCAGAACCAATGCACTGAAACAAAGATCACATCATTGCTAGCAGAACCAATGCACTGAAACAAAGATCACATCATTGCTAGCAGAACCAATGCACTGAAACAAAGATCACATCATTGCTAGCAGACACAATGCACTGAAACAAAGATCACATCATTGCTAGCAGACACAATGCACTGAAACAAAGATCACATCATTGCTAGCAGACACAATGCACTGAAACAAAGATCACATCATTGCTAGCAGAACCAATGCACTGAAACAAAGATCACATCATTGCTAGCAGAACCAATGCACACTGAAACAAAGATCACATCATTGCTAGCAGACACAATGCACTGAAACAAAGATCACATCATTGCTAGCAGACACAATGCACTGAAACAAAGATCACATCATTGCTAGCAGACACAATGCACTGAAACAAAGATCACATCATTGCTAGCAGACACAATGCACTGAAACAAAGATCACATCATTGCTAGCAGACACAATGCACACTGAAACAAAGATCACATCGTTGCGTTAGCAGAATCAATACACTGAAACAAAGATCACATCATTGCTAGCAGACACAATGCACTGAAACAAAGATCACATCATTGCTAGCAGAACCAATGCACACTGAAACAAAGATCACATCATTGCTAGCAGACACAATGCACTGAAACAAAGATCACATCGTTGCGTTAGCAGAACCAATGCACTGAAACAAAGATCACATCATTGCTAGCAGACACAATGCACTGAAACAAAGATCACATCATTGCTAGCAGAACCAATGAACTGAAACAAAGATCACATCATTGCTAGCAGACACAATACACACTGAAACAAAGATCACATCATTGCTAGCAGACACAATACACACTGAAACAAAGATCACATCGTTGCGTTAGCAGAACCAATGCACTGAAACAAAGATCACATCATTGCATTAGCAGACACAATACACTGAAACAAAGATCACATCATTGCTAGCAGAACCAATGCACTGAAACAAAGATCACATCATTGCTAGCAGACACAATGCACTGAAACAAAGATCACATCGTTGCTTAGCAGACACAATACACACTGAAACAAAGATCACATCATTGCGTTAGCAGAATCAATACACACTGAAACAAAGATCACATCATTGCTAGCAGAACCAATGCACTGAAACAAAGATCACATCGTTGCTTAGCAGACACAATACACACTGAAACAAAGATCACATCATTGCGTTAGCAGAATCAATACACACAGAAACAAAGATCACATCATTGCGTTAGCAGAATCAATACACTGAAACAAAGATCACATCGTTGCGTTAGCAGAATCAATACACTGAAACAAAGATCACATCATTGCGTTAGCAGAATCAATACACTGAAACAAAGATCACATCATTGCGTTAGCAGAATCAATACACTGAAACAAAGATCAAATCATTGCTAGCAGACACAATACACACTGAAACAAAGATCACATCATTGCGTTAGCAGAATCAATACACACTGAAACAAAGATCACATCGTTGCATTAGCAGACACAATACACACTGAAACAAAGATCACATCATTGCATTAGCAGACACAATACACACTGAAACAAAGATCACATCATTGCTAGCAGAACCAATGCACTGAAACAAAGATCACATCGTTGCTTAGCAGACACAATACACACTGAAACAAAGATCACATCATTGCGTTAGCAGAATCAATACACACAGAAACAAAGATCACATCATTGCGTTAGCAGAATCAATACACTGAAACAAAGATCACATCGTTGCGTTAGCAGAATCAATACACTGAAACAAAGATCACATCATTGCGTTAGCAGAATCAATACACTGAAACAAAGATCACATCATTGCGTTAGCAGAATCAATACACTGAAACAAAGATCAAATCATTGCTAGCAGACACAATACACACTGAAACAAAGATCACATCATTGCGTTAGCAGAATCAATACACACTGAAACAAAGATCACATCGTTGCATTAGCAGACACAATACACACTGAAACAAAGATCACATCATTGCATTAGCAGACACAATACACACTGAGATTTTCATGGAAATTATTCCACAAACAGCCTGTCACAAGTTGTCTTTTTCCATAACGGCATTAAACATTCAAAACTTTCCCTCTTTCCAGGGTGATTTTATAGCTTCTTCAAAATATCTCATCATTGAGCTATGTCCGCAGAAACAAACAAAATCAAGTAGACAATAAAACACACTCATTAATTTTGTATTTATTTATTTACTCAAACAATAAAAACAGACTATGATATTGAGGGGTGATGGGAGATTATGCAAGCATGGAGGAATTAAACAACCAGTGTTCATCATTCGCGCCTTCTCAGCGTTTGTCACGGTAACACATCAGTTACAATCACCGACAGACAAATGAGATTAACGGTTGTGAAAATAAGCCCTATTATGATTTTGAGGACCTTATGATTGATAGTTATAAATAGATTTTGGATTAGTCCATTCAGATTTTAGGGTGTGCTAAATAAATACCGGTTTGTATCAGTATATATTGTATTTTTGTATAGCAAGTTGATAGACCAACGGTTAGCTGTTTGACTTTGCAACTTTTCTCTCTATCCCATGATTACTGATCAAATAGAACATATGTGAAGTGCTGTTGTGTCAGAAATGGACTACTGTTAGTGTGGGAACAATATATTGATTTAGTTTTGCTATTAACATCCTCAAGAAACTCTTTGTATGATAGGATTTGCCAACATCTGGTGTCAAACAACCATAGAATTATTGATATTCATTATTGTAAGGTACATTTCATTATTTCACCGTATGACACTGATGTGAAACATATGTTGAAGTGTTCAAATATCTTTTCATGCACAATGTTATTCAAGACGTTGAAGTATTATGTAGTGACTGCATTCACAGTGAACAAGTTATTATTGAGTTGTGTGACACATTGTGTGTATATTCTGTTGACAGGGGTTCCACTAGGTGCTAATCTCGAGGGTCATTTGGTAATTTGTTAATAGACTTTACCATGTTTACTTGTTACTCAGGGAAAATTTCACGCTTCAGCCTTAGGGTAACAATTTGGAATTTTAAAAATCCTCTAATTTGTCAGAATTTTGTCACAGAAATCACCTACTTTCAGTTCAGAAGCATGTGTGCTTCAATGTGAAACTTACAGAAAATTATTTTGTGAAAGGAATACACTTACAGAGTTCTTGATAGACTCCTTATTAAGCTTTTTGGACGGGACTGGGAAATTGAATTGAAGGACTGCAACTTTTTCTAAAAGCATGGTTTTTGGACTCCTGTTTTCAAATCCTAGCGAGAACCCTGACTAAGAGTGCGTTGAAACTACTTTAATGTCAACAGAGAGAAAAACAACACTCTAGGGGTAATATCTCTTACCTGATCTGCATGAACCTTGGTCAGAATGTTTCTCTCAAAAAATCTAGGCTAAGTTTGAAACTAGGTTACTAGGTTCAATTATAGTAAAACCTTGTTATCATTCCTGAGGTCACATTTTTTTGGCTTTATCCATATGAGACATGGTCAGAATGTTTGCCTTAATCAAATCTAGGTCAAGTTTGAAACTGGGTTGTCTGGGATCAAAAACTAGGTTACTTGGTCAAATTATAGAAAATCCTTGTTAACACTCTAGAGGTCACAGCTTTGGCCCAATCCTAATGAAACTTGCTCAGAATGGTTGGCGCAACAAAAGCTTTGACATGTTTGATACTGGGTCATTTGGGGTCAAAAAGTAGGTTAAAAGGTCAAATTATCAAAAATCCTTGTTGACACTCTACATCCTAAATATTTTACCTAAACTTCATGAAACTTGATCAGGTTGTTTGTCTGAATGAAATTCAAGTCAGCTTCAATACTGGGTCATGTAGGATCAAGATGAGGTCACATGGCTTAATCTAAAACAAATCCCTGTGGACACTCTAGAGGCTGCATTTTCTACTCAAACTACATGAAATTTCATTGGAATGTCTTAACAAAATGCACATCAAGTTTAATACTCGGGGATCAAAGACTAGGTCAAAGGATCAAATGAATGAGAAAATCTTGTGGTTTCTGGGGAGGCTGCATTTTCTACCGGAACTACATCAAACTTGATCAGAATATTTGTCTTAATAAAATGCAAGTCCAGTGTGGTAATGAGTCATGTAGGGTCAAAAAGTAGGTCAAGAAGTAAAATCATTGAAAATCCTCTTGGGCTGTCTTGAGGCCAACATGGCAATGTACTCAGGTGAGCGACATAGGGCCACCATGGCTCTCCTGTTAAATTTACTAACAGATATATATTGTTCTTCTTTCATTTGATACCAAAAATATTACACTTGGACATCTGGTTTTCTTTTTATAGCGTTTCTTGTATGAAGAACAAAATGCAAAAGTAAACTACAACATGACATCACTTCAGAAACTCCTTACAAAAATGCACATTAATGCTTAAAAAACCTGGTTGCCAAATGGAAAGAACAAATTGCACGAAACTTAAAAATATTTTCACATTCATTCAATTCTATATATCACAATATTGCCAGCAAAACACATCGAAGATAGTACTTAGTTTGTGACGTCAGAACTTTCCTTGGAAATACTTGATGTCGTAATCAACGTCACTAATACAGGTTTTGTTCTGACTGTTTGTCTTCTTCTATATTCCAGGATGCGTGTATTTTATTGATCATGAATATGCAATGTACAATTATGAACATTTTGAGCTGGGCAATCATTTTGCTGAGTACGCCGGTAAGTCATTGAAGTAAATCAAGAGAAAAAGTTCACCTGACTTGAGGCTCGAACCCACTACCGCTAAACAGTAGTATGGGTACTACCAACTGAGCTAACCGGGCGGCCATCTAACCCCTACACCATAACATCGTGTATATTCTGATCAAATTTAGAATTGAAGCAATCGTCATTTAACTTTACCACTCCCTACCATTGTCACCTTAATTACGCCATTTTTATCAACTTATGTTAGTATTTTGGTCAAAAAAAAGAAAAAAAGAAAAAAAGGGAGAGAAAAGTATTTTGGTCTGTTCGATTGTGCAGAAATATTTTTAGGTCAGTTGACTTCTAAAAGTAGTATATCACAATCATCAACCTGGGTATTTTTAGCCCATCGCCAAGGGGAAATGAGAGGTAAAGACAGATAACTCTGTATAGAAGATTGATAAAAAAAAGAATAATTGCTAATGAAATTAATGGAAATTTAATGTAGGTCTCTAAATGAATGGTCCAACATTACAGATGAAAGTTGGAGATATGCATTCTGGGAATTACACTTTAGTTTATTTATTTAACACTGTTAAAGAATAAATGAAGATGGATGTATTTATGTAGAAAAGTTTGGTTCTAAAATAGATTTTCTGTGTGTTTTTATTGCCTCGTGTTTACTCTTTACAAATAGACCTTTCATATTTCTAGGTGTCGATGACCTTGACTTTTCACGTTACCCAGTAAAATCATACCAGATGGATTGGTTACGCTACTATCTTGAACAGCAGGCCAAACAGCGAGGAGACAGTCCAGACACAGTCACTGACAAAGATGTTGAAACTTGTTATGTAAAAGCAAACAAATTTGCTTTGGTAAGATTAGAAATCTGTTTTTTGTACAATGTTCTGTGGTCAGTTGTCCGAGCGGATTTTTTTTTAAGAATTATGTACATTCTGTTGCAACTTCATCATTTTGTAGCTTACTTTTGCCTCTTGATCTTAATATTGGAATTTCTATAAAAAAGTAGACATCGGAATTTAATATTTGTGGTATGAAATAAAAGTGGAGACAATGCAAACACCTGAAAATGGACTTTTCTGTCACTGATACAAGTTTTGTTGTGGCACAGTTTAAATACTTTTAGTTGTGAATACATGCTTACACTGGAATCCTGTAAACTGGAACCCTTTTGATCCAGAAAACCCTTTAAACCAGACATATTTTTGTTCCTGACCCGGTCTGTTTTAAGGGGTTTCAGTATATTTGATATATTTTTCAGGCTGCTCACTTATTTTGGGGGTTGTGGGGTTTGGTTCAAGCAAAGAATTCACTCATAGATTTTGGATTTTTGGAGTAAGTATACTTAGTTAACTTTGACACTTCATATCTTCTACTTTATCCTTGACAGTATTAATTAACATAAGGTATCTGTTGTCTGTCCTCTGTAGTATTTGTCTGATTATACCCAAATTCTGCTATGAAACTAGACAGCAGACTTTCACCTAACTTGGTTATCATCTTGATACAATGTCTGAGTGCAATATTCAGCAGTGTCTCTACATCATGCCCTAATGTTATAATGTTAGCTAGCTATAATCTGCCGTATGTATGGGAGGATCCTAGATAATGTTGTTAAAACTCTTGGCCCAATTCTTTTGTATGTATGTACAACTTATTATTTGTATGTTTGTGCAAAAATGATAGATCTATATGTACAAATACGATGAAATATGATTAAACTAAACTGAATTAGAAATTCAGCCTTTGCTACTTACCAACCCAGGGTTTTTCTTGGGTATTTGGGAAAAGTACCCCTCGTCAAATTGTTGCATTTTTTTCACAATTCTCTCCCTTTATCTTTCTATAGTTCTCTCCCTTTATCCCTTCTATAGTTCTCTCCCTTTATCCCTTCTATAGTTCTCTCCCTTTATCCCTTCTATAGTTCTCTCCCCTTATCCCTTCTATAGTTCTCTCCCTTTATCCCTTCTATAGTTATCTCCCTTTATCCCTTCTATAGTTCTCTCCCTTTATACTGTAGTATATGTATATAGTACTATATATACATATAACATTGAAGGGAAATAGAAGGGGTGAGAACTCATGAAAATATCATGTGCTCTTTTTGCAGATCAAAATCATGTTAAATTTAACAATAACTAACAGCTAATTGTAATTAATGAACTACAACTTCATATTTCTAGTCTTTCTGTCACTTAAGTTGCTGCATATATTATATCAAGTAGTAAATTATTTGTAATCAGTGGATTCTATAGTTTTCTGCATAGGAGATTGTCATGAGTTATTTCCCCTTATCCATTCTAAAATTCTCTCCATTAGCCCCTTTTATAGAATATGTATGTATATAATATAAAGGAACAGAACTCTTGACAATATACTTTGGGTTACTGCCCTTACTTTAATTTTATTTCTCCCCAAAATTCATTCAGTTTCAGTTGGGATTTTTTAAGATAGGAAAAATGGACCCTATGGTGCATTGTGAATGGGGTCAAACTGGGGCCCCTTGGAACTTTTGGAACCAGCCTAACAAGCTAACCATTGACCAGTGAAAGTCAATAATTGATCCTCAATATAGTTCATGTACCTGCAATTTGGCTTTACTTTGGCAGAGCCTTGTTCCCACCAAAACATGAACCCCGGAGCTGTATATATCTCTGTGTACCGGAATCCAGTGAAAAATTCTTATATTCTCTTAATATGTTCATTGTTTATTTTGTAGATATGCTCAACAAAAGCTGGACGAGTATTTCGCACGTAAGGAAGAGTTCTATGCTCTGACTCTACCATCGTAATATATTAGAATCGTAGAAATATAATACATGTAGTATCGTAGTATTGTAGAAATATTTTATGTATTTAGCGGATATTTTAAGCCGCATACTTTTTTCCTTTCTTCTCAGGGGATTATATGGTACATGTAGTTTCAAACCACCGAAATTGGTCATTATTTTTCCAAAATACCTTCTATTAGTTTGATATTTACAATATTTACCTACAAAGATTCCAGGGCATTATTTGTCATTTTATTGCTTATTTTGTCTTTTTAATATTCCATAATTATAACATAACATACAATGTTGATGGGTAATACAAAATGTAACACACATGTATTATTTTCCATAATTCACTAGTGAAACTAGTGAACTCATTTGCATGACGTCACAACTAAATAAATGATATTGACATTGTTAAATTTTTATTTTGTAAGGGTAGTACGAAAATTTGCTCAGAAATTATTATTTTGATATATTGCAACATATACTGTAAAATTAGATATTATTGCATGGCCACTATTTTGCAAATTGATGTTATCCAGTTGTTTTGTGAGGTTAAATGTTCGCCTGTTTCTACTTTTCATGTTTGGAAGCATTTAATTTTGCGAATAAGTGAGCAATATCTGGCAACAATAGCAAAAAGTAAACCATCGCGAAAATTTCCAATATTACAGTAACTAGTGCTCGTTTTAAGACCACCTAGAAATGTAAAACGCAATTTTCAAGTACGCCTGGGTGTCAAATGGTGTCTCTAAACACCAATATTCATAGCCAATTTTGTTTGTATTATTACTATCATGTATCTACAGATTTCTATGCTTGGTAACGGGTAATTAGACAGGAAAGGAAATTTATCATTTTAACTATAATTATTGTATGTGTTCCTTTTCACAATCATTTCATACATACCAGTATCAATGTTATAGGTAACTTCTAATCATATCAAATATCTGTGTATTCTTTACCCACTGATCAATGTTCTACACCACATAACTGATGTCTTATTCACTGCAAAACATAAGTGTTATTAAATACATCAGTCACCTATGACTGACAGAAAGGGAGGTAATTGGGAGCTCATTGAAGCTTTTTGATTTCAATTTAATTTCCTCTTGTCAGGGAAATGAACAAAAATGCCCATGATAAAGTTTGCCAAACTACTTTATAGGTGGTAAATTTTGCAACCTGGAAATGTTAACCAATGTTGCATATTTGAGAAAATCGCAAAAACATCAGCCAGCATAGATTTCCTCATTCACAGAACCCAAGTACAACATGGATATTTTTTGCTTGACTATTCTGAGGTACAATACAAATTTTGACAATTCGTGAAAATTTCCGTGTGCAAAATGTCTAAAATGGTCATTTTTATTTGGATTCTAGAAAATACCAGCTTATAAAGTAACTGAAATCCACAACAAGTTGGTCCTTAAAGAAGTACTATTTCTCAGGTCCTACCACTGGTGATTGTCATAAGTTCTCTCCCTTTATCCCTTCTAGAGTATTCTCCCTTTATCACTTCTAGAGTATTCTCCCTTTATCACTTCTAGAGTATTCTCCCTTTATCACTTCTAGAGTATTCTCCCTTTATCACTTCTATATTGTATATACATACTACAGAAGGGATAAAGGGAGAGAACTCGTGAAATCTACTGTGTCCTACCACCATTTCATGACCCAATACTGAACGCTCACCTGGCAACTAAATGTTATATATAATGGTCATGCTTAAATTTTGTGTTGTAAATTCTATGTAATTTTGTATGCACGTAGCTTTTACATTAAATTTGTGATTTTTGTTGATGAAATCCATGTGCTATTATCTTCAGGTATATAATGTTGTGAATTGGGTCCATTTAATCACTAGTGATTTATTCTTGTGTTTCCATGTACACTCACATTATATGTAGAAGTTTCCATCATTATTGTATGTTTTTTATGAAGATATCTATACTGGTTAAAAGTGCTAACCTACCTGTACTATTTCACAAAGGTTCTAAAATACTACTGGTTTTTTGTTATTGTTATTACAGCAAGCTATAACTCTTGAATTGAATTGAACCGTCAAAAACTGTCCATATCAACCTGTCAAAGTTAGATTCCGTGTTTCAGATCACATTGTCAGATTCCCAAAACACACAATGATCAGTTAGCTCTTTTGACCAGTATATACATATACTTTTATTAGTGATTTTTTAACATATTGATTTTGTGCCATATGTGTAGAATAATGTTTTGTCTGAACCACAGGAGATTGTCACAACTTCTCTCCCCTTCACAGGAGATTGTCACAACTTCTCTCCCCTTCTATTTACCTTGTATAGTATAATTATGTATATTATGCTGCATCATTATACTTATACTATAGAAGTGATAAAGGGAGAGAACTCGAGAAGGGATAAAGGGAGAGAACTCGAGAAGGGATAGAACTCATGATAATTTTCTGTGGTCAGTAAGAAACATCGGCCGAGGCTTTGTTTATTGAGTTTGTGAACCAGTCTCAAAACTGAAACATCTAAATGGTTGATTCTGAGCTACTCAGTCTTAGAATTGACCAATCACTACGCTTCTTCTTGAGACTACTCTATATACTGGGTTTTTAAACTTTGCTATAGCTAAATAGGTCAAGAAATGTTAAAAAGCATAACTTTGATGAAAACACGAGTCGTCTGTGTTATATTGGTAAATAATGTTTAAATTTTTTTTTTTATCATTTAATATTGATTGATATTTTCAATTCCTTGTGGTGCTATGATTGACATTGTACATAGTAATAAATTGTGATGTTAACAATGAATAAACCTCTATTTTTATGTCAAAGTTGAATGAACTTGAACATTGAAATGGAAAATTAACATGTTTCACATACCATTCACGAGCATGTTTCACATACCATTCACGAGCATGTTTCACATACCATTCACGAGCATGTTTCACATACCATTCACGAGCATGTTTCACATACCATTCACGAGAAATACCAATGGACACAGCAGTTTGACTTAGTCAGGTTCATCAGCGTTTGTAAAGAAATAAGAGGATAGTAATAAAACTCATGGTCATTGCTGGTAACTGACCACTCGTTAGAATTATGTTTATTCTTCTAGCAAGTAGTTTGATTTGATTTCTTGCTTTAATAAGCTTGCTTCATGATCGTTAACCTCTAATAATGGTGCAATTTATTAAGTTTAAATTAATATATCATAACATTGGTTGTGATACAAGTTCTTGTACACTTTGTGTTCATCACTTTGGATGACCACTGTCATGGTTTCTAATCTCTTACATCTAAATCCAGGGATTTTGATAGAATTCTGTCCAAGGCACGATTCAAACCAAGCGCTTCTGTATCAGGATTCTTGCAGTCTGCCCTAAGATAGCTACACCCACTGTGCAAACTGCCCTAAGATAGCTACACCCACTGTGCAAACTGCCCTAAGATAGCTACACCCACTGTGCAAACTGCCCTAAGATAGCTACACCCACTGTGCAAACTGCCCTAAGATAGCTACACCCACTGTGCAAGCATTTGGTCTTAAACTGGTATCCAGATGTTTGACAAAAAATCCTTCTCAGCACTATAACAATGGCACCAGGGACTAATTTTAATGTTTTTGTCACAATGGTTTTATTTTAAAATGTGATCAATATGTTGATTATTAATTTCCAATATTTTGAATTAATCATGTGTCATACGTGGTGTTGGGTTCATTCACCGGAGATTGTCACAAGTTCTCTCCCTTTATCCCTTCTATAGTATATTTAAATATACACAGTACTACATGTATATAGAACTCTGCACTGCGTTCAGTTACGGCCAACAGTCGCGAACGTTTTGTTTTGTATCCCTTGCCCACCATATCACATTGACTGCACAGGGGAACCAAATTGCAAAACGTTACAAAATGATAACCTCAAATACCTTTACTGAAGGCAGGCCTGGATGGGATAAAGGGAGAAAACTTGTGACAATCTCATTTACGTACTGTAGGTAATTATGTATTCATGACTGTCTAAATTTTGTGTATTTATTTCTGTGCAATTCAAAATCCTCTTATGAAGGTCAAGATGGCGCTAGCATTCCGTAAAACACAAATTGGAGATTTGTGAAATAAATGAAAAGGTAACCATTGGCAGATTTCTCGAAGTCAAATACGGTGAACTCATATTGATCTACATACCTTGATCTATATTTGTTATGGTGGCTGTTATTCTGTATATTACAATCATATTAACGTATGAAATTTTGGTGCAGATGATATTAATAAATTTATTAGGGAGATTTTTGGTGCTTATTTTTATCCCATATTTTTAGGGGTGAACAAGGTCAACTACAGTTGCACCTCTATATCATCCAGCATTTAAAAATAGCAAAACTGGCTGTTGTTAGGAGGTGGCCATTGGTTGTAGTTCACTTAGTCAAGTCTGTCTTTACGAGCCATTTTTGGGATACACAGTGCGGCTTTATTTACAGGAATACTAGAAATAACGACATAGCAATTTATTGCCACTGTATTTAGAAAAGTAAAAGTTTATAATAATCTGCATGCAAACAACAAAAACTTGTTTAAAGCAGTCTAAACCAGACTGAAAACTTCCTCCGTCCCCTGCACTTCTGACAAAAAATTACCGCACTTATACATGACCAAATTCATTTTCACAATACAAAATTAAATTTACCAGACAAATCAGATGATCCGATGCACTCGTCAAACTTTGACGAATTTTCATACCTGTCATTCATTATGCATAGCTTTGATTGTTTTTTATGAACAAACGACCCTAGACAAGAACTGGTACCTTCATAAACGTTCCAAAGCTACAGAAATATGAACACAACATCTTGGTCTCCCTCCCTCGTTTCAAAACTCATCAAACATGATCAGTTTCAGTACATCTCACTATCTCTTCATACTAGACATAATATGGAGTGCTTAGAGTAACACATCTCACTATCTCTTCATACTAGACATAATATGGAGTGCTTAGAGTAACACATCTCACTATCTCTTCATACTAGACATAATATGGAGTGCTTAGAGTAACACATCTCACTATCTCTTCATACTAGACATAATATGGAGTGCTTAGAGTAACACATCTCACTATCTCTTCATACTAGACATAATATGGAGTGCTTAGAGTAACACATCTCACTATCTCTTCATACTAGACATAATATGGAGTGCTTAGAGTAACACATCTCACTATCTCTTCATACTAGACATAATATGGAGTGCTTAGAGTAACACATCTCACTATCTCTTCATACTAGACATAATATGGAGTGCTTAGAGTAACACATCTCACTATCTCTTCATACTAGACATAATATGGAGTGCTTAGAGTAACACATCTCACTATCTCTTCATACTAGACATAATATGGAGTGCTTAGAGTAACACATCTCACTATCTCTTCATACTAGACATAATATGGAGTGCTTAGGGTAACACACTCCTAGATGAAATCCATTCATTGATGATGCATATTTCATCAAAGTTACACCATCATGTCCAAATCTTTGAATCATACCACTTCTTGTTTGATCAGATACCTTGTAACAATAACGTTATTAACATCGTAAAGTGAACATGACAATCATACCACTTCTTGTTTGATCAGATACCTTGTAACAATAATGTTATAAACATCGTAAAGTGAACACGACAATCATACCACTTCTTGTTTGATCAGATACCTTGTAACAATAACGTTATAAACATCGTAAAGTGAACACGACAATCATACCACCTCTTGTTTGATCAGATACCTTGTAACAATAACGTTATTAACATCATAAAGTGAACACGACAATCATACCACCTCTTGTTCTATCAGATATCTTGTAACAATAACGTTATAAACATCGTAAAGTGAACACGACAATCATACCACCTCTTGTTTGATCAGATACCTTGTAACAATAACGTTGTAAACATCGTAAAGTGAACACGACAATCATACCACTTCTTGTTTGATCAGATACCTTGTAACAATAACGTTATTAACATTGTAAAGTGAACATGACAATCATACCACTTCTTGTTTTATCAGATACCTTGTAACAATAACGTTATTAACATCGTAAAGTGAACATGACAATCATACCACCTCTTGTTTTATCAGATACCTTGTAACAATAACGTTATAAACATCGTAAAGTGAACATGACAATCATACCACTTCTTGTTTTATCAGATACCTTGTAACAATAACGTTGTAAACATGGTAAAGTGAACACGACAATCATACCACCTCTTGTTTTATCAGATACCTTGTAACAATAACGTTGTAAACATCGTAAAGTGAACACGACAATCATACCACCTCTTGTTTTATCAGATACCTTGTAACAATAACGTTATAAACATCGTAAAGTGAACATGACAATCATACCACCTCTTGTTTGATCAGATACCTTGTAACAATAACGTTATAAACATCGTAAAGTGAACATGACAATCATACCTCCTCTTGTTTGATCAGATACCTTGTAACAATAACGTTATAAACATTGTAAAGTGAACATGACAATCATACCACTTCTTGTTTTATCAGATACCTTGTAACAATAACGTTATTAACATCGTAAAGTGAACATGACAATCATACCTCCTCTTGTTTGATCAGATACCTTGTAACAATAACGTTATAAACATTGTAAAGTGAACATGACAATCATACCACTTCTTGTTTTATCAGATACCTTGTAACAATAACGTTATTAACATCGTAAAGTGAACATGACAATCATACCTCCTCTTGTTTGATCAGATACCTTGTAACAATAACGTTATAAACATTGTAAAGTGAACATGACAATCATACCACTTCTTGTTTTATCAGATACCTTGTAACAATAACGTTATAAACATCATAAAGTGAACATGACAATCATACCACCTCTTGTTTGATCAGATACCTTGTAACAATAACGTTATAAACATCATAAAGTGAACATGACAATCATACCACTTCTTGTTTGATAAGATACCTTGTAACAATAACGTTATAAACATCGTAAAGTGAACATGACAATCATACCACCTCTTGTTTGATAAGATACCTTGTAACAATAACGTTATAAACATCGTAAAGTGAACATGACAATCATACCACTTCTTGTTTTATCAGATACCTTGTAACAATAACGTTATTAACATTGTAAAGTGAACATGACAATCATACCACCTCTTGTTTTATCAGATACCTTGTAACAATAACGTTATTAACATGGTAAAGTGAACATGACAATCATACCACCTCTTGTTTTATCAGATACCTTGTAACAATAACGTTATAAACATCGTAAAGTGAACATGACAATCATACCACTTCTTGTTTGATCAGATACCTTGTAACAATAACGTTGTAAACATCGTAAAGTGAACATGACAATCATACCACTTCTTGTTTGATCAGATACCTTGTAACAATAACGTTATAAACATCGTAAAGTTAACATGACAATCATACCACTTCTTGTTTGATCAGATACCTTGTAACAATAACGTTATAAACATCGTAAAGTGAACATGACAATCATACCACTTCTTGTTCTATCAGATACCTTGTAACAATAACGTTGTAAACATCGTAAAGTGAACACGACAATCATACCACTTCTTGTTCTATCAGATACCTTGTAACAATAACGTTGTAAACATCATAAAGTGAACATGACAATCATACCACTTCTTGTTCTATCAGATACCTTGTAACAATAACGTTATAAACATGGTAAAGTGAACACGACAATCATACCACCTCTTGTTTTATCAGATACCTTGTAACAATAACGTTATAAACATCATAAAGTGAACATGACAATCATACCACTTCTTGTTTGATCAGATACCTTGTAACAATAACGTTGTAAACATCGTAAAGTGAACATGACAATCATACCACCTCTTGTTTGATCAGATACCTTGTAACAATAACGTTATAAACATCATAAAGTGAACATGACAATCATACCACCTCTTGTTTGATAAGATACCTTGTAACAATAACGTTATAAACATCGTAAAGTGAACATGACAATCATACCACCTCTTGTTCTATCAGATACCTTGTAACAATAACGTTATAAACATCGTAAAGTGAACATGACAATCATACCACTTCTTGTTTTATCAGATACCTTGTAACAATAACGTTATTAACATTGTAAAGTGAACATGACAATCATACCACCTCTTGTTTGATCAGATACCTTGTAACAATAACGTTATAAACATCGTAAAGTGAACATGACAATCATACCACCTCTTGTTCTATCAGATACCTTGTAACAATAACGTTATAAACATCGTAAAGTGAACATGACAATCATACCACTTCTTGTTTTATCAGATACCTTGTAACAATAACGTTATTAACATTGTAAAGTGAACATGACAATCATACCACCTCTTGTTTGATCAGATACCTTGTAACAATAACGTTATAAACATCGTAAAGTGAACATGACAATCATACCACTTCTTGTTTTATCAGATACCTTGTAACAATAACGTTATAAACATTGTAAAGTGAACATGACAATCATACCACCTCTTGTTTTATCAGATACCTTGTAACAATAACGTTATAAACATTGTAAAGTGAACATGACAATCATACCACCTCTTGTTCTATCAGATACCTTGTAACAATAACGTTATTAACATCGTAAAGTGAACATGACAATCATACCACCTCTTGTTCTATCAGATACCTTGTAACAATAACGTTATAAACATGGTAAAGTGAACATGACAATCATACCACCTCTTGTTTTATCAGATACCTTGTAACAATAACGTTGTAAACATGGTAAAGTGAACATGACGATCATACCACCTCTTGTTTTATCCGATACCTTGTAACAATAACGTTATAAACATCGTAAAGTGAACATGACGATCATAGTATAAAACAATTTGGAATCACTATAATGCAGAGAGGAGAAGTTCCTCTTTGTCTCCGATACACTGTGTGACAGTTTTACTGCTGACCCTAGCCTTCATTTCCCTCTCTTTATCCTTTAGTTTTTCTCGTTACCAGAAACAAGCAATGTTTTTGGTCAATAAACAGTCACAAAAAATACTGAAAAATAAATTGCAAGTAAACTTCTGCTATGTATCAATTGTGTCTGCATTTTTGTTTGCTACTAGTATTTCCATAATGCATTTTTCTTCTGAGGTGGTTTTTTATTCAAGTCTCCAGATTTGCAACTTCTGAAACATAACTCGAGCATAGTTGGATTATCCAATCGTAATAACCTCTAGAACACTTAATCCATTATTCACATTCCTACTGAACATCGCCTTGTATCATAATTTCTGCAAGCACTGTAGCAATGTGTCTCGAATTTTTATTCTCACTGCCTCGTCACCACCACACATTATATGAGTAGAACCCTGCTCCACACGAATCAGAGTGTCCTCATTAGTCTACAAAAACAGAATGAAACACCAATGTAAGAAAGGAACATGACTATAAACTCTATGAACTACACTTCAAGAGGTGAACGAAAGCTGCATCAAAAATAATCAGTCTTGACCAGACCGAGTACATCTGTACATATTTCCCATTCTAATCACACTTAAATCTCTAAGTAAATGGCTCTTGAAGAATATTCATTTCATGTTTTCAAGCATTTTGTGATTTGTGAGCTGAGTGAAAGTATCTGTTATAATCCTGGGCGATGTTCTTCCATAGAAATTATACATACTGGTCAAACATGCTAGCCTGTCAGTACTATGTACAATAAGTTCTTGCAAGCTACTGGATAAATCTTCTGTTAATATTAATTACATCAAGCTATAGCATTTATGATTTAAATGAATTGAACGTTCAAAAATCGACGTCAAACCTTTCAAAATCGCATTGATCATATCAGATGACTATTTTATAAAGTAGTAAAGATTAAAAACAAAACAACTAAATGGTGGATCTTCCAACCAGTATACATCTGTCTCACAACAAACACCTGTAACTTATTTTACTTACAAGATGAATAATATATCCATCATCACTTTCTTCTAACTTAATGTCATTGATTCCTTGCTGTAAAAAAAAGAAATTTGATATAACAACAGGACAAGATAATGATACATAATAAGAAAATTCATGTTTGACATAAAAATAAGAAGAAGGGTATTTGTGCGTTTCAGCATAATATTGAAAGTTAATCCCTGAGAGAGCAGCGGACGGAATATTTTCATGAGTGGCAACAGCGTTCAATGTTTATTTTTTTAATCAATATCAGTCCACAATCTAGTGCCAGGGATTACAACGGATACTTACACTCAGAGTCCACAATCTAGTGCCAGGGATTACAACGGATACTTACACTCAGCGAGACCACGTTCTAATGCCAGGGATTACAACGGATACTTACACTCAGCGAGTCCACAATCTAATGCCAGGGATTACAACGGATACTTACACTCAGCGAGACCACGTTCTAATGCCAGGGATTACAACGGATACTTACACTCAGCGAGACCACGTTCTAATGCCAGGGATTACAACGCATACTTACACTCAGCGAGACCACGTTCTAATGCCAGGGATTACAACGCATACTTACACTCAGCGAGACCACGTTCTAATGCCAGGGATTACAACGGATACTTACACTCAGCGAGACCACGTTCTAATGCCAGGGATTACAACGGATACTTACACTCAGCGAGACCACGTTCTAATGCCAGGGATTACAACGGATATTTACACTCAGCGAGACCACGTTCTAATGCCAGGGATTACAACGGATACTTACACTCAGCGAGACCACGTTCTAATGCCAGGGATTACAACGGATACTTACACTCAGCGAGACCACGTTCTAATGCCAGGGATTACAACGCATACTTACACTCAGTGAGACCACGTTCTAATGCCAGGGATTACAACGCATACTTACACTCAGTGAGACCACGTTCTAATGCCAGGGATTACAACGCATACTTACACTCAGCACTCAAATCACAAAATTTACTCTTATTAGTTCTCTCAGTGGAAATTTTACTGTGGAACAAGCATGGAAATGTGAAATGAGAGCTGAATGTAAGTACATGTAGTAAATTGGGGTTTAGTGCCACTCCACACTTAGACTGAATAATAACTCCCAGGTCCCCATTTCCAAAAGCATCTCAAATAGAAATTTCAACTCAATATTGAGAGTTTGCTAAAATCAGAGCCTGAGTTTGAGACAATCGCATTTTGGATCCCTTGGATTTTTTTAAACTCATCTCATTTTTCTGAGCTGAGATTCTTCGGGAGATGGGGCCCAGGTCTCATAGAACAATCAAGTCTCCAAGAAAACGAGACAAATACTATTCAGTACTCATTTTTACATTATCATACATTTTTCACACTCGATATGAATCACTATCAGACTCGTAAAAATGAATTCTGTGATTTGAGTGTCGAGTGTATTCAAGCCTAGTACTGGGATACTTGTATTATCTTACACGAAGACAAGCTCAGTGATCGAACCTACGTATTTTCTTAATACTTAATAATCATAAGCTGTAAATGTGGGAACTATCTATACTACTTGCATTTACCTTTGTAAGAGAATCAACAAACACTTTAGTGTTAAGATTTCCAAATACGTAAGACTTTGGTTTTACTGATTTCACTCCTGATTCCTTTCCAGTCAGATCTTGAAGAGGTAAACACTAAAATGACAAACATTAGACACACAATTACTATGCTGAATAAAGTTTTGCAACAGTATTTCTGATACATGTAATGGTAAGTGGACCATTCCAGTGTTCTTAGGTTTCCGATGAAAGTGAAAAGGTTTATGACCAGAGTTCCTAGGAAGCCTTTGAGACTGGGTAGTTATGGTTGCTGACTTATAATCACTTGCCCCGCACCACTGCAGATTCAAATCCCCATCCGGGGTATACAATTTGTGAGAAAGCTATCAATCTGGCATACAGATGTTGGCGGTTCTACCCAGGTGTCTTACTCAACCATAATACATGTAGCTGGAATAGTCACTACATGACCCCAGCTACTTATGTCACTTAAAGCCCCATTAAAAACAGAGAAGATTCTTACAATACAACATGGCAGGCTTGTATTTTTAACCAGTATATACATGTATATATTTATGTAAGCAGAACTTTGATGAACTTGAGTTACTATCAATTCCACTTCCTGGGACAACAGTACAGGTTTCTTACGAGGAGTGGATGTGTCCTTTGCAGAATTCACAACAACTACCACTATAGCCATCATGCTACTGCTCCCACCTAGTATTTATTCAAGGACTATAGTTGTGTCAGCAAACAGGTAACATAATTGGTTGTCTTGGTCAGCAAGTCAGGCAAAAACACTTGCTGCAAGTGCAATACTTACACAAATAAAACTTTTTTTACCCTGGTAAGAACACAGATTGTTTAATTTTTGTCTCAGAAAGAACTAACAGAAAGTTTCGTTTTTTATATTTTTTTGCCTGAAATGTATTGCCATAGCTAAAATGAATTTGCACAACTAAGATCTCAATTGAAAAGTACCTTCAATACATATTTATTATCCTTTACAACCAAGGAAGCATTGACCATGGATATAGCAGAACCCGGCTTTATTTCCACTGGCTCAAGTGATGCAGCAAGGCTAGGATCCAGCTCAATGCATTCAAACTTCCTTTTCACTGGAATGGTGATGATCTCCCCTTGTTTGTACGTCAATGGAGGAGGTTCCTGGTAGAGAGAATTTTATTTTGATAAATTAAGCTCAAATGCAATAAAGTGCAGAGAAACCTCAATAACAAACCATCATTTGCTCTGAAGAAATCTGTTAAGTAATGAACTGGAAGTGTATACTATATTATAAATTATTTGTATACCATTGTTAATATAGTATACACTTCCAGTTTAATAATACAATAGAGAAATTATTTCCCAAATACATTGTATGTGTATCTCAAAATTGTTAATTGTTTTCACAACTTACTGAGGTCATGACGAGATCGGGTCTCTGTGTAACAGAAGTGGGTGGGGTGGTGTGAATCTCGGCGACCACCAAATGTTGGGGTCTGAGATCTTTCACAAATTTGTTGGCTTGAGAAAAACTTAAACTTGTGTCGATGGGGCAGTAAAACACCTGAAAATAAAACAATTTACAACTGTATGTTTGTAAGTAAAAGTCTACATACAGGTTTCATCCCTTATTTGACACATCTAAATCACACATCTAAATCACAAATGTATATTTATGCCACACAAGTCAAATCTGAGAATAGATCTTAATGAAAGTTGGCAAAAATTTAGAATGGGTAACACCAATTATTCTGATAAAATTTCATCCATTCAGATTGAACGAAAAAGAAAGGCCGGTAACTATAACTTTTGCAAATTTGAAGTCAAAGTCTGAGTTTCAGTCTTAAAGTGTTTGTGAATACTGGCCCTAGTACAACCCTTATAATGCAACACATAGGCAACGGTGCTACTGGTACGATTCTAAACAACTCTGGTATGTCACAGCCCCTGGATCAACATTCAACTTTCAACATACAAGGCAAACACTCTACTACATGTACTCAGCCAGAGTACAAACCTTATAATGCAACACATAGGCAACAGTGCTACTGGTACGATTCTAAACAACTCTGGTATGTCACAGCTGCTGGATCAACATTCAACTTTCAACATACAAGGCAAACACTCTACTACATGTACTCAGCCAGAGTACAACCCTTATAATGCAACACATAGGCAACGGTGCTACTGGTACGATTCTAAACAACTCTGGTATGTCACAGCCCCTGGATCAACATTCAACTTTCAACATACAAGGCAAACACTCTACTACATGTACTCAGCCAGAGTACAACCCTTATAATGCAACACATAGGCAACGGTGCTACTGGTACGATTCTAAACAACTCTGGTATGTCACAGCCCCTGGATCAACATTCAACTTTCAACATACAAGGCAAACACTCTACTACATGTACTCAGCCAGAGTACAAATTAATGGCAGAAAGTGTTTATTTTTTGACAAAACAAACGTAGTCATAAATATGAGAAATCCAAGGTAAGAGTCGTCACATAGATGTACTCTACTACATGCTCAGTTTTCTTACATGTTTCACAAAACCACAAATACACAAATCCGATACAGGTATGCTCTATGCGAGTTAGTGCGAGTATAGAAAATGACTGTATCAAAGTTGTCTTATGCATTTCATGGAAATATAAAAGACAAGTATATAATGCAATGTTTTCAAGTATGTCTGCATTAAAATACATGTACCATTTTCCCAAAATTATAACTTATATTTTGACAGTGAATAAGACTATGTACTGTAAGTAGTTGTGATACCTTTTACACTAGGAATTATGTGAGCAACTTCAAAATGCATTCCATTTTTTTATTGTCTCAGAACTCGAGCATCTGATTGGTTGTCTTCGAGCTCAGACTTATAATTAACCAATGGTAAGGCTGCTTTAACAGACTCCAAATTGAGTTTTATTACTCAATAATATAGTATGATAGTAAGTACATTTGTATATTATATATGTAATTATTGATTCCATATAATATTATAGTGCACATAATATTATTTTTTTGTTTAAACATAAAATCCCTTTAATAGTGACATAATCTTTATTCAGAGATAATCAAGTATGTTTTCTTTTCAATTTTGTTAATTATTTGATATTTTTATGTAGTTTTGAAGGTCATATTGTAAATAAGTAAGTTTCTAGCATAACTTAATGTGGCTTCCTTCATTAAATAAATACTTTATTATCTTTCTTAATAATATCAGGGGTTCCACTAGGTGCAAAATCTTAAGTCATTTTGATAATTTTTAGCAGATTTTACCACTTTATAGCCAAAGTGTCTACAATTTCGAGAAAAATTGTCCCTTTAGTCAGAATCCTCAAGGTCAAAATGTGGCCTTTTGGAAATTCCAGGGGTCAAAGGGTCTACTACCCTTGAATATTACTATAAACCAGCATACTTACTCTCATCTGTATAGGTTGAAATGGTGCTAAGGCATCCAAATAAGGATAATCTGGCTCTGGAATAAACAAGCACAGTGTTTTGGTGACCAACACAGTCTAGTCTGTCTTATAGCAGAACAGTTCTACAGTCCAATTTGTTCATGAAAATTGTTTTTGAGGGCAATATTTCATTGTCACTACATGCAGTCAGATAATACAGGAAGTTACAACATACAGTCAGGTCACATAAGACAGAGCTCAGACTGCACTGCCAAACATTTCACAACAACCAGTAGTACACTAATGTACAAACAGTACAATGGTATGTATAATATACAATTATCTATCATTTAAGTTGTAGGAGGTTACAAATATACATCAAACTAGAAGATAAAAAATTATTTCATCACGCAATTATCAGACAAATATTTTCACGAGTGGCACAGTCACCCAGGGCAATATTTTTTCAACTTTCATAATTTCACAAAATTATCAAACATCCTCAAATATTACCAGTAACGCTTCACATGGCTAAATATAAAGAAGTTTACCTGTGAAAATGATGGTGTTAGTCGAAGATTTTCCCCAGAGTTCTATGAAGTGTATAACATCACCGAGTCTGAGTGAGGGGTGACCAGTAAATACAATACACGGACATTTGAAGTCATTTTGAATGTCTGAAGATACATTAATATAGAACAAAGCTGCAAAAATCATTCATAAATGACATGTACTGGTATATAAAATTTGAATATTAAAACTTATTTATATAATTCATTTAATGAACCGTGTAAGTTGCAAAACTCACAGAATTGACAAAGTAGAGATTGCTTTCAGTAAACGTGGAGATCACCCAAACCATCACAGTTTTAAAAACAAATATTCAAAGGGTCATAACTCTGCTATAACTCTGCTATAAATCGTTGAACTACGCAACACTAAGAGTACCGTATGAAGAAATTAAACCAGACATTCGGGACAAGTGTATACAGACAGACAGATGGAAGAATGGAAAGACTGGAGCAAACCAATGTCCACTCAATTAGTTTAATAATAAATGAAGTTACATTACGATATCGTTATTTACCTTAGTTAAATTAAATCAAAAATGAAAGGGGTTCCATTTGGTGCTGTATATCAAGGGTCATTTTGATAAAGTTTGACCCGATTTTACCTTTTTATAGTCAAACTACATTTACCTATAATTTAAAGAAAAATTGACTCTTCAGTCAGAATCCTGAGAGTAAAAAATGTGTTATTTTGGAAAATCCAGGGGTCAGAGGGTCAACTCTGGGGTCAAATGGAACCCCTGTAATCAAGTGTATAAACCTTTACATACCATGAATATTTTTGTAATGCCTCAGTCGACCAAGACTCACAAGCTGAAACAGGATGTAAGTCATCAAGTAACACAATCTTATGTAGATATTCACTAAGTTTTCAGTTATGGTCGACCAACGGGTTTTCGTGGTATGTCAAGAAATCGTGGTATGCATTCATAAACACTGTTTGCATATGAGCATGTTAAATTTGAAGAAATATTCTCTAAACAGGTTTGAATTCCCTCAGTTTTCTAATTTTCTACTAAAAAGCGAGTAGAATAATGATCATTAAAGACGATTTTGTATGCTTTTTATTTTAGTCTTGCTTTGATAATTCAGAATATCTGCCGATATCTTTTGTACCACGAAAACGGGTTGGACCATGATGTAAGTTTGGAGAACAGTCTCAAAACTAAAGCATCTGATGGGTTGTTTCAGGCTGTTTTCACAAATTTTTAACTGACCAATCACAAGGCTGCCTTCCAAGACTTGTTGTAGGACCCAGGTTTATAACCCTGAGCCCTAACCTACCCCTCAATGTGCAACATATTTAATACAAGTATCTGCTATGAACAAATTACCAGCATGTAATACACTCCACATTTTGTTATATTGAGATCACAAGTCATTAAACCAGTGAAAGTATAACAAAATATAGTCGGACCTCGTTCATTCGAATTCATCGGGTTCGAAATTTTATTTCAAACAATACATGGTTTCAAATAGCCCCTTTCAATTTGACATGCCTTAGAAGATACATCAGGACCTGATCTATATTTCAGATGATACCAAGTATTCGGATAGCAGGTTGTGGAATAAACAAGGTCTGACTGTATATCACAAGTAAAGAAATCAACAAGTTCAATTTGTACTTTACAAAAGATTAACTACATGAATATGGCATACTATGGAAATGCTCAATCAAAAGGATATACTTTAGTGAAATTAAGCAACAAAGTGCAGCATTTCTGAAGTATCACCCTCTGCTAATACTGGCTGTTGTTGACAGGTTGCTGCTCTAGAGAAGTTATATTGGTAGTTAACCTGTACTGTGAGACAGTTATAAATCTCACGTTCACACTGAATTTGAAACAGTGTGAGATAATGGCCGATAATAAATATCACCTCAGAATGATAATATTGGGTCGGGCACATACCTCAGCATGGGGAAATGGTGGCTCTGGCAGATAAACTTTTGACTGTTTCGACGAAGATAACCTGAATAAAAATGTAACATAATAATTAAATCCCCGAGTTTACAACTCGTACATTCCTAGTGTCAAACTATTTACAGTTTCAGATCAGTAACAATACTGACTTAGTTATACCAACTCAGAAAATAAATACATGAAAACATCTATCACAAATACAAGTGCTAGTAATACATGAAAACATCTATCACAAATACAAGTGCTAGTAATACATGAAAACATCTATCACAAATACAAGTGCTAGTAATACATGAAAACATCTATCACAAATACAAGTGCTAGTAATACATGAAAACATCTATCACAAATACAAGTGCTAGTAATACATGAAAACATCTATCACAAATTCAAGTGCTGGTAATACATGAAAACATCTATCACAATAAAAGTGCTAGTAATACATGAAAACATCTATCACAAATACAAGTGCTAGTAATACATGAAAACATCTATCACAAATACAAGTGCTAGTAATACATGTAAACATCTATCACAAATACAAGTGCTAGTAATACATGAAAACATCTATCACAAATTCAAGTGCTGGTAATACATGAAAACATCTATCACAAATACAAGTGCTAGTAATACATGAAAACATCTATAACAAATACAAGTGCTAGTAATACATGAAAACATCTATCACAAATACAAGTGCTAGTAATACATGAAAACATCTATCACAAATACAAGTGCTAGTAATACATGAAAACATCTATCACAAATACAAGTGCTAGTAATACATGAAAACATCTATCACAAATTCAAGTGCTGGTAATACATGAAAACATCTATCACAAATACAAGTGCTAGTAATACATGAAAACATCTATAACAAATACAAGTGCTAGTAATACATGAAAACATCTATCACAAATACAAGTGCTAGTAATACATGAAAACATCTATCACAAATACAAGTGCTAGTAATTGGAATAAGATTCAAAATAATACAAGATAGTCTTCATGCTTATAATGTTAGCACAATTTTTTTTAAATCGCATTAGCGTTTATATATTTTAATATACATTTATTGTTTATAAAATGAAAATCTGATGAGCGATTGTCTTGACTGAATGAGTGTGTGTTATACATGTAGTATTATTGTGTATTTAATTCATGCTGTTACTTGTTAGAAGGCCACGATTTAATTATGATTGTATGACTGTTTTTGTATACATCTTTATATGTTAACTTCTATCAAAATAGACAACATAGTAAAACCTCAATAATAAGACCACCTTTGGGACCCTTGAAAACTGGTATGAATATTGAGGTGGTCTTAATATTGAGGTTGAATAAAGATCAAAACAGTGAATATGGACTTTCAAATTGTGGTCTTATTATAGAAGTGGTCGTTAAGTGAGGTTTAACTGTATAATCATAATTGTTATTATTAATATAAAACATTTCTTACCATTCACCAAATATGTTGGAATATGCCAACGTGCTATCTGATACTGGAGATATGAAGTACATGGGTACAGTACTGAGTCCACAGCTGTCAAGGTGACCAGACAAACATTCAAACAGGTCATAGGTGACACCTGATGGATAACACGGAACCAATACGTTACCCCCATTCTTGATGGTAACAGCTGAAAGCAAACATAATAAACTTCTATATCGGAAAACAAGCGATGCCACGAGTAAGAGACAAATGTTCCTGAAATTGACAGCACTGTGACCTTCAAGGTATAGACCTGTTCCTGAAGTATAATCCGAAAGAAATATCAGGTCTTCTCAGGTCTGTCAAATTGAAATGGGCTTTTTTTAAACCATGTATTATTCGAAATAAAATTTCAAACCCATCGAATTTGGAAGAACATGGTACGACTGTAGATTGATAAGATGTTTGTCACTCTTTTATACACGACAGGAAATCAAATCACAACTTCAGATCACATCATCAGATCACATCATCAGATCACATCATTAGATCACATCATCAGATCACATCATTAGATCACATCATCAGATCACATCATCAGATCACATCATCAGATCACATCATCAGATCACATCATTAGATCACATCATCAGATCACATCATCAGATCACATCATCAGATCACATCATCAGATCACATCATCAGATCACATCATCAGATCACATCATCAGATCACATCATCAGATCACATCATTAGATCACATCATCAGATCACATCATCAGATCACATCATCAGATCACATCATCAGATCACATCATCAGATCACATCATCAGATCACATCATCAGATCACATCATCAGATCACATCATCAGATCACATCATCAGATCACATCATCAGATCACATCATCAGATCACATCATCAGATCACATCATCAGATCACATCATCAGATCTCATCATCAGATCACATCATCAGATCACATCATCAGATCACATCATCAGCAAATGAACTATTTTTTCCTCTCCAAACATAAATATAAAACATTGTGCCTAAATCATCCTCAAGATGATACCAGTATTTCTATAAAACAAAAACAACAATCACCTACCAGCATTAACACAGAACTCTCCAATCATAGAGTCAGGATTAGTTAGTGGCGTCTGTGTGATTGAACTCATTATCAACACGTCACTATATCTCAATGGAGCTTGATCGATAGGCTAAAATAAACAATTCAATGTTAGGCAAACATTTTTAAACTAAGATTTTTTTTAATGTCTACTAAAATAAAAATAGTGCTTGTCATGAGTAAATAAAAATAAATCAGGGCAAAGCATTATTTCGAGTGGGTCGGGAGGTAGCACACAAAAATATAACGAATTATAGCCACCTTACAATTTACACCGTCTTTCTTCAAAGAACCAATGGTGGTCTTTTTATTGATGTTTAACTGTATAGTGAAATATGTAACAGTGATAGTTAGAATACATATGTAACAGTGATAGTTAGAATACATATGTAACAGTGATAGTTAGAATACATATGTAACAGTGATAGTTAGAATACATATGTAACAGTGATAGTTAGAATACATATGTAACAGTGATAGTTAGAATACATATGTAACAGTGATAGTTAGAATACATATGTAACAGTGATAGTTAGAATACATATGTAACAGTGATAGTTAGAATACATATGTAACAGTGATAGTTAGAATACATATATAACAGTGATAGTTAGAATACATATGTAACAGTGATAGTTAGACATATATTACAGTGATACCTTTGGATGGGTTGTCAGTGTGGAAGATCCAGATACATAACAAATCTGAAAGTCAACAAAACAACATTGTATATACATGTATGCACTGAAAACCAACACTCAGTTAAATAGTACATTAAACACCTTTTTATTTTGCCGTATGTTTAACTGTGTATGCCCCACATATTTCAATGTACAACTTGTATTTTTATAATAACAAGATACCATTTAAATAATTAATCCTTAATATTAACTAAATAATAATAATTATATTATATTGCTTGTATTTGGAATGCACTATCCACTAGAGAACTGTTCAACAAGCGGCTGACTATAAAGCGATGTAACGCTAAAGTTGACCATTCTCCTGTACTTTCCTGCCATAATCTCAATATCTGTGTGCATCTAATTTTTGACAGAAAAAATCATCGATATATTGATTGTATCTTCATTTGTAAATATTTTGGAGCGTAAATATCAGTATACATGAACATCTGACAACAGGACATTCACATTCTTGTATGTACCTTTTCATAATCCGACTGTATGACCCAGTTACAACTCCCGAGAGAATACCCTGAGCTACAACACATCGCCGACAATGCTCCAAATATATTCTGTAAATAGATAATTAACAAGAGGTCAGTCAAACCAATTAGTATTGCAGCTTTTGAGATAATTATTTATCCAGTCATTAGACTTAACAGACGTCAAATAATAGAGTCACTTTATTTGCAGATTATCGCTCAACATTTACTCAAATTACTGCAAGGTATAGATCTAATTGAGACAAGATTTTTCATAAAATAATATGCATAAGCTTCACAATGTGTATTTTTTAAAGTATTTTTATTCAAAGTCTGACATTCTTTTCTAAAAATATTTCAATAAACAAATAACATTTGTTTGTTTTTTTTAAAAATAAATTAAAGTAAGTAAAAGTTAAAGGTAATGTAATCCAAATGTAATCATAAAGTAATCATGATTACAGCTTTTTTGCAAGTGTAATCGATTAAATTACAATTACATGTAATCAGCAAATGTGTGATTACTGATTACTCATGATTACCTGAGAATTTGTAATTCATTACAGATGATTATGATTACTGAACACGATTACCCCATGTCTGCTGTATATGCATATTAGTCTATGTATTTATATATTTTGGGGGCGGGGAGGCTAAAACATGTTATTTATACATTTACCTTCTTTTCATTGAAACCAACGACCTGAACTCTAGACAAACACGACTCTACATCTTGTAACGTGTAACATTTTTTCCAAGTGAGTGGATTTACAGCTTCTCGTAAAGGCAATGGTAAATTCCTAAAACAAATATGATCATAAAAAGACAGAACAAACATTGTCACAAAGACTTTACACAAAATGACTCCCAATTATTTTTCAACAGTAGTTTCTTCAGATACAGCAGGCAGTTGACTAAACCAATGTTCCTGGGTTTCCAGGGTAACTGGTACAAACTTGTTCTACAACTAAATGGCAACTTCTCCGACATACATGCGAGGTGTTTGACGAAGAACTGAATTATGTTTTATATACATTCACAGAGGATTCAAGATGGATATCAACAACTGATGATGTCACAAAAATATCAGTGATAAGATCACAAAACCTATAAAACAGACGACTAGCAGGTAAACATAATATTACAACCACCTCAATAACAAGACCAGTTTTCAAGAGACCAAATGCTGATCTTATTATTGAGGTTTTACTGTACATTAGGTAACTTGTTGGTGCATTTAAAAGTTATGAGCCAATTTTATTGCAACAAAAATCTTTGAATTTACTTCATAATCTCATCTTTCTTCCACAAATTGCAGGATTTCATACGAGGTACCCTATCAACGTAGGTGACCAATTCTTTCATATACTGTCTGAAAATAAGAAGAACAGATTGAATTTAGTTTAAATATTTACATTTATTGTAAGAAAAAACGAAATGGCGTCTATCAGACTAGACAACATTGTTCCGCTGAAATACTTCATTTGTACTCAAAATATGTTCAAACATTTGATTGGCTGGTTCTGAGCACATTCTTAAAATTAACCAATAACAAGAGCTCATTCTAAGAATGGTCTCACAATCAGTATTACAACTATGGGCCAAAATAATTTTAGTTGAGAATTATTCTGAAAAATGCAGTGAGGACATGATATACACAATGAAATGCTCGAGAGCTATAGTACCTACCAATCTTCCAGGCTGAAAAGTATGTTTTTCTCACCTTCCAATCCTAAGAATACATATTTCTCACCTTCCAATCTGAAGAGTACATTTTTCTCACCTTCCAATCTGAAGAGTACATAATTATGTCTTACCTTCCAATCTGAAGAGTGGGGTCTGTACAGTAAATGGATCCTTTAAACCCTGTGTATTCTGTGATATATGGCAATGCTAGCATGCACGAAGAATTGGATATCAGGACGGCATCTACTTGTGACAGATCAACTATACGGGTCTAGAAAAAAATGTAAAAACTTTGTAGTGCACTTGTAGCAGAGTTCGTGTATCATAATCAGTCAATTATAAAGTTTGTAAATGTTTAAAAATCGTATAGATATAATTTAAGTACTCGGTCCACTCTTAGGGTAGCCAATTATTCTGTATGGATTTTTATAAATCATTTGTAAAATTTTCACTGTAATAATATACAAACTTCATATATAATTTAGCCCACTAAGCGCAATCCTGTAAACTAAGAAATGTTTGTGAATACAATATTTTTTTTTTCTAACCTCCCACACTTACACAGCTATCAATACAATATTCTTACCTCCCACACTTACACAGCTATCAATACAATATTCTTACCTCCCACACTTACACAGCTATCAATACAATATTCTTACCTCCCACACTTACACAGCTATCAATACAATATTCTTACCACCCACACTAACACAGCTATCAATACAATATTCTTACCACCCACACTAACACAGCTATCAATACAATATTCTTACCACCCACACTAACACAGCTATCAATACAATATTCTTACCTCCCACACTTACACAGCTTTCAATACAATATTCTTACCACCCACACTAACACAACTATCAATACAATATTCTTACCACCCACACTAACACAGCTATCAATACAATATTCTTACCACCCACACTAACACAGCTATCAATGCAATATTCTTACCTCACACACTTACATAGCTATCAATACAATATTCTTACCACCCACACTAACACAGCTATCAATACAATATTCTTACCACCCACACTAACACAGCTATCAATACAATATTCTTACCACCCACACTAACACAGCTATCAATACAATATAAATATATAAGTATAACCAGAGTCTTCCTGGGATTTTTCAGCTAGGGGTCCTTGGACTCTTGTGTTTGACCAATTTGGGATCCTTAGTGAATTTGCAGGGTCCCAGATATGCAGTTTATACTTGACAAAGGTTTATTTTAGGGGTCCCAGGGATGCACATTAAGTGGAAAATTGGAGTCCCTAGAAAGAAAAGGGAGTCAGGGACTCAAGATTTCTGCATCAGGGAAATCCCTGTATCACATATGTTTTGCAATTATTTAATTTTACAGAAAGATACCAACTGCTAAAGCTGCATTCTTTTCATTCAATCTTTATTCAACACGTCAATAAGAGAACAATATTTGTATGATAAAAACAGTTCATTTGGTTTTCATCCATTACTAAAATGAAAGTGAAAAAATCAGTTTTGTTCAATTAAGATAACATAACTGTATATGTTACAATTTATAAAAGAGCACTGAAATAGAAAATATACATGTTTAAACCATGGTTAGTGGATGAATTGTCCATGTTTAAACCATGGTTAGTGGATGAATTGTCCATGTTTAAACCATGGTTAGTAGAAGAATTGTCCATGTTTAAACCATGGTTAGTAGAAGAATTGTCCATGTTTAAACCATGATTAGTGGAAGAATTGTCCATGTTTAAACCATGGTTAGTGGAAGAATTGTCCATGTTTAAACCATGGTAAGTGGAAGAAATGTCATTTTGAGACATACTCACCTCAGGGGGCGCAAATTCCAAGACACCATTTACAAAAGTATGTCCATTGCATTCTTTCAATTCATTTACCTACAATACAATTTGTTACATAATAATCCAATTCTGGTCTGTTGTAAAAGCTTATCACCAAGAAACAAAAAATGTTTCCTGTTTTAATGAGAAGGAAATAAACATAAGCCACATATATATTGGCAGCTAAATAGTTTGACAGCATCAATGTCTTGTTTCATTAAATAAAAGTTTGTAAAATACTAAAACACTTCAGGGCTCTAGAAATCCACTAGCCCAATGTCATGGACAAGTTTATTTCCCAATTTGGGCTGCCACCAGTTGGACTTAGTACCCTATTCTATGTTCGTACAACTAGCCTCCCATGTCGGACATGTTAAACTGAACATGTAAACTCGTCCAGGCCAACTGTATTTAAAGAAAATTTCCAGAGCCCTGCACTTATCAAACAAGTGCTCACATATATCCGTCAGACAAATGTTCACATGGTTCACAAAGTGTTAGCCATGAATCTTCATTAAACATCAGTTGACACAACGGCAGCCCTATAGCCAAGAGCATAGTTTTAAAGAAGATGCACAATTACCAGTTCTTCTCCCTGTTTCCCAAACTTTTCAGTTGCCAGCAGCCAGTCAGAAAGGTTACTAATCTTTGACCTAAAATATATATATATATACATGTGTATGCAGAAATGTGAGTTTATACTATGTTGATTATAAAAATGCAATGGCTTAAATTTGCCAAGAGTTGCATTTAAAGTTGCAATTTATTATTAATTGTGTAAAATTTATAAACAAATTGTTTAAGGATGTAAATGCTTGCATAGACTAGTTATTACCATTTATGAAAATAGCTAACCATAGATATATATAATTGTTGAATGATTGTTATTTATTGTCCTTAAAAGTGTGTTGTCTTGTACTTCCTAATCTTATGCTATTATAAAAATATGTGTATGTTTCTACTGCTTAAAGTACAGTCATAAATTCTTTGACAGGTAACTTCTTACCCAGGCACAAGTGACAGTGGTAGAAAATTGAGAATCTGCGGCAGATCTAAACCACAATCAAGCATCAATGTAACACCTTTGAAGTAGAGAATGAAACATGGCTTGCTGGGGTTGTTTGACAAACACACCTAAAATATAAATACATGTATATTAAAATAAAACTAAAAGCCATCTTGAAATTCTCAATCTCTAATAACAATATTGACAAGAAAAGAATAATTACGACTGATAAGTTGTAGGCCTATGTACTAGTAATCACAATAAAAAATGGTATCTCCACCATCATCGATAAACATATTCCTACAAAAATGTGTAAGAAACGGAAGTCAGTCCCATGGTTCAACCGAGAGCTGCAGCATATGGTGAAAAGAAAATCCCACCTATATAATCAAGCAAAGAAAACTGGACAGTGGAATCTATTTAAAACATACCAAAGAGAATGCAAAAAAGCCTTCAAAAGACCCGAAATACAACATATAATTATAAACAAAACCATTCAAAAAGGCCTTAAAGATAACAATACAAAACCACTCTGGTGTCATATCAAATCAAGACGACAAGATAACATAGGAGTAAACAGGCCAGCTATACAACAACAGCAAAGATAAAGCTCAAATCCTTGTCGTCCAATTTAAATCTGTCTTCAGTTACATCGCGAGACAACTTCGTACCAGAACAAAACAAGCAAAGAAACAAATCCCGCCTCTACCTGTTACCACCAAGGGTATTGAAAAACTTCTCTTAACTTTAAACACAGCCAAAGCTAAAGGCCCAGACAACATCTCTAACATCATTCTCAAGACCTGCTCCAAACAACTAGCCCCGGCACTGAGACATATCATCCAGGTCTCCATAGATACTGGGAAACTACCATCTGACTGGCTAAGCGCGAATGTGACACCTGTGTTCAAGAAGGGCCAACTAGAAAGAATCCAAAGCCACTCAGCAAGGTTCATCACTGGCGACTACTCCTCACGGGACCAGGGCTGCATCACCAGGATGCTCAAGGACCTTGAACTGACCCCCCTGCAGGACAGAAGAAAATCTGTACGTTTAGCTTTCTTCTACAAAGAGGTCGAGGGGCTGGTGCCAGCAATACCATGTCATGACTTCATGACCCCAATCCGTGGTAAGAGACAAATAAAACCAAAAACATTTAAAAACTGTGAAAGTAACAATATAGTGACAAAATCTGCATCTATGAACTCAAAATATTATAAACAAATTAAATGTAAAAGTGTCTTATTTGCAAAATCTTTCTTTCCAAAGACCATCATTGAGTGGAACAACCTTGAGGACAATAGTGTGTGCGCAGAGACAAGTGGGGGCTTTAAAACAGCCCTCCAGCATCGGCACTAATCATTTCCCGTCTCTCCCCCACTGCGCGTATGCCGAAAGGTCCTGCAGTGTATAAATCCAGAAATCCAGAATAAAATGATAAAACAAAGCTCCAGTCTCCAGAGTGGGCCCTCAACAATATAGGACAAAAAAAACAACATAGCATCACTTCTTATGAGTACTGTAGTAAAGACTAAAGACCTTGCTGTTTAAAGTGAATAGCAACTTTTAATTTAAAATATATCTCGATAATGATATCAGTAATTTGGATTTAAAAAGTTTCGAAATTAATTGAGATATTTTTATACCAGCTTCATTTTTCTTCTTCCAGCCAAATAAATCAATGCAAATGAATGACACCGCTCCACGGGAATATTACGTTAAGTTTCAGTTTCTCTGACCATGGAGGCTGACATCTTTGTTGTTGTTGTAGAAAATAGGTTATTTTCTCTAAATGTCAAACATTTAGTAGAGTTTAACCTTGGGTATTAACCAATCAAATATGTCAACGTGTTGATCCGAGGTGTCCCGAATATCAAGATGAAGTTCGAGGAAACAATCCGCTCCTTTTTCACGATTTTTTGCGTTTTATTGACTGAACATTCGACTTTGGGTATGTATACACTAAGGAATAATATTCTGCATGTAAATATTTCAAATCTGTCTTTCTGAGGCCTATCGTCTTCTATGTATCGTTCGCCGGTATAAACATGCTATATTTCGGTTAGGAATTTTCGGATACGACGCCCTTACACGCAACTGTATTTTGTTTGACATTTATTATCATTCATTTTATGAGGAATGAAATTCAAAATGAATCTGATTTTGGAGCTTGAACCCATGACACCCTTAACACCTTCATTGTGGTATACGGACTGAGTTATCCAGGTAGCCATCTAATCATTCTAATGCCATTCCAACACACTCCTCGGGTGGCAATATTTACCCAAATACAGTATAAGTTGTCCAAATACGGTCATCTGATGTGGAAATATATGTTTTTAAATGGTTATAGAAGGTAATAAAGTAGTATAAAATATAAATAATGATTAACATTACAGTAAAGAGGCATAAACATTGATTGTATGTACCCAAATACCCACTAATTATACCCAAATGAGGTTTCAATGCCCTAATATGGCTTTATTTGTCCAAATGGGGTCATTTCATGTGGGAATATATGTTTTTAAATAAATATTAAATATGGAAGGTAATAAATTATTATATTTAGTATAAATTTTTGATAATCTATGTTACACCAGTCTGGATCTTACATACACCCAAATATAGTCGCAGGATTCCCAAATACGAGTAGTGTTATTTCTAGAATTTGAAAAGGGCAGGGTGCTGGCAAAAAAAGGGCACTTTGGTCGTTGCAAATTCATTCCAAAGGGACAAAATCATAGTTAAAATGTGAATGTTCCACATATTTGAGTAAATGTTATTGGACTATATTGTGTGTATATGAAGTGTGTCGATGACTCCCTATATTCACAAACTATGAGCAGAATAATAGCAGTTGCTATTGTGACAAAGGGTGGAAGTGGGGGCCGTCTCTGGTTTATGAAAACATTTCTTGTTTAATTCTAAATTTATTGCATGGACATTAATTAGCAGCACCATACATGTACATAAAAGTTAAAAAATCTTAAATTCTCCATTCATAAATAACATTTTGTTGTTAAAAAATATATAAATTATATTCCCTAGACCAGCACAATACACTAAATATTGATGTCACAAATTAATTCAGTAAACTTTCATAGTACCAAACGGTATGAACGTTCTGGGGACGAACACAAAGTGAAAATTTTACATGGCTTTGTTTCAAACTTTATAATAGAAGAAACATATGATTTTGTTAAATTAAGGCATATTTACACAATTGACATTGATAGTCAAAAGCTGTAAGCAACTGTCGTGTGGATTTAGCATCGAAATTCTCACGGAAACGAAACAGCACATGACGGAGCGGCCGCCATCTTGAATTTTTGTTTACATGTGAGAGGAAATGAAAGTGGTCTAATATTGTATATATTCCGGGTGATTTCGTACAAAAATGGACCATAATGTTTTAGAATACTGATATGCTTATAAATACACCAAAGAATCCAGCGAACTCGCCTCAGAAAAGTAAAAAAGCCGTCAACTAAAATTTTCAATTTCTTGTCAAAATCCCTCGTCTTCAGCAGTTATTTTTTTTTTCTTATTAGCAAATAGTAATTGTTTAATTCGTTCCGCATTACCATTGTCGATTAAATCAAACAAGGCAATCGCTTAAAAAGTGCAATGTTTTCGCATTATCAACAAACTCGCTAACCGTTCACGCGTGTTTACATGTACAACGGTTTAACCCGGCCTCTATCAGTTAATCGTACGGACCGCACGCGTAACGGGAACCAGCCAGTTATATGCAGTGTAGACGATTGTCGATGTATTGTAAACAAAGGCACATGCTGTGACGCTCGGGGGCATTTTACAGGATGAAGATTACACAGTTGACAGATTATTGCAAATAGGGCATTAGGGGCATTAATTAGGGCAGCGGGGCGGAGCCAAAAAGGGGCAGGGCGCGGCGCCCCGCTATCACGCTATAGAAATAACACTAACGAGCTGCATTTGCCTGTTTATGCATTGATTGGTCTAGAATTCTGAAAGAGCCGAACAAAAATCTCATTTTCAGATGACGATCAAAAACTGAAATAAATACCAACATGTGTGTTTTGTGTCATGTTCCCATAATAACGAGAAAAAAAAACTCATTCTTTGGGATTTATCTGAGCTAATGACATTTGAGGTATATTTTATGATTGGAATTTGTGTTCAGATGATCATAAGAAGTTTAGTCCAAATGTTATTTTACTTGTAATTGGAATGCCAGTAAACAGTTATACATTTTTCTTCAGGTTTTAATTACGATTATGTGACATGTGGCTCTACCTTGAAACTATATAATTCACATCACAATGTACGGCTTCATTCACATGATGTAAAATATGGATCTGGAAGTGGACAGCAGGTGAGCTTGTTGCCTGTATTAAAATATTACTTCATACAGTTATATGTCTCCTAGCTAGGGGCATCATTGATAGTCAAGTCAAATGTATTGTCAATATATCAATTAATAGATACTTGTTTATAGGAAGAGAAAATTAAGAACTTACAGATTTTAATCCATGATGCTACTGTTTTTATTCCCTACGATAACATTTTGAAGCCTCTCAAAGCACAGTGTTATCCTGAGTGCAGCCAGTTTGTTTCTGTAGGAAAATGTTTGTACCTAAACATGCAGAATGTGCACTTAGCCACCAACGAGACAACAGAAAATAATTTTGGTATAAACTTCTGGTAGTTGAAATTATATTGAAATATCATTATCAAACTAACTTGTTTGTATCTGTGATGTTGTATATATAGAATTAGGTGTGAGTACTGGTTTGTATCTATGATATTGTATATATAGAATTAGGTGTGAGTACTGGTTTGTATCTATGATATTGTATATATAGAATTAGGTGTGAGTACCGGTTTGTATCTATGATATTGTATATATAGAATTAGGTGTGAGTACTGGTTCGTATCTATGATGTTGTATATATAGAATTAGGTGTGAGTACTGGTTTGTATCTATGATATTGTATATTAGGTGCGAGTACTGGTTAGAAACACTGAAGGCAGTCACTGAATGTGATTTAGAAAAGTTGTGACAATTTGTTCCTCAGTTGATTTGAATATATAATATAAATCAGTTAAGAATGTAAACCTGTTTTTGTTTCAGTCTGTGACTGCTGTTGAGTCTTCCGATGACAATAACAGTTACTGGCAAGTGAGGGCCAAGACAAATGCTCAATGTATAAGGGGGTAAGTTTTTAACTTCTCTTAAATTGTAAACTATTGAAAATAATTTTCATCTATTGCCAATTTCTTTATGCCGTCCTTGTAATATTTACAGATATGAGTGATTTTGGGCTTTTATTTTTATGAACATTGAGTGTCTGTCATTATTGTACACAGAATTTACATGTATATAATTTATTGTCTTTGTTTATTATATAATTCCAAAGGAAAATGAATCCTTGAAAAAATATTATGGTCAGGATTATCACTGCCAGTCTGGTTTTGTCCATTGTAAATGCATTACTGCTGTAATATTTATCATTCTTAATCAAACGCAAATCCTAAACCATCACATTTAAATTTGCAGACAACCTGTAAAATGCGGCCAGACAGTTCGTTTGATGCATGTACAAACACGAAGAAATTTACATAGTCATCATTTTCAATCACCATTGTCGCATAATCTCGAAGTTAGTGCATTCGGTGAAGACGGGGAAGGTGATGAAGGTGGGTATTTTATCAGATGTGTGGCATTGGTTGATTGCAGCTGTAATGAACATTTGTCAAGTCTTGAATTTATGATTCTTGGAAACCTCTTAAACATAAATTAGCGATAAAAATTATTGTTGAAATCAATCAAAACATGTCATGACGCAAGTTTTGCAAGAAATGAACGAATAGGGCTATTGTTCAGCAATTTTTGGGCCATATAATGTATGTTGCTTTATAGGCAAATTTCAAGGAAATCAACTTTCAGTTTATTTTTACTTAAAGATTAGGTCATGCATCTTTTTCTACTTTTATTTCTCAGGTGATAACTGGGCGATTGTGTGCAGTGGAAAATATTGGAGCCGAAAGGACCGAGTTCGAGTGAAAAATGTAGTGACCGAATAGTAAGTCTGTTTGGCTTAATGGATTATATTGTACAACGATTCTAGTTGTCAGACAACTTTGGGCAACTTTTATTGTTTCATTATCTAAAAAATGCTCGTATGGTTTAGATAACATGAGATTATTGTCCGCTATTGTTTAAAATTTGTGTATGTAGATAAAAAAGTAAAACCTCTATAATAAGACCACCATTTGAAATCTGGTCTTCTTATTGAGGTGGTCTTCATATCGGAGTTGAATACATCTAGCAAAACAGTGAAAATGGACTAAAAATTGTGGTCTTAATGTTGAGGTGGTCTGTAAGTGAGGTTTTACTGTATATGCCAAAAATGCTTGTTCTTTTTTAGTACACATTAAGTATTATTTTCAGCATTGTATTCATTGTTCCTTGATGATCTTGGAATTGTAAATATACATGTATGTTATTTATTTTTTTCACACAACTTTCACCTCCTTTCCAGTTACTTGCATATATCAGGGGACTCATATGGTCGACCAATCAGTGGGCAGCGTGAGGTGTCTGGTTATTCATCTCCAAGTGAATTAAACTATTGGCAGGCGATGGAAGGAATTTATGTGACCCCATCAGAAGACCCTAAAGGGACATTCAGAGAGGATTCTCCAATGCGTCCTCACATCCATACTGAGCTGTGATAAATGAGATAATTGTCTGTTGATGTTCATTAATTCTCAATTTTTTTTTTTCCCTCACTTCTTAGATGGCTAAATGGTAGTTTTAAACCACTCAAATTGCATTTCATTACACAAAAAGACCTTTGATATTGATGTGCTTCTAAATGGGAAGTAGCCAATTTTTTACATCAAAATGAAAGAAAGGATTTTAATAACTAGAAGAATTTCCAATTTATCATTTTGATTACTAACAGGGAATGACATTAGGTCCCATTACATCGAAAACATTCTTCAGTCATGTTTTATGTCAGAAAGCTTCACATTCAACTGTTTATGCCTTAGTAGAATTCTTCAGTAACAGTGAGTTTCTGCGATGAAAGTTAGAAGTCAAAGGTAAAAATTCATTGCAAATTGTGTCAAATTCAATGAAATGAAAAATAGTTTCGTCAGCAAGAATGTCACTCCTTTCCAAATAGGTAAAAAAGTTTTTTTACATTTGTTAATACATAAAAATGAAATAACACTTTAAGGGAGAGTAATTCTTGTCTATGTATCGTGAACGTTGTCATATATAATTCAGGGGACATGACTCTTACCACCCATTTTTCTATTTCTTGATAACATTGTGTCACGCATAATACTATATGTATTTTTTCATCAGAGGACTTAGTTATTAAAAACTATTGGCGCTGTAAATACAAAATTATCTCACCATTGAATTAAAATGCAAATATGTATTTAAATAGTATAAGTATGGTATCATGTATGTGTTATTTGTACTAAAAAATTATTTCGACTTAGAGATGGTCTAAATTGTATGTACTCACCAGATTTAAAGTATTTTGCAAATTTATTGAATTGATAAACCTGTATAAAAAAAGTTAAGGATATTACATTTCCCATTCCCATTGAAATTCCTTAATCCGACATTTGTTTTACCATTAATTTAAGTTCAGTTTAAACTTATTTATTTTACATTCATTATGAAACAAATTCTAATCACTCTCGATAACAGCTTCCTGACTTCCAACCTGTACTTGCGGCAAAGCTATGGATTTTAAAGTTTGTGATCCGCTCATTGCGGGGCTCGAATTCACGACCTCGGATGTCAGGCACTCTTCCCCTTGACCACTGGACCTCCCTAGTTTAAGTCTCTAGTTAGGCACCAGGATACAATTTATCTGAATACAATGCCACGCTGCATGGGGAGCATACAATGTATCTGAACACAGTGCCAGGCTGCATGGGGAGCATAGAATTTATCTGAACACAGTGCCAGGCTGCATGGGGAGCATACAATTTATCTGAACACAGTGCCTGGCTGCATGGGGAGCATACAATTTATCTGAACACAGTGCCTGGCTGCATGGGGAGCATACAATTTATCTGAACACAGTGCCTGGCTGCATGGGGAGCATACAATTTATCTGAACACAGTGCCAGGCTGCATGGGGAGCATACAATTTATCTGAACACAGTGCCTTGCTGCATGGGGAGCATACAATTTATCTGAACACAGTGCCAGGCTGCATGGGGAGCATACAATTTATCTGAACACAGTGCCTGGCTGCATGGGGAGCATACAATTTATCTGAACACAGTGCCAGGCTGCATGGGGAGCAAGAGAAAATAATGGCACTGAATATTTGTTGAGTCATTGTAATATCCTTAACATTTTTTGAGGAGTATATATTATGAGATTTGTGATACTATGTGTTACATGTAAAGTTGGGAACAAATACTGTTGTCTAATATATCAGATTGTTTTATCAATCCGCAGACTATTGGTATACAATGTACTTCTTAAAACATTTTGGATGTTGTAAATTTTGCTAAGTCATAATAATTTGCTTTCACCAGAAAACCTGCAGCACCTATGAACTTACTTGTTAAATTGAAGGCTTGGCTCAAATTACTCTAACTGTTTCATTACCAAAACTGAGTTACTTTGTGTTTAGTTTTGTTCTATTTACTGATATTTGGATTATGTGGGTGCTTGTAAATTGTCATTTCTAACGTTACAAATTTTGATTCTGATCTTTCAACTCTTGTCTTGGCAGTGACACAGACTTAAATGTTTGTCCGTGTCTGTAATATCCAAATAATGTATTTATTTGTTGACATCCTCATGTCTACATCAACACTTCACAATCCATCTGTTATTCGTTATTTGCAGTACTTCAGCATTTCAACTAGCCCCACCTCTTTTTTTGGCTCCTCCTTGTCTGTCTGAAAATCTTAAGAAATTAAAAAAATAAGGAGATAAGGAAAACAAACTTATTTAAGAATGGCCTTGTGGATGTGTGTGTGTTTTAAATGCTCGAGTGTTCTGTGAATATCCATTTCAACTTTCCATGTTGAACCATTTGTATATATTTTTTCATGACGTAAATAAATCTTACTGAAGTATGTTTGTTGGTAAATGAGGTACTGAAATTGTACAGTATTATAATCTTCTCACATATATTTAAAACTTAACATTTTGGAGATGTTCGAAACTTCAGTACTTTAGTTGGGTTTCAAAGAACCCAGTATGATTGTAGTTATACTAACACATTTAAAGTAAATAAATCAGGCTGTATTTACGCAGAGCTCGAAATTAACTCTCGCACACTGGCAAAATACTTATTTTGTATAGTTGTTAAAGTTCTGGGGGGCGTTTTATTAAACTTCGTACGAACGTTTTTATCGTACTTACTTCGTACGAACTATGTAATAATTCGTACGATTTTTTTACGAAAGAATTTAAGAAAATAGTACGAACTATTTTACGAAGTTTAATAAAACGCCCCCCTGGTCTGGGAGATAAAGACGAGACAGTAATTGTTGTCTATCTATCTGTCTATGAATACTAATTCAAGTATTATTGCTATGAGCACTGTTGCCTTCAAATACAAGTGTTAAATTGACAAATATGAAGCCTTTGTTTACTGTGTATGAATGTCATGAAATTCTTTTCTCTGTGAGGAAATCTTTTATCATCATTATACTTTATTTATTGTGACATGTAACCTATAGGTCTGTGGTGACATGTAACCTATAGGTCTGTGGTGACATGTAACGTTGTGGAGATACTTATGTGGACTTAAATTGTTGTATATGTTGATCATGGGCGTGTTTCTGTATTTTTGTCTTAGTTGAATGGATTCCATTGAATATATTGTATCACGGACCTATATACCTGGTATATAGGTCCGTGATTGTATATTGAACTAAATAAACAAATGAAATATTAATCATGTTGTTATATTATGTTTTTGAAGCACAAAGCCCTGTTATAAACTCTAGGAATGAAATACATGTAGATTGCCATTGAGAAATGGCATTAAACCTGATAGAAACATACACTCATATAAGAGATACAGAACTGAGAAGGGTGCCCCCACAAGTTACACCTTCAGAACACAAGACCTTATAAATTCCACTCAGGTTTATATACTCAAGTGAGTAAGCACACGTACGTTAGTGTTTGTAGTGGTGCTGGAACACGCTAGTGATGGTACAAGTAAGGTATGTCAGTTGGTGGAGCACCATTCTTGTGTTAAGGAGGTCGAGAGGTCAAGCTTAATTACTTGATGCTTTACTTAATGCAACAGTGCTGGTGTTAGACTGCCATTGGATTAGCTCAGTCGTAAGTGCTTCCACAATGTGGAGAGGTTATGGGGTCAAGACCCATATTGAGCTTACATTTATAATTTGGTCTCGTGTTTTTAAGAATTTAACAAATAAGCACTACAATATTTTCGAGTAATACGAAAGGTTCGTTTGCTTGTCAATAAAATAGCGCATGTCAGTAAGACGACAGCGATTTATCATGTTCCATTCGTTTATGTCTTTAAATGGCGGCTAAACAGAAATTGTAGTGAAAATAAAGTAATTCTAAACAGGTTGGTAAGACAAGGCAATACCTCAATGACAGTCTCTGTGTCGTAAACATTAGTTATCGTTTTATTGAAATGAACTGCTGTCTGTCAATACAAGGATATGTCAAGCCTGTATTCGGTATTAAACTGACATGTCATGTGTTTTCGCGATAGTGGTTTGCTGGGAATTATTCGGCGCAGAGCTTTGCATAACACGGGCATTTGAAATTGTATCAAACGATAGTTAATTGTTACCAGTCTCTAATCTATACTCGTATACAGAGATTAGATCCATGTCTGTAAATGTGTTATGTTTTAATTGTTCAAGAATTTCTTGTATTTACTTAGAAGTAGACACTGTCACCAAGTATCTGGGAGTCCACCTAACAGAAAATCTCTCCTGGAATAATCATATAGATAAAATCACCAAAAAGGCAAACAGTACTTTAGGCTTTCTTAGACGCAACCTCCGAATTTCAAATAAATCTGTCAAGAGCAATGCCTATAATACCCTTGTACGACCTCACCTCGAATACTGCTCAACAATATGGAATCCCTACAACAAAACACAGACCCACAAGTTAGAAATGGTGCAAAGAAGAGCTGCAAGGTACGCCACCAACCGCTACCTCAACACCAGCAGCGTCACATCTATGCTCTACCAATTGGACTGGGAAACATTGGAAACAATGTCAAATGCGCATGCGCTAGGCGCGGAAGACAAAATTTTTCCTCTTGATAAAAATAATTGTTTACTGGCATTCAAACGTCTATCTGACTTATTATTTTGTTTAAATCAATGTATAACTTTGTAACATTGGTTGTTGTGTGTATGGGATAAGTATTTGTCCATTTTTTTTGCAATACTTTGACAAATTTTCACATTGACCTGTATCCGAAATATATGTACTTCCGGTTATAGCATCCGAAATTCCTGCACTTCCTGTTTGATGTAAACATTGTAAACACATTGGTACAGGTAAAAATTCTTTTATACTGAAATCTTTTAAACCTTTACTTTTCATGTATTAACTTGCTCATCTGTATCTGTGTACCATTTGTGCCCGTGGGTAGCACACGGGACGAAGATTATAACACTCATCTGTAACTAATCATTATCTGTGTTGTGTATCGTTTCACATTCAATGTTCGAGCACCAAATGCACTACCTGAACCAATACATTACTAAAAATGATTAAATCAGCAGATAATCGCTTTTCTATGCGATGGCTATGTATAAGTGTGCTGTATGTGTTACTCATACGCTTTGCCTCAGAATCAAGCAATTGCATAAACCATGTTCATGGTGTGAAGTGGTGTAATTATGTGGAAATTAAGAATGTCCGTAGCGACTGCCCAGCCCTCTTACAACCAAGCATGGGCCAGGTTGATTTCAATGTATGTATCTATCATTGGCTGTACCTCCAGCATAAACCATATCGTAACAAAAAGGTGGTGGTCTCTTCACATAATAAAAATGTTCACTTAGTAATCAAATTACTCCTAGGGAACCAGGTGGAACTAAACCCTGGACCAAATACTCCACGATGGCCATGTGGATCATGTAGCAAAAATGTTACCTGGAAATCAAAGGCAATAGAATGTGATTCTTGCAAAACATGGTATCATATAGACTGCCAAGGTGGTATGTCAGACACAATGCACAGTCTCATGGACAGCAGTAACCTGTCCTGGAACTGTCTAAAATGTGGATTGCCAAATTTCTCCAGCTCGTTCTTTAGCCATAGCACGTTCACATCAGTAAACTCTTTCTCGACTCTTAGCGGTCATGATAGCCCTGGCAAACCATTTGCCACATCCTCACCCAAACCATACCAACAAACACCTGTCAAAACCAATAAACATATAAAAGCAAAAGATACACATCATCCGTTAAAGACCATTTGTCTAAATTTTCAATCTATAAAAAACAAAAAACCAGAACTGGATGCCCTTTTAGACTCTGTATGTCCCGATATAATTATTGGTACAGAAACCTGGCTTGATCCCTCAGTCTCATCCTCTGAATACTTTGACATGAATATATACTCGGTGTTTAGAAAAGATAGACCTCCAAACAGTAAAGGCCAAAGTCATGGAGGGGTTTTGGTAGCTATTAAAAATGACTATCAGTCAATTGAGAACAAAGAGCTACAGACTGATTGTGAATCTGTTTGGGTCGAAGCAACAATGCATGACAGCAGAAAGTTGGTAATTGGCTCTTTCTATAGGCCACACCCTGACGACAATACTTCCTTGCAACTCCTGAATGATTCCATTAGCAGAATCAATACTAATTCCAAATCAATCCTCCTAATTGGTGGTGACTTTAACTTGGGCAACATTGACTGGAGTTCATCCAGCACTATGCCTGGCAAACCAAACACCAGACAGCATCAAGAACTCCTTGATATCATTGCAGATCATTCACTTACCCAGTTAGTCGAACAACCAACTAGGAAAGATAAAATTTTAGATCTATTATTAACAAATTATCCATCAGTTGTTGATAATATTGAGACCATCCCCCCTATTGGAGAAGCTGACCATGATATTGTTATGTGTGAATGTAATACTTCTTTACGTAGGTGTAAGCCAAAACCCAGATCTATTCTAAAATACGCAAAGGCAAACTGGGATAGTATTAATGATGACCTAATCAAAATCCATTCTGAAATATTACAAAAAGAGCAAAATTGTACAAATATTGATGAGTTGTGGAACATTTTTAAAGAAAACCTAGAAAAATCAATCTCTAAAAACATACCATCAAAGCCATGTAAACTAAAAAATAAATTTCCTTGGATCACAAATGAACTAAGAAAGAAAATGAAAAATTACAAACAAAAACTGATGAAACGCAATAAAAAACATAGCAAGACAAACCATCTCCGACATCTAAAATCTGAAATTCAGAAAGAACAAAGGAAAGCATACTGGACATACATAGAAAACATGATTTTTAACATACCAATCCCTGATGAAGGTTCTTCTAAATTTAATAAACCACCAAAAAATCTCTTCTCATATATTAAAGGGCAAAAAACAGAAAATTCAACCATACCGCCACTACGTAAAGATGGCTTACTTAAAACAGATGCAATATCCAAAGCAAACATTCTGAATGACCAATTTCAAAAAGCATTCACCCCAAAAACCTCACAAGAAATTCCAAACAAAGGTCCTAGCCCGTTTCCTCGAATGTCCGACATCCAAATCACCCAAAATGGCATTACCAAACTACTATCTAACATTAATCCACATAGAGCCTCTGGTCCAGATGGCATCCATGGTAGAGTCTTAAAAGAATGTAAAGATAACATATCTCCTATACTTACAATTATATTTAACAAATCTCTAGAACTTGGCAAAATTCCTTCTGGTTGGAAACATGCAAATGTTTGTCCTGTTTTCAAAAAGGGAGATAAGCATGATGCTATAAATTATCGGCCTATATCACTGACATGTATATGTTGCAAAGTTATGGAGCATGTAATCTCCAGTAACATGATGTCCTTTCTCGAAAAGAACAATATACTGTATGATTTGCAGCATGGTTTTAGATCCTCACGTTCATGTGAAACCCAGCTTATCTCCTTTATTCAAAATATTTGCCAATCATTTAACAAAAAAATTCAAACAGACATAATCATAATGGATTTTGCCAAGGCATTTGACAAAGTGTCACACAAACATCTCCTGTATAAACTCAAATATTATGGTATCAACAGTAACACTATTGATTGGATTTCGGACTTCCTGGAAGACCGGACTCAGACTGTTGCCCTGGACGGTGTAATGTCAGAAAAAGTTCCTGTGACTTCCGGTGTACCCCAGGGCACAGTCATGGGTCCAATCCTATTTTTAATTTACATAAATGACCTTCCCGATTACATCAAACACAGTACACTCAGACTTTTTGCTGATGATAGCATAATATACAAAGAAATAAAAAACACAAATGACGCTAAACTCCTCCAGTCTGACTTAGAAGCTGCTGGTAGGTGGGAACAGGACTGGCTAATGCACTTTCATCCAGATAAATGTAACATCCTTTCAGTAACACAGAAAAAGACCCCAATAAATTTCCAATATACATTACACAATCACAATTTAGAGAAAGTCGAATCAGCCAAATATTTAGGATTAACATTACAAAACAACCTCAAATGGGACAAACACATTAACTCAATCACAAACAAAGCAAACCAGTCACTTGGCTTCCTTCGCAGAAACCTAAAAATAAATTCATCCAAAGTCAAAGAACATGCATATAAAGCTATTGTAAGACCAAAATTGGAATACTCCTCCTCCGTCTGGGACCCACATGCCAAAGGCCAAAAAGTACAAATCGAAAAAGTTCAGAGAAGGGCCGCTAGATTCACCACAAATCGATTTCATAACACCAGTTCAGTCTCCAACATGTTACATACTCTTAACTGGCCATCCCTAGAAATCAGAAGAACTAGAGCTCGTCTTATCATGTTTTACAAAATAATCCATCATATTGTTGCCATATACCCTGAAAATAACTTACTTATTCCAACTGACCAAAGAACTCGATATAGCAGTGGATATGGCTTTAAACATATTAGTACCTTAAATGACCAATACAAGTTTTCTTTCTATCCAAGAACAATAAGTCAGTGGAACATATTGCCCCAAATTGCACACCAAGCAGACACAGTTGATGCTTTTAAGACCATTGTCACTGTGCCTGTCTTGGTATCATGCATTGCCTACTAGACTACAACCAATGTACAAAGTTTTAAACATAAATTTGTTATTCAAAAATCCAAAAAAAAAATATTTTAATTTGCACATGTAATATGGCTGTTACTTTGTATATACACTTTTTAGTGTTTCTCTTTTTTTTTGTTTTTTAACTAGTGCCTACACATAATCTTCAGTGATTTGAAGGAGTGTAGTAATCCTTAAGAAGAAGAAGAAGAAGAAGCCAGAAGAACCAAGGCCCAACTGACCATGTTCTTCAACATAGTCAACGACGTAGTGGACATCCCAGCAGACCAGTTCTTAACACCAACCAAGTCTAATACTCGAGCTTCACACTCTCTGAAGTACAGACCTATATCTACAGCCTACTACAAGAACTCCTTCTTCCCTAGATCTATAACACCATGGAACAACCTGCCTACATCCATCGCAGAGGCCTCCGAATTAGTATCCTTTAAGCGGGGACTGTCCAAACTCTCTATTTAAGTGTAGGGTCCCAGCTGTAAGTAAACCACTGATGATCCCCGGGGCTGTGTCGGCCATGGCTACCATAACCGAAGAGGCTTGGGGGGAGAAAGGCGAAAAAGCAGCTGGGAAAGTCTTTTCTTTTTCTTCCTTTATCTGTCAAGCTATTTTCAATCTTACTACTATTTCTCTTTCTTCTGACCAGTAACCACCCATCGCGTAATAGTCAAGTGTGACTGAGCCGATGTAACCTATAGATGTAGATGTACTGCTTATGCCAGTAAATGAGTTATGGTATTCTGATATATTATCTGTATGCTTCAATACAATAGTTATAAAGGTAGTAAGTCACTACTACATGTACATTGTTTCAATGCTAGCATATCTCATTGTTCTTTATAAGTTCAACACCATGTTGCTTATAATTGTTCCTTATGAAGATATTTACATGTAATTGTAATTTTTGTCACCATTTTATGTATATTTCTGAAATGATTCTGTGATACTTTATATCAGAGTCATGGACTACTCGCCTGGATACACAGATTCTCCTGAATGTGATCGTAACCCATCGCCACCACCAGAACTAACAGAGAATCCTGAGCTGTTGTTAGCTGAAAGTGTTGGTAACACAGCATTTAGCAAACACTGGCTCTTTTCTACACTGATTAAACTTATTGAGGTAATTAGTGTGTCTTTCTAGATGACAAAGTTTGCATTGTGTTAAGTGGGTTACATCATTTGATTACCTGTACTTAAGGTCATTCAGTTGTGTTATTAAGATCAATTCTTTTATCAAATGAGTTGCTTGTCAGTTCTTAAGAGACAGAACTTAAGTTTTAGTTTTTTTACTGTTTTGTTACTTAACAGTCTGGGGTTAGTCAGCTACCCAATTAGCTTACCTGATACAGCCTTCATATTAGTGTTTAGGGAGTTTGTGAGTTCAAGCCCCATATCAGGCCCACTTTTTCCCCTTAATTTACTTCAGTATTTATGATGACTTCAATCATTTGTTTAAATTAGGATCCTTTTACACAATTTTCAAAGATATAGCTTGATGGCTCATTGCTATGAAGCAAGAGCAAGTTTCTTTGTCTGGAGTGACTTTAGTTTCTGATGGGTGATTTTGTTTTCAGGAAGTGGACAGGGAAAATGAAGAAGACAGTAACTTAGCTGTGGATGTTGATGAGGAGCTACAGAATGAACTTTGTAAACTCTGGGACATGTCGATGAACTCGGTGAGTTTGCATGTTTAGTATGATTGTAAGTTTTCCCAATTCCTGGAATTCATTAGAAGTTCTTTTCTTGGGGACAAAGGAATTTAATTACAAACCCGATGACAAGCGATCTTTTAACTTAGATTTTTTTTCTTAAAGAAGATAGCTGGTTCTGAAATCATGAAGTTCGTGAATGAAATATATCTGTTGATTTTTAGGAGGAAATGTAAACTATTACAGTTGAAATTCCTGATGATTATGTATGATGTAATTGCCAAAATGCCTGTCATAATGATGATAGGTAAATGATAGAATTATGGTATTTGGAAGGTACTGGTCATTGTTTAAATTCTGGACCAAAATCAGGAAAATCTTAGGGCAGTTATTTTTTCTTGTAGTATCTGTACGATTTATGATTGTTATTTTTAGGATGTTGCCAAATTTTTGAATGAATTCAAAGCTGTTGAGATTTTGAGTGGCATCATTGAGAAGTCTAAAGCACCGAGAGTTATTGTAAGTATTATAACTGACCAGGTCATATATATCTTACTGTCATTGCCAGGACCCTTCACGGATTTCCCTGATGCAGAAATCTTCAGTCCCTGACTCCCTTAACTTTCTAGGCACTCCCATTTTCAACTTACTGTGCATCCCAGGGACCCCTAAAATTAACTTTTGTCAAGTATAAACAGCCTATCTGGGACCCTGCAAATTTACTAAGGACCCCCAATTTATCAAAGACCCCTTCAAGGACTCCTAGCTGAAAAATCTAAGGGAAAACCCTGACCCTTGTTCAACTTTGCTTTGAGCAAAAACTTGACCCTATGTCTCACCTGTGCACAATGTGCTCATCTCATCTACCACGTATATGATCCATCCTTCAACAGATAATAGGTAAATCTTATTTCATACGTTCTTAACAACACAGAATTGTGAATTATGTCACAATATTTGTTACACATGTCCTGATATTGCAAGAAATAGGCTTCAAAAATGAAACTTGATGTAACATGTCCAGTCATTCATATTTCTGTGCTTAGTTGACATTCCTGCAGCCTGTTCAGAAAATAGATGCCTCATTTTTGAGTATTAAGTGTCTATGTGTAATATCCCTTTAACTGTTTCATTGTTTTTTGCACTGTAAAACATATCAATGACACTGTTTTAAAAATCTGTAACTGCAAAATCAGAACTTTTCAGGAGATACTTGTAAAATAAAAAATATTATTTTATTATTTGGAATTGTCATAAATCAGCCCTTTTTTATGACAAATTTGGGGCTGATAATGGGCCCCATTCCACAAAGAATAAAGTTAATAATTTTCCCCTACTTAGAGAGAAATTTCCACTTCAGTAACATTATTCAAAATTGTAGCCCTATAAATAGCCAAATGGTGATCTATGTTGCAAATTTCCCCTTGTCAGAAAGACCCGCCCTACTTCCCCAAAAAAGGCTGTAAATATATAGGAGCTTCGGTACTTTCTATCATTATGTCTTTCAATGGTTTGAATTTTTGCGCACCATTCATATAAAATGCGCATTAATTATAAAACAGCTAAAATGTCAGTATGTGGATCTTCGAACCGATGACAAGTTAAAACTTATCTGCATATTTAGTGTCTAAGAATGTAATTATCTAGTCCAAATGATCTTTTGGTATTTTGTCACCAGACAATTTCTCAGCAATCACATTTGTTATTAGATCAGGTGTCCTCGCAACAGAATCTCAAAAGAGCGACATGAGCAGGTTTTTAAAATGATGTCATCTTAAGAACAAAGGTGTTGATTTTTGTATTTGATCACTTTTGTTTTAATTCATAGGAGATTTCGGTGGGTATTCTGGGAAACATGGCGTGTGAGCGATCTGTGTGTATGGAGATGGCAGAAAATTCCAAGTTCATGTAAGTCAGGGGGGTGAGGTACTTGTGTAAGTCAGGGGGGTGAGGTACTTGTGTAAGTCAGGGGGGTGAGGTACTTGTGTAAGTCAGGGGGGTGAGGTACTTGTGTAAGTCAGGGGGGTGAGGTACTTGTGTAAGTCAGGGGGGTGAGGTACTTGTGTAAGTCAGGGGGGTGAGGTACTTGTGTAAGTCAGGGGGGTGAGGTACTTGTGTAAGTCAGGGGGGGTGAGGTACTTGTGTTTGCAGAGTTTGTTGTACGGTCAGGGCAAGGTGGTTTGTGACTTTAAAATAAATTTGGGGCTTTACTTGTCACACTTTTCTGCTTATAGGCTTTGGAGCGGGGAAAGTGAGGAGTTCTCCGTAGTGCGATAAAAACACTGCTGTGTTCATATTTAATTGGTTTCGTATAATTCAAATTTGATCTTAAATGATGCAGCAGGCTTGTGCATTACAGTCTGTATTCACTCATGGATTTACATCGTAATTGCTATGTAGTGATAGATGCTGTAATTTTGGAGGAAAAAGAGAATTTTTACAGATAAAATAGCCATTTACAATTTATATGAATATAATATGATGTTGTATTAGATATGCATTAAAGAATTTGTTGAACCTAACTGTTAATAAAAACCTATCAAAGGTTCGCTTTTTCTTGTTGTCCTAAAAATGTGTTTGATTAGGCCATCTTTAAAGAAATGTTGATACATGTGAACCTTTTCTGAAGACAAATCGGGAGATTGCACCTCGAAAAGCGGGAGATTGAGACTCAAAACGGGAGTTTTTTTGGTGTGGCTGAAATTTTGTCAATATCATGTCTTCATCCATATCATAAGCTATTAATAGCAATATTCTGCATATTAACTCGTAATCTGTGGGTCATCCCTTAAATAGAGTCGCCGATTAACAATTTTATTGCCAATTATCATATCTGAATACAATAGAAACGTGTGAAACTTGAATGTACAACATGACAAGTGAGGGTCGCGTCATATTTTGATCAGTGTCACCAAGTGCTTGATTCCATGGTTTAAAGCGTCTATATAATCCAAAAAACATGGTTTTCGGACTGGTATCCCGATTTTACACTTTTGGTTATCAGTTTGACACGTAATTTCAGTGAACCAGTCGGGAATTAACTAGAATATACCCCATAACAAAAATTCACAATGTTTACTTTGAAAACCTGGCCGGGAGAGCGTGAGTTGGCTGTCAAATCTGGGAGTCTCCCGCGGAAATCGGGAGAGTTCACATGTATGAATGTTTGTTTGGCATAAATCTAGGTAATTAATTTTGTATCCCTATTTTTTATGGTCATACAAGTAGTAACTATTAATACTCTGCTAAAAAATTCTAACTCAGACCCCTCAAACATTGTTTGAGTAGTGGCAATTTTCATTGCAAGGTAGGGTTATGCTAAACAAAAAAAATTCATTTATGCCCTCAATTCAGTAATTTAGGACCTCTGATTCTTTGATTCTTCCTCTGCTTGAATTTGTGTCAAAAATTGTTTTTATATTTGACACTTGGTATTTGATTGTCATGGAAATTCATGTTAACATTTTTTCCTCCGAATTTTGCTTTGAAAAAGTGTGTTAATATTTTATTCAACATTTTGATAGATGTCGACTTCTTGTTATTTGAACTCTTGTTGTTTATCTTAGTTGAATTAAGACTTCTTAGGATTACATTTATGTCAAAAAGTAAGTTTTGTACAGCCTAAAATTAAGGGTCTGTCTGCTGTAACCCTGCTCCTTCGAAATTCTCGATAAAAACCCATTTTCTATTATTATAAAGACATCGTGGTATCAATCCCTAATGTAACTGATAGAAAATATTTTATTTTTTTAAATCCCTACCTACTAATCAAACTGTTTTTTCTGCATGTAACATTTGCCTAAGAGGATACATTGGGACCTGATATTTATTTCGGTTGATACCAAGTATTCAGATAGAAAGTTGTTAAATAATAGAAACTTGGCTGTATATATTTTGACACCTAATGTATGTTTATCTTTGGCATTTCATGGATTTTTCAGACAACTGGTTTTATTGTTGATGGAAACGAGGGATGTTCCAACTCTGGTAGAAAATACAAGGTATGGTATAAACATGATGCTGTGTCTAATCCCCTGCTGAGGGCTGTCTCGTTTTAAAAACTGGTTTGAAGAAATGCTACCATATAGGGTGCAGCTCCAAGTAATATCGAAGCATAATTTATTGAGGTTTGAATATTAATCAAGAATGTTAATCTGAAAAATTTTAGGACAAAAATTAAGCTGTTCAGAATTCAGTCAAAAAGTTTCACGAGTGGAATTGTTCACAAATTGCTTAAAGGGGAATTAATATGTTGAATTGTCAAGAAAAAAATTTAATGTGAAGGTTTGTGAAATTTGCTTATATTTTTATGTCGCGATCTTTAGCACTTATGCAATACTGTTTTATACTATTAAGTTTGTGCATGTTTCTCCTGTAGGTTGATCTATACATCTTTGTCTGGGACTGGTAGTAGAGAAACGTGGATTAAAGCCATACAGAGATCAGAAGACTTCCTTAATCATCTCATGTTTATATTCTCAAGTTCTACAAATTGTAAGATATTGTCTCATTCTTCTGTTGGAGTCTATGTCGTTATCTCAGGTAGACCTCTCCACTGTTGGAGTCTATGTCGTTATCTCATGTAGACCTCTCCACTGTTCGGCTTATAGATTGGCGAAAATCGTGTGGGTGGGCGTTGATTGGGATGTTGTTAACAATTTTGCATTTAAGTTTTTTTTGCTGTCATTAATTCAACAGTTTTTATCCAATCTTCATGCAACATGGTCAGATTATTTGTCTGCATGGTGTGAATATGGGTAATATTGGGTCAAAAACTAGGTCACCAGGTCACCTGGAAAATATTTTGCGTTGAAGTTTCTTATTCCTTTCATAAATTAAAAAAAAAATCTCCAATCTTCATGAAACTATGTCAGAGTATTTGTCATGATATCTTAGACATATGTAAATATGTGTCAACTTGGGTCAAAAATAGGTCTCTAGGTCAAATCTTATAATCATACCTACATAATGCTCCAAACAATACAATAAATGGAAGTCAAAAGCAACATTGACTAACTCCTCTATAAACATACATCCTACTGCAAAATTGCCTATGTCAAAATGAAAAATGCAGTTTATGTGGTTTCCGCATTATCCCCTTGTTCTACTGCTTAACAGGTTGTCCAAATATTTCTACTGTTCAAGATTTATTGTAGTAAGAAACAAGCATTAGTAAAATGACCATGTGTGAAGAAATGAGAACATTTTGACTGTTTGCAGGTTAGGAAAACAACTCATCGGGCCCTTTATTTCACAAAAATCATTTGCAGTATTCTCTCAAACTCAAATCAGCTGCGTTTTCACTTAAATATTTATTCATGACACATTCTACAGTTTTTTACCTCATGTTTGAGTGCTTTCAACATTTCTGTCGAAATTTCATTGTGAGAAGCACTTGAGAGAATTTCCAAATAAGTTTGAGTGTAAGTATGAGCTTGAGATATGTGATACAAGTCAACATGAGAATAGTAGATATAGAGGATCTTACATGAGTGCGTAAAAAGTAGTCCCTATCAATAACCTTTTGATTGTATACAAAATTAGCAACAAGGCACTTATAACATTTCATTTATCGAGATTTATTCTCTTTCAACAATATTTTTAATAAATGCCGAAATTCAGAACAATTGTAAACAATATGCTGTCATTTAAAGTGACGTCACACTGGCCATTTATGTAACTAGTTTATACATATGATATTTATGTCACTGCTTTATGCCACTCCTGGAGTGCAAGTTATGTGATAAATAATATTTCAGCTATTTCTCCAGTAATCTTGTCATGAAACGCTCAATTTAAACATTATTTATAACCGTGTATTTGAAGGTGACTTGCTGAAGAATTCAGCCGAATTAGTTGATATTTTACTGGACAATGAAGCAGATCTGTGTGTTTCCTGGGCAACAATAGAATTTATTCACTCTTTACTGGAGGCAACAGATCAGATAGGGTAAGTCTTCATGTTGTGATGTCATAAATGAAATATTCAATACTATTAAACAGATGTCTAACCTGTTTGGTTGGGAATGGGTATTTGTATTCTTTATTTGTTTTATGTAAATTCCTTGATATTGACTTAAGCCAGTGGTCCTGGCATTAACCAGTCCAAACTTGCCCATCCACAAGCAACTGACAACTTCTCCATATGAATCAGAGGACAAATAAATGTAGAATCCGTGTCACAGAAGGACATGATTTGCACCGCCTGGAAATCGCACCCTGACCCCGGGTTGACAGCCCAGTGCTCTACCTCCTGAGCTAACCAGGCTGAACTACTATATAATGGCATTAAACCCTATAAATGAATAATACAAACGTCATAGATATACAGATTTATTTCAATACTGAGCAAAAAAACGTTGAGGAAGTAATGTCTTTCAGACAGTAAGGTTTCTGAAATGTATCACCAGAATTTGCAAGTTGATTTTAACCTGAATTCTACATTATTTCCTATATTATTCTAGGAGCGAACACTCAGAAGCTTTAGAAGTCTATCTTCATATATTCCAAAGTTATTCCACGTCAGAATCTGGTGTAGAGGCTTTAGGTATGTTTCACAATCATCATTATAGAATATAGTTCCACTCTATATGTACAGTGGAACACACTTATAACGTACTCAGTTCTAACGAAAAATCGGATTGTATGTAGTTCTGATACAGAGCGCTTCAAGCTTATCAATTGTTGCACTGTTGAGAAAATCTGTGCTCAAATTTGGAAATTTTATTGTGTTCTACAATCGACAGTGGAATTCTGCGCTCAAGCAAAATCTTAAGTTATTGAGTTGTGATTTTTATGCTATAAACCAAAGTCGTTATTGGAATCCATTTAACTTTATCTTCCTGTTTGCTTTCAGTGACTCATATCGAGAGGCTAGAGACGAAGATTATCAAATATTTGAACATTGTTTGTGAATATGAGATTGTTGCTCTGGGTGGCAAGGAGGAACCCTTGGCGGCCGCTCTCTCCGTGCTGCATATTTCTCTGACGTCAAGAACCAAGGATAAACTTGGACATTTATACCGGGGTGAGATTACATACATTTCTTGTTGTCCTTTCACTGCTAGATATTCGGCTTCATTTATCATGGAGTGTATGCCAGGCTGTACAATGTGCTGTCCCTGAAGACAGGCATGTAGTATTCACACCTTAAGTTCTGTCTAAGGGAGATAATCAGTTAGTTCTTCTGTCGGCCAGGAACTTACTGTATCTCTCTTTTAGAAGAATCTACAGATTCCCATGAAACTTTACTTAAATTTATAGCATTGCCTGTATCGCCAAAGGTCAGGGTCACGCCCAAAGGACGATAAGACCAGTACCAATTTCATGGAGGTCTAGAAAAGTCATTCAATTTGATTTTAGTCTTGAAAATGGCTAGAGCCGTAAAAAAAATGGAAAGGTGCATTGTCTTGAATTTTGAAAAAAAATCTTCAATTTCACCTGATGTGGAAAGAATAAAGTGATAAAAAGTATAGAAAAAAGAAATGAGAAAAAATTATATTAGGTCACATATAAATCTTTTTATGCCACATAATTTTGTTTGGTTTTGTTTAGTTTTGCCTTTTTTTGTTAACTTTTAAATAAATTGGTGACAAGAAATATTCCTTGAAAATTTAAAAACTGTTCAAAGTACTTGAATTTTGTCTCAGATGTTCTGTGAACCTGCGAGTATGTTTGTTTTATGTGGACTCTCTATGAGGACATGCTTAACTTTCTAGCATGGCTAATTTTCAGACGAGAGCATTATGAGAGTATTGTTAAAGATCTTGGAACCTCTATACCCAATGCTTAAAAAGTACAAAGAAGCAGCAAAAACGAACCCAAATCAACAAACTGATGAAAAGGAAAGTAACAAAGTAACTGAACATGATGATCACGTTGTCTCAAGAAATGACCAAAACAGTTCAGAGGTTAAACAAACAGAATCTCCAACAGCTGAAGAGGAAGTTGCTGAATTCAAGCAACTTGAAGTGTTGTATGACATTCTGTCTTCTTTCCTTCTGGAATACTGCTGTGTTGCTTTTGAGGTGAGTTTCCAGGGACTGAGATTACAGAACTTGAGATCCATCTCTGATCTCATATCACAAATTGGTTCATAAATGTTCCTGAATTAATTGTGATCAGATTATGAAATCATTATTCTGTTTATACTGTAGGACCTTGTTCATATGAATTCATTGGGCGTGACAATTTATTTCGAATAATACATAATTTCAAATAGCTCATTTCAATTTGACATGCCTAAGAAGATACATCAGGACCTGATATTTATTTCAGATAATACCAAGTACTAGTATTCAGATTGAAGGTTGTCAAATTAATTTAATCTAAGTGTTAACTTAGACACTTAACAGAAGTAAATTATCAATCGAAATGGATAAGAATAAAAATGAGATTTCAGCGTTGAGATTGATCTCTAGTTATGTAATCATGTACCCAGCTACAATGTATATATCTTTTTATTGTTATGAAATTCTACTGAGCTATGATGATTATCAAGAGATTACTTGACAGAGAAAATGAAAATCTGTCACTGGCTTCCGGTACGGATGGAATAACCAGCTAGATGGTTATTGTTTAGATGAGACTGTGACACTACTGAGAGCAGGACATTTCCATCTGCATGCGAAGCCAGGGAACAATTATTTTTCTTGTATACCTTGTTTAAGATATATTGGACAAGATTTAATAAAATGACAAATATTTTAAGGACTTTTTTGTGATAGTAACGTAGGATATTACAAATTTGTTTAACATATATGATGTCATTATGTCACATCATCAGCCTAAGACCCATCCAAAGTGTAAACGCAGGACATTCCAGTCTGGTATGCATTAATGCAATTTTAAGCTGTGTCTATGCATAGTTAAGGCATTGCCATGGGATCGAAGGTCTAACGTCCACTTGTCAGATTGGCTTGTCTTACATACTACATGTATTCTATGAAACGTCCACTTGTCAGATTGGCTTGTCTTACATACTACATGTATTCTATGAAGAATTAACCATTTATTTTGTCATTTGTTTTTAACAAAAAACTTATCAGGCAGAGGTTTATAGTGTCTGCTATAACAAACTTGTAACCTGATGGATATATATAACATTTTTCTGCAGACGCCCGACAAGACAAATGAAGAAGAGGAAAAGTCAGTATCAAACTTGACAACCGAAACTGCTACAAAAAGGGAAACTGACCAATCCCCAAAAGAAATTGGATACAATTTGTGTTCAGACAAGGAAAATGTTCAAGACAACAATGCCGGGGATAATGAAACTAGTGAAACTCGGAGACAAGAAGAAGTTAATGCTGAAGATATAGGTGAAGTAAAGGACAGTGTTCCTATTCTGACATATCTAGATGAAGCATGCAGTAGATGGAGAATCAACAATCTGGCTTTGACGCTGAAAGAGTCCGTGACTGGAAGACGCTTGTTCAGTCGGATATTATATTTATCAAAACATCACAATAAAGAACGCTTGTGTCGAATTCTGAATGACGTAAGTGTTGGAAGGATTGTTAATCGTGCTGAATCAAGCAAAGAGTTGGAAGACGATACAACATAGCTGCGATGAAAAGCGCTGGTACCTGTGATGTCATCGTTTCTCTGCATTCATACCAGTTTGGTATAATCTCAAACAGGAATATAGTTTATATAAAGCTACGATGCCTAAATATTCTGGTACCCGAGTCACTACGCAATTCCTCCTTATTTCCACAGTGCTGAAATATTCTGGTACCCGAGTCACTACGCAATTCCTCCTTATTTCCACAGTGCTGAAATATTCTGGTAGCCGAGTCACTACGCAATTCCTCCTTATTTCCACAGTGCTGAAATATTCTGGTACCCGAGTCACTACGCAATTCCTCCTTATTTCCACAGTGCTGAAATATTCTGGTACCCGAGTCACTACGCAATTCCTCCTTATTTCCACAGTGCTGAAATATTCTGGTAGCAGAGTCACTACGCAATTCCTCCTTATTTCCACAGTGCTGAAATATTCTGGTAGCCGAGTCACTACGCAATTCCTCCTTATTTCCACAGTGCTGAAATATTCTGGTACCCGAGTCACTACGCAATTCCTCCTTATTTCCACAGTGCTGAAATATTCTGGTACCCGAGTCACTACGCAATTCCTCCTTATTTCCACAGTGCTGAAATATTCTGGTAGCAGAGTCACTACACAATTCCTACTAATTTCAACTATAGTAGAATCGAAGCATTTGTTCTAAGCTTAATAGAAATTCAGATGAGGTAGGCATCATACTATTTACTTGATACAAATATTTCATCAATTGGTGCATATTTGTTCAAGAAAATATTCCAACGATTCTGAGTTTTATCGAGTAGTCGCAAAACTCCAGCATCTGATTGGCTGGTTCCGAGGACAGTCTTTGAATTGTCCAATGGCAAGGCTGCTTTCTGAGACTGGTGTCTAAACTGTTTTACAGGTTTTATGGCCTTTATCAAGCTACATGTACCAATTATAAATATCAATATGATTGCTTCATTAGTTACTACCCCAGTTGTTCAACTATTGAGACCAAATGTAATTGATCTAATGTATTACAATTTAGTATTTATGTGAACAGAGATATTGTTCACTTAAAAAAACACGATAAAATTTCAGGTAGTCCAATACACTTGGTTAAGTCTGGTTGTATATCTGTGTATTCTTATTGGCGGCATTCAGTTTTAAAATTTCCTGTCCATATACTGCAGTTCCTTGATTGGCTTATTTCAGTCAGTTGGAACACCGTTATGTTTATATCAAGAAATCAATACAATGTACATACATGATTTCCCAAGGTTAGTATACAATGTATCAGTATATGTTTGGGGGTCAGTAGTTAGTCGCTTGACCTTGAGACTGAAATTATGTCTGCCCAATATATTGGACATTTGTCCATCCAATACATTGGACATTTGTCCACCCAATACATTGGACATTTGTCCACCCAATACATTGGACATTTGTCCACCCAATACATTGGACATTTGTCCATCCAATACATTGGACGTTTGTCCATCCAATACATTGGACATTTGTCCACCCAATACATTGGACATTTGTCCACCCAATACATTGGACATTTGTCCACCCAATACATTGGACATTTGTCCACCCAATACATTGGACGTTTGTCCATCCAATACATTGGACATTTGTCCACCCAATACATTGGACATTTGTCCACCCAATACATTGGACATTTGTCCACCCAATACATTGGACATTTGTCCACCCAATACATTGGACATTTGTCCACCCAATACATTGGACATTTGTCCATCCAATACATTGGACATTTGTCCACCCAATACATTGGACATTTGTCCACCCAATACATTGGACATTTGTCCACCCAATACATTGGACATTTGTCCATCCAATACATTGGACATTTGTCCACCCAATACATTGGACATTTGTCCACCCAATACATTGGACATTTGTCCATCCAATACATTGGACATTTGTCCATCAAACTTCCTGTGGTCACTTGGGAGGCCCCGATTATTTTGTATTTGAATTTGAGCTTTATATCCGAGGCTTTGGTTAAAGTATAAGCTGCTTGAACTATCTGTCCTTGTTTGTATAATATGGAACGTTGGTATGGAGACCACCGGGTGGAATTGGTGAGCATGGTTATATACTGTTACTGATGTTACGCATATTGGATTTGTTAACATTGTATGATGAAATATTTTTTGTAGTAAAATGAAATCTATTGGCTGCTTGTTGTGCATTTTATCCAGGGTTAACCCAATGATTTACCAGTTGCCATGTCTAGTGATATATTTTCAGGCATGATAGTGCAAAATTCCAAATCAGCTGAAAATTCAGCTAGGGGTCCAGGGGGCCGCTGATAAGCATCCAAGATAGCTTAAATTGTCTCAAAATCAGCCCTTGTGAACATTAAGTACGAAACATTCTCATGCCTGCATTTTCAGGGTTCACACAGACTTTAAAAGTACTTGAATTTAAGGCTGCTGGATGAAAAGTCCTTAAATTACCAAAAAACTCCTTGAAACTACTTGATTTTTATTTTGCCTTGAAAAGTGCTTGTATTTTCGGAAATAGTCCTTAAATTTCCTTGTTCTGCTCCAAACGAAGTGTCTCGAGTAAAAAAGGTTATCCTTACAAAAAATGTTTGATCTTGGTGGACTCCTCGCTAGTACCTCTTTGCTATTCGAATCTGTTGGCATGTGTGTGACGGTACGGGTATAGTATCGTATTTAGACTCCAGTGGTACTATTTACATGACACAGGTTCAGTCTATTTCTGGTTTAGTTTTTGCTGTGAAGGTCGCTGAAAATGTCTTGCGTTTTCAACAAAAAGTGGCTTGTTGCATATCCTTGGCTGGCTGACCACGGAAAGAAACGCAAAGCAATGTGTAAACATTGCATAAAAGTTATTGACATGAGTTCAATGGGCGAGTCTGCCCTGAAATCCCACGCAAAGTCGGAAAAACAAGAGAAATCTGCCAACCAGTACCACCAAATATACCCTAGACATGTTTACCATCCCCCCACCCCCACAGCCGTCAGTTCAATCTACTCCAGTTGTTAACAATACAAATGACATGCTTTCCATCCCCCCACCGCCACAGCCGTCAGTTCAATCTACTCCAGTTGTTAACAATACAAATGACATGCTTTCCATCCCCCCACCGCCACAGCCGTCAGTTCAATCTACTCCAGTTGTTAACAATACAAATGACATGCTTTCCATCCCCCCACCGCCACAGCCTTCAGTTCAATCTACTCCAGTTGTTAACAATACAAATGACATGCTTTCCATCCCCCCACCGCCACAGCCGTCGGTTCAATATACTCCATTTGTTAACAATACAAATGACATGCTTTCCATCCCCCCACCGCCACAGCCGTCAGTTCAATCTACTCCAGTTGTTAACAATACAAATGACATGCTTTCCATCCCCCCACCGCCACAGCCGTCGGTTCAATCTACTCCAGTTGTTAACAATACAAATGACATGCTTTCCATCCCCCCACCGCCACAGCCGTCGGTTCAATCTTCTCCAGTTGTTAACAATACAAATGACATGCTTTCCACCCCCCCACCGCCACAGCCGTCAGTTCAATATACTCCAGTTGTTAACAATACAAATGACATGCTTTCCATCCCCCCACCGCCACAGCCGTCAGTTCAATATACTCCAGTTGTTAACAATACAAATGACATGCTTTCCATCCCCCCACCGCCACAGCTGTCGGTTCAATCTACTCCAGTTGTTAACAATACAAATGACATGCTTTCCATCCCCCCACCGCCACAGCCGTCGGTTCAATCTACTCCAGTTGTTAACAATACAAATGACATGCTTTCCATCCCCCCACCGCCACAGCCGTCGGTTCAATCTACTCCAGTTGTTAACAATACAAATGACATGCTTTCCATCCCCCCACCGCCACAGCCGTCAGTTCAATATACTCCAGTTGTTAACAATACAAATGACATGCTTTCCATCCCCCCACCGCCACAGCCTTCAGTTCAATCTACTCCAGTTGTTAACAATACAAATGACATGCTTTCCATCCCCCCACCGCCAAAGCCGTCGGTTCAATCTACTCCAGTTGTTAACAATACAAATGACATGCTTTCCATCCCCCCACCGCCACAGCCGTCGGTTCAATCTACTCCAGTTGTTAACAATACAAATGACATGCTTTCCATCCCCCCACCGCCACAGCCGTCGGTTCAATCTACTCCAGTTGTTAACAATACAAATGACATGCTTTCCATCCCCCCACCGCCACAGCCGTCGGTTCAATCTACTCCAGTTGTTAACAATACAAATGACATGCTTTCCATCCCCCCACCGCCACAGCCGTCAGTTCAATATACTCCAGTTGTTAACAATACAAATGACATGCTTTCCATCCCCCCACCGCCACAGCCTTCAGTTCAATCTACTCCAGTTGTTAACAATACAAATGACATGCTTTCCATCCCCCCACCGCCAAAGCCGTCGGTTCAATCTACTCCAGTTGTTAACAATACAAATGACATGCTTTCTATCCCCCCACCGCCACAGCCGTCGGTTCAATCTACTCCAGTTGTTAACAATACAAATGACATGCTTTCCATCCCCCCACCGCCACAGCCGTCGGTTCAATCTACTCCAGTTGTTAACAATACAAATGACATGCTTTCCATCCCCCCACCGCCACAGCCGTCGGTTCAATCTACTCCAGTTTTTAACAATACAAATGACATGCTTTCCATCCCCCCACCGCCACAGCCATCAGTTCAATCTACTCCAGTTGTTAACAATACAAATGACATGCTTTCCATCCCCCCACCGCCACAGCCGTCAGTTCAATCTACTCCAGTTGTTAACAATACAAATGACATGCTTTCCATCCCCCCACCGCCACAGCCGTCAGTTCAATCTACTCCAGTTGTTAACAATACAAATGACATGCTTTCCATCCCCCCCACCGCCACAGCCGTCAGTTCAATATACTCCAGTTGTTAACAATACAAATGACATGCTTTCCATCCCCCCACCGCCACAGCCGTCGGTTCAATCTACTCCGTCTGCAAATAATTACAATTTGAAAAGTTACTTAAACAAGAATACCATCCTGAAAAGTGAGATTTTATGGACAATACAAACTGTTGTGACTCACTGCAGCTACAAGTCTATTGAAAAAATTAATAGTGATGTTTTCAAAGCCATGTTCCCCACAGCGAGATTGCCCAGTGGTTCAAGTGTGATGAAAGAAAAACTTTCTAACATGTGTGTTTTTGGACGTGCAGACTATTTTAAGCAGATTGTACTGGAGGAAATAAAAGGACATTTTGTTCTTTTTGTGTTATTTTCATAGCTTGCTATTAATGATAGTCTTTGTAAATATGTGTTATGTTCATAGCTTGCTATTAATGATAGTCTTTGTAAATATGTGTAATGTTCATAGCTTGCTATTAATGATAGTCTTTGTAAATATGTGTTATGTTCATAGCTTGCTATTAATGATAGTCTTTGTAAATATGTGTTATGTTCATAGTTTGTTATTTATGATAGTCCTTGAAAATCTAATAAAGGTCCTTGAAATCTCCTTGAATCTTTTGGCAGTCTGGCTGTAATACAGCCGCTGTATGAACCCTGATTTTGTAATGTCATCTTTTTGTTACAGTGGTAAATCAGACTTGTATTTGAGTGTAAAATTAACCTTCGAAAGACATATAAAAAAAAAATGCTCGACTGAATTACCAAAATACGAGTGTAAGTATGTACTAGGTCTGTTATCTCATTGCTGTACTGTAAAATCTGGCATTTCCGTTATCAGATTGTTTAGCGAGGTCAAATGTTCGCAGATTTTTACTTTCAGTTTTGTCATTAAATTATCAGAATTATATCTAACGATCATTTTCACAAATATAAGGATCATGTAAAATAGCAAAAATGAATCCCTCATTAATATTTCTGACTACAATATGGCTATTTTTTTTTGTATTTTCCTCAAGTCATTTTGTTCAGATTCAGCAGTTGTATTGTTTTGTTGTTAGAAGAACTGCAGCTTCAATACAGATGTTGACTTAAATTTGAATCTTGACTATCACTACCTATCCACTGTTTATGTCAGTGTTGAAGTCTTTCGCTGAAAGTTGCTGTATCAAGTCTTGACAGGGTGTTGGTAAACTGCAGTAGACATAGTGGTCGAAGGGCATTGCACTGGACACCCGATCAAAGGACGAGTTAAATTCTGCTAGAACACGTGTGATGAGGATCTGCTAATTTCACAATCCCTGAATTAGTGGCTAGTAGTGGTATCCAGGAAGGTCAACTCGTTGCCACAATCATTGTAAGCTAAACAAGTTTAAATGTGGAGTTTCCATGCTCAAACTTACTCTTAATCTCATGGTGTAATTTTGGCTGAATATGCGAGTGTAATTGCATGAATACATTGCAGAATCTCACTACAGTCAACTTGTGAATATTTGAGCTTGTAGATCAGTTAACGATGTAGTTCGATCAGCAACTAGAGTGACTATGGTTGGATGATAAAACTCAGTCTAGTTCATCTATGGTCTAGTTACTCTGGTCACTCTTCGAACTTGGAGGTTTGAATACTATATAGAGGCGTTCCGAACATTAACTACGGAACACCTCTATATATATAGAGTTTTCAACCCTCCAAATTCCAAGAGTGACCAGAGTAACTAGACCATATATGAACTAGACTGAGTTTTATCATCCAACCAGTCACTATAGTTGCTGATCGAACTAACTCTGATTATCGCGCCTGCAGACGATAAAAGTCATGGACAAAACAACAAGGTATAAAATTGGACAAGGAAAATAAATATTTATTGTAAAAACTGCCTGAAACAAATGGTAAAATCACACATGGAGACTTAAATCATAGTACTGGATGACTCAATATTGTTGTGTAGTATACAATGAAGTATCTGATGTTTTCTAATTAACAAGGTTCTCCAAAACATTCTTACAATGCCCACAGTGACTCGTACATCAGTGCTAGTTAACACCCATACGATTGTTTCCAGGATTACTTGCATGAATGTTTGTCGAAGCGCATTTTTTATATCGACAGTCAAATAAGACACACAAAATGTTCACATACATATATGACACAAGGGACAATAATGGCCAAAATTATTCAAACAGCTTCAAGATGAGCAGTGGACAACACAGGTGTTCCAGCTTACCATGAATACACTCATTCTAACATATTATCATTGACAGAAATCTATCAGAAAAAGTTAATTTTCAAAAACGAACAGAATTCAAACAAACTTTACAAAGAGCACACCATTGTTCAATCATTTCTTAACGCTTTCAGCTTCCTATATTTCATCTTGTGAATTAAACCATTGAAACACTGTATTCTACGATGTGAAGATTCTTTACAATTGTCACATCATTACTTCATCTGGACGATTGATAATCAATATTACATGACACTAACTATAAACAAGTGTAAACAATATTTAAGATCACAGAATTGCTCACTTCTCTTCACACCACTCGTTCTCTTTGCGAACCTGGAAGAGAACAAAGGAAAATATGTCAAAACAAGAGTGAAAAATAAGGATGATTCAATCATGTATGCCCTATATGTTTTGTGCCTTATGTCCCGACTTAAAATCACTTGCCCCTCACCACTATGGGTTCAAATCCCCACACAGACGTACAATTGGTATTTGACAAAGCTATCCAGCCGACTTATGGAAGGCAGGTGGTTTTACCTAGAAGCCAGTCTATTCTCAAAATAATAGTAGAAAGGGAACCACAGGTCTTCCTCCACTCTTGTGCATTTGAAATTATTGAACTAGACGGACACACTAATTTGCTTCTGTCCAGATACAAAATAACAAAAATTTCTTATTTGTCCAAATTATCAACATTCCTTACTACTATAATATAAACAAAACACACCTGTTCTTCCTCTGCAGGTGTAAAATCATTCTTGATATTGAATGTCTTTCTGATTTCCTCCGGAGATTTGCCTTTGATCATGTTGGCAACCGTCTTGCAGGTAACGTCTAACAAACCCTTGATATCAAGATAATTAGCAGCCTAGAAAAAAAGAGAAAGTTATTCATCTTAAATAAAGTTTTTACACTTTTATGGGAATAGGGGCAAAACCCACCGAGAAGGGTAAACAATCTACAAAACAAAGTATAGTGCTGTTAGATTGGCCGCGAACAGGGTTTATAAACTTCCAGGACCGATCCATGACAATTTAGGTAAGGAAATGCTCTCACGCGTAAAGCTATAACTGCTGTTTGGTTTACTTTTCTATAAAAACACAACTGTGGCTATTTCTTTGTCAAGCTAACGGACATTCACTAACGTTTCAATACACCTTTTTTAAAATGTAATGGTCCAGGTAATATATTCATACGTTTGCAGTTAATAAAACCGCACTATATGCATTTCAAAACCATGCATTCATTAACATTCAGTGGAAACTATTGAGTAGATAACAGATCAACACTGTGGGATACCTGACATTACGGGTCAAGACTTCTGGTTTTCTTGAGTCCATAACATGCGATATTAACTCACTTCAACTGATATTTACTGGTTTATTAATAAGAACAGGAGAATGCCAATAAGTTTTCCTTATATGGAAATCAATTTCTTACCAATGCCACGGATATTGCCACGTCGGCAACAAACAACAATTATAAACAATGAATAATTCTCAAGTCATTGGTAAAATATCCCATTAAATTGTTCAAGTAAAAATGACCCTGCCTTGCAGATTTGTATATATGATGTTGATATGCACCAACAAATCATAATCTATGATAGTTTCAGTGCATATGACATAATGTACAACAGTTGAAATGTACATAACTGTATTATATGGGAAACGCAAATAGGTGAAAAAGAGACAGTACTCGGCATATGCTTTTTTTTTATATGCACTTTTGTTTTTTCGTATTCACGTTTTTTTTAAATAATATTCTACTGTATGAAAAGTTAGTATTCTTATATACCATGTAGTACTTAGCACATAGATGTAGTTATATGCATTATTCTTTTCTTAGTATGCACAACTACAACTGTATATTTTTTCCACCTTTTGACGTTACGTTGCAAGTCTAATGTCGCTTCCAATGTTTTTGCCTGTAACTGATATCCTGATGAAGGCGAAAGTCGAAACATTAATACAATAAAACTTATTTACAAAAGATGTAGTTTACATGTTGTTGTTGACAACTCGCCTTATTTTGTAAAATATGGGAAAATATATATACTGTTGTTATCAGTGAGGGAAATAATGCCCAAGATTACCCCCTCCCCCAACAAAATCCCAATGAAATCACACATGCCATCTCATAAATAAAATAACTATTGATACAATTAGATTTTCATTTAGTACTATGTAATTAACACTTAGGTATTACCACTGTTGCAAGTCAGCCTGAAAATTTACTTGTCATTCCAGCAAATAACTACCCCAATCCCTTAATATCTGCTCAGAAGGCAAAAACATCCATCAGCAACATCACACTTGCAGAGCTTATTCTGACAATTTGGATATCAATGATCTACAGCACAACATCAATCCAATTTTTTTTTATAACTATTTGATTAACTAGTTGTTGTATGTTTTTTACAGCAATGCGCCGATATTTAAGGAAATTAAATACACATTGCCCAATTAATATGCATCATGCAGAAAATGTTGAACCTCATTCACTTATTTTACTTCTAGATGGGGAACAATACATGTAGTTGAAAACTGTGAATGTGTTATAATCAATGGAGATTTTCCAAGGAAAAATACATTATTGGCTCAACAACAAAACAAAGAGTTGACAGAAGTGCAGTGGATAAGCAGTTAACCACACAACCAAGAGGTTGAGGGTTTAAATCCCACCAATACCCCACCACAAGTCCTTCCAAGTCACAAAATTCAGGTTTTTTTTCTTCTATGAAGCAAACTCGAATGGGAATAAAAAAAACATGACGCTTTCATCTCCAACAACCTTGCAAAGATCAGTACATAGAATATTCAAATTTGAAATTCACATACTAGAATAAGTTCAAATAATGTTCCCTGGTCCACTTTGAGGAACTCAGCATCCCAGGAACAAATGTCATCCGTCCTCTTCTCCTTGTTTTCATCATCTTCTGGCGGAGGTGGATCATCTTTGTGAAATGTGCACCACTGAATCACCTGTACAAACACAACAGTTCAGAATTCAGCCTTACCATTGGTCAATTAAACAATGAACTCAGACACGACCAATCAGCTACAAGTTTTATGTCCTAAGATCCCACTTAAATTCGCCCTATAATACATATCACTGATTCATGACTGGATGTAATACAAGAAGTACATAACTATTTGACAGAACAGCTTCTTGAAAATGCTAAGGTAACAAAAAACACAGTTCAGGGCTGGTCAGAATATTTCTCCTGCATTATGAATGCAATCAGGAATTGTTTCCACCATGTAAGAGATCCGTTCCTGCATGTACCCACAATATATAGATATGTTATTTTTGCACCAAATTTACAAATGTCTGTCCTACTTGGCCTGGTAAATGTTAATCCAACCACAATACAAACATGACAATTGTTTTGACACAGGGGCCCCACATGACTTGGGGGTCACAGCCCTTGGTAGGCGGAATTACAAACAAACTTGGGAAAATTTTCGTCACCTTTCCAGTCAAGGTCAAATCGGTGCAGAAAAACAATAATCCTCATACAGTTGCACACATCGGTAAACAAAACATAAAATGTATCAAACATTATGTCTGCTTTTCAGAAAATTGTGTTTTTGTTGTTAAATAGTATTTTCCAAGGTTTTTTTGCTTCCATTGGGAGAAATTACTTTGAATGTGGGAAAGTTACAATTTTTGTATCAGCCCAAATAATGGCACATTAAGGGCCCTGTGACAAGCTTTACACAATTATGTTTACCTTTTTCAATATAGCTGCGTTAACATTTGGTAGAGGGACTGGCTCTTCTTCATCTTCATCCATACCCAGATCTGTTCACAAGGAAACAACAATAAAGTTTATTCATATACTTATCATATACATCTTATTCAAGCACCAGCACTGACCCTATCCATTGGGTAGATTTATATAACTACATAAAATATAACAGAACACATCAGGTTTTTAAACTGTTAATTGTACTTTAAGTATTTATTTAAAAAAAGTTAATTGACCAGTTTCGGTATGATACATATTTTGCAACAATTCTCAATTTTCCTATAAACTACTAAGTGCTATACATATAATTTATGAAATCTGTCCCTCATTCACATCAGTAAAGCCAAGATAACACAAGGTCAGCAAGATACGTAACATCGTAACACATCTACGAGAGCTTTTGAACGCACATAAACAGTAACAATAGTACAAAACCTGTGAAAGAGGGCTTAAAACGCTAAATGAGACCAATTATGACAACAAATTAATCGAAAGAAAGCATGCCATGATAATCACTACGATTATCATGGCATGCTTTTCTATCGATTAATTTGTAATGAAGATTTGAATGCATCAGCATTAGTGTGTTTCTAAGACCATGAAAACACTGAAACCCAAGAGTTGAACACAAGGGTTATGATAGTCGCAAGTATCACACACGACCTGACCATTTCAGTACAGAAAAATAAACAGCTATCACAAGAAAGCAGACAATTCATGGCACGTTACGACACAGTGTGTATGATATTGATATCAAATAATTTTAACATTAATTGTACTATTGAAGTATTGTATACCTTCCAACATAGTCTTGATAGTAACAGACTGTTTAGCTATGTCTACGTCCACCTCAAATATCTCCCCATCCGAACTCTGTAACTTTATGCTTGGCATCTGAAAAAATCATCACCACATTGTATAACTTAGTCCAAGTGAAATATTTTCTACATCTCTCATCAATGTCATATGAAACTTTGCCATCATACTGACCACTATGTTTTGGCTAGATCAACCTAGTGGCAATATTTGAAGAAAGGAATAATGAAAAAAGCAAATTAGTGAATAAAGTTCAAAGTCCAATCTGGCAAATGTAGCACCTTGCAGGAAGTCATCTATCCAAAACAGCTCTGATATCATTGGTTTTCAAACAATCTTGAAAGGTTTTAGTAATATAGTTATTGAAAGTTAATCATTCAAGTGCACTGTTCCAATTTTTAGTGAAACCATCATGCATCACCAATATATCAGTAAAGACTAAATTCATGTCACATATTCAAAATACTTCAACTACCTTCTATGTTACAATATTCCAATTGATGTTTCTTTTACAATAAGACAATACACGGGAAATGATTCATGGAATGGTGGATGACAACTCAAACTTTCAAACGCTCAATCAATGAGGTCTCCACTACAGTTAACACACCTTTCCTTATACTTAGACAGCGCTAATGTCGAGGCAATATTCAACTTAAACAAATGACGAATACGAACACGTGTTAATGTACAGAGTGGCATGACGAGATGTAAATATAATTATGACTGTTGAGACTTTGTTTTCATGTCCGCCATTTTGTTGGCAAGTAAGCACTGGTTCAAACACGACTTGGTAACAAAAGCTCAGATTCTCAGACAATTCGACCAGAATTAGTGAGCACGAGTCAAATTATTTCATCGAAATGAGTCGATACGCGGTGTGTGCGCGATTATCAGCTCTAGCAGTAGAAGTTTATATTGACAACTCACTTTGATGTGTGTTTCCACTTCTGCTGCAAAGCGCTACCTATGTAAGAACGTTAACCCACGAAAGAAATTAATTACGGAAATTGGCCCGAAGCACTAAAAGTGTCAAAAAGAGGAACAACATTTCCATGCGATGTTCAATAATGACCCCTACTAAAAATATCAAATACATTATTACAATGTCTCAACTCTCTTGATATGCATTTGATAACATGTAAACTAATTGCTTCAACATTTTGTGGGGTTCACAGCAGAAGCAAAAGAGAGAGAAAATACGTAACTACAGGGAAAGCCACATACATAAGACAATGCCTCCCCACGCAGATCTCCGGAAAAAACAACAATCCACAAAACATAAGGTACTAAAGGAGGTCAAACGGTACACATATTAAGGAACTGTGGCGTAAGGAATGGCCCAGCAAGACTCCGATCTCAAAATATTCGAAGACCCCGTGTTAATTGAAAGAAGTGTATTAATTAACGAACAGTAGTTATGTTTACATAATAATAATAATAATAAATTCTTTATTTTCAGAAGGTTACATATTTAAGGTTAACAATAAATTGTACATCTTTTTTTCAATATGGCCTTCTATTAACAATATAAACACACACAAACAAACAAGAATTCACACACGCACACACACGCACACAATTAAACACGCATTCACAAACGCACACACAATACATTGTACATGTACATCATGTTTTAACATCAGGATGTAAATGAGACTATTAAAAACTACAAAAGTTAAGACGATCTGAAAATAAAATTGAAATAAAACAACAACAACAGACACCTCACATAAGACACATACATACAATAATGAAATATTATTGATATTATTGTTTTAGCATTAAGAAGTTCTTATAACATGCTTTAGTTTTTCCCGATATTTAGTCATCAATCTGAAGATTTTGCACTAAATTCTAAGATAGGAACAGTCAATCAAATAAACATTGACACTATTGGTGCATTGAAAATAACAGAGACATATATTAATGTATATATAAGCACCGCGCTGTACGATTTCGGCCAACATCTTCTTTATGTGACGTCATTTCCATGTACTGACAGTATGCAATATTTAATCTATATGGCAATATGAAAACGAAGTGACCATATGGAGTAAATATATTCTTTACTGCTTGCAAATAATGACATCACATATTTTCTTGATATGACGTCACTTACAGAAGCGGTTGTAAATCCAATAACAGTGCTCATATATATTAATAAAGTTAATAGATCTAGAAATACATCCGTCACCGAACGATTATGTTCATGTTTGTGCTTGATACAACCTTTCATCAATTAACAGACTTGAAAAAGAATAACATTATGATCGTTGAACAGAACTTGGAGACTTTTATGGAACTGCATGTACATTAACAGTATATGTGTGCATGATTTTAACGCATACTTGACATCTGATCATGTCATACCAATATGGATCTATGTTGAGCGTCCTCGGGCGGGTAGGTTTGATAGAAATAAAGCAAATTTGCAAATGTAAACAATTCCCGGTAATTATGTTAAAACATAACGACATTGGCACATTTAGCCGTTAACAATGTGTCAGGTAGCAAATGGCCATATTAAAAAATCTAAACAAATAATGAAATATAGTCATGTATACTTGGTACTTTGTGTTGTTTTTAGCTAGTAGTTTGTTATTATATGTCTTGATGTTTAATGTCTTTGATTGTGGGGAGAAAGTGGTAGAAACAAACAGAGAGATTCAGTTGCTACAGGGAACGCCACATACACTTGACAATGCCTCCCCACACAGACCGCGGGAAAACAACAGTACAGAAAACATTAAGGACTGAGGAGGAGGTGCTCCGGGAGAACAACAAGCCAAAAAAGTAGCAACAAGAATAATTTTGTTTTTTATCGACACTTCGTTTGATTTTTCTGCCAACAACATTACAGAACCATGTTTTATATGTCCGTGATAATATAAAAAATACATGTAAAACATGTGTGTTAACACAGTTAAAAATCGAAAAAATCAGGCTTTAAGTATCATAAACCCAGACAAAGACGTACAATTACAAGTGTTAAATTTTTTCTCAATTAAAACATTGCTACACCCAGAATTCTTAATACGACTCACTAAAATCTATGAAAAAATATTTCTACGCATCTTTTACCCGATCCTCCATACCTTGAAAAAATAAAAGAGGGTTCGAATTAACTAGGTAAATTAAAAGAGTGGAGTTGACTTAGGGGTTGAGTTGGTAAGGGTCTATTTGACTTGGTATCAGGACATTTCGGACCACGGACATTTCAGACCAGACACTTCGGACCAGATTTATGGACACTTCGGACCAGATTTAGGGATACCTCGGACCATCTATATGGACACTTCGGACCAGATTTATAATTTTAGTTAAGACTATGTTTCAACATTATTCATGTTTTAATAAATACTTGTAAGTAAATACTTGCTATATCAGTGATATGTAGTTGTTATCTTTGTGTATTTTAGCACATATTTATGGACACTTCGGACCAGATTTAGGGACACTTCGGACCAGATTTAGGGACACTTCGGACCAGATTTAGGAACACTTCGGACCATGATTTATAACTTTAGTTAAGACTTTGGAGTCATTACGGGCTATCTTTAGGGACACTTCGGACCGTGATTTCGAGTCATTACGGGCTATCTTTAGGGACACTTCGGACCAGATTTAGGGACACTTCGGACCAGATTTAGGGACACTTCGGACCAGATTTAGGGACACTTCGGACCATGATTTATAATTTTAGTTAAGACTTTGGAGTCATTACGGGCTATCTTTAGGGACAATTCGGACCATGATTTATAATTCTTGTACACAATTTGTTTCAACATTATTCATATTTTAATAAAAACTGGCAACTAAATACTTACATAAATATCTTAATGGCAAATTTATTTCGAGGCCAGTATCTGGCAGGGGCTGAGAGACGTGTTCGATTACCCTGACATACGAGGATGTGCCTTCCACTTCGGTCAGGCATTATGGAGAAAAGCACAATAATGTGGACTGCAGGTATTATATTCATTTAACTTAATAATGATAATACTGATAATGATGATAATGATGATAATACTGATGATGATAATGATGATAATGATTATAATCAGCCAATGATCATGATGCTAATGATGATAATCAGCCAATGATAATGATGATGATATAAATAGTACAATATAGCACAATAAATAGTATAATGTTCATATTGTGTGCAATTTCAGACTGCCTACAGTACCAGAGACTCTATATCTAGACTCCTAAGGAAGATCTTCGCGCTGCCTCTCCTGCCAGCAAACGACATACCATCGGCCTTCGCTAAAATCATTGAAAAGAATCACGCCAACGACTCACGACTCGACGCCTTCATCCACTACGTCGATACTACATGGGTGCGTAGTGAGATGTGGCCGGTCAATTCATGGTCAGTGTACGGACGGTCAATACGTGCAAACAACGACGTGGAGGGTTGGCACGCCCGCCTCAACCGCCGTGCCAAGAAAGGCAATCTACCTTTCTATCTGTTGGTGGAACTGTTATACCGGGAAGCAAAGGAAATCCCAATTCAGTGCAAGCTGGTTAAAGAGGGGAAGCTGCGCCGACACCAACGACGAGCTGCAGCGATGACACAGGGTCGACTAATGAGACTTTGGACTGAGTATGCAGAGAATGAGCGTTCTGCAAGTAGCTTCCTGAAGGCTTGCGCCCGACTATACGGCCCGGTGTAAAACTGTAAAACTGATTGATATGTGCTATAGATGCGTAATTTATTAAAAATGGTAGTGTCAATGTTGAGTTGATTGATGTGTATTGATTTGATGTGTATTGATTAATGTGCTTTAAATGCGAGTGTAAATGTTGAGTTTATAGATGTGATCTTGATCGAAAATGTGTATTGATTAATGTGCTATATGCTATAGAAGCGTAATTTATTAAAAATGTGAGTGTAAATGTTAAGTTGATTGATGTGATATTTATTGATTGATGTGTATTGATTAATGTGCTTTATATGCGTAATTTATTAAAAATGTGAGTGTAATGTTAAGTTGATTGCTGTGATATTTATTGATTGATGTGTATTGATTAATGTGCTTTATATGCGTAATTTATTAAAAAATTGAGTGTAAATGTTAATTTGATTGTTGATCTTGATTGATAATAAATATATGATTCCACATTGAAAAAGCATACTGGCATTATTGTTTTTTTATGATTTTTGTTGATTACTGTGTAAAATAAACTATTTCTATTAATATTTGTGTGATTTTTGTTGATTTATAAGTGTACGTGTCATTGGTTACTATGTAAAATAAACTATTTCTATTAACATTTGTGTTTTCTTCTTACGTGCGTGATTTAGGGGTCTAATTGTCCCGAAGCTCCTACGTGTGTCAGATCTTATTTCTTTTCTCAAAATAAGTCGTGAAGTTCTGTTGTTTTTAACGTGGCTTTCACTACTTTGCATTTTTTTCGCCGAGTTTGTCCAATACGCGCCAGCAAGAAGTTGCATACCGGTATCTTTTTGTTCAAAGCAAATCTTTGCGGGTTTTTTTGTAACCACAGTCTCTATTTTTAGCAATTACGGAAGTACCCTATCCGGCCAATCAAAAACGACTAAAAGACAACAGCGCGCAATTCAGTAATAAAATCGTGGAAAGTTATTTATTTTCCTAAATATCCTCATTTGTGGTCAACTGATGTAATTTACTTTACCTGACAACCATAAAGAGATGTATTGCCTTTTTGAAATTCGTCACAATGATGCCTGGCGGTCTAGAAGATAGGTAAACTGAAAAAAATATCTCCAGTTCATTGTCAACACAGCACGTCAGCAGGGCATCTGTCATTGACATTTGCCAGCTGTTTTACTGTGTTGTATTGTAATTTGTTCCAGGTTTATGTTGACTTTTGAAATAGAAATATATGTGTATACCTTTGTTAAACTGTTTAGCCTACTCGATATCCGGACCTTGCTTTTTTCTTAGTCCTCGATGGTCACATGACGTCAGCACGTTCAATACACGTGTGTTTAGTCTAATAATCTCAGTTCACACAAGTCAAGAATGTATCCGAGTGCTGAAAATATTTATTTCCTCCTGAATAACAGCTTTAGCCAAAAAATTGGGTATGTGCATTCTAAGGTTGTTGTTTTGCAAATGGCCATATATTACTATACAATAATACATCCACTGATATTCTGTAGTGTAATGTCTCATTGGCTTGAGACATTTATGTGAATATGTTAAACTCCATTCAATGTAGCATTTATCCAGATTTTTTAATATCTCGGCAGCATTTTAATAAATACAGCAAGTAAGTAAAAATGAATGTAAAAAGGAATGCAAATTTGGTTTGGTAATTTAGACAAAGACATTTTCTATAATTTCAGTGGCATTTTCTCTGCACGAAGTTTATACAGTAGTGACGAGGATATTGATGATTCGATTGAATCCTTTGTCCTAACTTGTCAACCAGCAAGTTCATACAGACCGTCCAAAAAGGTTGTAAACCGAGGGCGCTGGCTGGCAGAGGAGGTAATGATCGAGTTATTGAAAATGGGTTTAAATTACAATTGAAGTTTGTGTTCATATTTTGGCATTGCCTATAGATAGTTCCCACAACTACAATAGTTCCATCCCTTGTTCTCCATCATTTTGAAAGGCAAAACTGATTAGCGCTTATAGGAGTAATTTCCAAATGATATGTGAGAAATTATCAAGAGAAATATGCGTACGACAATAATCACTTTTTCTTCAACTTTCTGAGCCATCTGCCCACAGGAGCATAATGAATAAGTAATTTTTGATATATCTTATTATTTTATCATCGTTTACATTATAATTTATATTCCCTATAAACTTTAAGGAAATTTGCCTATCAATATGGCTGACTATTCAGAACAAGTGAGGTAAATATTGTAAATGTGGGAACTGTCTTTTGTACCCATCACTAATATATATATTTCCCATACTTTTAGGCACTTTTAGATAAATGTAAATCTGATTTGGGGGGTGGGTAGGGGCGCATCTGATAATGCTTGGTTATTGAAGCTTCGATCAGAGCAGCTGAGTGATTGAGATCATTTGACATGACTTCTGAACCCCGGCAAATCTTCAGGATTGAGAACATTCAGCTATAAGAACCCCTGATACATGTATTTCACTGATCAGAGGTTCTTGTTGTTAAACTGTTGTACTGAATAAACGTTTATTATTCAAATCCTGTTTCGGGTCTGTCTTGCCTCTTATATACACAAGGGTCTAATTATAAAAAACATAGAACATTACAGTGGCTGTTCGGTGTATGTGTATATATCCGTCCAATCTTGATATGCAATCTATTAAAGTACCGAAAAGGTTTGCCTCAGTTAGACGGCATGTCGGGTGCGAGACTCCAGAATTAATGACCTGTGGGTGTCACAATTCCTGTTTTTATAGCCATTAATTAAAGTCGTAACTTACACAATCATACAGTCATTAAAATGATGATTTGGCTTTTATACTGCAGGCCTGGAATACAAATTAGATCATTTATGGATATTTTTGAAGAGAGATAAGAGTATTATATATTTTATTCAGGATGAGAAATTAAAGCAGGTCCTTGAACAAGTTGGATCCCAAGATTGGAAGCTTGTATCACGTTACTTTCCTGACAGATCCGACCTACAATGTCAACATAGGTGGTACAAAGTTCTCAATCCAGAATTGATTAAAGGAGCCTGGACCCCAGAGGTGCGTTTACAAAAAATTGCATCAAAATTTGACCTTTTCAAAACACTAATTCTTTAAAAAATAATGTTGTTTGTATTTTCCAGTTTTTGTCCTTAACAATGGTTGATTTTTATATCTTTTTTACAATGCTAATTCCATGTTAGAAAAACTGTCAAAATTGCACTACCAAGATCCCAATCAGTGACAGATTTATCATCTGGCAAACAAATCAGTGAATACTGCATTACATTTTTGTCTGTATTAAGTTGGCTTTTTGTACGGAATATATTGCCATTTTTATGCCCATTTTCTTCATTAATATAACCTGTAGACCATAATATATAATCACTACATTTTGAATCTCTCGTTTTTATTGAAATTCAATGCACTTTTCCCAATACGGACAAAATTAAAGTGTAATATTCCAAAAAAGACAGGTGTAAAATATTCCCAATTTCTGTGGAAAAAACCAGTTTTGAACTTTTACTTTACACTTTTTTACACAAATTTGATGTGAATTCAATTCAGTAGGTCTGAACTTTGTTGTTATTGGTAATAAGTATATTCTGTTTACATAGAAAGCTCAATATACGTATTCAATTAAAATAAATCTTTAAAATATTAAATTTCTGATTAATGGATTAGTATGAAGCAAATAGAACAAATTGTGAAGATAAGATTCATACAAGTTATACTGTTTTGTAATCCGTTAAATGTTAAGCATCTATGTCATTATTTTTCCAGGAAGACACAAAAGTTGTTGAACTTGTGAAACAATTTGGATCGAAGAAGTGGACAGTAGTCTCAAAGTACCTGAACGGTAGATCTGGGAAACAGTGTAGAGAAAGGTATAATTGTTGATGGTCACATATTTATTTCGAAGTTTCTTCTATAATTTATATAAATACAATTTACACCATTTATCATCCAAATTTTCTTTATCACACCTGTGGCTAAACGTTATACAACTGTGGCGATTAGTTATTGTGGCAAATCATTATATTACCATAGAAGCCATACTTTAAAGTATAGGTGGTAAGGTCTTCAGGCCTGATAGTTGCAGACTAAAAGAGGACACATTTGAAAGGCTCATGACGATACGTTGCAACAGGCTGTGACTCTTAGACTATTGACAGTAAGATTAAAAGTTTGGGGACTGTATTCCAAATTTGGAACATTCATGATTATATTTCTGTGAGGAATGTATTTTTGGGTTAATTTAATTTTTGTCTACTGACAATATGCATTATGAAATTTATTTTACATGTATGAGTTAACATATCGTGTTTTTATTTGCGACCCATTTTAGACATTTATTTATCATACAATAATAATTTAACATTCTGTACTCAATACTTACTCGAGTACTTTAATGGTATTCCTTAAGCATCCAGTACTCAGTACTTACTCGAGTACTATCCCTCAGTACTCGACCCATCCCTGCAATAAACAAAGAAAGAAATATTATGCCTTCAAAAGGACGCATACTTATTAGAGTTAGCACAGTCTGTTTGTTAGTTCATCTATCTGAAGCATACGTCATGTCTCAGCTACAACATTTGGTTCTAATGAAACTCGACAAAAATGAGTGCTGAATATTCATGTTGGTTCATTTCCTTTGAGATTTTAGTCTGATAGGAGATTTTTGAGTACTGACAGGTTTGAGTTCCTAACTCAGTCTAAATAATTACACCCTGGGCTCATTTTCACCCTGAATAGGAGTCGCTATCAGACTCATAAGAGTAAATTTTGGGAGCTGAGTGTAAGTGTCTGTTATAATCCTGGGCCCTGCTCTCGCTGAGTGTAAGTGTCTGTTATAATCCTGGGCCCTGGTGAGTGTAAGTGTTCGTTATAATCCTGGACCCTGCTCTCGCTGAGTGTAAGTGTCTGTTATAATCCTGGGCCCTGGTGAGTGTAAGTGTCTGTTATAATCCTGGGCCCTGGTGAGTGTAAGTGTTCGTTATAATCCTGGGCCCTGCTCTCGCTGAGTGTAAGTGTCTGTTATAATCCTGGGCCCTGGTGAGTGTAAGTGTCTGTTATAATCCTGGGCCCTGGTGAGTGTAAGTGTTCGTTATAATCCTGGACCCTGCTCTCGCTGAGTGTAAGTGTCTGTTATAATCCTGGGCCCTGGTGAGTGTAAGTGCCCGTTATAATCCTGGACCCTGCTCTCGCTGAGTGTAAGTGTCTGTTATAATCCTGGGCCCTGGTGAGTGTAAGTGTTCGTTATAATCCTGGACCCTGCTCTCGCTGAGTGTAAGTGTCTGTTATAATCCTGGGCCCTGGTGAGTGTAAGTGTCTGTTATAATCCTGGGCCCTGGTGAGTGTAAGTGTTCGTTATAATCCTGGACCCTGCTCTCGCTGAGTGTAAGTGTCTGTTATAATCCTGGGCCCTGGTGAGTGTAAGTGTCTGTTATAATCCTGGGCCCTGGTGAGTGTAAGTGTTCGTTATAATCCTGGACCCTGCTCTCGCTGAGTGTAAGTGTCTGTTATAATCCTGGTCTCGCTGAGTGTAAGTGCCCGTTATAATCCTGGGCCCTGGTGAGTGTAAGTGTCTGTTATAATCCTGGACCCTGGTGAGGGTAAGTGTTCGTTATAATCCTGGACCCTGCTCTCGCTGAGTGTAAGTGTTCGTTATAATCCTGGGCCCTGGTCTCGCTGAGTGTAAGTGCCCGTTATAATCCTGGGCCCTGGTGAGGGTAAGTGTTCGTTATAATCCTGGACCCTGCTCTCGCTGAGTGTAAGTGTTCGTTATAATCCTGGGCCCTGGTCTCGCTGAGTGTAAGTGCCCGTTATAATCCTGGGCCCTGGTCTCCCTGAGTGTAAGTGCCCGTTATAATCCTGGGCCCTGGTCTCGCTGAGTGTAAGTGTTCGTTATAATCCTGGACCCTGCTCTCGCTGAGTGTGTCTGTTATAATCCTGGGCCCTGGTCTCCCTGAGTGTAAGTGTTCGTTATAATCCTGGGCCCTGGTCTCCCTGAGTGTAAGTGCCCGTTATAATCCTGGGCCCTGGTCTCGCTGAGTGTAAGTGCCCGTTATAATCCTGGGCCCTGGTCTCCCTGAGTGTAAGTGTCCGTTATAATCCTGGGCCCTGGTCTCGCTGAGTGTAAGTGCCCGTTATAATCCTGGGCCCTGGTCTCGGTGAGTGTAAGTGTCTGTTATAACCCTGGTCTCGCTGAGTGTAAGTGCCCGTTATAATCCTGGTCTCGGTGAGTGTAAGTGCCCGTTATAATCCTGGTCTCGCTGAGTGTAAGTGCCCGTTATAACCCTGGTCTCGGTGAGTGTAAGTGTCTGTTATAATCCTGGTCTCGGTGCGTGTAAGTGTCCGTTATAATCCTGGGCCCTGCTCTCATATTTTCTTTGCTTCATTTGTTACATGTTTATTGTATTTTAGGTGGCACAACCATTTGAATCCTGATATAAAGAAGTGTGCTTGGAGTGAAGAAGAAGATCTATTGATATTTAAGCTACATAGTACATTGGGCAACAGATGGGCAGAAATTGCTAAATTTTTGCCTGGAAGGTATGTTAATGATTACTGATTAGGTCGTCCAAAAAAAATGTTTGGCATAACCTCGCTCACTCCTGTAAATGGCCCCTATGGCACAATGTCTTGAGTGCTCGTGTGGGGAAATGTATTTGGGCCGCGTTCTTAGTTGATACATGAATGGCCTTAAAAAAAGTAAACTTTGATAAAGAACATGAGTTTGAAAAACGGGACGTATTATGGGAACACCCGTGGCAAGCGGGCAGGGTCCACATGTCCGCTCTCTAAGTCAAAGAGTTTTCATCCGATCTTTACCAAACTTGGAACATTGTGGGCATAATATCTCGGCCAAGTTTGATAACCAGCAACATCGCTCCAGGCACTTCTGAATTATGGCCCTTGAATTATCAAAAATTGGCCAAATTAGCCTTGTCCGCTCTCTTAAGTCAAAGAGTTTTCATCTGATCTTTACCAAACTTGGTGAAAATGTTTGTGGGCATAATAACTCGGCCAAGTCCATAACCAGCCATATCGCTCAAGTCACTCGGGAGTTATCACCCTTTGATTTTAGAAATTACCTAAAACTTGTTTTAACTCTGAGCTCTGACTTATGACGGGCGTATTTTGTGACAGTTTGCCACTCTTGTCTGGACTTACTAAAACAATGGATTTTTCAATTGAATACTACCACACTTTTCTTCTTTTTTGTATAATGCATACAATAAAATGTCTGACTAAAAATAATATGTTTCCCGCAGTACTTGACTGTATTTCACTTCAGTATCTTGACTGATGGAATCGTTTGATCAAATACATATAATTTTGTCAAACATAAATAGCAGTATTTGATAAATATTGAGTTCTGGTTTGCAGCCCTTCTGCCTACATGTATTAGTTCTCTTTGTACATAAATTATTTCTAACAAACTTACCTTGATTTCAATTTTCTTTTCAGAACTGACAATGCTATAAAGAATCATTGGAATTCCACAATGAAGAAAAGATTTGAATCTGAGTCTGAGGTTGAAATGAAGCACACAGATAGTCAGATTGAGGCACAGGATGCTGTCACGCCTGGTCCATGGGAGTTTGGACACGATATTAGACCAATACAGCTCTTCTCTGGCTCAGATTTGAAACCGATACAGCTGTTTCAAGAAAATGTGGATTCCAACAAGGAGAGTCTTAAACCAACACAGCTTTTCCAATCGCCCAACAATGATGATGACAATGTGACAAATAAGTATGTATTCTTATTAATTGTACACGTTGAAAATGCCCTTTTAAATGTCTGTCTGTTGACTGGATAGCATGGATTTGTAACTGTCTAGCTGTTGACTGGATAGCTGGGATTTGTAACTGTCTAGCTGTTGACTGGATAGCATGGATTTGTAACTGCCTAGCTGTTGACTGGATAGCTGGGATTTGTAACTGTCTAGCTGTTGACTGGATAGCTGGGATTTGTAACTGCCTAGCTGTTGACTGGATAGCTGGGATTTGTAACTGTCTAGCTGTTGACTGGATAGCATGGATTTGTAACTGCCTAGCTGTTGACTGGATAGCTGGGATTTGTAACTGTCTAGCTGTTGACTGGATAGCATGGATTTGTAACTGCCTAGCTGTTGACTGGGTAGCTGGGATTTGTACCTGTCTAGCTGTTGACTGGATAGCAGGGATTTCTAACTGTCTAGCTGTTGACTGGGTAGCTGGGATTTTGTTACTGTCTAGCTGTTGACTGGATAGATGGGACTTTGTAACTGTCTAGCTGTTGACTGGATAGATGGGACTTTGTTTCTGTCTAGCTGTGGACTGGATAGCTGGGACTTTGTTACTGTCTAGCTGTTGACTGGATAGATGGGACTTTGTTACTGTCTAGCTGTTGACTGGATAGATGGGACTTTGTTTCTGTCTAGCTGTTGACTGGGTAGCTGGGATTTTGTTACTGTCTAGCTGTTGACTGGATAGATGGGACTTTGTGACTGTCTAGCTGTTGACTGGATAGCTGGGTTTTTGTTACTCTCCAGCTGTTGACTGGATAGCTGGGACTTTGTTACTGTCTAGCTGTTGACTGGATAGATGGGATTTTGTTACTGTCTAGCTGTTGACTGGATAGATGGGATTTTGTTACTCTCTAGCTGTTGACTGGATAACTGGGATTTTGTTACTGTCTAGCTGTTGACTGGGTAGATGGGATTTTGTTACTTTCTAGCTGTAGACTACTGTAGACTGGATTTTGTTACTGTCTAAAGCAGATGTGAGAATTTTCCTCTTTTCACCTGATTTCCTCTTTTTTGGACCAAAACATGTTTAAATAAGAGAACCAGTAATTGAATAATTCATTTTGATTTTTTGTAAATGAACATTTGTTATGTTAGAACATTATGGAATTGTATCGACAGTATTGAAATTAGAAAATATAGCGACTTTAACATCATATCTGTCCCATAATTTGTTGTTTTTCAATACTGGTGTTGTGACATTTTGTAGGCCAGTAGAACAACATACACCAAATGGTGGATTTATTGGTTTAGACACGCTGGATTTATTGAACGGTGCTGAGTTGGAAACTGGCGTCACACCAATCAAGTTTACGTCACTGGAGGAGAAAAGTGAGTTTTCTGCTGTTTTCATTCATTTTATAGTGTTAGACTCAAGAAGAATGCCTAACAAAGCATCATATGTCAATAATTCTTGTCATGTACTGTCCATTATATGCATCCATTACTACTTCATAAAATCAAATTCCTCACAATGCTTTCCTCCCTTAGCAGTGCATAAATCACGGCCTTCATGAATGTCACATGATGATGGATATTTGAATAAATAATCCTAACACCTTTAAAATACACTCTTTAATTTGTTTAATTTATATATACATTTAACCTACATTAGCCTTATTGCTGTAGTATAACCAGAGCAATGTTTATATATACATTTAACCTACATTAGCCGTATTCCTGTAGTATAACCAGAGCAATGTATATATACATTTAACCTACATTAGCCGTATTCCTGTAGTATAACCAGAGCAATGTTTATATATACATTTAACCTACATTAGCCGTATTCCTGTAGTATAACCAGAGCAATGTTTATATATACATTTAACCTACATTAGCCGTATTCCTGTAGTATAACCAGAGCAATGTTTATATATACATTTAACCTACATTAGCCTTATTGCTGTAGTATAACCAGAGCAATGTTTATATATACATTTAACCTACATTAGCCTTATTCCTGTAGTATAACCAGAGCAATGTTTATATATACATTTAACCTACATTAGCCGTATTCCTGTAGTATAACCAGAGCAATGTTTATATATACATTTAACCTACATTAGCCTTATTGCTGTAGTATAACCAGAGCAATGTTTATATATACATTTAACCTACATTAGCCTTATTGCTGTAGTATAACCAGAGCAATGTTTATATATACATTTAACCTACATTAGCCGTATTCCTGTAGTATAACCAGAGCAATGTTTATATATACATTTAACCTACATTAGCCTTATTCCTGTAGTATAACCAGAGCAATGTTTATATATACATTTAACCTACATTAGCCTTATTGCTGTAGTATAACCAGAGCAATGTTTATATATACATTTAACCTACATTAGCCGTATTCCTGTAGTATAACCAGAGCAATGTTTATATATACATTTAACCTACATTAGCCGTATTCCTGTAGTATAACCAGAGCAATGTATATATACATTTAACCTACATTAGCCTTATTGCTGTAGTATAACCAGAGCAATGTATATATATACATTTAACCTACATTAGCCTTATTGCTGTAGTATAACCAGAGCAATGTATATATACATTTAACCTACATTAGCCGTATTCCTGTAGTATAACCAGAGTAATGTATATATATATTTAACCTACATTAGCCTTATTGCTGTAGTATAACCAGAGCAATGTATATATATATTTAACCTACATTAGCCTTATTGCTGTAGTATAACCAGAGCAATGTATATATACATTTAACCTACATTAGCCGTATTCCTGTAGTATAACCAGAGTAATGTGTATATCTATAACATCAAGTGATAAAGAACCGAAATACTAGAATACTGTTATAATGTTTGTGATTGCCGAGGTTTGTGTACTTTGTGAAGGAAGACCGTGTATGTGATTTGCATTTTATGATCAACTTGAACAAATAATTTGCCAGGTTTTTCCTCTTTTATTGATGAAATATTCTTGATTTGTGAATTTAAGGTAATAGCTCTGTGATGATGTATTGGCATTCTATTAATTTTTACTCCAAATATTCATACAATGCATGTTTCTGTGTCTGAAATAGTACAACAAGACTATGACGGGTTCCATTTGACCCTTTGACCCCTGGAATTTTCAAAAAGCCACATTCAGATTCAGCACCTAGTAGAACCCCCTATCTGATACTTTGTATGTAGAAATGTATCGTGTGTTATGTCTCTTTCAACAGAGTACAGATTTGATGGCAATGCAATTAACAAGTTAAAGAGTCCAGTTCGTTTAATATCCATCGCTTCAGCAGTTACTGCTAAATTCAGTGCCCCTGCCATTCTACGCAGATATCGGAAGAGAAAACAGGTTTGTGTGAATCAATATTATGTCATACATTTTGTTTTAACAATATATTCATGTTTAAAACCCAACGTGAAAATCATAATGAACCTGTTAAACAGTACAAATTACATCCGGTATGAGAAAACTGTATATGACAATTGTAAAACATTAAGTGACAAGTTGTTCTTTTTGAAAATGTTTGATATTTTCCATTTAAAATGTAGACTTTATTTGATAATGGTGAAAGGTCATACAGGTCCTAGATTCATGAAATAACTTCAGTTTCTGCCTCAATTTCAAATTATTTCTTCAAATTTGGAAACAGTTGTTGAAGTTATTATTGAATGTTAAGCATTAATTTATTTTGATATGTTCATTAGTTTTCCAGAATATATTTTAAACTGCCATTTAATGTCCCTTAAATATTGAAGAAAACAGAGTTGAGTTCAATATCTGTTATTTGAGTTCCATAATATTGGGTTTTCTTTAAAGTATTCAGTCAGTTATGAAAAGAAAAAGAAATTTGAAAGTGTTAATTGATGAATAACTGAAGGCCTATACCGTTAATTTGGGGAAGGGGTGAAGTTGTCGATGTTCAGTTTTAGGGCTGTTTCAGTAATTTCATCCATTTTGAAGAGTTTCATTCCTTTTTTGGAGACAGCATGATGGTCTAAGTTTAGGACAGAGATTCGGTACAAGTCACAGAATCATTTTTTCAAGAAAATATATATATGTATATTTTTACTTCAGAACCCTTACTGTATGAAGTCACAATATTCTGTGATGTTTACTGTATGAAGTCACAATATTCTGTGATGTTTACTGTTGTGTTTGTAAATACCATTTATATTCTACATTGAATGACTGGTTTTCAGACTGAAGGAAAGAAGAGTGGTGGAAAAATCCAGCGGAATGAATCATTCAGGACGCCAGAACGAACTAAATCCAGCTTTTCTCCACGGAATTTACATGGTAGTGAAAGTGATATAGAAAACAGAGACCCTGGTAAAAGTTTGTTCAAACAGTATCAAGATAAGTGTGAAAAACTGTCTAAGGAACCAAGTATGGATAAATGTCTTAATGTGATTGGATCGTCAGTCTTCAGCATGGTCGGTGTTCAGAATAAAGACAGTATAATAGATGTGATTGACAATTGTGAAGCTGACATTCCTAATGAACACGGCTCTTTGACACCGAAGGGGACACCAATTAAGAATTTACCATTCTCTCCATCTCAGGTAAATTGTCATTGTAAAGACAGAAATATAGTGCCTCACCTTGCCAGGTTTTTTCAGCCGTTTTTATAGCTGTGATTTGTTCCATTATCAATGGGGAAAAGTATATTTTTCCCAAATTTTAAAGAACATGCCTAGTTGTACTTATGGGAAAATTGGTGGTAAATGCCTGCATATCATCTTCAGGTATATGATCTTTTGATTTCTGTCTATTTTATATGATCAAGTTAGGAATTTTATACCAACCTATGAATTTATACTGGACATGTCAGACAATGGGACACAATGGGTGATCTGTGTGAATTATAGTCAGTTCAACTGTTGCTGTAATCTACCAACCCACTCTGCTATATCAGTGCTGTAATCTACCAACCCACTCTGCTATATCCGTGCTGTAATCTACCAACCCACTCTGCTATATCAGTGCTGTAATCTACCAAGCCACTCTGCTATATCAGTGCTGTAATCTACCAACCCACTCTGCTATATCCGTGCTGTAATCTACCAACCCACTCTGCTATATCCGTGCTGTAATCTACCAACCCACTCTGCTATATCAGTGCTGTAATCTACCAACCCACTCTGCTATATCAGTGCTGTAATCTACCAACCCACTCTGCTATATCAGTGCTGTAATCTACCAACCCACTCTGCTATATCAGTGCTGTAATCTACCACCACTCTGCTATATCAGTGCTGTAATCTACCAACCCACTCTGCTATATCAGTGCTGTAATCTACCAACCCACTCTGCTATATCAGTGCTGTAATCTACCACCACTCTGCTATATCAGTGCTGTAATCTACCACCACTCTGCTATATCAGTGCTGTAATCTACCACCACTCTGCTATATCAGTGCTGTAATCTACCACCACTCTGCTATATCAGTGCTGTAATCTACCAACCCACTCTGCTATATCAGTGCTGTAATCTACCAAGCCACTCTGCTATATCAGTGCTGTAATCTACCACCACTCTGCTATATCAGTGCTGTAATCTACCAACCCACTCTGCTATATCAGTGCTGTAATCTACCAACCCACTCTGCTATATCAGTGCTGTAATCTACCAACCCACTCTGCTATATCAGTGCTGTAATCTACCACCACTCTGCTATATCAGTGCTGTAATCTACCAACCCACTCTGCTATATCAGTGCTGTAATCTACCAACCCACTCTGCTATATCAGTGCTGTAATCTACCACCACTCTGCTATATCAGTGCTGTAATCTACCACCACTCTGCTATATCAGTGCTGTAATCTACCACCACTCTGCTATATCAGTGCTGTAATCTACCACCACTCTGCTATATCAGTGCTGTAATCTACCAACCCACTCTGCTATATCAGTGCTGTAATCTACCAAGCCACTCTGCTATATCAGTGCTGTAATCTACCAACCCACTCTGCTATATCAGTGCTGTAATATACCAACCCACTCTGCTATATCAGTGCTGTAATCTACCACCACTCTGCTATATCAGTGCTGTAATCTACCACCACTCTGCTATATCAGTGCTGTAATCTACCACCACTCTGCTATATCAGTGCTGTAATCTAGCAACCCACTCTGCTACATCAGTGCTGTAATCTACCAAGCCACTCTGCTATATCAGTGCTGTAATCTACCAAGCCACTCTGCTATATCAGTGCTGTAATCTACCAAGCCACTCTGCTATATCAGTGCTGTAATCTACCAAGCCACTCTGCTATATCAGTGCTGTAATCTACCAAGCCACTCTGCTATATCAGTGCTGTAATCTACCAACCCACTCTGCTATATCAGTGCTGTAATCTACCTCCACTCTGCTATATCAGTGCTGTAATCTACCACCACTCTGCTATATCAGTGCTGTAATCTACCAACCCACTCTGCTATATCAGTGCTGTAATCTACCAACCCACTCTGCTATATCAGTGCTGTAATCTACCAACCCACTCTGCTATATCAGTGCTGTAATCTACCAACCCACTCTGCTATATCAGTGCTGTAATCTACCAACCCACTCTGCTATATCAGTGCTGTAATCTACCACCACTCTGCTATATCAGTGTTTGCTTCCTATTTGTATATCTTTGTAATCAGTTTTCTCTTGTATGGTTTTTCTTGGACATGCTATTAATAATGATATTGCTGTCATTGGAAAAATCAGATATTTCTTCTGTTTTTAGTTTCTGAACTCTCCAGAAATCCCGTTCGGTAAATTAACGTCGACTCCTGTGTGCAGTAAACGAGACTCGTCTTCTACATCTGGACATGGTTCCATACTGAATACACCTGATGTAAAAATCACTGACAGGTAAAAAATGTCTGTTAGACAAAAAAAAAGAGTCATTTGTTTTGTTCTGAAGTAATCTGTATTGCTGTCATAACTTCATGTTTGTTATCTCAAATCAACCAAGTTGATTCCATAGATACAAGAAAAAAAGTTTTCTAGCCATGAGATATAGGCATTTTGCAGCAAGTATCAATTTTAAAGACAGAATTAAGTCAGTATTTCTTTTTATAAAATGTTTCTGAGCGATGCTATGGGATGTACAACCTCTTCTGTAAGTGACGTCATTTCAAGAAAATGCAACATGTGATGTCACTATTTGCAAGCAAGAAACAATATTTACTCCATAATTATGGTCACTTTGTTATCATATTGCCATATGGGGCAAATATTGTTTTCTGGAAATGACATCACTTAAAGAAGGTTTGAAATCGTACAGCGGCGCTCATATGTATGTCTGGGAAATGAAATTTGGATTAGCCAGTAAATTCGCATTTGAGCTTTCAGGGTTTGTCTTAAATTGTTTGTCCAACTGGCATAATACTATTAATAGATATTGAAGACATATAATGACAGTTAATTTACTTTTATCAGATTTATTGTGTAAGGTCAAGATCAGAAAATTCTGTTTTTTCTATATTAAAGAAGTGCCTCGTAACTTGCCATTTTTTGTCGGTTATACATGGCAGTCCATTGACCTAACCAGGTATTTTTATAACAGTTTCAGCACAAGTCGTACACCTATGGTGTCGACAACAATTCTCCAAGTTACCCCGAGGACTCCAACACCATTCAAGAATGCTTTGGAGATGATTCGACAATCACATATCAATAAGCTTACAGTAAGTACAAGAAGTTGTATACCAATATCTGTCTAGTTTTGAAGAATTTTAACCCTTGGGAAACCTGTAAAATTACAGAGTTGTATAAGCATCATCACTTGACCACTTTTCTTGTATGAATGATAGTAATTAAGGGGGAACCACCAAGACTCCGCCTACTTTTGGCTATTTCCCTGCTAATTCAATTGGTGACACCCAAAGGTTATTAATTGTTTACAGTTACAAAGTCCAGGACATTTAGATGATGTTGAGGCGATGATAAGAGAAGATACGGGGTATGAGGCTGACATGTCTACAGCAGATTTTGTTGATGTTATTGGATCAAGGAAGACTAATAGGCTGGTATGTATAATACAAGTAATCATATTTCAGATGCTATCTTCAGGCATGAGAATATTCCGCAGTTTCCTGGAAATCCTCAGATTTGACGCTTGTAAGGGCTATTTTTGAGACAATTTAAGCCACCTTAGATGCTTGAAAGCCCGGAGCTTCAGTGGCCCCCTGGACTCCTTGCAGGATTTTCAGCTGATTTTGAAATTTTGCATTCTAATGCCTGAATCTAATGGTCAGCCATGCAGTTGGATGGTCTGTTGCAAACATTTGTGGCACACACTACTTTCACCTCTATTGCTATGAAACTATACATTTATCACCATGAGGTGTAGTTGTGCTTGACATTTTTCTTCAAGGTCATTCCAAAAATTACAGAATTAAGGGCCCAGTTTCCCTTGGGCAAAACAGTATTGCTGGGGTATTAATTTCTTTCAGTAATAGCTCGGATTAGAAAATAGTGCCAGAAATTTACATGTGCCCATTAAAAGTAAAAACCGACCCAGTAAGTGAATTTTCTACATGAACATTAAGGTCAGAAGATATTTATTGAAGATGCAAAATCATTCAAATATACTTATTTGAATTTGATGACTTTGAACATTGACAGCCCTAGTTCCGTCCATTGTTATATACCTTCGGTAGATATTACATTCAGTCTGCCAGACATAAAGTTTGTATGGAAATGAGTTCTTTGTAAATATATCATTTATTATTTCAGCATATTGCTGAGTGAAAGCGAAACTAGTCTACCTGTATGTATAGGGTGTTAAAAAAGTTTGTTCACAAATTTTGATTTTATAAGTTCTCTTTCCATCTATGTAGCTATAGACCAATAGTTGACTTCTGCATGAGAGTTTTAAATAAAACAAATATTCATGAAAATCAGTATATTTCAAACTCAAATACAACCTGTTCTTTGACAGGTTTACTCACGGAAATGGCAGTTACTGATAAAATCAATATATAACATTTGATTTATCTTGTTACAGAATGTTGCTCCATTGAGACGTGCTAGACAGTCATTGAATCATAAATGGACGACAAACTCTTTGACTGCACCTACCGTGTATCCTAGCAACGAGTCCTTGCTTCTGTCACCCGAGACCCCGGTATGTGCTTTGTGGAACTTTGTTTTTCTCATATTGATAAAAATTTGTTTGATCAGAAAATAATTTGATGAATGTATAATGGAGATTCAAATTGCTGCGGATAAATTTCTTTCAAAAAGAGAGAGAATAAGTTGCTACAGGGAACGCCACATACATAAGACAGTGCCTCCCCATGCAGACCTCCGGGTAAACAAGTCCGTAAAACATAAGGCACTTGGTGAGGTCGCCTTCCATCAAACATGTCATTTAGAGCGGTCACCTTTGAATAAACAATATGACAGGTCCATCTGTCAATAGGCGCTAATTGACACAAGTGTATGATAAAACTTACAACAAAAGATCGAATAACATTATAAAGATTGCGCAGATCTTTCATAAATAGCTCCCGGCAATTTATCTTAAACAACAACAAGGAGTGCAATTAATTCCTTCACACACTCGTCTTTATTTAGTTCTGCTGCTTCCACCAGTCTTCATCTATTCCACGAAAACGTTCACTTATTTTATATAAAATAATCTTAAACTACTATTTAACATCTACTATGTCTACTAGTATTATTCAATGGTAAAAAAATGGCAAAGTTGCCACCATTCCACAGTCTGAACCGTGTCTACCTGATAAACTTTTACCGTTTAGGTTGGTGTGATATTTATTGAACATCAATATGAACAGTTAAAAGATTCAGATAGACATGTAAGTTTCGGATAGTTTAATAATAGCCCGGTCTAAATAATAGCTTCGTTTCAAGCGTGAAATACGCGAAACTTGGTCCTGTGCGAATAAAAATGATTTCACAGTAATAACCATACAGCGTTGGAACTGTCAGTAAAAATACTGGGGGTTTAATTAAATTTAACAGCTATCTAACATCACACTTTGTCGCCAAATGGTTATTATTTTCTAACATATAGATCTACACACAATCCTGACTATGTCTGCTGCAACAAATCCATAAAAACCAACAACCTTTATTCATCTTAATGGTAATTTGTAAAAAGTAATTAAATAACTAGACAAAATTAAAATTTAAGGCAAACTTTTACAATAATTAATATAACCCTGTGATTTGTCATTCTGATGACACAATTATTATACTATTGCACTTGTAACTAAAGTTTGCTAATAGTTATTATAACACATTTGCCAGTGCACCTACTTAAGAGTTTGAGGTTATAAATCTTAGTTTTGAAATCTGTCTCTAATCTCAAGCTTCTGATTGGTTGGTTCTCAGCTCTTCAAAATTGACCAATGGCAAGACTGCTTTCTGAGACTTGGTTGCTGAATTAACTTGTATAACCTTGTACCTTGACATTATGTCTTTATATCTGTCATTCTTCTTTTTCTCGCGCTATGTGAAATCTTTCCTTGGTTAAATTGTTTCTCACATATCACTGGCTATTCATGTACATAGATAATGTTTTTAATTGTTGTTATAACAAAACGAACTGCACTTGTATAAGTAGAAATGTTTTTTTGTGTTTCAGAGCAAATCTCTTCTTGGAGATACAAGTATTCTGTTTTCACCTCCGTCAATAATTAAAGAAACTTTACCAGACAAGGATATAGAGGATGTGTTTAATCACTCTGACAGTCAGAGACATACAGTAAGTGCATGGCTTCCACTAGGTGCTCAAACTCAAGGGTTGTTTTGATAAATTTTTACTGGATTTCACCATTTTATAGCCAAAATGTCAATATTTTTGTATGTAGAGAAAATTGACCCGTTTGCCAGAATCCTAAGGGTCAAAATATGGCTTCTTGAAAATTCAAGGGGTTTAAATCAACTCCATGGCGAAATTGAAGCCTTGGTTAAGAGTATGATTTAATGATCATACAAGATTATTTCTCTGCAGCATCCCATGGATTTCAAGTTCTCCAGGGCCATGAAACGTTTTGCTGATTTTGAAATATTCCATCTGTTCTGTTATCATCCATACATGTAAGGTTTATATTACGATACTTTTTCATTACTTACAGTTCAAAGACATCAAGAAATCCACCATTAAGAAGATTAATTTTAAATCACCAATAAAAACCAAAGTTCAGGTAAGTAAGGGAGGAAGGTGGCTGAAATCTCGGGGGTTCCACTAGGTGCTGAATCTCAAGGTCATTTTTATAATATTTACCAGATAGTACCATTTTATAACCAAATTATACCTCTAATTTAGAAAAAACTTGACCCTTCAGCCAGAATCTATAGGGTCAAATGTGGCCTTTGGGGATTCCGGGGATGTAAGGGTCAACTCCAGGGTAAAATAAAACCCCTAAATCTTGTCTTGAAACTAAGAAAAGTGTAAATGAGAATAGAATTTTTTTGTCATAGAACTCGAGACTATATTCAGCTGGTGTCATTATAATGCCCACATGTACACTAATCTTCTCACAGGGGTCTAAAGAGGCCCCTTATATAACAACGACGTGGAATCTTACCTGTTGAACCATGAACCTGAGAAGCCCTGAATTAGACACAAGTTCTGGTATGTAACCCAGGAAGCAGCGTGATTAATACTTGCTTCACAATCTATATACAATAAACTAATACTGGTATGTAACCCAGGAAGCAGCGTGATTAATACTTGCTTCACAATCTATATACAATAAACTAATACTGGTATGTAACCCAGGAAGCAGCGTGATTAATACTTGCTTCACAATCTTTATACAATAAACAAGTACAGGTATGTAACCCAGGAAGCAGCGTGATTAATACTTGCTTCACAATCTTTATACAATAAACTAATACTGGTATGTAACCCAGGAAGCAGCGTGATTAATACTTGCTTCACAATCTATATACAATAAACTAATACTGGTATGTAACCCAGGAAGCAGCGTGATTAATACTTGCTTCACAATCTATATACAATAAACTAATACTGGTATGTAACCCAGGAAGCAGCGTGATTAATACTTGCTTCACAATCTATATACAATAAACTAATACTGGTATGTAACCCAGGAAGCAGCGTGATTAATACTTGCTTCACAATCTTTATACAATAAACTAATACTGGTATGTAACCCAGGAAGCAGCGTGATTAATACTTGCTTCACAATCTATATACAATAAACTAATACTGGTATGTAACCCAGGAAGCAGCGTGATTAATACTTGCTTCACAATCTATATACAATAAACTAATACTGGTAAGTAACCCAGGAAGCAGCGTGATTAATACTTGCTTCACAATCTTTATACAATAAACTAATACTGGTATGTAACCCAGGAAGCAGCGTGATTAATACTTGCTTCACAATCTATATACAATAAACTAATACTGGTATGTAACCCAGGAAGCAGCGTGATTAATACTTGCTTCACAATCTATATACAATAAACTAATACTGGTAAGTAACCCAGGAAGCAGCGTGATTAATACTTGCTTCACAATCTATATACAATAAACTAATACTGGTAAGTAACCCAGGAAGCAGCGTGATTAATACTTGCTTCACAATCTATATACAATAAACTAATACTGGTAAGTAACCCAGGAAGCAGCGTGATTAATACTTGCTTCACAATCTATATACAATAAACTAATACTGGTAAGTAACCCAGGAAGCAGCGTGATTAATACTTGCTTCACAATCTATATACAATAAACTAATACTGGTAAGTAACCCAGGAAGCAGCGTGATTAATACTTGCTTCACAATCTATATACAATAAACTAATACTGGTATGTAACCCAGGAAGCAGCGTGATTAATACTTGCTTCACAATCTATATACAATAAACTAATACTGGTATGTAACCCAGGAAGCAGCGTGATTAATACTTGCTTCACAATCTATATACAATAAACTAATACTGGTATGTAACCCAGGAAGCAGCGTGATTAATACTTGCTTCACAATCTATATACAATAAACAAGTACAGGTATGTAACCCAGGAAGCAGCGTGATTAATACTTGCTTCACAATCTATATACAATAAACAAGTACAGGATGTTAAAAAAGTTGGTGCACAAAGTTTGATACTACTATACTTCTAAATACTCTTTCCATCTATGTCACTATGGACCAATAGTTGACTACTGCGCGAGTGTTATAATACTCTTTCCATCTATGTCACTATGGACCAATAGTTGACTTCTGCGCGAGTGTTATAATACTCTTTCCATCTATGTCACTATGGACCAATAGTTGACTACTGCGCGAGTGTTATAATACTCTTTCCATCTATGTCACTATGGACCAATAGTTGACTACTGCGCGAGTGTTATAATACTCTTTCCATCTATGTCACTATGGACCAATAGTTGACTTCTGCGCGAGTGTTATAATACTCTTTCCATCTATGTCACTATGGACCAATAGTTGACTACTGCGCGAGTGTTATAATACTCTTTCCATCTATGTCACTATGGACCAATAGTTGACTACTGCGCGAGTGTTATAATACTCTTTCCATCTATGTCACTATGGACCAATAGTTGACTACTGCGCGAGTGTTATAATACTCTTTCCATCTATGTCACTATGGACCAATAGTTGACTACTGCGCGAGTGTTATAATACTCTTTCCATCTATGTCACTATGGACCAATAGTTGACTACTGCGCGAGTGTTATAATACTCTTTCCATCTATGTCACTATGGACCAATAGTTGACTACTGCGCGAGTGTTATAATACTCTTTCCATCTATGTCACTATGGACCAATAGTTGACTACTGCGCGAGTGTTATAATACTCTTTCCATCTATGTCACTATGGACCAATAGTTGACTACTGCGCGAGTGTTATAATACTCTTTCCATCTATGTCACTATGGACCAATAGTTGACTACTGCGCGAGTGTTATAATACTCTTTCCATCTATGTCACTATGGACCAATAGTTGACTACTGCGCGAGTGTTATAATACTCTTTCCATCTATGTCACTATGGACCAATAGTTGACTACTGCGCGAGTGTTATAATACTCTTTCCATATATGTCACTATGGACCAATAGTTTACTTCTGCGCGAGTGTTATAATACTCTTTCCATCTATGTCACTATGGACCAATAGTTTACTACTCCGCGAGTGTTATAATACTCTTTCCATCTATGTCACTATGGACCAATAGTTTACTTCTGCGCGAGTGTTATAATAAAACAGATATTCACTAAAAATCAGTATCATTCAATATTTGAAATAAAGCCAGTGTACGCAGCATTATTCTTAATTGATCCATATCTCATTCAAACTGTGTGAACAACTTTTATACACCCTGTATATACTGAAACCTAGATACATGAAAGTCGTCTGCAGTAGTAGATTAACACATCAAAGTATGCCAATTCTTCATATGTAAACACATTTGTTCTGTTTTTAGTTGAATGCACAGTTTGAAAGAGTAGCATGTGGTAAGACTGATGACCAGCGATTGATGACAGAACTAGCTCGCCACTTTGCTAGAAGACTTAAACATATGAAACCTAGATCTCTGCGATTGTAACCAGGTTGAAGAAGTTACAAATGTTGGTTAGGTTTGCTTGAATGTATCATTCAAATTTTTATCAGTGCGTTATTTGTGTATTGTTTTGTATATTTTTATTGTAAAGGTATGATATACGGCTGCATCAGTTATGTTCATATTTTTTTACATATATGCTCGAACTGATTGACCTGTTGACTTTCTCACAAACATTTTAAGACTGAAACTCATACTTGAGACATTAAATTTGCAAAATTTATATTCTATAGCCTTTTGTTTTCATTAAATATAAACAAATGCAATTTTGTCTAAATAATTATTATTACCCACTGTTCACTTTCTCTAGATGTTATTAAAATCTGTCTTGTTATAGCAACATATGAGCAAGTAGAACATTTAAGATTTAGAAGTCTGAGGTTTCAGTCTTAAACTGTTTGTGAATAAGGCCCCAAGTGTTTGCTTATCAAGTATTGTACATTTTTACCTTCCAAAGGGAAGTAAGTAGCAATTGTTTAGTCTGCACTTCATGAGTTAGTGTCCCTGTCAGACGGAAACTTTTTGTGTATTTGAAATGTGTAAAGCAGCTTTAGGTGTGTGGTGCTCACAGGTCAAAGACATCCCACATTGATCGCAGGTCACAGACATCCCACATTGATTGCAGGTCACAGACACACCACATTGATCGCAGGTTAAGACACCCCACATTGATCGCAGGTCAAAGACACCCAAATTGATCGCAGGTTAAGACACCCAAATTGATCACAGGTCAAAGACACCCAAATTGATTGCAGGTCAAAGACACCCAAATTGATAGTTTAATCTTTTTTCTTGTGCCATCTTGTTCTGCCTTTGATAATAAAATTGTCATGCTTATTTCTCATCCAAAAGATCAACTGAAATTAAATAAATACCCTAAAGCTCATTTACTTTGGCGTGAGATTCTGTGAAGTAATTATGTATATTTTACCCCATTTTGTCGATTTTTTACTTTCTTTCATGATAAAATTGTTTACGACTGTCATGTTATATTCTTTGTGATACCTGAAACTCAAAAACTTCAATTAAATTTATTGTAGATGAATAATTACACAAGGAAGAATGAACTAAATATGGGTCTTGACTATGTTACAACAGGCCATTTATTTTATTTTCCATATTTTTTACAACCACTTGTATAAAGTTTGCTCTTAGTTCTTGTAGTATAACTAAGGTGAGCGAGCCTGTAAGAACTACATGTATTATTGATATGCCACTTAAATGATTTGATCATTCAATTGTCAAAACAGGATATCTTTGGAGAATTGTATTTTTTTGTAATACATATAAGTACTGTGCTGTTCTATAAAGTACCTATTCAGAGAAGGCTTCTCTTCAAAAACATTATCAATTTTCCAGTAGTATGAATTTGCTGCTGTTACTGAATGACTGTATTTTTTATTATTCAAACTCCCCAACTTTTCGATATAATGTTGTGTTGATAGATTTCTGTTATATGTTTGTTGTTGTTTTTTTTCTTTATTCTTGTTTATTTTTTCATTTGAAAAGTCTATTATTTCACTATAATGTGCTTCTTTATAGAAATAATAATAAACAACATATTTTCTATTATATTATAGTATTAACTTTATTTTGCATAATGAAAACAGTAGACTTTGCCTTTTGTTTCGTGTGGTAAAAAATGGGGGAAATTTAAGTCTGGTCTGGTAAAAATATCAGGACTGGTATAATCTCGTTTTCTAAGGTAATTTTTTGTTTCTGGTAAAAAAGTCTGGCAAACTCTGCAGTTGATCTGTTTTGTTATGGCTTTGATTTTTTCTGTCTTAGTAAATTTGCATAATCCATTCATCCATAAACACGAATTGAAATATGAAAATGTATCATCTGTATTAGAATTTCCCAGGGTTTATTCAACATCGACAAAACATTTTTTCTTATATACTGAAGCATTGAAATTCGACAGGGGTTCCACTAGGTGCTAAATCTCAAGGGTCATTTTGATAATTTTTTACTATTTTATTGCCAGAATACCTATAATTTAGAGATATATTGACCCTTCAGCCAGAATCCTTAGGGCCAAATAGAAATTCCAGGGGTCAACTACAGGGTCAAACTGAAGCCTTAATTCGAGTGTTTTGAATGCTTGGTGTGCATCCACTAGCAACCAGGAGGCAGCTGTATAACCAGCAGTAATTGATTATACATCATAAATCATTTTGCCCCCCCTTCGAAGGGCATATTGGTTTGAACATGTCGGGTCGGTATGTCCGACCGTCTGTAACCTTTTCGTTTCCAATCAATAACTCAAGAACCCCTTGACCTATCATCCTCACAACTTGGTCCACACATTCATCTTGGGTAGCGGGTGATTTTGGGGTCAAAGGGGCATACAAACATCTCTTGTTCAATTAGTGTTTGTGCTCTCATAAACAGGTATTTATCAAAGTTGAGGTGATTTTTATCGGATGATTTATTTAATGATTTTGTTGTGTATATACATTGAAGTTATTTATTAATGATTATTTTCTTGTTATATTTAGTTCATGTATTGTTACAGTCTTGTATTGTATGTATCGATGGATGTGTTGTTTGAAGTGATTCAACAACATGTGTCGTGCTTCTCTTGTATAGTGCGATTTTATTACCCGCGAACGTATGAATATATTACCTGGTCAATTACATTTCCTAATAGGTGTATTGAAGTGTTTGTCCGTAAACGTGACGGAGAAAACGTAGCAGTTCTGTTTTGATAGAAAAGTAATCCAAACAGCGGTTATAGCTTTACGCATGAGAGCATTTCCTTACCTACATTGGCATGGATCGGTCCTGAAAGCTCATACCTGTTCGCGGTCAATCTAACTGCATGATATATAAACTTCAGATTGTTTATGAAAACTCAATGTTTGCCATTACTTACACATCTGAAGCTGAGACTCAATTTTATTCAGATGTAGGTGGAGTGAACAAACCATACATAAAACATGGAAGTGTGATGTAGCAAACTAAAGGGATATAATTGCGTCCTGGGGCTAACTGAATTGATCTAGTCTGTTTATGAAAATCGTCTTAGTGATGTATTCATGATGGGCCGACAAGTGTGTTAAATCACAAATCAAGACCTCTGTCGGCACCTAAACTTTTATATTCCGGGTCCAACAAGTCAAACTTTACCAACAGCCATTTCTCGTCCTGCTTAGATAAATGTTTGTCATTGAGATCCGTATTCCCTGAATAGTAAGCAGAACATGAACACCGTCTTTTGTTTTTGCCGAGGTATTTACCTTGTATATGTATGTAGAGGGTACATGAGTATCATAGTTAGAGCTATGATTTAAACAGATTGTAGTCTGTTTGCAATAGAGCTATAGATAGTTATGTTTTGTTTGTTGATGAGTTAACTGATGTGTAGATATGTATGAAGAATCAATTAATCTCACCAATTGTGCTGTTTAAGATATTTTTTGTATGTGTTTTATATTTTTTGCTGTGAAATGACATATTTAGTGGTTGTTGTTGCTGGCCTATTAATTATCACTGTAAAAATGAAAATAAAAAGTAGATCTATGTTTGACTGGCTTTGTCATGCATTGGGCAAATGGAGGCACTGTAGTTTGGGTGTAGGGTTCGAGTCCTGCATTGGGCAATATGGAGGCACTGTGGTTTGGGTGTAGGGTTCGAGTCCTGCATTGGGCAATATGGAGGCACTGTGGTTTGGGTGTAGGGTTCGAGTCCTGCATTGGGCAATATGGAGGCACTGTGGTTTGGGTGTAGGGTTCGAGTCCTGCATGGGCAATATGGAGGCACTGTGGTTTGGGTGTAGGGTTCGAGTCCTGCATTGGGCAATATGGAGGCAGTGGTTTGGGTGTAGAGTCCTGCATTGGGCAAGGTTGAATGTGAACTTTAAGTGAGAGTACTGGTTAGTAAACCAGGTAGCATTCATCTTCAATAGTTTAAGCTACATTGTATTTTCCGAGCAATTTTAAATAAAATTTAATCATATACATCAAGAATGTCAGTGGACCAATTTTCCTGAATTATTGATCCGAAACAAAAATGCATGGAAGGACAGGGCAACACTTTCTCAGTAATGTTACCAAGTAATTTAACACAAATGATACACACTTATAAGCTATCGTGACATAAATTTCAGCGGACAAGTCGAGACAGGAATATCTTAATCATATCAAACAACAAGAACAAAATTTCATTAGAGAAGAAAAACAACATACAAGTAGACACGTTTCAACATTTATTCACATTTATGATTTATAAAAGCAGTTGCCCAGTATATCACAGAATTACAGTGACAATGTATTTTGACTACCGCAATCAACATAACTAATAATGCAATGGTTTCTCTACCAAGACAGAAGCATACCAGACGATGTGCAGTTAGCAGTTCTAAGGTTCAGTAACTTGTATACTTGACACCATTAAAAACGCAACCAAAATTTGTTCATATGGATAAAGTGACATTACAAAGGCAAACATATTATTTACTTCTCAAACATAATTTCATAAAATTAATCAATAATGAAATAAAACATATTGGTGTAGAGTTAAATATAGGTTTGAACAAGAGTTAATACATAGATAACTGTAACACACTTCTAACAGTTGTTACTACAAAGTGACGCCTTTTTCAAATAGTTGAGTTTTTAATGGTGTCAAGTATATTTACACAAATTATGAAATCCATTCAACTGATCATTTCATATTTGGCCTAGTAATAATGTTAGTTTGCTGTAAGACGCTGATAAATAATTTGTTTGTAGGTAGGAATGTTTATCAAGACTTAGTTCCTACAATTGTACAGGAACTGAGAACCCTTCATTATGTGATTTTAAGGATCTTTCGCTGATAAATAAATTAGACTGTACAAATAATAAGTTACTCTTGCTACAGTAAACAGACATGTTTTTTCTTGGCATTACTTTTTAGTTAACTTGAACTGAGCACAACAATTTTTGTCAAAACAATACAAAGTACCAGGCCTAATCTTCTCACAAATTACCATACTTGTCTTCCAAATAGAGAACCCACTGCAGCAATGTTGATCCTTTCTCTGGAAGCTGAAATTTTCAAATAAACGAGGTATAAACATTGTGGGGCGACTTCAACACTTGCAAATACACTAAACTTTACTAGTAATGTATCCCGCTATAACACATTATCGCACTAAGGCATATTTTCAATGGCCCCATTACAGCCCTTCGGTCTTCTATAAAGAACAAAAATATCGGTAGAACGGATTAATGCTCTCTGAAGTATGTACAGAGGAAAGGGCCATAACTACGTGACAATCATTGAACGGGAACATGCCGACCTTTTACGCATCTCTTGGTAGTGAAGCTTCCAATTGAGTTCTGGAAGGTGGATGCTGAGAAATAGCGCAGACATGTATGTGGGATAGATGCACACAAGCACGTACTAACGAAGCATAAATAAAATATTTACACTATTATCACAAATTATCAGATAAAAAGTAAAACATTTTGCACAATCGGGGAATTTGGACAAACAAAATCCCATCCCTAACGTGGATTTTTGTCAAATTTATGAAACATTCAAGGACCCTTTCAAAACATTGCAGCCAAGACTTATTTCCTCGTTTTCAGTGGGGCCTGGCCATGTGACATCTTGTGATAATCATCCGCTGTCTGAAGTCACTGCCCCCCCCCACTCCCCTCACAATGGGACTTAACATTGATTAGGTTTTTGTTTTCTGTACATAAACTTCCACCAAATTCTTGGGCCCATATCTTTGACCTGAATCAATGATAAATACTTGTGGGTGACAAAACTACTGTCCCGAGGTAAGTGAGACGACTTTAGAACTGTAAGCAACCTAGGGGCAACAATTACATCAGTCTCCCAAGGGATAATAGTTTTGACTATTCCTCTAACACCATGATTTATTTAATTACTTAAATAATTAGTTCTTAGTTACCTAAACGCAAGACGAGAGGCGAGTGACTGGAGACATCACTGTATTGCCCTTGTAACAATTCATAGTGCACTGTTTGAGTATAACTAAACGCAAGAGGAGAGGCGAGTGACTGGAGACATCACTGTATTGCCCTTGTAACAATTCATAGTGCACTGTTTGAGTATAACTAAACGCAAGAGGAGAGGCGAGTGACTGGAGACATCACTGTATTGCCCTTGTAACAATTCATAGTGCACTGTTTGAGTATAACTAAACGCAAGACGAGAGGCGAGTGACTGGAGACATCACTGTATTGCCCTTGTAACAATTCATAGTGCACTGTTTGAGTATTACAAAATGACAAGATTGGAAAATATTAGTAGTTTCAAATTTTTTTTTAACACTCACGTTATTCACATCTACCTCGCTTATTCCATAAGAATCTAGAAGAGTGATGTCCCTTGATGCTGGGTAATCTGTTGGGACACCGAGGGAAAACATTATGTTACCACATTTGCTGACCAGAACTCGTAATTGGCCTTTCTCCGGGATCCAATCAATTGCATGACTGAAAATTTCAAAAATATGGTCCATGATTATGCCAAGATTTATCTCCAACGTTCACCAAAGCAGATTGTCTTCACCTCACAAATAGTTTGCATGTTTGTTTATAGTAAAACTCCGATATTTTTGCAAAATATTATGAATTTTTACCCGTCATATTTTCGGACATACATGTAGCTGGAATTTTGATGTCACTTTGAAAATATTGAGAAATTCAGCAAATTGCAAATAAAAGATGATCTATATTACCATTATTTCTTGAAATAGTGGGAAGATGACTTTTTGTTTTTAAAAATTGAATTCTTGGCCTCCATTTCCAGGTATGGGATAATCTCCAACAATTTGAAAGAATATAAAAATTGCTCAAGTTGCACAAACTAGATCCTAGCAAGAACGATAAACAAGCTTTTGAATCATCGTAGTCTAATGTGAAATACAGTCGGACCTCTTTTTTTTAGCAACCTTTTATCTGAATACTTGGTATCATCCAAAATAAGTATCGGGTCCGGATGTCTGTAACTCTGTTCTTACGCACATTGAATTGGAAAGGGGCTATTCAAAACCATGTATTATTCTAAATAAAATTCGGACTCGATGAATTCGAATAAACTACTGTAATGTAAGCCATACTGTTTAGTTAATACATCCATCTCCGTGAGAAGAGGATAATGTTGGTTCCATCTTTCACCCGCAGCCAATATCAAGTATGGAACATCATTCAGTGCTATAGCAGTATCTATGATATCTTTAATGCTGAAATGATCCACATTTATCTGAAACAAGACAATATGCAAAGCTTAAATCATTCAGACACACCAGTCATCTACCTCGGTTGCCGTATTCATCTCCTGTATAAGTGGTACATTGCCTGACATAGATAGGTTTGCATATTCCTAACATTACTGAAATATCGGACAGCATAAATGTCATCTCACAGATGTACACTTCTACATATTGGATTATTAAATGTAGTAATACAAGTTTAGCAGAAAATTGTGATCACAAAACTTGTGAACTGTCAAATCTCCAAATACACAGCATTTACTTGCCGGTACTTTTTATTCCAGTTGTACTTACACTTTCTCAGGTCAAAGGATATAAGTGATTTGGAGACCAGTCTTAAAACAAAGCATGTGATTGCTTGGTTTGAGTGCAGTCTTAAAATTGACCAATGGCAAGGCTGCATTCCAAGAATTGTCTCTAAACTCAGTTTAAAAGCTTTGAGCACAGTGTTGGGCTAAATTTCGTTCATTCAGTAGCAGATTCACGCTACCCCCTATAAAAACTCATCTGATTTAAATCGATGACCTCTGGGGCTTTTAATCTGCATTTCTGGATAAATCCAGAATTTTGAAACCCCTGGTGGCAAGAAAGGAGGGAAGATTCCCATCCCTTTTACATAAATAAATGTTCATGCTTCAAGCAATCATACGCCACATAAAAAATCATACTGCGAGTAAAACAGCTCTGAGCTAGACTTGGGCGTGACACTGATCATGTTCAGTAATACTAGAATCTTTCACTGGTTTCCAGTACAGATAGAAAAATCTGGCAGGAACCAGGCTCTGCTGAGCTTAAAACAATCACAAGAACACAACACATATATAGGCATGCAAGCATATCAAACTGTATACTAACTATAATCATACAATATAAAAGCCAAACTTATGTCACTCAGCCAATAATTCATCTAACAAACTAATGTTTGGGTTCTGCAGCCTGTCACTTGCCCATAAACTCTTGCGGTCAATGCACAAGTTATAAAAAAGTAAAGTGTATATTATTGTATCGCCCCTATTTAAAGGGCCAGCCATTTCTGGCATACGATTCACCAACTTTCTGAGCACAGTTACTTCCCGAATCCTATTCTTTAATGTCAGGCACCAGGCAGGTAGGCACATGTTAACCACTATTTAACTAGCTAGCGGCTTATCAACAGGTCATATCAGAATGGACCCCTGTTGGGATTCAAACCTTCGACCTCCTGCTCCCAAGGTGGATGCCTTAACCACGGGAGAGATATATGTTTGATGGATTAGACATAGCTTGTTCACTGACCGTGTTATTGTTGCACCTGTGACACCTGAATACAGAAATCATGCATTACAACAACACAAATGTATGTTGCAAAGGAAAAACAATTTAAAAAAACAACATCCATAATATTTACATATTGTGTTCTCCCAAATGTCACCTGCATGTGTACACAAAACAGAGAATAAAGTGAAACATGCACACAGCTTCACATGGATGTTGAAAATGTAAATACTAAACATCTGAAAAAATGCTAGAGAGAAGTCGTTGCTCTCTGGAAATGTTGCAATATACTATCCTTATGATGCTGTCTAAAAAATAATACTGGTTTTAAAAAACTGTCAGTAATATCAGTATTTTTCATAGGCTATCGGGGAAAAAACCACCGTCCCAAGGTAGTGGGATTACTTTAAAGCATGAAAACTCATGAAAATCAAAATCTAGATTAACAAATCTGTGAATTATTAATAATTAAAATAGCAAAATACTGTTATGGGCAAAAATTGGCCATAATGAAAAAACTTGTTATATGGTAATAAAACTCATGTAAGGTAAATATAACAATACAAACCTTGACATCAGCAAGTCTGGGTTCTGCACAAGTGTTAAAGGTCAAGGTCATTTCCAAGTTCAAAGTCTGAACATCAGAGAGAATGGAATCGGACGGCTCAGTGACAAATGTAACCTTTATCTGTTCCGGTCCTAGCACTGATACTTTTACATCATTGACCATCTCCAGAAAATCCATCACTTTCTTCATTCTAGGAAAATCGTTAAACGATACGAAGCAAGTGGTAATACATTACGATATTTACAAAAAGTTTTCAGCAAGCGATAAATCTGAGTCTTTGATGAGTTAAATAAATACTGTCATATATAGTAACACAAAACCTATATTTCATTTACATCATCAATAGAGAATCCACATTATAACTCGTACCAGCAGCGGCCATCACGTGAAGGAAGTTGTGGTGCCTGATGTTGTTTGTACTTTCGTTTGTTTGTTGTCTTCAGCTTTTCCGCATTTTTTTTCAACAATTTTTCAGACATTTATGGTGAACAGTTGACCTGACCCGTTTTCCTGGAATTAACTACCAGTACAAGAATATAACCTGCCCAACCCAGGAATTGAACCAAGATCTGCCTGGTGACAGTCTAGTACTCTACCAACTGAGCTAACCAGGCCCGCTACCGATCATTACCGACTTCATCAGTGAATAATCGACAATATTTTATAATGCTACAACACGTCTTAGACATCATTGATGAAATAAAATATAATATTAGTACTTAATACATTATTATGTGTATATCGGATGTCCTAGCAAGATGGTTTCTCCATTGTAATGCTTTCTAGTTTTCAGGCCTAAATTAAAATTAAGTTTGTTTGCCCTTAACCGACCGACCCGAGATCTGGCCGCCAGCTCAAAAATGTTTATTGCAAAAATCGGATCAAGAAGTTTTTTATTTTGGTATTGCGATCTGGTGCCTTTCCTGGGTTTAATATTTACGCTACTCCAGGGTTAAATCATATAAAGACCAGTCGGGGAACAAGCTTCTATGCGAAGAAGTCGCTGTCCGTACGTTCATATCGCCAATTTCGAAAATGTCCTTGTCCGTACGTTCATTTCGCCAATTTTCGAAAATTGAGTGAAAAATGTCGCTACATTTTGTATAAATTTCTTGGGCACGTCATTAAAAAAAATGAGCCTTCGTGTAATCAAGCGAGACATCCGCAGTGCATTTGTTGTATAAAAATACCTACTAACAGGTTTTCCCAAAGCATTTAAACAATGTTGATTGATAAACATCCCCAAAAATTCGACTGAAAAGTTAAGCTATGCTGTTATGTAAGGCGTGATCTGATTGGATAAGCGACTACAGCTGACCAATGAGTGCTTAGCTTTGTAATGGATTTTGACATGAGTGTGTTTACACAACACGTGTGGTGGAGGACTAATATAGATGACAAGTTAAGCCTGTCATAAATTGATCAAAGGACATCCCGTGAAAGGTGCAACATTGCATGAATACTGCAATTACTACGAATTTGTAGAGATTTTTCACCGTAGACGCTGTTTTCAATATCGACTCGCGTTTATTTTCTTTTACGTCGGTCGCGTCATACGGTGTTTATTCATACTTGATATTGATGGTATTTCAAAAACATCACTTATAGTTTTCATTTGCATTAAATTTTTGTTGCTTAATATATTTCAGTATTGTATATTTTGATGATTTTTAATGAAACATTAGCAAGTAAGGCTAGTTTCTCATAAGGTTATTGAAGGTTAGCAGGTCATAATATGTAAGATGATAAATGGAGTAAAGATTTATATTTTACTTTGAGAGTTTTCTAGCATTTGGTTGATACATGACTAAAAACGAAGACTTATTGTATGCACACTATAATTTCTTCAGTGTGTGACTAGAAACATGCTTTCTTCTTATTGTGAAGATATGTAAAACATAAACTGACTGGAAGCTATGCACTTTTAATTAATTTGTATATTTCACAATCACAACTATCAAACATTAGTAATTAAATGATCCAGTGTCATGAAGAAAAAACAAAATCAATGATGCAGACGCACAGCCTCTACTTCTCCCTAATTTCTCCCCACCTCTCCCTATCTCAGCTGAAGGGAGAAGTGACTTCTCCCAGAAATTTGAGCCAAGCTTGTTCCTGTATAAATAGGTCAATAGACTTCAATTCTGCCCTACAACTATGATTGTGTTCTATTAAAATTTCCACAATAAAATAAAATATTTTTCCTACCTACCTACCCACCTATAAAATCTAGGGTCGGTAAAGGGCAAACAAATACTTTTTTAATTTTGGCCTCAGTGAAACTATATTGTAATTGCAATATTACTCCAAAAATCATTATGACATCAGTTCATCAAAATGTCTTCAGAAATGTATGACTAAGCAAAATTTATAATAATTTTACCCACCTCCAATGTGAAGAGCTACTTACTGTATATTAACATTCTTACCTTGCAACGAGTTTCTTTCCAGCCTGACCACCTTTATTCTTGTTTCTGTGATCAAGCTCACTTCTGATGTCATGGATTTGATCTTGCAAGTTTTTCAACTCGACTTTCTGTTTACCAATCTCTGTTTCCAACTTATGAACAGCTTGCTGACATTTCTCAATACTTGCTTCTGCTTCCTTCGGATTAAGTTTCCATCTTGTTTCAAATAATCCTTTCTATAAAGATCAAGAACATAAAAAAGGCCATGCAAAATTGGATCTGTGTTTTATGACTTAGCAAAGAAAGGTTTTTGGCTGTCTTGTCATACCAAATTGGATCTATGTTTAACAATCTTGTGAGTGAAGATCTTTGACTGTCATATAAACAATCTTGTGAGTGAAGATCTTTGACTGTCATATAAACAATCTGAAACTGTTAGAAACCACAGGGGCGAATGAAAATGGCCGATTGTAGTGGACAAGGAAAAATTTCAGTGATAGTCCATGTTGCAACATAAAAAGTTTATTTTTTATTAATGTAGTCACATTCTTAGACATTTTGTTGTTGTTTAGTGTACTGCTAATTGCGTATTGTTACAGACAATGCCTTTGTTTGCATCAAGAAAGATGTTACAATAGATACAAAAAGGTTTTTCCCTCAACATTCATTTGTTTTTCCCACCGTGTAAGTAGGTTTTGAAAATGATGTTGATGCTTATCACCATGTGACATGGACAAACAGTTAGAAGTCTTGACAATCTGTCATATAACTGTCAGTAAGAATTTATAAAATTTGTAGTGGCTGTTTACACACTGATTAGATACGAGAATGGTATCTCAAGTTTGGAGACCAGTCTAAAATCTCAACTCTCTGCTTGGTTCGTTCTAAGAACTGTCTAAAAATTGACCAATGGAAAGGCTGCATTCTCAATTTCCGAGACTGGTTTGCAAAATCAATTTCAATAGCTTTGACCATCAGTTGTGTTTCAATTGAATGCATTCATACTAGTTGACAATTACATACCTTTGTTTCAAATATTTTCAATTTTTCTTCCAGTTTCGGTATCTTGTGTTGCAGCAGGTCATATTCTGAAAAGACATTGAAGTTCATGAGAACAATAATTAATGGCACCCCTTAATATTCTGTTTGTTTTCTCATCCAGTTTTTGCGGTCACAATAGAGTGAAACCTCAATAGTACGACCACCATGGCATCCACAGAAAGTGTTAGTTGTGAGGTAGTCTGATTATAGAGTTAGAAGAAAAAGTAAAAACTGGTCCATTAAATAAATAAGGTCTTATATATGAGATGGTCTATAAGCTGTTTATATTTTGTATCCTTGTATAATATAAAACCTAGATGATTGTTTGCATGTGTTCCCAATATACTGGGCTAATTAGACTATTAACTTCCTTGTATCACTGTGACCTTACTGTGTGTTTTACACATTCTCTCATTCTAGTACACCTTTGTCTTACATAGTTTGGAAATCCTTGAAGCAGATTCAAGTATAGCGAGTTTTATGACAGACAGATGACTAAACCGAAAACAACACGTCTCCCCATATCTTGGGAGAGACGCAGCCATACGCTAAAACAACACTTCTCCCTATATCTTGGGAGAGACGCAGCCATACGCTAAAACAACACGTCTCCCAATATCTTGGGAGAGACGCAGCCATACGCTATAACAACACTTCTCCCTATATCTTGGGAGAGACGCAGCCATACGCTTAAATACTAGCAATCAATTGTTGACCTAGTTAAGCCTTCATGTGCGTTTTTTAAGTTACAAGAAATGTGGCCAGTAATTAAAGAACCCAGAACCTTGCGCGTGATGTTGCGTGTAACCTTGTGTGTAACCTTGCATGTGACGTTGCGTGTAAACTTGTGTGTGACGTTACGTGTAACTTTGCGTGTGACATTGCGTGTAACCTTGTGTGTGACCTTGTGTGTAAACTTGTGTGTGACCTTGCGTGTGACGTTGCATGTAACCTTATGTGTGACCTTGCGTGTGATGTTGCGTGTAACCTTGCATGTGACGTTGCTTGTAAACTTGTGTGTGACGTTGCGTGTAACTTTGCGTGTGACATTGCGTGTAACCTTGTGTGTGACCTTGCGTGTGACCTTGTGTGTAAACTTGTGTGTGACATTGCGTGTAACCTTGTGTGTAACCTTGCATGTGACGTTGCGTGTAAACTTGTGTGTGACCTTGGGTGTGATGTTGCGAGTAACCTTGCGTGTGACATTGCGTGTAACCTTGCGTGTGACGTTGTGTGTGACCTTGCGTGCGACAGTGATCATGAACACAGAACAATTGACTTAAGAGAAATATCATCAAACCTTCTTGTACTTTCTGGAGAATTGTGCTCAATCTTTCTTTCTCTTCCTTCAATTTATCCTTCACCTCTCTTTTAGCTGTCTCCCCTTGTTCTAACTCCTTGTCTGTAAGTCATACATGAAACAAGACAAGATGATCAAATTGTAGACCCAAATACATCAAGTCTTAATGATTTAAAACTAATACACAGACGCAAACTACCTTTTTAGTCAATGTTGGGTATTCAGTAGGGATGTCTACGAATGGCCATTTTGGTACTTGAAAATTCGCTCAACCTTCCAAATGAATATTCGAACATTCAACTTTCATACATTAAAAACAGCATCAATTATTTGTTTAGTTTATCATCACCATGCCTGCTTTTATATTGAAAATATTAAATTTTTATTGAATATTTGAATGCCGATACAGTATACAAATAATTGTTTGAATATTCATTGACATCCCCAGTACTCAGCAATGTTCAAAATTCTGTGAATTTGATTGACTCACTGTTTTTCAAATACATAACATATAAGAGCTTATCATATACATGTACATATAAATGCATAATAAACGTGGCAGTTGTTTAAATATATACTACATTGTAGGTATTTCTATATCTATTATATTGCTAGTTCATATATTCACAGTAAAAAAAAGATGAAATGTGGCAATATGACAAAAAGGTCTGTATGTGGAAAAAAGATAGAAACCAGACACACCTTTGATATAATCTAGTCTAGTATACTATTACAGTACGAAAAAATGAAAAGAGACTAGATCATTTCGATGTGTGGTTAAAACAGTTGTTGAAAACTCAACGAGGAATGCTTACAGTATAAGCATTGACAACGTTATATTTAGTTCTTGATTTTTCAAATAAGTTAAGCCAGTATTTTGAATTTATTTACCTGCTTCTTCAACTGTACACCATGTACTCTTGTCTTTACTGAGGTTCTCCAGATATAATCTCTTCTTCTCTTGTAGAATAAATGATGCTTTCAAGTCAACCATTTCCTGAAATTCAAATACCCTCCATGCTAGTTTTCTGTTATAAATCAAATTATTTTACCTCATTATTATTAATAAGTCATTTAGCTGCTTTGACTGGTCGAATGTTACCTGTCATATGACCACCTAACGTTTTCAATGTTACGCGATTATCATTAAGTGCCTACCCACCTCCATGCAAGCATCTGGGTGATCATAATGATCTAAACACCAAACCACAAACTGTCAGATTAGAATGTTGAATCCAGGGCATTTGCTTTGCTTTCTGATAAAGATTTTAGCTTGCTTTGCTTTCTGATAAAGATTTTAGCTATCTAGTCCTAGAGGTGAAAGAGATTCAACGAGTACGAGTTCATCATTAAACTTTTTGTTTATAAATTTGTTGATTCTATTGTCATTGTCAATGTTTTGTCTGATTATTTGGGGAAGATTGAGAGCTGAAATATCAATTTTGTCTCTGATGAGTTTCTTGGATTAACAATATTCATAACATTTCATGTCATCCTTACTGCCATGTGATATTTATATAACACTCATGCCTATTAACTATGACAGTTACACAATTATTTTAGGAATAATCAGATTCAGTAGCAGCTACTATTTTCAAAGTTCATTACAAATTAAGGGTCAGCATGGAAAACCTAGGGCAAGAAGGGATACAAGTCAGACATATATGTTCTACAAAGCCTCAACAAACTCATTGATCACTGGAATTGCTGGAAATCAGGAAAACCATAAAACTTACCTGTTGAAGAAGCTGATCTTCCTTACTGATTTCCTGCACCAACGTTATGTTACCATAGTTAACGGATTTCAGCTCCTGTAGAGCTCTATAAAAGCAATAAGAAATATGATAAATAATTATTGTAAGTATTTTGTTTATTAATTATTTTGTTGCTAACACTAGTAACAGAATGGGGAGAGGCAGATATATTGCTACTAGTAAGTATCACCAGGATAGTAAGTTACTTATGACTGTGTATGTATCATGTATATGAAGTGGTGTGGGGTTACAGCCACCCAATAAGCTCAGTTGGTACAGAGCCATACTAGAGTTGAGGGGGTTGGAGCCCCACATTTTCCCCCTTTATTTACTATTTAAATGATGGCGACACAGTTTTGACAGCACATGTTGAGCAAACCTCACATTCCTAAATGGGGATTGTAGTAGTGTGGGGGTTAGACAGCAACCCAGTTAGCTCTGTAAGTAGATTCCCTTACTTGTGTTGAGGGAGGGGGGTTCGCGGGTTTGAGTCCCACATAGGGTGCACTTTATTTAACTTAGTTACTTACACAATAATTTGAATAAAAAACAACAATAAATTATTGACATCAAGGGCAATTACAGGTATAGTCGCTTTTATCACACTAGTTTATAAACCAATAATCATATTCCATTAGAAACTATGGATCACAATAAAGTGAAATTAAGTTATGGATTCCAGAACTAATAAAATTTGTTACGATTTGGTTTGAGTACGAACATCTGTTAATAAATGGACTGAACACACAATAAGGTGGGTCACGTATGCGTAGATAAATTGCAAATTAGATGCATGTTTTCATTCTATAAAACAAGCTATTATCAAACTTTACGATACCTAATGTATTTGCAGTTTCCCACTGACATTATAATGATTGTAAACAACACCGCCTTAAATTTAAATAAACGCTTGAACAAGCGTTCCTGTGATAGAAATGATATGATAAAACCCGATCAGCAAGGTCCTCGACACGATACGGGTTTACCCTGAAGCAGCCCTGCGTTCAGTTACGGCTATCAGCGCTATCGTTTCATAACGTTTTGCAATTTGGTTCCCGTACGCAGCCAATGTGATACGTTGGGCAAGGGATACAATACAAAAGTTCGCCACTGATAGCCGTAACTGAACGCAGGGCAGTACCGAGAGTTATTGATGTATAAGTTGTACATGTATAACTTTTTTTCTTCAAAATCAATGTAAAAAACGTGTAAGTTTAAGCTAAAAAACTTTTTCAATTTTAATTGTTGAGGTCCGCTAGCACATATGAGAAAATCCATAACATGATATTGCAAGGACATCCGTGCATTTCTGGGTCAACCAAATTATTGTTTGTCAAATATAGTCCCATAAAGCTATGACTTCCTTAGTGAGAAATTGCAGTAATAAGACCATCCTTGGTGCTGAAGAAAGTCGAACTGAGGTGTGCGGAGGTCTGATTATGAGAGTTAAAATATGGAATAAATATTGAAGACGGATCCGTGAAAATACGTTCCCATTGATGTAGTGGTCTTAAAGTTGAGGTGGGCTTTACGTGAGTTCTTGCTGTATAACATACAAGGACGTGGAGTTACTAGAACGCTCGCAATAGTTCCAAAAAATGCATTAATGCTGAGGAAAATGTTACGAACGATTTGAAAATCCTAAACCTTTTGTCAGCGTATGACAATTGGAAGCTGAAGGCCACGTGGTTTGGTAATGTGTTGGATTTGATCCACAAGGTCAGAACGTAAACCGGAGCCATATATAACAACACTCCTGCGCTGTAAACACAATTTGTTTGTCTGGCCTCTGTTAGTTGAAACAATGTGTAATTAAAAATATCTGGATATTCATTAGTAAACGGAAACGGAAACAACTTGTAAATGGTTCCATTGGTTGGCGGTGATACCATTGTTACAAAGCTGAATTCACTAGCGGATCCAGTGAAATTGCCAAACCTCACATGATGCATGGGTGAAAGATTTCCGTCTTTTGATTCTGCCCTGATAATTTTCCCAAATTGTGTAAATCCGTTGCGAAAGTTGGGGGGGGGGGGGGGGGGGTAGGCCATAGCAAAGGAGTTTGACTCAGTGTTTGGACTAAAATTGATAAAAAAAATCTCCAATACTATATATGTATAGAAAGGACTACAACTAGAAAGGCTACTGTTATCGTCGATTTCTCTAACTATACAAGATATCCTAACATGTTGTACATCTCTATTTAGCTGAATCCCTAACCTATCCTACGGTATATAACATAATCTGGGTGATTTTGCTTAGTCGGAAAAGTAGTGGGACACTAACATTGTGTAGTTGTTAACTTAACATCGCAATATTGGTTCCACCACTCTAGGCAATATTGGTTCCACCACTCTGGGCAATATTGGTTCCACCACTCTAGGCAATATTGGTTCCACCACTCTGGGCAATATTGGTTCCACCCATCTGGGCAATATTGGTTCCACCACTCTAGGCAATATTGGTTCCACCACTCTAGGCAATATTGGTTCCACCACTCTAGGCAATATTTACAGGCGCAACAATCTTCATGACAATTTTGTGTGTGAATTTTTCTAAAGATATATTACCGATCAAAACCATGCGCAACTTTTTTGGACAAATATCAAGAATGATCTCCCTTGAATAACTACATCGTTAATGCCATTTTTCTGATAGGATTGTCTCCCTTCAATCGTTAAAATTCGTACACACTGATTTGAGTATGTTATAGAATAAACAGCAAAAGTATTATTATCGACCGCAAACAAAAGACAAATCACTTCAACAAATTTATATGAAAATGCTAAAATATTTTGAGACCACTTGTAGGGCATGTAGGATTTTACGTAACATTGGTATACTTTTCATAAAGTATTAAATATATTAAATTTACCATCCACGCCTGATGTACAAATATTCAATATATACAAAAAAATTCTGACATTACCTACTCAACGCTGTATCAGATAAGCTGTGAACAAACAACGCCCAATCATTAATATAGACTCGTGTGCCGTCTGTCATAGGTGTGTCAGTGAACAACTGATAATTATTCGATATCAAACACCAAACTTGCTCAATTAAAAAGTAAATTGCATTAACACATTTGTATAATTATATTAAGTGGGGATTATACATTAATTGTGTTTGTCATCTACATTTTTGTCGTCAAATGTTATCCGTAACAATATTAAACTCGTGGCTTATTAATTAATCAACTTATCAACCACTACTATTTTATACGGACTATTCCGTACTGTATAATTGTGTCTAAAAATGGCGAATTATTGAAATCTATCACATGATATGTAACATACCATATACATTTGTTGATTAAACTCAATGCTTAATTATTTATTAATCAACTATCTTATACGGACTATTCCGTACTGTATAATATAGCGTGTCGAAAATTGGGCGAATTATTGATGATATGTTACATATAAAATTTGGTGATTTAATTATATCAAACTCAATGTTTATTAATTAATCAACGTATCGAGGCTAACAATTACAAAGTGTTTTTGATGTAATGAATCCTAATGGTATTCCCTGTTGGTAATCAGAACGACACTTAAGATCATTCTCTCCGATTTGGAAAACTCCCTGCTTTCATGTTTATGTCTACAATCAGCTTCTTCCGGTTTAGAAACACGCCAGCATCAAACTTTCAGAAGATCGTTTTGTAAAATGAAATGCAATTTTGGTGGTTGGAAACTGTCATGTAGTCATCTGTGAAGTGAGAGAGAAAAAACATGTCCTGCCGCTTTAATAAACAAGAAATATCTTGAAAAAAGATGGTCGATGCAATTTGAAGGTTAAGATTTGTTGTGCAACATAAAAAATGCCGAGATGTTACGATTGCTGGTCACTCCAGATCCATCATGCATTTTGGTAAATTCACCGAAATTCAGTAACATACCCTTTACCGAAAGGTTAACCAATCCGCGTCAAGGTTACAAACGTTGTTCGGTTGAAGAGAAATTGCATTTGTAGTTACATGAGTTAGCGTAAGTTTATCGAAGCGTTCAGAGGTGCGGGTTTCTTCGCCGATAGTTGTAAGCCGCCATTTTGTCCCTTTGCAAATTTTCCACTACGTTAAAACCATATAATCTGAAAACATGAACGTGACATTGACATACTTATATGGACATGTTTCCATAGTTGACTCATCAATGTTAAAGCTTACTACAAACTTAATCAAAAGAAGATGTATCCAGTAGATTTAAACAAAGACAAATTGTAGATCTCCTGACGGTCGCACTTTTGACCAGAATATCAATTGGTAACACTCAGTATGGTCGGCTCAGCACTTACTTAGTCCATCCAGCTCTTGGCGTAAAACTGATCTCAATGACAGCACCAGGATTCATACACACTGGAATACTCCTATAATACGCCCAGTTATAACTGTTCACTGTCAACACCTGCCAGATACATAATTGACAATTCAAACTATACTCAGTACATTTAGAAACGCACAATAAATATTTTCTCAAGTTTTCTTAGAAAGGAATACAAGAAATGGACATTACACAATAATAATATACGCTACATCCCATTACAATCAACAAGTCGTAGACAACTATACAATATTCATATATACACCACAGTCGTAGATTCTTATACAATGTTCATATGAATACACCACAGTCGTAGACACATATACAATGTTCATATATACACCACAGTCGTAGATTCTTATACAATGTTCATATGAATACACCACAGTCGTAGACACATATACAATGTTCATATATACACCACAGTCGTAGACACATATACAATATTCATATATACACCACAGTCGTAGATTCTTATACAATGTTCATATGAATACACCACAGTCGTAGACAACTATACAATATTCATATATACACCACAGTCGTAGATTCTTATACAATGTTCATATATACACCACAGTCGTAGACACATATACAATGTTCATATATACACCACAGTCGTAGACACATATACAATATTCATATATACACCACAGTCGTAGATTCTTATACAATGTTCATATGAATACACCACAGTCGTAGACAACTATACAATATTCATATATACACCACAGTCGTAGATTCTTATACAATGTTCATATGAATACACCACAGTCGTAGACACATATACAATGTTCATATATACACCACAGTCGTAGATTCTTATACAATGTTCATATGAATACACCACAGTCGTAGACACATATACAATGTTCATATATACACCACAGTCGTAGATTCTTATACAATGTTCATATATACACCCCTGTCGTAGACACCTATACAATGTTCATATATACACCCCTGTCGTAGACACCTATACAATATGCATATATACACCACAGACGTAGACACATATACAATATTCATATATACACCACAGACGTAGACACCTATACAATATGCATATATACATCACAGTCGTAGACACCTATACAATGTTCATATATACACCACAGACGTAGACACCTATACAATGTTCATATATACACCACAGACGTAGACACCTATGCAATGTTCATATATACACCACAGTCGTAGACACCTATACAATGTTCATATATACACCACAGACGTAGACACCTATACAATGTTCATATATACACCCCTGTCGTAGACACCTATACAATGTTCATATATACATCACAGTCGTAGACACCTATACACTATGCATATATACACCACAGACGTAGACACCTATGCACTATGCATATATACACCACTGTCGTAGACACATATACACTATGCATATATACACCACAGACGTAGACACCTATGCAATGTTCATATATACATCACAGTCGTAGACACCTATACACTATGCATATATACACCACAGACGTAGACACCTATGCACTATGCATATATACACCACAGACGTAGACACCTATGCAATGTTCATATATACATCACAGTCGTAGACACCTATACACTATGCATATATACACCACAGACGTAGACACCTATGCACTATGCATATATACACCACAGTCGTAGACACATATACAATGTTCACATATACACCACAGTCGTAGACACCTATACAATGTTCATATATACATCACAGTCGTAGACACATATACACTATGCATATATACACCACAGTCGTAGACACATATACAATGTTCATATATACACCACAGTCGTAGACACATATACAATGTTCATATATACATCACAGTCGTAGACACCTATACACTATGCATATATACACCACAGACGTAGACACCTATGCACTATGCATATATACACCACAGACGTAGACACCTATGCAATGTTCATATATACATCACAGTCGCAGACACATATACACTATGCATATATACACCACAGTCGTAGACACATATACAATGTTCATATATACACCACAGTCGTAGACACATATACAATGTTCATATATACATCACAGTCGTTGGCACATATACAATGTTCATATATAGACCACAGTCGTAGACACATATACAATGTTCATATATATGTCACAGGGTCATTAGTGTCGGGCCTCATTGTCCAATACTTCCTATATATATATCATTCCATTTTTCATTTACTTCATTAAATCATGTAACAGTATAACCATGTACACACAAAACCATTGGTACGGGCCTCACATCACACCATTTACATTCATGATGCACGGACTGGGTTTCCCGCCGTAACGCACCATTTTGCACGCTTCTTCAGTCACACATTAAACGTCGCACTGGGAGGTTGTGAAAGTCTACATTTGTGTATGTTCGTTGTCTATTTGCAGGTATAGCTGTTACTTTTCATTATTTTCCTCATGTTGTTTCTTCGTTATTTCATTTATTATCTTCTTGTCAAATGTTGCATTTATTGCTATCATTTAATTGAGTCACACATTAAACGTCGCACTGGGAGGTTGTGAAAGTCTACATTTGTGTATGTTCGTTGTCTATTTGCAGGCTGAAAAGCCCCTTCTCGTCACCAGACTCGAGTCTATAATTGTCGTACAAGACAACCTGCGACATATACACCACAGTCGTAGGCACATATACAATGTTCATATATACACCACTGTCGTAGGCACCTATACAATGTTCATATATACACCACAGTCGTTGGCACATATACAATGTTCATATATACACCACAGTCGTTGGCACATATACACTGTTCATATATACACCACAGTCGTAGGCACATATACAATGTTCATATATACACCTCAGTCGTAGACACATATACAATATTCATATATACATCACAGTCGTAGACACATATACAATGTTCATATATACACATCAGTCGTAGGCACATATACAATGTTCATATATACACCACAGTCGTTGGCACATATACAATGTTCATATATACACCACAGTCGTAGACAACTATACAATGTTCATATATACCCCTCAGTCGTAGGCACATATACAATGTTCATATATACACCACAGTCGTAGACACATATACAATGTTCATATATACACCACAGTCGTTGGCACATATACAATGTTCATATATACACCACAATCGTAGACACATATACAATGTTCATATATACCCCTCAGTCGTAGGCACATATACAATGTTCATATATACACATCAGTGGTTGGCACATATACAATGTTCATATATACACCACAATCGTAGACACATATACAATGTTCATATATACTCCTCAGTCGTAGGCACATATACAATGTTCATATATACACATCAGTGGTTGGCACATATACAATGTTCATATATACACCACAGTCGTTGGCACATATACAATGTTCATATATACACATCAGTTGTTGGCACATATACAATGTTCATATATACACCTCAGTCGTTGGCACATATACAATGTTCATATATACACCACAGTCGTAGACACATATACAATGTTCATATATACACATCAGTCGTTGGCACATATACAATGTTCATATATACACCTCAGTCGTTGGCACATATACAATGTTCATATATACACCACAGTCACATACACCTATACATTCTGTACATTTATCTCCCATTGACCAAACTTTGTTTCTTGAAATAAATCAATTATGATGATTTATTATCTATTCGAAGTTTGCTGAGGTCAGTTATCAATGATATAGACGTGAATTGAACTCTTCTACAGTGTAAACTGTCTTATCCGACATCAGTTTGTTCCGGGTAAAAATGTCGGACATAGTAGGTTGTCGGATAAACAGGTTTTCAGCAGTTTTGGCAAGAGAAAGTTGAAATCGAATACCAAAGCTAGTAAACTTATCGATGGGATACCTCACAGAGGTAAAACGTTTTTCAGTAAAGTTGTGAAATGGTTAGTAAATATGCAAATGAACAAGAATAACATGCTGCGAAAAATTTCAACAAGAACCAAAATCAAGTGTCACAATTTACAGTGTCAGCATTGTCAATATCCACGCGGTTCATGTTTGTTTAGCAAAGAACCTGTCCAGTGTTGTTTGCTTTCTTGTAAACTGAATGAAATTCAGTTTGCGTTTGTTTGTTAAGTCTGGACATCAGATCAAGCACCGGTTGTAATAAACTGTCATCAACGTCTGCTTCCCATTCTTCATTTCATGTGTATAATGCAAAAACTTAAACAGTTTAGGATTTTAACATTTTATTGTGATATTGAACACAATTCTATACGGCCTATTTATCGTAGAGAAACAGAGCAACAAAGATCAATAGTTTTCCTTTTTTATTTGAATACTTAACAAAACTCGTACAAATGTATTCAAACAATCAGTGATTATTTTTCAAATGTATCGTTATGGTATAAATTGCATTCAAAACGATGACCACGACAATTTTAATCGATGATGATTCATACCGGTAAACATTTACCTAAATCGCTAGACGCTTGCGGGTAAGCCAATCTTTTCAATGTATATAATTAAATCATTAAAAGTCCAATAAATCTTATTCAACAACATGTAACAACAAACATATCACGAAACAATACAGAATTGTTAATGTTCTCATTATAGCAAAGAGAGGTAACCAAGGATGCGAGGTAAGAATAAGTCTCGTAGAACTTACTCCCCTTTATCCCTCAACAGTTAACTCCATTTGAGTGTCAGCTTTGTGAATTATTTATAGATTATCAATTTATGCGTTGTTCGACAATACAAACATGGCGCTTTATTAATTGCAATCCATATAAATCCACAAGTTTTCCTTGGCGTGTGACTGTCCGGTATTTCAATATAATATTAGTTATACATGTTGTTGACAGGGTAAATGGGGGAATATAACCTGTCTGTGTGCCATATAACCCGAGGCGTTAGCCGGAGGGTTATATGAATCGCGGACATGTTATATTCACCCATATACCCTGTCAACAACCAGTACAACGAATTTATAATACTGCAAATCCGTGTTTTCATAAGAATTTAGTTAAACAAGTAATGTTCGATGCCTACCTCTAAATCTAAGAATTAGATCTGTGCATTTTTGCTGTTTTTGGTTCATAAAATTGTTAAGAGTGTTTTAGTAATGTATAATATCAGTAATTAAAACGTATTCCTTTTAAAATATATCGGGAATTACTTGCTGTAGATCTTCTTTTTTTTATTTCACTCACACGTTATATTGCCTGAAAATGAATTGCATTATCCCATAAGGTACCTCAATACACATGGTTCAGTGCGCGCTTGTACTCGAATTGTTTATTTTCAATCTCTGATCACAATAAAAAAATCTATCGTTTTGAATATTAATACAAGCACACATGTAATATGTTCAATATTTATTGAATCATGTATGAAGATCAATTGTCAATTTCTAGTAACTTGAGAAGTATACTGACAGCGTTTGCAATCAGTGAGCCATGACCCCAGGCTAGATACAGTATAATCACCATAGATTCTCATGACGAGAACCAATCGCAATATCTCGGCAATTTCCGTACAGTCCGGGAAAATAGCCGAGGTGATCCGATTGGACGAGAACGTCGATGATTGTACCTAGAGTGAGTGGCGGATGATTAAAAAGAGGCAGTTCAATTTTAACTAATGTAGCGGATCCGTGGTCCAGTGGTAAAACGCTGGACTTGTAATCCAGGGATCGCTGGTTCGATTCCCCGCTCCATCACTGACCGTACTAACAGTCTTTCGGACGAGACTTTAAAAACCGAGGACCCGTGTATGATGCTTTACATCGAGCACGTAAAAGAACCAGGGGTGCTTCTGGAACTGGGGCATCTTCTGTATCATGCACTATCCTCCAAAAATCTAATATGACTAACATTCTTCTGGAGGCGTCGCCCATATGGGAAACCGGTGGCGACGATAAATAAACGCAAATACAAACAAAGGGTCCGTAGTCCAGTGGTAACGCGCTTGACTAGTAATCCAAGGATCGCAGGTTCGATTCCCCGCTCCATCACTGACAGTACTAATAGTCTTTCGGACGAGACTTTAAAAACCGAGGTCCCGTGTATGATGCTTTGCATCAAGCACGTAAAAGAACCAGGGGTGCTTCTGGAACTGGGGCATCTCCTGTATCATGCACTATCCTTCAAAAATCTAAAATGACTAAACATTCTTCAGGAGGCGTCGCCCATATGGGAAACCGGTGGCGACGATAAATAAACGCAAATACAAACAAAATAACTAATGTTATAAATCATTGCGTTTTCTAACAAAACTAATCTACATTATTATAATTATACTATACATGTATAATAAAAATTGCATTTGCATGTTTGGTTCAAAAGAACAATAACAATAATAACGTAGAAAATCGAACTCTGCACGAACTTGATGATTAAATTACCGTATCTATGAATGAAATCAATACATGTTATATACATGACTAAACTAATACTCTATTTAAACCATAAAATCATGAAAATTTGATAAAATGTCGATTTTCCTCCTCATGTGGAGAAGTTGCCGGCTCCTTGTGGAAGGGTAAGTTAGTACTGGTTAGATTTCAGTCCAGGAAAAACTGGTTAGGTGAACCGGCCGCCGTATATAACTGAAATATCGTTGAGAAACAGCGTTAAACCCGATGAAACAAACATAAACCATAAAATCGGACAGGCATGTACGTATACCCGTTCATTACGATCAGATCGATATTGGACATTTTCTCCGGGTGCGATCAATACCAGACGTACGATAGAGTTACAGGCCAACTTGTACGTCGAGTTTTCCAATATTTATAAAAAAATCCAAACCACCGTTACTCTATTGTTACTCTATTGCTAAGGATTATAAATACCTGTCATAGTATATATTCAATTGAGACGGGTTATATATATATGAGATATTCACTGTGTATAGATTTCGTGTTCATGTTTCATGTAAGTATATTTAAATAAAGATTTTATGTTTACAAAATATGACAGATTACTAGAGTGATAAAGACTGCGTTAAATATATTACCGGCGAGTACTTTCGTACATGTAATTATTAAACAAACTTCGACCGAGGAACGTGTTGATTCCCGGTCTGAACAAACGGATTTATAAAATCATTAGGTATAAATCAATGTAATGTAATTCGAATCGTAGAATTGTTGAATGTTTCTAATAATTGTGTTATATTGGATATGTAAATGCTTTGTGTTTGTACATGTCGATCAATACACTCAGAGTTTTAATTATCATATGCCGGACGTATCTTTCAATTAATCACGTCGATTTTATAGTCGGTCAATATTGCGGACCTGTCACTCTTGAATTTTCGTTCAAGTCCGTAATTTATCGTCGGCGAAAAACGGAGAGCGACTTTCAATATCAATCGGAACGTCGCTCGGCTATTTCCGAAGAAATATGACTAGTTGTTATTTAATAAGTAGTTATTTCTACGGAAATGGCCGAGCGACATTGCGATTCGTTTGAATTATCACGTGACCGCTCGGAGAATGGCGATTATGCACGAAGAAAGGGATGAAGATTAATGAGTGCCAGTTAATTGGACATTGTCTTAGACACAGGAGATTGTCATGAGTTCTCTCCCTTTATCCCATGTATATACATGTATAGTAAACGTTTAGAAGGGACAAATGGAGAGAACTCGTAACAATCTCCTGTGGTCAAATAATACGCTTGACGAATCGTTCAATGAGTCCAGTCACCGTTATTGTTACTGTTACTGTGTGTATCAACAGATGTAAGCGTGACAGTGACAAGGGGAATACACCAGTCAGACATCAACGCTACAGTGACAAGGGGAATACACCAGTCAGACATCAACGCTACAGTGATATTTTGACAACATGTTTAAAGCGTTAAAACAGGAAGAGGCTGATGAGTTAGCAGACGAACAGTTGCCATGGAGACAAGCTCTGGACAAAGTAGATTCTATGGAATTGTGGGACGGTAAAAACCGAGACGAGAGAGCGCCCTGGAACGGATATTTGCTGGAAGCGGATACAATTTTGAAGAGGCCGAGGAAGTCTATACCAAAGGTATGCTCTTATTGCGTAATTTTCTTTGTATTTCTTACTACATGTTTGACGCTGTTAAATAAAGGATGTCATCGTAAATTGATCGTACGATTTCCATAGTCTTACGACAGGAAAATAAGACGTGCTAGTGTCTTCACCGTTTTAAGATGTTGCTTAGCAACCATTCTCAGTGGTATTACTGAATTCAGCAATTTTTTCAATCTGACATTGATAATTTTATACGAATATAGTTCCTGGTGTTTTCATGATTGATAATTTTAGGTGTGTGCACGAATACAGTTCCTGGTATTTTCATGATTGATAATTTTAGGTGTGTGCACGAATACAGTTCCTGGTATTTTCATGATTGATCATTTTAAGTGCGCGCACGAATACAGTTCCTGGTATTTTCATGATTGATCATTTTAAGTGCGCGCACGAATATAGTTCCAACAGCCAAGTTGAACGAACATATTATTTATACGACGGTGTTTGAATTGTTGAATTTTCATGCACTTTTTAAAAAGCTAACAATGAAAGCCAAAATACAAATAAAGTTTGTTCCGTGTTTATCTTGTAATACGTAGTCTGGGCACCAGCGTCATTACCATTGGTCAATTAAAAATACTGGGCTCCGAGCCAACCAATCAAATTCTTATGTTTTGATACTGGGACCGTACGTAGAATTGTTGATTATAACCTGAGACTGTTGTAGAAACTCGTGAACTCAATCTTGGAAGGCAACCTGGCAGGTTTAGATTTGTCGAGTCTACCAAGCGCTCAACCAAAGGTGGTTATATTTGTCAGTTCCACATTCACTGACACAAAAGCAGAACGAAATCACTTGATGAAAGGTAAGGTCACTTAAACACTGTTTGTTTGGCATATCCCTACCAACTCATGCAAATCACAGGAGATTGTCACCAGTTATCTCCCTTTATTCCTTCTAGAGTTATATCCCTTTATCCATTCGAGTTATCTCCCTTTATCCCTTCTATAGTACTTGTATATATATAGTCAGTACGTTGTTTAGATCCTGCTACTTTTGTTGTATTACAATGATCTACATTCTATATAAATGTATGTATTTTCTGCGTATGGTTTCTATGTAGATAACGTCATTCATGACTGTTCAAAGTCGTTGACATAATGTTACCATTTATTGTAATCAATCGCGCATGTTCTGTTGCTACTGCTAATTTCTTCATGTACATGATAGTATACACACTATACATACAGTCATACTTACTGATGTCACAGTAGTACAGTAAAACCTCAATAATGAGACCATCCTCGTGAACCTTGAAATTTGATTTTCTTATTGAGGTGGTATTGATGTTGAGGTTGAAGATCAAAACGGTGAAAATGGAATCGAAGAGTCTTATTATTGAGGTGGTCTTTAAGTGAGGTTTTACTGTTGTTATATTGTTGTTACTGTTGTTACTGCTGTTTCTGCTACTGCTGATACTTTCACGTCGTTTTAGATGTTTACCCTTTCTTAAGAAGCTTATGCCGCCGTTTAGGGGTAGATTTTGGGACGGTTGATATGCGATGGGGAGTAACGGAGGAAGCGACCTTTGAGCACAGCACCGTGGAGATGTGTACCAATGAGATAGAAAGGTAACATAACAATAATCTAACATCTCCTGGGGATATATCTTGGTCATTGGTCCCCTGATTTGTGGGTGGTGGGTGCGAATTCCACACAGCGCGAAATCTTGTCGCCATTGTCTTCATTAGCCAGCTCTGAATATTTGGCTCGATTATTGATTAGAAACCGAAGTAGGAGTCACCGAGAGTGATAAATTATACGTCATAGTTACTTCTATCACATTTAAATATCCACCGACGCAAATGCAAATGCGCGCATACGCAAACATCTTTCCTTCTCTCTCCTCCCTTGTCGTCTCCGTTCACTTGCTCTCTCTCTCCCTCTCCCTCCCCCCGCTCTCTCTCTCTCTCTCTCATATCGCGTGCCTCAGCCTCATCCTCCACTCTAAAACACGATTCTATCACCGACCGTTTATATTATTTTGACGCAAGCCAAAAACTATGATACACGAACAGTCAAATAATGAAATTAAATCATTTGCTTCTAGGTTTGGCGTGATTTACGTTCCGAGAAACGTTCATCTGTAGTTCTAAGTTTCTTTGAAGGCAGTGATTTAAACTAGGGATGTCAACGAATATTCGAATATTCGTTCATAACTTCGAATATTCGAATCCTGTTTCAATCTTCGAATATTCGGAAAAATATACTTAATAAAAACTTAATGAAAAATAAAAATTGTCGTTTGTTTATTTATTTGCCGACCCCGATTTGTGTAAGACAGTAGGAGAGTAATAAAGGTTGTTGTTGTTGTTGAAATATTCGCGCTTGTAAAAGTGTCATTGAGTATATTGGGGGTGCTAATATAATTGTATTTCGATAATCCGTTAAACAACCGACAGGACTTGACTCGCTTTTTAATTAAGGAAGATCAAAGCTGGGAGAAACATGCCGAAACAACATAATTTGCTTACTAATTGTTCACGTAGATCGTATCATCAAAATGACTGTTTAAAACCATTTATTACGTATACTCGAGAACCTGATAAACGCTTCTATATTCAGATAAGAACCTGAGCAAAATTTATAGCTTAATTTATATTTTCATTTTGATAGTATTCAATATCATTTAATAACATTAAAGTTAAATAACAATTTATGACTTTTGTTTGCTCACATTCAAGTACTTATTTATTAAATGAAGCGGAATGCATATATGTATTATTGAAGCGTCCTTCAACTCCTCGAGTATACGATCGTACAAAAAAGAAGTAATAATAGTGGCGATATATACTTAGAAGACAATTTTAGACACATGATTTTTGTCTCGACACTTCACAAAGATATTCATGAACACAAATATTGACATTCCGATGATGATCTATTTACTGCAATGACTTCCTTCGTCAGAGTCTTCCCTTCCGGTGAAAACATAAGTAAAATACACGCAGCACGTAAGGAACTTCGGTTTATGAAATATGATTTTTAAATAACTTTGTCTAAGTTGTGACGATCGAATATTCGAATATTCGAATACTCGTTCGAAAGGCTGATCGAATATTCGAATACCTGATTTGCTATTCGTTGACATCCCTAATTTAAACATACAAAGTTCGTTAACATTCGAAGAGCAGAAAGGTCCACCCACTCTCTCCTTCATTTGTCTAACATTTAAGCCTACTACATGTATACCCATCTTGTTGTAACATCTGTTGTGTAGATGCTAAAGAACCATAACAAGTTCCATGTATCTCACAACAAACGGATGAGCTCATAGATAATACAGTCGAGCCTCGTTTATGCGACAACCTTCTATCCGAATACATGGTATCATCCGAAATAAATATCAGGTCCCGATGTACAAGTATCTTCCTAGGCATGTCGAATTGGACTTCGTTATTCGAAACCATGTAGCTCTAGTTTTGAAATAAAATTTAGGACCCGATGAATTCGAATGAGGTCCGATTGTATATGTGTATTAATCAGCCAATATATACATAAACAAATCACTGGTAATCTAAATCATAAATTTAATGTACATGTGTATTATTTATTGTCCAGGTGTATCAAAGACAGTGTTGGACCAGCGTTCCTTTGTCTACTTGGGCATAAATATGGTTATCGACCATTGCCAGCGCAAATCGAAAAGGCCGAATTCGAAGCATTATTAAAGTTTCTAGAGAAAAGTTCACACGACACGAAGTTGATTAAAGACTATTATACGATAGATCATAATGCTATACCCGCCGAATATGTCCTGAAGCCAAGAACCAAAGAGAACTCCACCTGGTGGGACGACTATGAAACACTCATAGAACAAACAAGAGAAGCAGCAGTAGCTTGTTTTGGTAAACACAGCGACAAATGCGATAAGTATCATATCTCAGTTACAGAAACCGAAATTCATCACGGTGCTTTTCAAAATCCCGATGCTAAGGACCAGACATATTTTGTACGTCGTGATTTGGATAGTTTTGCCTCTGATTTTCACACTGATCGTAAAATTGCTGATCATGTTAATGGAAAACTTGACAAAGACGCTCAAGAAAAGCTTGCAGAACTGATAGAGAAAAAAATACCTCAATTTAAACCACCTAATATTCTGGATGTAAAGTACGAACTTTCTGCCGCTGCGCATATCACAAAACATATCAGACGAGTGTGTGATTATGTTTGCAAATCAATGGCCGACGGAATTCTAGCGAGCTACGAGCAGCGCCTCCACTTTGAAGAGGACCGGGTATGCCAGGAAGTATTACAACATGCTGCGCACGCTATGGAAAAAGCTGCTTTATTCGTTGGCAGAGAAAAGGAAATAAAGACTTCAATGAAGTATATCCGTTCCAGTGATACAAAACCTTTGGTGATCCATGGACAGTCTGGTTGCGGTAAGACAGCTTTGATGGCGGTGATTGCAAAGAAAGTAAAAGAGACTGTGAGTCAAGGTGTCGTTGTTCTAAGGTTTCTAGGAACGACAGGCCAGTCCGGGTCGGCACGTTTACTGCTATTGAATTTATGTAATCAGATATCCAGAATTTATGACAAAGATTTGTCATTAATACCAACTGCGTACAGGGAACTCATCGCATACTTCCGAACATGTCTAGGGTTTGCAACTGCAAACAAACCGCTCACGGTCATTCTGGATTCGCTTGACCAGCTCTCCAATGAAGACTTTGGTCAAAACCTCTCATGGTTATCATTGTCCGAAGAGTTGCCCTCGCATGTAAAGTTGATTGTTTCTTCATTGCCTACAAAATCTCTTGACATTCTCAGAAGGCATTTGAAATCCTCGGTTTTCGTCGAGGTGAAACAGCTATCGCCAGATGAGGGTCCACAAATTGTTAGAAAAATGTTGGAATCAAAACACAGACAAGTAAATGATCAGCAGATGAAACTCATCATGGAAGCGTTCAAGAAATGCCCATTACCTTTATTCTTGAGATTAGTTGTTGATGTCGCTCTTCGATGGAAATCCTTTGATAAAGTCGACTCGAGCGCTCTTGCAAGCGATATTCCTGGTCTTATCACGATGTTGTTTGATAGACTGGAGTCTCGGTACGGCGAATTGTTAGTACAACATGCCCTTGGATATATCACTGCAGCCAAGAATGGTTTATCTCTCGCGGAACTTGAAGATATCTTGTCATGTGATGATGATGTATTGGACAGTGTCTTCAAATGGTGGATACCACCAATACGGCGTATTCCTCCACTGTTGTGGGCAAGGGTTCGCAATGAGTTGGGTATTTATCTGGCTGAGAGGGGTACGGAAGGAGTGAGTGCATACAATTGGTACCACCGACAGTTCTGGGAAACTGCAGAGAAGCGATATCTGTCGAGTAAGCAAGAAAGTGCGGAGAACTCGTTCGTCAGAAAAGCTTACGAAGCAATTGCAAGCTACTTCGAAGGCAAATGGACAAATGGTAAAGCATACAGTGGAAAAGACGGTGCTGCCAAGATGGAGGATCGTAAAATACCCACACAGCCGTTGATAGTAGGAGGTGAACGCAGTAGAGGCACAAAGAGGCAGTTAAACCGACGTAAGCTGACGGAGTTACCTTACCATTTGATTAGACTCCAAGACTGGGAACGATTTAAGAGTCTCGTTTTGGATCTAGAGTATATAGAAGCAAAATTTGAAGCGGGAGATGGGTATAATTGCTTAAGCGAATTAATAGAGGCGTCAAAGTTGTCTGGTATTGAGCACTTCACAACAATAACACGATTTGTCGGTTCCAATTTAGGATTTCTGATCCGAGAACCAGAAGGTGTCTATCAAATGGCTTCGCAGTGCACAAAAGGTAGTATAGTGCGGGGGCTGTTAGATAAGGTTCCAGCCGGAAGTCGGCCGATTTCCCTCATGGTCAACATGCACGAGTCGGATTCCACTGATCCATGTGAGATGACACTGCATGGTCATACAGAGACTATACGCTGCTGTGCTTATTCACCAAAAGGTATACATGTCAGCACTGCTATGGTATTTACAACCTCTTCTGTAAGTGACGTTATTTCCAGAAAACGTCACATGTGGTGTCACTATTTGCAAACAGGAAACAATATTTATTCCATATGGCCACTTCGTTTTCATATTGCTATATAGGGTAAATTTTGCCGACTGTCAGTACATGGTGACGTCACATGTGACGTTTTCTGGAAATGACGTCACTTAAAGAAGAGGTTGAAAATCGTACAGAGGTTGTTTCAACTAGGGCTGTGATTAAATTCAAATTATTTCGATATTGATGTATCGACGGTTTAGTCAGGTTGATAATGTATCGATTCGAAGTTATTTCGATTCGAGTATTCATACAATTAAAGACGAGTTGTATAAAACAGAGTGCTCAAAATTAATACTTATATTTACTTTCTAAACCGGTTTGTTTAAATTGTCCAAATCAGTCTATTTATTTTCATTATTTTCAAAAGAATTATTCGATATATCGATGTATCGTCGATATTTTAGTATATATATATATATATCAACACAACGTTTCGAATCTATGACTTAGTTTCAGCTGTAAGTGCATATGTTCACAATGTAGCACCACTGATACTTCTATGTCCATATCACAGGTGACTTGCTGTTGTCGTCTGCTGACGATTGTACAATGAGAGTATGGGACGCCACAACTGGAGCAGAAATGGTCACGGTGACGTCACTTCCTGCTCCGATATATCCCGGTCCAGAAGAAGGTCAACAATTAATGTTGCACCCAGTGAATCCATGTTGTTTTTCCCCATCTGGGGACAGAATAGCGAGTGGTACAGAAGTTGGTGAGGTTATGCTGTGGGATCTTTCTGGTGTTCAGGTATACAGAAGTTGGTGAGGTTATGCTGTGTGATCTATCTGGTGTTCAGGTATATAGAAGTTGTAGAGGTTATGCTGTGTGATCTATCTGGTGTTCAGGTATATAGAAGTTGGTGAGGTTATGCTGTGGGATCTATCTGGTGTTCAGGTATATAGAAGTTGGTGAGGTTATGCTGTGGGATCTATCTGGTGTTCAGGTATATAGAAGTGGGTGAGGTTATGCTGTGTGATCTTTCTGGCGTTCAGGTATATAGAAGTTGGTGAGGCTATGCTGTGGGATCTTTCTGGTGTTCAGGTATATAGACGTTGGTGAGGTTATGCTGTGGGATCTATCTGGTGTTCAGGTATATAGACGTTGGTGAGGTTATGCTGTGGGATCTTTCTGGTGTTCAGGTATATAGACGTTGGTGAGGTTATGCTGTGGGATCTATCTGGTGTTCAGGTATATAGACGTTGGTGAGGTTATGCTGTGGGATCTTTCTGGTGTTCAGGTATATAGACGTTGGTGAGGTTATGCTGTGGGATCTTTCTGGTGTTCAGGTATATAGACGTTGGTGAGGTTATGCTGTGGGATCTATCTGGTGTTCAGGTATATAGAAGTTGGTGAGGTTATGCTGTGGGATCTTTCTGGTGTTCAGGTATATAGACGTTGGTGAGGTTATGCTGTGGGATCTTTCTGGTGTTCAGGTATATAGACGTTGGTGAGGTTATGCTGTGGGATCTATCTGGTGTTCAGGTATATAGACGTTGGTGAGGTTATGCTGTGGGATCTATCTGGTGTTCAGGTATATAGACGTTGGTGAGGTTATGCTGTGGGATCTTTCTGGTGTTCAGGTATATAGAAGTTGGTGAGGTTATGCTGTGGGATCTTTCTGGTGTTCAGGTATAGAGTTAGTCGTGTTTTCTTCTTGTTATTTGTATTCAACGCCATTTTAGTTACAGCGCAACCTTTCCAGAGCGGCCCTCTCTTCAGCTGCTACCTCTTTTTAACATCATTATCAATTTTCCTGGAGTAAACAATGCTGCTGATTTAACCTCTCCAAAGCAAATACTTTGAACCGCGACCGGAAGTTGCATCTCGCCAAGGCTGTTGCTATGGAGAGGTTGTACTGTACTTACGGGATATAGAATTTGTGAAGAAGCTATCCAGTTGGCTTATGAAAGGTCGTATGTCCGTATGGGGTCTTCCCCCACCCTACTAGCTCTGACTGTTAAAATGACTTGAAGATGTATCTGGCTCATCTGAACATAAAATGTTAAATTGGTTTCATCTAAAACATCTGTAATAAGAACCATTGCAATGTATAACCGATTGAAAATATCTTTTTTACCATATTACTTGTAAATCAGTCGGATTGTTTTTAAATTTTATTATATACAAACATCTTTCTTCAACAAATACGGATCAACACATTATGAGTTCATTCTTTGTTAATGCATATTTATTGATGTTTTAACTATAGGAAATATATGTTTCATGTTTATATAGGTAAACAAATGAACAAAAAATGAGCATGATATTACTTTAAAGGTAGAAACATGTAGTATAAATTTTGTCAAAAAAATTCTTAGTCGTAAACATGAGAACATCGATGGTCAATGCCTTCCTACAGATTTTTTCTACAACACTGCATTGTCACTTTTCATGTTTCCCAAAACCAGTCCGAAACAGAAGTTTTCGATCCTGACCTACGCGCCGAGTTAGCGCAAGCTTAGAAAATACATGTATCTGACACGTGTTTTGCAGTGCCTTACAGATCGTTTTCTTAAAATCATTTCTTAGCATATTTTCATAAAACAATCTACCTACCTTTAAAGCACAATTACAAAAATATCAGCCTTGTTGTTGTTGTAGATTTGTAAAGAGGACACAGGCAACAAAGCCGTGGTGTATGTACAATTCTCTCCTGATGGCAGACATATTGCCACTGCATTTAAAAACAGCAAGGTGATCGTTTGGAGTGCCGATAACCTCAGTGTTGTTGCTGATATACATATAGGGTGGACGGGTGAAACAGGAGAACTTCAACCACTTCCCAATTCAGAAGAGAATGAAGGGAGACGACGCGGACGACGTGAAAGAGCTACCGTGGTCAAAGGCTGGTCCGAATGTACCGGGCTGGATTATTCAAAGGATGGCAAAACTATTGCTGTCATATGTAATAAGGGTAAGTTCTTTGAAGCACAACTTGATGGAACATTATTTGTGCGTGCGTCCGTACGTCAATTTGTAACATTGTCATTCAAACAACATCTTAAACCGCTTGACCGACTTGGGTGGTCCTCCTTAAAAGTTGTTGAAATGGTTACGGTCTACTCCATAAGTAGGTCGTAGGAGCTAAAACAGATTTAGATTGATAATGTTCTTGTCCTGCTTGCATATTTTGTATGTGATATCGTGTAGTACTCCTCTACCAAACGTGTTCTAATAATGTCACTGTGGTCAGCATTGTGGTCAGCACTGTGGTCAGCATTGGTCTCGCCCTAGGGGTCACTAATCATGTCACTGTGGTCAGCATTTGTCTCACCCTAGGGGTCACTTGTTTTATATAGACTTATACAGGGAAAACTTTAAACATCTTCTTGTTCGGAACAATATGACTCAAAGCTTTCATGTTTGGTATGTTGCGTTGTCTTGTGATCCCCTACCGTGATTGTTCAAATCATTCACCCATGATTACAAATGGCCCCGTCCCGGGGTCATACGTTTCCAATAGGCATATATGGGAAATATTTGATACTCTTTTTCTCCGATACTGATCTCCGTGCTGTAATGTGTTTATTTCTCAATACTTATGGCTTTACAGTCTATGAGCATACAATATTAGTAAATATTTACAACATTTACAATACAATGTATATGGTCATTGGCATCATTGATAATATCAGAATATATTTATATAGTTTTTACAGTTCTAGTCAATGTAAATACAAAATGTTAAAACAAATCTAAATAGCGTTGATTTTACATATGATAATACATATAACAACAAATAAACCTATATACGTACTCGTAAGTATAAACACTGTACTGAAAAAGCAGTGTATCCAAGGAAACAGTAATCTATCTATAAATTAATGTAAATATAGTAGGGCATAGGAAACGTGGAGTACTAAGCTGCATGCAAGTATATTAATTCATATAAGATGTTTGTGTATATATAAATATAATGGTTAACCTGAAATGCTGTATATTTCTAGGCATGGTGTTAATTGATACCAATGGGTATACAATTCGATCTATGACAACTGGACAATGTTATCAAAGTTTATGTTGTGCCTATCACCCGGATGGAAAGCAGGTAAATTGTCCTGTCATTCGTGTTATGTCTGCCACAAATTCACACGAACCGTGATGTCAAATGGCTAAATTTACAAATTTACACGAACCGTGATGTCAAATGGCTAAATTTACAAATTTACACGAACCGTGATGTCAAATGGCTAAATTTACAAATTTACACGAACCATGATGCCAAATGGCTAAATTTACAAATTTACACGAACCGTGATGTCAAATGGCTAAATTTACAAATTTACACGAACCATGATGTCAAATGGCTAAATTTACAAATTTACACGAACCATGATGTCGAATGGCTAAATTTACAAATTTACACGAACCGTGATGTCAAATGGCTAAATTTACAAATTTACACGAACCGTGATGTCAAATGGCTTACTTTACGAATTCAGAAAACCACAAATTGTACACCATTCCGTTTTAAAAAATCAGATTTGGCACATTTTGTAAAAGGATTTGGCATTTTCTTTAGATGTCTGACTGTGCCAAACGTATTCAGGTGTTTATCGTTTAGAATCTGATAATAGAAACTCAATAGAACTATAGGAATGGGACTAGAACTATAGGAATGGGACTAGAACTACGGTCAAATCACGATAAAACTTGTCTTCTTATTGATGTGGTCTTAATATTGATGGACTTGAAAATCGTGTTTTTAATTTCGATTTCGTTTTATTATTGCGGTGAACTTTAAGTGACGTTTGATTGTATAATGTTTCGTATGATTTTGTTGAGATTATGTCAGGTGGTGACGATAGCTGTGTGAGTATATGGAACAACAGTGATGGTAAGTTCGTGACGAGACTCCGCAAACACGTGGCTTGGATTTGGAGTATCCGGTTTACGGAGGACGGCAATCATATGTTTACATGTTCGTCGGACAGGACCATGAAAGTATGGAAATCCATGGGCGGTGATTGGGATGTCATAGCAACAGTTGGTGGGCATTCCCATCGTGTAAGCATGGTGTCCATAGAGCCTGGACGTGAAAGAAAAATGGTTACGTCATCCCTTGATAGGTATACCAATGAACAGTAAAACCTCAATAATGAGACCAGCATTGGGACTCTTGAAAACTTATAATCTTATTGAGGTTGTCTTAATATTGATGTTGAATTAAGAGCAGAACAATCAAACTGGAATTGAAAACTGTGTTCTTAATTTTCAGGTGGTCTTATTATTGAGGTGATCTTTAAGTGAGATTTTACTGTAATCATTAAAGAAATGCGTTTCTTTCCAGTCAATATTAATTATTAACGAATATAAATCCATTCTCTCGTATGTGTCAATTTTTTCCCACGTTCAGTCGATGATTTTACTTCACCATGATGACATGGTCGTCTTGGTAACTCACAATACACATGTCTGGTGGCAGTAGGTTCAAAATCCGCTATTATTAAGATTCTTCCGTGGTCGTCGCAATCAATGAAGTTTGGCTTCAGTACAAGTTAGAAACCCAGGAAGCTATCGTCGATAGTGATTGGATGAATTATAATGACTCGTTCATCTATTGCTGTAAAATACAGAAGTTTGTACTTACGTCCTAATAGATGCGTTTTTTTCATTTGTTAGCGTTTTTTTGCTCACATGTTTTATATACCGTTTGCTCACAGGTTTTATATAACGTTTGCTCACAGGTTTTATATACCGTTTGCTCACAGGTTATATATACCGTTTGCTCACATGTTTTATATACCGTTTGCTCACAGGTTTTATATACCGTTGGCTCACAGGTATTAAATACCGTTTGCTCATAGGTTTTATATACCGTTTGCTCATAGGTTTTATATACCGTTTGCTCACAGGTTTTATATACCGTTTGCTCATATGTTTTATATACCGTTTGCTCATGGATTTTATATATCGTTTGCTCATGTATTTATATACCGTTGGCTCACATGTTTTATATACCGTTTGCTCATAGGTTTTATATACCGTTTGCTCACAGGTTTTATATACCGTTTGCTCATATGTTTTATATACCGTTTGCTCATGGATTTTATATATCGTTTGCTCATGTATTTATATACCGTTGGCTCACATGTTTTATATACCGTTTGCTCATAGGTTTTATATACCGTTTGCTCACAGGTTTTATATACCGTTTGCTCATAGGTTTTATATACCGTTTGCTCACAGGTTTTATATACCGTTTGCTCACAGGTTTTATATACCGTTTGCTCACAGGTTTTATATACCGTTTTTTCACAGGTTTTATATACCGTTGGCTCACAGGTATTAAATACCGTTTGCTCATAGGTTTTATATACCGTTTGCTCATAGGTTTTATATACCGTTTGCTCACAGGTTTTATATACCGTTTGCTCATATGTTTTATATACCGTTTGCTCATGTATTTTATATACCGTTTGCTCATGATTTTATTCACCGTTTGCTCATAGGTTTTATATATCGTTTGCTCATGGATTATATATACCGTTTGCTCATGGATTTTATGTACCGTTTGCTCATGGATGTTATGTACCGTTTGCTCATGGATTTTATGTACCGTTTGCTTATGGATTTTGTATACCCTTTGCTCATGGATTTTATGTACCGTTTGCTCATGGATTTTATGTACCGTTTGCTCATGGATTTTATATACCGTTTGCTTATGGATTTTGTTCTGCAGATCTTTAAAAATCTGGAATACCGAAGCAGTTCTTCGTGGTGAAGTTCTACCTGTCGGCGGGATGCATTATCTGGTGTGTGCCGCCTCACCCGACGGACGTTACCTAGCGACATCGCAAGGATGGTCACGTATGTGTGATATTTTTAATGCCGTCGACCATGAAGGCGATGTGTTAGTGAAAACCTCACAACAACATGGTTTTGTAAAAATGGCTCGATTTTCTCCGGACAGCGGCCGCTTGTATGTTTTGGACCATGGTCACACCGGTGCATATGAGGTACATGTACTTACAGCTTATACTTGTTTATATTATATATTCAACTTATCATATTATTATAATTTTGATTAATAAATAATGTTATAATTTATATAATAATAGACGCTATTTTCCCGGGGGATTTGTGACATGAAATATGGAAATTCAATCATTTTGGCTCCTCATGCTGTTTTTGAAGAGAAATGCAACAGCGTGTTAGTTCTGTCGTATATACGTACATGCAAACACATATTTTACAGTTTGGGGCCGAGAAGAACGCAAAGTTAATTGCATTCAAGATGGCCGACAGTTCGAGTACCATTATACCGATTATTGCGCCAACCGCATTCGCCATAGGATCCCGATACCTGGTAGTCGGTAAAGTAGACTTTACGTCAGCATTATATTGATTGCGAAACGGTCTAACTGTTCTAGTTTAATGTATATTCTTGTGGAGAATATATCCTCGCTACCAGAAGCGTTTTAACCAAATACAAACGCTGACATTTCCACATTTTGACAGTTTGTCCGACCTTTCTTAACACATATTGATGACGTCATCGCCGATCGCTCCTATAGCGATCACGTGACCAAACCAGCCAACCAGTATGTAATCAAGCAACAATGGCGACGAGAAGTTGAAGAAGTGGCTAATAATAAACCAAGACACCTGTTATAATCAAAGTTCTATGCAAGTATTTATAAATTTACAAGCTAACTGACGGGATACAAGTTTTGAATATGAAGTTTTGACTTTCTCTATAAGTCATGTTTCTAAATCATTCTTAAGATATGTTTTTATTGACATCGCCATGATTTTAACTGTATGAAATGTTGTTGCGTCATGACGTCATTGTTTGATCTTCTTTAGGCACACATGAAGGACAGCTCAAACTCTACGACGCAGAAAACAATGGCAACCATTCTGAGGTGCACGAGTGGATTTTCGGAGTTGATAAAAATGTAACCTGTATAGCACTTTGCTCTCAGACAAGTATGATTGCCGTATCTGTGGGGAAACTGTGTAAAATGTGGAGCATTAACAGGTAAACTGTTTGTTCCTACGCACGAACGTTTGTCCCGTTTTAGGGCGATTTTTCATTTGTTTTCATTTCCAAAAATATCAGTCAATAGTTATAAAACCTCGTGTTTTTACCGTTATCTAACATTATATGTTTGATACATTATTTAAATGCGTTTGAAACAGAACTATTTGTTTACAGCCAAAAGTTTCAGAATCGTTTTGGGGCAATATTACAGAAACTTAAGTAAAGTCTTATCCTTTTATCCTTAAAATCACATTTTCCTTAACTGGTTTATTTAACATACATGCTATTATTATATGGTCAACCCAAGAGTGATGAATGAATAGTATTAATATGGTGTTGTCATTACCATTAAAAAGCCTAAACTTTTAATGTGGTTTTGGAATTACATCTATTTGAAGATTTGAACTTAAGTGAAAATATTTAAGATTCACTTAAGATGCTTCTGTAAAACGGGGCCTGATTTATGTTGTTTCAGCAAGCAAACGACAACCCACGTGACAGACTTAGATGAGCATGACTCGGATATTTGTCACATGTCATTTTCACCAGATGGGAAGTATTTGGTCATCGGTGTCAATTCAGGAAAATTGTACATTTGGAACATTGCCGACAGGAACATTTCACTGTTCAAAATTAATTCAGAGCATGCGTCGTACATCCGAGACGTCAATTTCTCAACTTCCGGAAACTTTTGTGTGACTTCCGCCGGTTCGAGCATGCGCATTTGGGATGTTAAGAATGATATGAATTTGCTGTGTACCTATTATGCTCCGGTGAATTGCTCAGCATTTTTGAATGACGATGTCGTCATCGCCGGTGAAGCTACGGGTAACAAAACGTACCTCCGGTTTGGGAAATAAATACAAATATATATATTGACACAATGTATATATATGCAACACATGAATATATAAACAAATTCATTTAAGCGCGATTGAGTGAAAGCATCGTGCTAATTTGAATCACTTTCGAGTCCGCACCATGTAAAAACCAGTGATTGTGTCTTTTGAGGAAGTGACGTGACCTTTAGGGGTCTCGAACACAAAACCTGATTGAGCGACCAAAGTGGCATCCTATAGGTCTACTGTACCGCTCTCCTCTGTTTACTGGCGTTTTTTCTATCCGCACTTTTGAATACTGCTAATATTTATGTCTCTTTCTGTTAAACATAGATACATTTTCTTTATTGTTTATATCTAGGAATGTTGCGACTCTAAACAAAGCGTCATTATACCATACCAGTCTTTGCTATTTCTAATTTAATAAAATGCTTAAGGCCCGGTCACACAGCCTTTCGCGTCTGTATCGCGGGTAAAATTTCGCGATTTTTTTTTGCCCGCGGTTGCCCGTGGTGGAAAATGTGCAAAATTGGCTTACCCGCGGTTTACCCGTGGTATGCCCGCGGAACAGACGCCGGCGACTGTTCCGCGTCCTTATCGCGGGTGAAGCGCGGCGGTACCGCGGCCTACCACGGGTATAATAAAGCAGCCGAACCGGGCTGTAGAAATCATAACCGCTCAAGACACAGTCCCGTGAAGATCAAGCTATGGCACCGGCAAATCGCGCTTTCTATATACCTAAAATCAGACGTTGTACGGACGCGATTAGGCCGTGGACAATCGTATTTGGGACGTGTACAAGACGCAATTGAACGTGATTAGGCCGGTATTGGGGCGTGCTGTTTACGCGGAGAAAGGCGTTTGTCCGTGCTTACACGCGGTACACACGCTAATGCACGTGATAACAACGCGGTACAGACGCGGAACAAACGTGCTACGACCGTGCTCCACCCGCGATTACCCGCTAAAATTTCGCGTCCTACCGCGTGTAACCGCGTCTTAACCGCGGCCGTAGCACGTCCTAGCACGTTCGTTCCGCGTCTGTACCGCGTCTTTACCGCGTGTGTACCACGTGTACCGCCCGCGATTACCCGCGGTCTAAATTTTTGGGCAGCCCAAAACTTTTTCGCGCGGCCAGCCGCGTGTGAATTTCTTACCGCGTGTAACGACGGGTAAAGTACGGCTGTATCGCGTCTTTATCGCGACCTCAAAGCGTCCAACAGCGTCTGCTTCACGTGCAGAAATTTTTGGCCGTGATTCGGCCGCGATACGCCCGTGGAGGGCTGTGTGACCGGGCCTTTACGTAGAATATAGATACTACTACATGTATAGACAGAGGCAATTTCATGTCTGAAACGTCCGTAATCGATCTTACTCTTTGCAAACGACAACCGTCCAAGACATTCGAAACACTTCGGAACTTTCCGTCAGGCTGAAATATGTTAAATAAAATTTGAATGTGCCGGAAATTACCGAAGTGTTCTGAATGAGTAATTATATTGCGTTTCTAGATGCAGACGACAAAGTCTTCTCCGTTAATCACAATTTACAACAGAAATCATAATGATAGCGTTGTTGTCGGTGACATGTTATGACAGAAAAACAAACGAAGAAATGTCGTGTAGAGAGTATGTGAATGTAAATTGGTTGTTTGAAACGTAATACATGTACAAATATATGAGTGAAGTATAGAAGCTTGTTTTGTTATCTTGTGTGTAACGCCATGTTTCCAGTGTTTTGTTATCTTGTGTTACGCCATGTTTCCAGTGTTTCCGTTATCTTGTGTGTAACGCCATGTTTCCAGTGTTTCCGTTATCTTGTGTGTAACGCCATGTTTCCAGTGTTTCCGTTATCTTGTGTGTAACACCATGTTTCCAGTGTTTCCGTTATCTTGTGTGTAACGCCATGTTTCCAGTGTTTCCGTTATCTTGTGTGTAACGCCATGTTTCCAGTGTTTCCGTTATCTTGTGTGTAACGCCATGTTTCCAGTGTTTCCGTTATCTTGTGTGTAACGCCATGTTTCCAGTGTTTCCGTTATCTTGTGTGTAACGCCATGTTTCCAGTGTTTTGTTATCTTGTGTGTAACGCCATGTTTCCAGTGTTTCCGTTATCTTGTGTGTAACGCCATGTTTCCAGTGTTTCCGTTATCTTGTGTGTAACACCATGTTTCCAGTGTTTCCGTTATCTTGCGTGTAACGCCATGTTTCCAGTGTTTCCGTTATCTTGTGTGTAACGCCATGTTTCCAGTGTTTCCGTTATCTTGTGTGTAACGCCATGTTTCCAGTGTTTCCGTTATCTTGTGTGTAACGCCATGTTTCCAGTGTTTCCGTTATCTTGTGTGTAACACCATGTTTCCAGTGTTTCCGTTATCTTGTGTGTAACACCATGTTTCCAGTGTTTCCGTTATCTTGTGTGTAACGCCATGTTTCCAGTGTTTCCGTTATCTTGTGTGTAACGCCATGTTTCCAGTGTTTCCGTTATCTTTTGTGTAACACCATGTTTCCAGTGTTTCCGTTATATTGTGTGTAACGCCATGTTTCCAGTGTTTCCGTTATCTTGTGTGTAACGCCATGTTTCCAGTGTTTCCGTTATCTTTTGTGTAACACCATGTTTCCAGTGTTTCCGTTATATTGTGTGTAACGCCATGTTTCCAGTGTTTCCGTTATCTTGTGTGTAACGCCATGTTTCCAGTGTTTCCGTTATCTTGTGTGTAACGCCATGTTTCCAGTGTTTCCGTTATCTTGTGTGTAACACCATGTTTCCAGTGTTTCCGTTATCTTGTGTGTAACGCCATGTTTCCAGTGTTTTCGTTATCTTGTGTGTAACGCAATGTTTCCAGTGTTTCCGTTATCTTTTGTGTAACGCCATGTTTCCAGTGTTTCCGTTATCTTGTGTGTAACGCCATGTTTCCAGTGTTTCCGTTATCTTGTGTGTAACGCCATGTTTCCAGTGTTTCCGTTATCTTGTGTGTAACACCATGTTTCCAGTGTTTCCGTTATCTTGTGTGTAACGCCATGTTTCCAGTGTTTTCGTTATCTTGTGTGTAACGCCATGTTTCCAGTGTTTCCGTTATCTTGTGTGTAACGCCATGTTTCCAGTGTTTCCGTTAAATATGGCGGACAGTAGACCTAACCAGTTGTCCTCGAATTAATTATCTACCAGTATAGTGCGATTTTATTAACCGCGCACGAGAGCATTTCCTTACCTTAATTGACATGGACCTGTCCTGAAAGTTCATACACCTGTTCGCTGTCAATCTAACATCACTATACTAACATACCCTTCTGCTAGTAGCTGATCATTTCTCCACATAAATCAGGGGCTGAGGATAAATATCCCGGGAATCAAGCCCGGACCTCCCGGCTGACAGCCCCGTCATGTACCAACTCGACTAACCTTTTCGTATTGACAGGGTATACATTTATGTACAAGAAAAGAACTAATGGTATCATAATTTATTTCACATTTTGTTCGTTGAGTCTGGACATTTTATCTTTAGTGCGAATTGTGCGTTATCAAAATACAAAATAAACAAGAGTACAAAGTAAACCGTTACTACGTTTGTTTTGCACAAGAAATTGTCCCGGATATCCACAAAGATAATATGAACCACATTCTATGTATGAATGATTTATTTCAAATGATCCCTACTTTATCTAAAGCAGTCAAGAATTATTTAATTTTCTTTATATGCATATACTTTAGAAGGGATAAAGGGAAAGAACTCGTACTCATCTCCTGTGGTGTTTAAGCTACGTATTCAGAAATAACAAGACGACTTGTATATTCATACCCTCTACTTGAAAAAGTGGTAACGCTTGCATTACGATGTTAGATTTTATTCCCAGTAAAACAAACACTAGTTATGAAATGTTTTTAACTTTTTCTAGCGACGAACATTTTAACAAACAGACGTTAAGTAACGTTTTACATAACAAACTCTCTGATTTGCCAGAATTTGTAATTAAGGTCACATAAAATTCCTACTTTCGTTTTAATGTCTAAAAATAGGCTACTTTTTCGTGCAGAAACGCGTCGCTGTCAAACTATTAGAAAGAAAATTGTATTCATGTGGTTTGAGACTACGGAACAGCGGATAGAGAAGAAAAGAAGAAATGTCTTGCCGCTTTAATATATTGCTGAAATAGTTTGCATATTGTTTGATACATATATATGCGCTATCTACGGTACAGTTACAGTTGTATTGTGTGTATACACTATATATTCACATGCTTCTTTAAAACCAGATAGTTCGTCTTTGTGACAAGATTATGGTTGGCGTGGGCTCTGTTCATTTATCTTCGTCCCGAACTGGCATTTGATACCAAAGACCGTTGTGGGTTAACCAAGTACATTGTATTCATACGATTGCTAAATTTTCGGGTGAGATGTCTGAATGACGCATTTTTATTAGAATAACTTTTATCCGAATTAAAACAGTGCCATAGGCGCCTTCACCCATTCCAGTTTATTTGCGTGCACATTTTCGCCAATACATATCGCTAAAAAATGTGTAGTTTTGTTGTATATGCTTGTTTTTGTTCATATTAAATCGAATCCTATAATTAAAAATCATCCTACTCTGTTTGCGTGGTTTCAACATAAGCATGTATGCTTGAACAGTAGTTTGTCTATGACAGAGAGTATGTATGCTTGAACTGTAGTTTGTCTATGACAGAGAGCATGTATGCTTGAAATGTAGTTTGTCTATGACAGAGTGCATGTATGCTTGAACAGTAGTCTATGACAGAGAGTATGAAATCCTGGTTCCCACAATGTATAACTGGTATCAATAATATTGGAACTATGCTAATAGTTACAATTCATGTAATTAAGGAACTCCGTCTTGTCCACAGCGCCGTTATCATCCGCATCCATCGCGTCCCAGCATGCTTCGAGAGCGTCTTCGTCAGTCAACCCTGAAATGTAACACATTTTATATCTATGGAGTTTAAACTTGAGGACAAACGTATTCGAAACAAAAAATATTCGTTGCAAAATAAAATGTGATTTCACAAAACTAGTCACAGTAACTAATCATTAAAACTTTTTAAAAGCAATTAATCATTGCGTTCATAACAACAGACACACTGTAAATAATCCATCACGAATGAACAAGCAACCAGACTGTGAAATAACCATACAATATCAAATTAATAACTTAATGTTAAGTACAGTCAACCGGATAATGTAGTTAATAATTAAACAGTGCTTAGATACTATACTAGAGATAGGGAAATGGAATTTAAAATAAAGACAAATAGAAATATATCAATTAAGAAAACATGACTTTATTTTAAAACAAAACAATACAACTGTACACAGTGAACATTAAGACATTACCTGCTCCCTTTCCACCCTTAATGCACTCGTCATGGTCGATTTTTCCGGATCCATCTTTGTCGATATTTTTGAATGATTCCTCCAGTGCAGCGCTGTAAACATGAGCCGAAGTTAGGGTATGGTTCAAGGGAGATAGTTTTATCTTCTGTCAAAATATGCCAAGTCATATTTTTGAAGAAAATGGCATGTTAATACCGGATACATTGCACTAAATTTTCTTAAAATTTTCTTGGGACTGTTAAACACGAGCCCTATACATGTAGTTCCTACTAAATCGGCGCGTAGGTCAGGCTAAAAGTTTTAATCTTGATTTAATATTTTGAAAACGAGCACGGATATCCCAATTTTCACAGGTTTTTAATTCTGTAAGCAAAATAATCAACATAATATCCAAGCCTATTATTATGATGATGATTTGGCAACGGCTTAGACATAGATCTATGACTGCGTTCATTACACCTGCACTTACTGTCAAAGTAAATAAATAGAAGAGAATAGAATAGTTTATTTAACTTGTACACTGTACATCGTCATATAAATATAACGTATTCAATATATTTTTTACAAATTGGTCGAGGTCCAGCATATAGTGATCAATACAGGTGAGAAATAAACAAACAACAACAACAACAACAATAAAACATGTACCACTAACCTTCGAGGAGCTTTACAGATTTCGTCCAAAAATTCCTCTAATGATATTTGCTTGTCTTGGTCTTTGTCCAAATCGGCAAACATCTCCTGAAAAGTAAATAGAGAAAATGGAAGACGTATTAGGCCTATTACATTCCAAGTTCAGAACTTTGTTTTGCTATTTGAATATCAGTGTTGTGTAAACCAATCAAATCTTACGTTAACCACAAAGGCAATTTCTCTTTAACCGAACAGCATTTGTAACCTTGACACGGATTGGTTAGCCTTTCGATAAAGGATACGTTACCTTACCAAAATCCACTGAATTTCACCGAATTTACCGAAATCCATCTTGGACCTGGAGTGACCAGCAATAGTAACATCTCGGCATGTTTTATGTTGCACAGTAAATCCTAACCTTCAAATTGCGCCGACCATCTTTTTCAAGATATTTCTTGTTTCAAGTTTTTTAAGAAACATTAATTTTGTATGCACCTGTGTAGGCCTACTTGGCCGGTACAAGTAGCCTAGGGCCTGGGACATTATTCGCAAACATTTTTAGACTGAAACTCAGACTTAGACTTTGAAATATCAAATAATATTTTTGCTCCTACGTTGTTATTACAGTTTATATTTCAATAAAAACATGGCAATCACGGGAGTGGATGACAACCATTACACGGGAGTGGATGACAACCATTACACGGGAGTGGATGACAACCATTACACGGGAGTGGATGACAACCATTACACGGGAGTGGATGACAACCATTACACGGGAGTGGATGACAACCATTACACGGGAGTGGATGACAACCATTACACGGGAGTGGATGACAACCATTACACGGGAGTGGATGACAACCATTACACGGGAGTGGGTGACAACCATTACACGGGAGTGGATGACAACCATTACACGGGAGTGGATGACAACCATTACACGGGAGTGGATGACAACCATTACACGGGAGTGGATGACAACCATTACACGGGAGTGGATGACAACCATTACACGGGAGTGGATGACAACCATTACACGGGAGTGGATGACAACCATTATTCAGACACAATTTCGTTCGTTTAAATTTAAAGATGTATCTGGCTCATCTGAACATAAAATGTTTTAATTGGCTTTATCCAGTATTGTTGTTACATCGGTTAAAACATCTCTAATAAGAGTCATTACAATGTAAAACCGATTGAAAACATCTTTTTTTATCATATCACTTACAGTCTAAACCTGTAAAATTGCCTGATTGTTAAAACAACTGGAAGTTTTTATTTTATGATGTACACACATCTTTCTTCAACACATATGGATTAATACATTATGAGTTCATTCTTTATAAAGTGCATGTTTAGTGATGTATTAACCACAGGAAACATATTTTTATGTTTGGCTAATTAAACAAATGAACAAAAAATGAGCATAGTATTACTTTAATGAAAACGAAATGCTGGTAAATATCACTTCAATCTTAAAACGTTTGTGCATAAAGCCCGGTCGCATATTTACTCCTCACAAAACGGCATCGCATTTATATCATGTAATTAATGTATTAAAAACTTATTGCATATAATTATGATGAGCAATGACATTCTAGCCGACGAAACTGCTTTTATTTCACTGGAATTGGCATATATTGCAAAAAAATAAGACGTTTAACTCCTAACTTTTTCCCGGAATACACAGTCATGCTATTGAATGTGGCAAGCTTTGAAGTGGAGATGGCGGATCCTGTAAAACAGATATCTATGCTATCATGTGAAAACTTACAATCATTTTGTCTTTGCTCATTATGCCATTCTCTTCAAGATAATCGGCAAGTTCCGTAGGATTAATTTTATTATCACAACCAGGGTTCAGTTTCTGAAAGGCTTGTTCTGCTTGCTTTCTTGATGGTACCGACATGATGCTGATACGCCCTGTAACCTTTATAATAGAAATATAATAATGATAATAATATCTTTATTTTATTTCATGAGGTTAACACAATAAGTTATAGATGTAACTTTTTTACAATGTGATCTTCCAACAATACAATGTAAGAAATCAACATTAAAACAAACACAAAAAACTGCACATCTACACATCTACACATCTACACATCTACACATTTACACATCTACACATGTTCATACATAGATCATAATTATAATGATAAATGAGATTATTAAAAGCTACAAAAGTTAACATGATCTGAAAATGAAATAAAACAACCACAGACACCTCAGTCACATAAGACAAATAAATGCAAGAATGAAAATATTATTGATTCAGCATTAAATATTTCCTATAATATACGTATATTTACGGATATAGAGTTCCTTACCCCACGAGCATAAACAGAGAATGATCGTTTACTATAATTTGATTTCAATACAGTAAAACATGACCTAAAGACAGCCTCAATACGTAGACCACCTCAAAATTAAGAACACAATTTCCAAGTTCATTTTTCTTGTTTTGCACTTTATTCAATTTCAATATTAAGTTTTCAGGAGTCCTAAATCTGAGGGTTTACTGTAGAACGGACTCTCCTCGTTTTGTTGTTGTTGTTGACATTTTTGGTGTTGTAGTGCTAAGCGTTGTTGCGACCGGTGCAGTGGTTTGAGTTGTTGTTTGAGATGATGTTGTTTTCCATCGTGGGATTCGAACCCTCGACTTCTGAAAACGCTTTCAACACAAGATTATTAAACCGATAAAGTTAATGTTTGACGTGACATACATAACATTATTTGAGATCATATAACAAGTCACTTAAACATCAACCTTGTGATATAAATGTGACAGTTTGTCTAAGACTTAAAAGATAAAACTACCGCCTACACTTTATCTAGATTTTGAACGCTGTCGAATGAGCGTAGATCTAGTCATCTCGTTTCATTACTCAACTTAATTTGGGTAGTCTTCACAGCTATCCACACGTACCATACTTAATATGCAACTTGTAAAGTTGGCAAACATCCAAAAAAACATATCGACAGTCATAAATCGATTTTAAAAAGTGATACATTTAAAACAGGTTTAAGTTACCGGCGTGGGTGAAAGTTCCCCACCCACCTCTTTTTACGAGTTGAATAAATTATATTCGGTTATAAATATGGTACGCATCATTTAATTGTGTAAATACAATCGTTATGCAACGGTCGTAATACATAAAACTGTTTTACAACTTGAGTTTTCACTTGCGCAAATCACTGGGTAGGCCTAGCTACGTGTACATGATGGTTTCGCATGAGCTTCTTGACAAAACGATAGATCTAGATATCTCAGACGATATAGGGAATCAGCAGACCGAGACATCAGCTACACACCACCACTTAACATTTGAATGAATGCAAGCAAAAGCGTATTTAAATACGACACATTTCACTTCGCGAAAGAGATGCGAGGTTATTCAATTAAGTTGATTCTAAATTAAGTAGATCCAAAGGCATACACCGGGGAGTTTTCATCTCAGTAATTATAATATTGCAGTTCGATTCAAGTGAATTCGCAACACGCTAAATATGTTGGATCATTAGCATTTTCATTACCATAGTGACCCAACGCTACCGTGATTCCCGCGAAAACTGTTGGACAGATTCCCGCGCAAACAGTAGGACGCGTCCATTTCATGTAAACTTACAAAACGGTGGTTTGCACGTCTGTCGTTTGTTAACGCGGTGAAAAAGCATATATTGTAAAGCGACAAGTCTGTGGCCCAGTGGTAATTTAACGCAGTTGACTAGTAATTCAGGGATCGCAGGTTCGATTCCCGCTAACAAAACTAACGACTTCGAAAACGATATACGATATGGGAAACTGACTTCTTATCACTTGCCCCCCCCCCCCCGCTGTGGGTTCGAATCCCACCCGAGATGTAGAATTTATATTAGGAAGCTAACCAACTGGGTTGTGGAAGTTCGATGGTTCTACCGCAGGTGCTGGACTACGCCCACGATATATATAGAAAGGACACCATAAAACAGCTGGAAAAGTCATAACATGACCCTAACTGTCTAAGGCTCCATTACTAAATAAAATTCTTTGTTTAACTGATTGCTCGAAATAGACGCACTGTCAGTATTGTCTTTTCCGGGCCAATTTTGGAAGCTTATGCCTATTTTCCAAACAGTCGGTACATAACGGGTGAACTATACACAGTCGGTACATAACGGGTGAACTATACACAGTCGGTACATAACGGGTGAACTATACACAGTCGGACCTCGCTCATTCGAATTCATCTCGTCCGAAGTTTATTTCAAATATTACATGGTTTCGAATAGCCCATTTCAATTCGACGTTCATTAGAAGATACATCGGGACCTGATATTTATTTCGGATGATACCGAGTATTCGGACAGAAGGTTGTCAAATAAACGAGGTTTAAAGATGTGCAGCTAGATACACTTCAAGTGAAATCATACGATAATTTTGCAGCCTGGTTAATATTAGGTTGTCATTTAATGAAGCCCATCTATGCAAATGATTTATGCAAAAGCGTTGAATAGTCTTATTTATATTTTATCAAAACACTCCGGCAATTGCCAACTGCTGTGTTTAAGATATAACTGGCCTTATTTGAACGTAAAATATTTTAACTTGTTTCATCCAGTGTTGTTTAATACAAACCAAGTAAAAAAACGCGTTTTATCATGTAACGCATGGTCACAACTTGTAAATATCCCCGCGAGTTAAAGAAACGTTTAAAAACGTTCAGTTTTAATTGAAATATACATTTTGTATTTACAAACTTCCCTTTTTGAAACAAATACAGATATATACATATTTTTGTATTCTTTGATAATGCGTATTTTTTATATTTAACTATATAAAATTTATACTTTATGTTTGTTTAAAGTAAAAAATGAACAAAACATATGCATGAGATTTCTTTAACATAAGATAGAAAATAAACCATAAGAATCAAGTTGATTTACACATGTAACGATTACAGGGATGTACCGTCGTGAAGCAGACATTTGACAGACATTTACGTACATAACATACAAACAATTCTTTGTCAGTTAAAACAAAAACGGATTGTCTATTTCATCATCCATGCGACACGCCCCCTGTTACGTTCGTCCGGATTCGACGCAAATTATTTGACACAACGAAAAGGACAAAAAATCAATATTTATTTAAAGCCTTATTCGTATTTTAAATATACGTTGTATCTTGATTTATGTACAAAGTTGAAGATAAATCAGGTAATACATTTGTAACTTACCAAATAATCACGAAAACAAAATAGTCCTGTCACAAGTTGTCCTCACAAGCGCAAATTGCGTAGTAAAGATAAACGTCTGTTTTATCAGTATCGAAGTGATGGTTTGTTGATTTGCTGTACACCTCAAAGTATGTCGGTATAGAGAAAATATTTACCGCACCTAGTCAACGGTTCATAGGCTTTGAAATGACAAAACTGCACGTGATCATACTGGCGAGGAGAATGAATGAATTCGGTATCATAGTGAATATTACTCATACGTTATATTCTCATTATCAAAACGTTTCGAACACAGGGAGATTTCGTCTCTGTGGCTTTCAATCGATACACTGTGCAGAATGGTGTCATGTCTATGTAATATCGTACTAGATATGTCTACGTACGATGGACTATCAATTGACCAACATTCCAATCAATCAGCCAAATTTGCATTGTTGAAAATTCTTGGCGCGTTGAAGCCACTTGGGGCTAGTATAAGTCATGTGTTATTGGTTCTGGAAAGAATTGCCTATTTCATGTTTTCCTGCGATTGATTGTCTGAATGCGAGAGAAATATCGAAATAGAGATTAAGTTGCTGCAGGGAACCCCACATGTCGATCAGGAAATGTGACGTACACAATACACAGCCACTCCAATAGTACACAGGGCATTACAATACATACGTACATGTAAACAATGACAATGACCAATATCACATACACAATGTACAGCCACTCCAGTAGTACAAGAGACATTACAATATAGGTACATGGAAACAATGGCAAGGACCAATATCACATACACAATGTACAGCCACTCCAGTAGTACAAGGGACATTACAATATAAGTACATGTAAACAATGGCAAGGACCAATATCACATACACAATTTACCGCCACTCCAGTAGTACAAGGGACATTACAATATAAGTACATGTAAACAATGGCAAGGACCAATATCACATACACAATTTACCGCCACTCCAGTAGTACAAGGGACATTACAATACATACGTACATGTAAACAATGGCAAGGACCAATATCACATACACAATGTACAGCCACTCCAGTAGTACAAGGGACATTACAATACATACGTACATGTAAACAATGACAAGGACAAATATCACATACACAATGTACAGCCACTCCAGTAGTACAAGGGACATTACAATACATACGTACATGTAAACAATGACAAGGACCAATGTCACATACACAATGCACAGCCACTCCAGTAGTACAAGGGACATTACAATACATACGTACATGTAAACAATGGCAAGGACCAATATCACATACACAATGTACAGCCACTCCAGTAGTACAAGGGACATTACAATACATACGTACATGTAAACAATGACAAGGACCAATGTCACATACACAATACACAGCCACTCCAGTAGTACACAGGGCATTACAATACATACGTACATGTAAACAATGGCAAGGACCAATGTCACATACACAATACACAGCCACTCCAGTAGTACAAGGGACATTACAATACATACGTACATGTAATTAATGACAAGGACCAATGTCACATACACATTGTACAGCCACTCCAGTAGTACACAGGACATTACAATACATACGTGCATGTAAACAATGGCAAGGACCAATGTCACATACACAATACACAGCCACTCCAGTAGTACACAGGACATTACAATACATACGTACATGTAAACAATGGCAAGGACCAATGCCACATACACAATACACAGCCACTCCAGTAGTACAAGGGACATTACAATATACGTGCATGTAAACAATGGCAAGGACCAATGTCACATACACAATACACAGCCACTCCAGTAGTACACAGGGCATTACAATATACGTGCATGTAAACAATGGCAAGGACCAATGCCACATACACAATACACAGCCACTCCAGTAGTACAAGGGACATTACAATACATACGTACATGTAAACAATGGCAAGGACCAATGCCACATACACAATACATAGCCACTCCAGTAGTACACAGGGCATTACAATACATACGTGCATGTAAACAATGACAAGGACCAATGTCACATACACAATACACAGCCACTCCAGTAGTACACAGGGCATTACAATACATACGTACATGTAAACAATGGCAAGGACCAATGTCACATACACAATACACAGCCACTCCAGTAGTACACAGGGCATTACAATACATACGTACATGTAAACAATGACAAGGACCAATGTCACATACACAATACACAGCCACTCCAGTAGTACACAGGGCATTACAATACATACGTACATGTAAACAATGGCAAGGACCAATGTCACATACACAATACACAGCCACTCCAGTAGTACACAGGGCATTACAATACATACGTACATGTAAACAATGGCAAGGACCAATGTCACATACACAATACACAGCCACTCCAGTAGTACAAGGGACATTACAATACATACGTACATGTAAACAATGGCAAGGACCAATGTCACATACACAATACACAGCCACTATAGTAGTACACAGGGCATTACAATACATACGTACATGTAAACAATGGCAAGGACCAATGTCACATACATTGTAATTATTTTTTGTTTCAATCTTTGTTTTCTATCTTGCGAAATATTCTATCACCGTCACCCTATGATCAGCGACCGGAAAGAGAAAACGGAATCAAACAAGAAATGACCTTCATTCAAAGCGGGCCTAGTTCGGCGACACGCTTAAAATAATATCATTTCTAATGTTTATGGTTTGGTCTCGCATCTTTCCTGTCTTGCTATAAATTTATATAACATAAAGATATATGAGTATGTCATTTCGTGCAGCTTTTGCACATTTTTCTCATAAAATGACATTTTCTCGCGATCATACCTTGTTATTCTTTGCAAAAACAGATAATGTCAAGCTTAAAATTATATTCAGGTTTTGCTTGACATACAATAGATGGTAATAAAGTGTGTAATTGAGCGAGTTCAGGCAATCCTAGATACAAATTGCATATAAAAGGAATACAAATGATATAAAGTTGTTTGTGAAAATCGAACGGGGGAAAATGTGTCGCACCTGTTGCGTTATCCGGAACTTACATGTTCATATAATTTTGAACTCATCGGCAAACTTTCTGCATAATGTCCCTGACTAGATCCTGTTAATTAGCAAACAACATGTCATCATCATCATAGTTATCCTCAATGTTTTACATTTCCTTAACATCGTCATCAATGGTATATATTGTATAAGTGGATAATATCGCGTGTCGAAAAGTTCGCGTATTACCGAAATTACTTTCATCATAAATTCATAATATCTACACGTCGCTAACAATCGCTATTATATAATCGATTGTAGGGCGGGCAGTAATTTGGATGTGACTCCATGGGGAACCAGACTCCAAGTATCGATTACACGATGTGTAGATGTGACTCCATGGGGAACCAGACTCCAAGTATCGATTACACGATGTGTAGATGTGACTCCATGGGGAACCAGACTCCAAGTATCGATTACACGATGTGTAGATGTGACTCCATGGGCAACCAGACTCCAAGTATCGATTACACGATGTGTAGATGTGACTCCATGGGGAACCAGACTCCAAGTATCGATTACACGATGTGTAGATGTGACTCCATGGGGAACCAGACTCCAAGTATCGATTACACGATGTGTAGATGTGACTCCATGGGGAACCAGACTCCAAGTATCGATTACACGATGTGTAGATGTGACTCCATGGGGAACCAGACTCCAAGTATCGATTACACGATGTGTAGATGTGACTCCATGGGCAACCAGACTCCAAGTATCGATTACACGATGTGTAGATGTGACTCCATGGGGAACCAGACTCCAAGTATCGATTACACGATGTGTAGATGTGACTCCATGGGGAACCAGACTCCAAGTATCGATTACACGATGTGTAGATGTGACTCCATGGGGAACCAGACTCCAAGTATCGATTACACGATGTGTAGATGTGACTCCATGGGGAACCAGACTCCAAGTATCGATTACACGATGTGTAGATGTGACTCCATGGGGAACCAGACTCCAAGTATCGATTACACGATGTGTAGATGTGACTCCATGGGGAACCAGACTCCAAGTATCGATTACACGATGTGTAGATGTGACTCCATGGGGAACCAGACTCCAAGTATCGATTACACGATGTGTAGATGTGACTCCATGGGCAACCAGACTCCAAGTATCGATTACACGATGTGTAGATGTGACTCCATGGGCAACCAGACTCCAAGTATCGATTACACGATGTGTAGATGTGACTCCATGGGCAACCAGACTCCAAGTATCGATTACACGATGTGTAGATGTGACTCCATGGGGAACCAGACTCCAAGTATCGATTACACGATGTGTAGATGTGACTCCATGGGGAACCAGACTCCAAGTATCGATTACACGATGTGTAGATGTGACTCCATGGGCAACCAGACTCCAAGTATCGATTACACGATGTGTAGATGTGACTCCATGGGCAACCAGACTCCAAGTATCGATTACACGATGTGTAGATAAAAATATACTTTGGTGAATGTGGAAATTTACGTTGTGGAAAATGTTCGCGAAATTTTTGCATTCGCGAAATTCTGCAAGTTTTTCCATCTCGCAAACTATACCACTTATACAGTATGTGTGACTTTGTAGAAACATATTAATTGTTTCGTGTGGTTTTAACCTATTATCAAATTGTCAACGTAGAAAATGGACCGGATACGATAAAATGTTGAACTTCCGTCTATTTTCGACATTGATACATAAAACGTGGTGTCATTTTGCAATGTTTAGAGCTACTCCGGCGTGGTGTAGTCCTCGACTTCGCCTGCCTGTTTGTAAAATAATGCATCTCTACTATCTTGAATTATAAAATGGTGTCAAATGTGATCGATTAAAATCGCATAATTGCATGTAAATACAATAGCTAATACAAAGTATGCTCGGGTGTGTCAATGATACTGGATATAATGTGTTTTACCACAATGTCTTCTAAGTACATGTATTGTCAAGTGAAATATTCAGCCAGATTTTTTCAGGAACACTAACTTATGGTTCATTGTTTAAAAACTGGTTAGCTAGTTGCCACGTGTTATCTCTCAGTTCACAATCCGAGTGGTAAACTTGCAAATATATCAGTATTTGTTACTGTGTCTTGCAAATAGATGAGTATTTGTTACTGTGTCTTGCAAATATATCAGTATTTGTTACTGTGTCTTGCAAATAGATGAGTATTTGTTACTGTGTCTTGCAAATAGATGAGTATTTGTTACTGTGTCTTGCAAATAGATGAGTATTTTTTACTGTGTCTTGCAAATAGATGAGTATTTGTTACTGTGTCTTGCAAATAGATGAGTATTTGTTACTGTGTCTTGCAAATAGATGAGTATTTGTTACTGTGTCTTGCAAATAGATGAGTATTTGTTACTGTGTCTTGCAAATAGATGAGTATTTGTTACTGTGTCTTGCAAATAGATGAGTATTTGTTACTGTGTCTTGCAAATAGATGAGTATTTGTTACTGTGTCTTGCAAATAGATGAGTATTTGGTACTGTGTCTTGCAAATAGATGAGTATTTGTTACTGTGTCTTGCAAATATATCAGTATTTGGTACTGTGTCTTGCAAATAGATGAGTATTTGTTACTGTGTCTTGCAAATATATCAGTATTTGGTACTGTGTCTTGCAAATATATCAGTATTTGGTACTGTGTCTTGCAAATATATCAGTATTTGGTACTGTGTCTTGCAAATAGATGAGTATTTGTTACTGTGTCTTGCAAATAGATGAGTATTTGGTACTGTGTCTTGCAAATAGATGAGTATTTGTTACTGTGTCTTGCAAATAGATGAGTATTTGGTACTGTGTCTTGCAAATAGATGAGTATTTGGTACTGTGTCTTTCAAATATACTTAAGGACTTTGAAAACGCACGCTTTGGATATGTGTGTTTTCACAACGAAAGCACTTACTATATGATTATATTCATACACGTTAGTTGTAACCTATTCATTGCCGCCATTTAGACACCAACACATTTAAAATTGATTGAGTAATAACGAAATTATCGCATGATAAAGACCGTGCTCCAAAAATCGAAAGTAACACTTTTGCCGGCTACTTGTGATTAGATTGCAACTGTCAACATGACAATGCACCAATTGTTGTGATTTATTCATCAGATCTGGGATTTATGAAAGGGGTTTATAAAAGTTACACAAGTAGTGTAACCAATGATATTAATGAATTGTTTTTATAATTGAAATTTCAGTGGATGTTTTTTCAGTAACCACGAATTTTCGTCATGTTGACAGTTGCAATCTAATCACAAGTAGCCGGCAAAAGTGTTACTTTCGATTTCAAAATATTTTTTTTGGCTTTTCGCTAAGCTGGCTACAAACTCAAAATCTATGAAAAACAGAATATTGGGAAAAAAATGAAATAAGAACGATAACTGTTTTTGTTGTAGCTAATGCGTGAGTATTTTTGCAACACGTTTAAGTTGAATGAAGAATAGCTCTAGTTGAATAAAAGTGTTAACATGCAGTCATAGCGTACGTTTATGAAACAATATATCGTGGTACATATCGCAATACATCGCTAAATTAAGGATTAATTTGTAACAGGGAACGCCTAATGTACAAGATAATGTATTGCAATATATCGTGGTACACTTCAGTCTTATCATGACGTTCCTACACATAATAATTTAATATGTTTGTAAGTACACGAAGAACATCAATATCTTACACCAATATATTTGAAAATTGCGTTTTATGAGTGAGGGAATGACACACTGCAGGTGGCTTTATGGAGATAGATATATAACGACATTTTACATGAAATAAAAACGTTGACATGAAACATAGATTTTTATTGTAGCAAATGAACACACTCATTTATTGTGAGCGAATCACCTACTTACGTGAATATATTATTCATATTGCATCACTATCGGGTTGTGGTGTTCATTGATATTCGATACAGGATTGTTCCGAAATGAGTAACTATATTATCCGTAAGATCATTCTGAGAATATTACATAATGTACAGCGGTATTAGTTGTATATACTAGCCGTACAATATTGTACTATGTAGAATATATTCAGTAGTTGTACTAAGTCTTTGTCGAAATATAGTAAACGCGACATCTATTATAAGATTATCAGTTTTGCCCCCCACCCCCTTCTCTAATCCACATCTCACACACAGACAAGTACAGTATCCCCAACTTTTACTACCTCAATTATAAGACCACCTCAAAATTAACAACACAATTTTCACGTCCATTTTCACTGTTTTGCTCTTAATTCAACCTCAATATTAAGACCACCTCAATAAGAAGACCAGTTTTCAAGAGTCCAAAGGGTGGTTTTATTACTGAGGTTTTGCTGTAGATAGATCTATTGGCGGACAGACGGACGGACTTGTATACAGACCGGAGTTATACCTACACGTATCTTGATTTGAAATGCATTTTAGGAGTATTAATCGTTCGATAATGTAACAGCGTTGCCCAAACAATCTTATATAAAATAAATCCGAAAACAATGTTTCTGTCTTGGTAACTTTATGTTATAGTTCTAGCATAGTTTATATTGAATTATTTATTGTACATCGACAGTGCTTACACCTTATATTAACCACTCTCGATGACTTTTCCTGGGTTACCAACCATGTGATGACGATAAAATCAGTCAGGGTTATGAGGAAGAATCTTGTTCGCCGAAGCGGAATTCGAACCCACACCCTCCGGAGTTTTATCGCTAGACTTCTTTGCATCATAGCGTGTTTGATGAGCTATGTAAAACTCACATTAAAACATGTATCCGCGAGCTGAACCTACCAACAGGCCTACTTATGTTCACTATATTTATCATAGCCTCGAAATTTTTCTTGGTCTGATGCACACGTAACCTCGTGAATAAATTGTTTTCGTTCATAGATTGAAGTTAATTTCAAGTTATACCATACTTGTAAAATACATAACGCATTACTCATTGAGAATCGTATGCGTAAACGGGCGCGTAGCAAGGGGAAATTGACATAACGCAACTCGGTGTCTCCTAGTCTCGACACTCGGCAGTGTGGGGTAGTTAAAGTGGGGGTTCGGTATGTTATCCCTGTTTTGGGACAGGAAATGGTTCCTTGCACAGCATAATGCTAGACTGTCATAATTTCATTCCGTGACTGTGTATCCGTGTGCAGGCAGCTAAGCGCTTGGTACAAAACCAAATACGTCCATTTCTTTCGCGGGCTTTTCTATCGGCCAAATCTTCTTCTCCCGATAATTTGCAGGACCCATTCTGGAGCATTGTCGTACAGTTACTGAGTTTGTGACGTGGAACACGAACAAGTAGTGCTGATAAAATTGTTTACATGGCGATTTATTGTGAGTTAAAGCAGCCAGTGCGGACACGCTGTGGCGATGTGTTTCCTCAGGGGTGTAGACGAGGGGAAGAAGGAGTGGCGAAGATAGTCTGCCTGGCAGTATGGGACGGCATATCTGACCACGTGCCCCTTGGTAGCAATAAAGGCAGCGCGGGGGTATGTTTCTACTAGTATATCGATATAGATCCTGTACATCATCGTCAGCTTGGTCTGTTGTCGTCTTTGTTGTAGAGATGGCCGTATTATAATTAATTATATTATATAGTACACATACACTATATAATGGATAACGCGAGATAACTCATAACAATCTCCTGTGGATGGTAGTATGGTAATCTCCATTGACGAAGCGTGCTGCCATACGTTGGGCCGCTTCTAGTTGTTGCACGCAGACTTGGGTGAATGAAACTGCATAGACAATTGCCCTATGAACACGGTCAGCTTTTTTCGAAGCTAATTCAACAGTGCACGATCGTGTTAATAATACGACCAGACCGCTATTTAGACTGGTACTCAATTTTGTATTTTATACTCATGCTTTATCTCTAAAGTCTTGGGTCCCGTCAGAATTGTTTGTCGTCTGCAGTTTTGTCAAGAATGCCGAAAAAACAGAAAGAAAATACTGCCCCTGTCGGCACGAAAACGTCAAAAGATGAGGATTATAGCTCTGGGTCTCCACAATGTAGTGACCAAAGTAACAGTCCTTTACGAGGTTGAGTAGATTCTAAATCTGTAGATTTTAAATTCTGAACTTTTCCGCTGATTCCGCTGATTTGACGCTCGCAAGGGCAGTTTTGTAGACAATTTAAGACATCTTAGTTGCTTAAAAGCCAGGAGCTTCAGCGGCCCGCTGGACCCCTTGCCGAATTTTCAGCTGATTTAGAAATTTTGCATTCTCATGCCCGACTTGTTGATGTCTTGTCATCTTCTTAAAAATTTAAAATATCATTTCGACCATCGATTTCAATAGTGACTGCATGGGTTTAACCACACGATAAAACATGAATGTTGATAAGACCTACCAGCCGCGTAGGAAGGTATTGAGCATTGGGGCCGTGGATGGGGTGCGGGAGGGGTATTCCCTCCGGATGAGAACATTTTCAGAAAATCACATTTCACAGGCGCATAATCCATATGATCACTTAAAATATTTTTCGAAAATTTGTTTAAAAATTTATTACATTTTTTCAATTGAATAGTTACAGATACAGATGAGCAGTAGGGGGTCATAAAATGGCCCAGGCCCCAGCTCCTACACACATGCCTACACATCTACACACATGCCTACACATCTATTGACTTGTAGTTGTTCATTGTCAGCTTTTCTTACATAAGAATCATATTAACAGCCAAATGGTGAAATGACAAGATTCAGTTGAGTTAATGCAAAATTTTTGACTTACACAATTGTATTTATAACATGCAAACTGTAACGAAACACTTCGTTTGGTGAACACAATATTTGTACATCAGAATGGAAATTCAAGAAAGCTTGCGTGATCCATCGTAAGGACAAGTAAAGTTTGAAAACATGAATCAACAATGAATAATGATTCATATTACTTATAAAGAAACATGCTATTAATTTGAGTAATTAATATTTATAAACTTAAGTGATCTGTTGCCATGAAAAAGATGGTTATAATATTTTGCAGAGGAGACGCCCATAATGCCCATGAAAGGAAAGAAACGATGTCTGGAACAAACTGAGGGTGAATCAGATGACTTTGGGTAAGCATGAAGCAATTGCATCACTTAAACAGGGCTTAACATCTTACCTTTTCTATATACACAGGGGTTTTTTCTGAAAAAGGGGACGGGGCCTGGGGCCTTAGGGAAGGGGAAAACTTCGCAGTGTTTTAGTACAAAGGGGAAAAACTTTTCATTTGCTATCATACATCTTATATAACTTTAACCGAGTCCTGTCGCGACAACTCGTCGACGAGGGGGTTAGGTGTTGAAGGTAGTGTACCCGTCCCACTTAAGGTCCTCTTTTATATCTTGTTTTTAATGTTTATGATAATGAAATGTTACTTTTATGATATAAAAACTATGTAGTCTTACAGGATCATTCCTGTAGATTCTGTTTTTGATAATTTATTTTATCTTGTTGATCTGTATTTCATAAATGATCAAATCTCATCAATCATATATCCATCTGAAGCCGAAAATTTATATTATGGGAATAAACAACACACTAACTGACTAAGAAATGTTTTGCTGCTTTAATTTGATAAAATATATTAATCAAAAGAGTAATCAATATATCGCATAAAACAACATAATCAAAAGACTTTCTTTACTACAGTCACTGGTTTGTAAAAATAGTTTTAATTTTTTACACTGATCATTGTCTTTCTTTTTCATTGTCCACTTATTTTATTAAATCTGGAGGAGATTATGGAAAATTGTACAGATAAGAAGCCATCTTTCAGTTGTGGAAGTATTTGAATGAATTCCTTCAATGTCCAGTGTCACTGCTTTGTGAAGTTGTACAATTCATGTATAGTGAATTAGTTCCATTTGACACAGTGTCGACTTCTTAGGAGTTATTTTTCAAGAATTTATTTCTCCAAGACTTTGAGCAAGGCACTGAATTCTCCATGATGGTGACATTTATTGATAAACCATACGCGCATTATACTGAAAAAAGAGAGAGAAATAGGTTTAAAGCAATCCACACACCGTGAAAATCGTGGTAATAACTATAAATGCGTCCGCAATGAGGTACGAATAGTTTCGGGACGTCTCGCATTTTTTCGTACCCAATTCGTAACTAAGTTATTTCGTCAAAATACGCTCAGATATCGTGTCTAAAGAATATTTAATGATATAATTCATTTACAGACATATTATTTGACACAAATCCATACCTGCTGCGATCTCATAGGATCAAAAAATTAACATAACGAAAATCATCGAGCGGACGATTCCGCATTTTGCGGCAGCTTCAATGATTTTCAATCGTTATTTATATTTGGAATTAACAAGTTAAATAGAGTAAAATTCGATCATATTTCATAAAATGCAAACCAATCAAAGACTTACCAATCAATTGCAAGGGCGGATTCAGGGGGGGGCGGAAGGGGCGTACGCCCCCCCTAAAATCGTCCGTGCATACGTAATTTTATTTTGTTCTGAATGAGAAAAGGACTAAATGTACAAATCTTGATTTACTCGTGATATTATGGTAAATAGATTGTTTAATTCAAGTTTTTAGTTGTCGAATTTACTCCAAAAATAACACAACATCTCTGGAATCTCTCGTCTTAAATTGAGACACCTGGTCATGAAATCTTGATATTTCATAAAAGTGTGCTATTTGGATTGATTTTGCCTTGAAAGCTATCCTTTTTCAATACAAAATAAAGTATTTCTGAATCCTCAGAATGCACCAGATGGATCCATTATTTTCAAAATTTTCCGGGGGAGCATGCCCCCGGACCCCCCTAGACCACTTTACGCCCCCCCTAACCCAAAATCCTGGATCCGCGCCTGAATTGCAGTCAACTTTTACACTCAAGCGTAAACGTGAAAACCGTGATTGACGATTTTTTAATGACAACTACGAATCGAATCGGGATGTTGAAAAGTCGACGGCCGATTTCACATTTCGGCAATGAAATATGAATTTTAACGGAGGGGAATTTTCATTTTTAGGGGAAAAACTAGGCTTATTTTCCGAGGGGAAGGTAAACGGCCCCTTCTATATAAGGTAAAAAAAAACCTGATACAGGTTATATCATACAGTCATACATCTTTGATTTTCTTCTAATGCCATATCTTTGATAAAATGTGAGTGTATATTTAAAAAGTAACCATTTAATATCGCATATGACCAATAAGTAACGTGAGCTACAAAGCTCTTATGATACTAATAAGGTATCCACTAACAGATACTCGCCAGGGCTACTTATCTCATGATACTACCCTTTATTATAAATTATACCGAATGCCTAGTATGGGTACTTCAAGAACAAATTTTCATGTCTTAAGTACAGTGCAACTAGGGATTGAACCCATGACCTCCACCACCCAAAGCAGACTCTATCAATTGAGTTATTGAGATGAAAAAAGGTATTGGATGATAATTTGACAAAGGTTTGTGTGTTTAAAACTAGTCTCCCATTCAAGTGAACTAATACATCAATAGCAAAGATGTTGTTGTCAAGTTTAATGTTCATTTTCTATATTGTTACAGGCAAGGTATACAGAACATGTTGGAATGCTTTGGCAGTAAGTATATAACCATTTGTCTCTGTTAATTGTTTGGATGTGTGTGTGTGGTGTGCATTGCAATCTTCCCTTCTATCATTACAATTGCATTTACCCCCAGTCAGACTGCTATGCAAGGTCTTTTTGTAAAACCAATCAGAATTTGATGCTCTTGCATAAAATATCAACCTATCATTTGAAATGTAAAATAATTGCTTCCTTGTACATTCTTCAATATATCCAGTCTGTGTTAATTTATGTTAGGTGACTACATTAAAAACTCTTTGATGAACAAGAGAAAAAGATTGGAACAGTTGACTCAAGGAGCCTTGAAAGCCAGCAGCAAGACTGTGGATGACATATGGAAAGTACAAACTAGTGAAAGGTGAATGCTTATTTCTTTCTGTATTCGGGGTGAAAGTTGTACATGTATCATTCATTATTTATCTTACCTGTATTGAAACCAACAAATTTAATCAATGGGACCAGCATTATTGATTTCTAACAATGCTCATCGGGTACAGTATGAGTAAAACCTCACCTAAAGACCATCTCAATAATAAGAACACAATTTTCGAGTCCAATTTCACTGTTTTTGCTCTTTATTCAAGCTCAATATTAAGACCACCTCAATATTAAGACCAGTTTCCTGGGGTCCCAATGGTGAACTTTATTATTATTTAAATTTTTATTGAGGTTTTACTGTAGTTGGTTTTTGGAAGAAAAATGCAGAGATTCACAGATTCAGTGATAAATTTTATCATTTTTAAACATTTCAGATTATAAATCACAGGTCATTGATTAACAAAATCTAATTGTATCTGTTTTGATATTTTTAGAATAAAGTAAGCTACATTATAGCAACCAATAAATGCACATAAAGTTTACATTATGTTAATGTTTCTTGGTTTAATAGTTACACAAAACTTGATAACTTTGTATATTTTCAATTGATTGGGTTAATCACCTCTTGATGGGGTGAATAGTGCGATTTTATTAACTGTGAACTATGAGTAAACTACATGGACCATTGCATTTCTAAATAGGTGTATTGAAATGCTAGTGTGTCCCTGAACTCAACAGAGTAAAAGCCGCGGTTGTGTTTTGAAAGAAATGTAAACCAAACAGCAATTATAGCTTTACCTACGAGAGCATTTCCTTATCTAAATTGGCATGGATCGGTCCTGGAATTTCAAACACCTGTTCGTGGTCTATCTATCAGCACCATACATTTGGTGTATATTTGTTCTTTCTCTCGATTCATTTTTTTCAAATCAGTTACATATCTGTCTCTTTCTGTATCATTTGATATATACTTTAAAATGCAAGAGATTAGTTACCAATCAGGCAATGCTGTTCCTGTATTAGCCAATAGTAAGAGATCTAGAGAGATCCTTAATTCACTTTATTAGCATACCTATATTTCTATCTCTGTCCGTCAGTTTACCAGGGCTTGCACAGTTGAATTTGATGCTTGTTTTGAAAAATAACAGAAATTGGTTAAGACATTAAAAAACCTGGAAATGTACTTGAGTTTTAAAAAATGCATCATTTTGTAAGAAACTCTTTGAAACTTTGCTATGTGATGTCAGATAAAAAAGAATGGAAAAAATAAAAAATGTATATCTTAGGTCACTTATCTATCATTGTATGTCATTTGTTTGCTCATTTCCAGTTGGTTTTAAAAAGAAAATCTTGACCTTTTGTGATTCGTGTTAAATCGTCTATGAATAGGTGGTAAAAAGCAGTCATTGAAAATTAAAAAAACTTCTTGAAAGGTCCTTGAAGTTTTGTCTCAGATTTTCTGTATAAACCAGGGTAACTGTTATTATGTTTACAGGAAGAATATTACAGACAAATGAATACAGTATTCTAGCAATGGCAGTATATCTCCCTTGATACATTTTATTAAGTCACCTATAGATATATCTAACTCTGCCTATCAGTAACTGTTTTTAATTCACAGAACACGTTTACAGGAAGAATATTACAGACAAGTGAATACAGTATTTCAACAATGGGAGTCAGACCTGGACAAGTCTAAGGATCAGGAAACCAAATTAACAGTAAGAAGTTGTTTTCATATGCTTGGGAACAGTAAAAAGTTTCACCTTAAATGAAAATTAGTCACACCTAAATCAGCACAAACATTTTGTTGACAAAAACAGAGTTCGCCAAATAGATCCAACCTTCAACTGACTAAGTGTTTAGCCAAACAAAATCCACCAGACCTGATCAAGTTTTACTACATATGTTTAGGGATAGACATATTTGACAAAGCAGTCCCATTTGGGCAGACAGCTTGCAATTTCGACTTGCACAAATTCATCTTCATTTGCCAGAATAAAATTAACAGCACCATCAAAATAACAAGGAAACATGATGTTTTGATGGTTGATTTGATTTGTTAAATTGGAAACGGTGAAATGGTTTCGTAGATGTGATTGTCAAGTTTGATTTTTGTAGCCTCGGTATCCAACTGAAATTCCTTACTTTTCTAGACTGCTAATAGTGAAATTTTGTTTCAACTATAATAGAAATAATTTTTTGCATGTGTACAAAAATCACACTGAATAATATAGATTGATACATACTATAATTATTATGTTGTGAACCACAATTTAACCATTGACATTGCCCTAAGCCATTACAAGTTGTTCTCATTCAAAAATTGAATCGGGATTGATGTTTTGCTCTGAGTTAATCCTTCAAGTATTTTTGTTTCAGTTATTGTATAAGCAACAACAGAAGTTGTTTGAACAGGCAAGAGCTGTTCAAAGTCAAAGATTGAAAACCATCAAACAGTTACATTCACAGTATACTAAGGTATTTTTATAAAAATGTTTCTCTGTCAGATATTTCTACATAATGTTGAAAATGTAGTTATGATGAATTTCATAAAAGTTTGAAACCTTGAATACATTTCTGTGATACATGGTATGTGTGTGTTCGGCAGTCAGGTTGAATGTCCCATCAACAATTTTTGAGTGGAAGTGATTTATGGTGTTCACTTGAGGCTGATATTGTGCTACCTGTTAGTGATACCACATGTGGCCTGCAACTGCACCGTGTCACTCTAAACAGTCACCAAACCAACCAGTCCCCACACTACCCTTACAATAGTGAGCATAGGAAAAAGGGAGGGACTGCAAGTACAATGTATAACAAGTTCAGTTTGTCAGACTGCTGAGATATATTTGTTTGCTCTTTTGGCGCCTGTTTCCTCATTCATGTATAAAAATCTTTAGAATCATGAACAGAAATGTCCTACAGTGTTTATGAATGGCCTAAGTGATGTGTCTTGCTTATTTCAGGGACTTGAGAGTCTTGAGAAGACTCATCATCATCAAGCTACTAATGCCCAGACTGAGCTTAAGAAAGAAATGAGTTTGTTACAGAAGAAAATACTCATGGACACTGTTAGTATTTGAAATTTCTTGTGTATTATATTCATATTACTAAATAAATCACTGTTTCATGACAGGTATACAGGGGTGTCAATAAAAGCTGGTAGCTGATAAAATTACCAAGTAACTTCAGCATCATCACCTGGCTACTTTCTTGTATTCATGAATGATTATAATCAAGGGGAGTACCACCAGACTACAGCCTTATTTAGGAGATTTCCTGGCTACTTCAAGAATGTGTGAAACCCTTAGCGTATGCTAGAAATGTAAAACTCAGTACGTAGCGTAAGAGCAAAGCCTTTGAAAGGGGTTACGCTTTAGGTGCTTGACAAAAAGTTACGCTCGATCTGACACAACAAAGTGGTCTTACTTATTGAACCTACCTAAATAGGATGCCGTCTAAAGGTCGGGTTGCTTGGCCAATTATTTTTTCAAAAGAAACTGTCCATATGTGCTGCATTCCACCAAAATTGTGTGCATTTGAAAGAGAAATCTGGCTCTGGAATGCACCTCTTATCAATCACGTTTCCAGAAATCATGTTGCTGCATTGTAAAGCTAAATAATATGTATTAAGTTATAGCAAGAATAAAGAGGATGTTCATTTAATGTTAAGATGATTCAAGTTCAATTAAAATGCTAGAACTCAGTTTTAATGTGTAATCTATCACAGTTTGTGTTGGTAAAAAAGGCATGTTTTTATATGTTTCAGCAACAACAAGAGATGGCAAATGTTAGGAAATCTCTCCAGTCAATGTTATTTTAGAAGTGATGGAAGATACCTAATCATCAGTTAATGGTTATACACTGTAAAAAAGTACTGGCTTGTGTGTAGCTATTTAGAAAATTAGGACCAAAATATAACTGTGGAATGATATGAAACCGATTCCTTTAAATTGTCGCGAATTAAGTTGATGTGATAAAACTAGCAACTAAAGCATTCTATTTATTTCAGAATAATGAATAGCTAGTGTGTGAAAATTTCAATGTTTCACAAAGATCATGATTGAAAAAAGGTTGACATATTTATATTTACGATGTTAAAACATTTTTATGTATTCTTGTTTGAGACTGTTGTATTGTTATATCATAGGTTACAAATTAAAGTGTTACAAAAAATACCCAACCACTTATATTCTAAAATAACTCCGAAAAAAGTCTTTGCTTAAGATTCTCATGAGTGTAATGCAAATGTTGGTTTCAGGTATTTTTCTTCAGAAATTTATAAGTTACTTACAATGTACTACAAAATGATGCAAAACAAAGTGATGCAAAGGAAATTTATGAATACATGCATTACATTAGCAACCACTGTATAAAACAGATTGTACTTAAAACTGACAATCGATATGTTGGTCACATAGACAGGTTTCTTGTTATATGGTATAATCCTAACATTACATGTTTAGTGTACAGAATTCATTCATGATTATCTGCATTGTGTGATATCCAGCAGCATAATTATGCATATTATGACTATTCTTTAACAAATATTTTTGTCTTGTCCTTATTCTAATGTTGAATATTTTGTTAGAGAATTTCCATTCATTAAGTAAGTTTCTTCTCCCCTTTTCTTGGGGTCTGATGTAGCGTATGTACAGATGATAATATTAGATAAAGTTGATAACCCACACGCTCCTACAGCAATGTAATACTCTGCATCATAGGTACCAAGGCAATCTTTAATGATACCTGAAAAACATTCAAAGAAGAAACGATTTGAAACTGGAAAACTTGAAGAAGTGAATTTGAATACATACACAGCTTGACTGGGTTGCTCAGTTCACTGTGATTACATTCTTTATATAAACTTGCTTATTTTATCCAATATAATCATTAATTACAGTTGAAAAAGATAGAACAGTAAAGTACACACCGTTATGTAAATGGAATACAGTCTAATTAGGTGTCAAAATCCCTCTAAAAATTGCTGGTTTGTTCTATAATATATTCCTACAAACTTATGTTACAGTCGTGTGCTATCACAATTTAATACAACGATTGTTATGTATATAAATTACGAAGACTAACCTCCCAGTATGTTGTTACACAGGATTCCCAATCCCAGCATACCATTCACCATCACCAAGGCTGCAGGGTACCGCTCCTTCCCGACAGTCTCCATGGTTATTGTGGATAGAAAAGAAAACACCGTCCCAAAAGCTACAGCTTCTAAAACACACATTACTACTACCAACGTATATATCTTGAATAAGTTCAACAAAAGCAAATGGCACAATCCCATTATAATGTACAAGTATAACCAATGGTATATAGTTGGGTATTTGCTGCATTTTGCCTTTATTATAGAACCATATATCCTCCCCAAGAAATTTGCACAACCCATTAGTATGATAACGATAGATCCATCTTGTCGTGGATGGCCGATGTTCTGTAACTGGTCTACCATGAAAACTTGCTCCGCCATCCCTAAATAAAACGGTACATTATATCGTAGTATGCGGCAAGTATAAGTTGGATACGTTATAAATATGTACATGTATATGCATTTTTAAGGAAATTTTGGTTTAATAATGTTGATATAAACGACGATTTCGGTTAAATTATAACGCATCTTTTATAAATGTAAATTTAAAGTGAATGGCTGCCAAAAGTATTAGATACATTTTAAGAGTTGTAAAATTAAATAAACATTTCCAAAATTTAGAAATATGAAATAATTGATCTAATTGCCGTACATATTGAAGCGAAATTACCAAATCTCAATGTGATATCACCTCGCCTGATCACATTGCTCGTATCGGACAGTACACAGATATTCTCTGTTCAAGTATTGGCAAATGATCGAGTTTCCTTATCAGGGATACAGGGAAAGCTAACACGCCTGGTATGAGGCTGTAAATCTGCTTGAAATCCAACTCGAAATTCAATCTTCCGATTTGTTGGTTCCTAACACGTGAGTCTTAAAATTGACCAATGACAATACTACATTTGACCATAACACATCTACATTTTTAATGACTGGTTTACACGCTCTTAAGCAGTAAGTTTAATACATACCTGCTATTGGAAAAAAGAATAAGTTGATAGACAGAAACCAAAATGGTATATTACGCCTCAGTGTTTCGTCAAACACGAAGTGTTTATTGTCTTTGCTATCCTCACTATTGTCGCTTGGTAATAATACGTAGATGAGCAGTGCACATGGCAAACATTGTACCGCCATGCCAGCCATAAGGATGAATGCACCTGACCAGCAATATTTCTGTATCAGCAACTCTACAAACAGGGGCATTATGATCTGTCCTGTACTCGAGCCTATCGACAATAATGTAAGTGGAACGTTTGGTTTGTTTCTGAATGCGCAGTTAACCACCATGTATGATGACAGGTAACATCCGGAAAATCCAATGCCTGAAACACAATACTTGGCGTGTCTGAAATACTAGAGATGGCGTACAAGATTTGTGATGCAGTTGGTACATTAGCCGCTATGTAGGATTAAGAAAACACTCATTGGACAACTCTCCAACATAAGAGACGTCGAACGCAGGATAATGAGAACTGGGAAGCTTACATATTTGTATGTCTCTTTGTGCTTTTGGGGTTCCTGCAAATCAAAATGCACTATGAAAAAATAGATCCGTATGCTGGTATGTTTTGATCCCATTAAAAGTGTGATGTGTAATCCACAACATAGTTCTATGAGCACGCTGAATTTCCAAAAAAAACCTGTCTCAAGTTGTCACGATAATTACCACTGACAAATGTTGTGAATCAGTTGTTGTCGGACATTTACTGCAATTCATATTTATCCTGTCACTTGCCGTAATTTAGACCCGATAACAGGGTGCCTGATTGTTTTGCAATATCAGGTCACTTGGTCACATGACTACTATCTCACGTAACATGACCGCGTGACTAACCGGACTATTTTTAGTAAAGTATCGCAATGTTATCTTTTTCCCGGCCTTACTAAAGCAATGGATTTTTCAGTTGAATACTATCACACTTTTCCTCTTTTTTGTATAATTCATACACTTAAATGTTTAGCCTTCGGCTCACCCGATAAAACCCTCCGCCTTTGCCTGATAAACTTCCTCATTCCACGTCACTAACCTATTATTCTCTATCATATGATACATTTTAGGAAGCAGTAGAAAATGAAGGCTTACTCAGAATGTTGGTTTATAATGGGAGAGACTTTCATGGAGATGTTTCTTTTGCTTACCTGTGCATATTCCAGTCAGTACGATTATAGTTGAGATGGACGTGGCAAATGCGCTTGTGAGTAATCCAACACAACCTAACAGTGTCCCTAACAACATGGTTGCTCCGATACCAATCTTCTGTATTACCATTGTCCATAAGACTCCTGTAAACAAGAGAGTGATCGTCATGCGATAAACTAAAAAATCTTGTCAATAACTCGGCAGTGTCATTCCATCCTATTTTGTTTAAATTTTGTCGAAAAATATCTTAGCTTTTAAGTACACTTTGAAGAGTTGTAAAAAAGTAGTGGAAATGGGTAACTTGGATTATCACGTTACTTTGCTTAACTTAGTTCATATAATTATTTCAGCATGTTTGTGAAAGCGTTAAATATCCGATGTATGGAGTGACATAGAATCATACAGGTAAGAAGTTTTAACCAGGATTTCCACCCGGGTGGTGTCAAACTCGGGGTTTCCGCTCAATAACTTTAGTTGAGATTGATCTATTGTCACCAAACTTGGTATGTAGCAAGCTTATGTAAAAATCTAACTTGGGGCTGTATTTGGACATATTCAGGTCTAGGTATCAAGGACACGGGGACAGAAGGAGGAACAATTGTTTCCGCTCAATATATTAAGTTCAGTTTGACATATTGTCACCAAACTTGGTATGTACTGTTTGGAGACCTATACATTAGGATTGTATTTGAGTGTGCTCAGGTGAAGGTCACTATGTCCGTAATTAGAAAATTGGGTCAACTCAATAACTAAAGTTCAGATTGACATATTGTCACAAAACTTGGTGTATAACAAGCTTATTTGGAGACCTAACATTGGGACTGTATTTGGGCGTGCTCACGGCAAGGACAGAACAAGCTTATTTGGAGACCTAACATTGGGACAGTATTTGGGCGTGCTCACGGCAAGGACAGAACAAGCTTATTTGGAGACCCAACATCGGGACTTTATTTGGGCGTGCTCACGGCAAGGACAGAACAAGCTTATTTGGAGACCCAACATCGGGACAGTATTTGGGCGTGCTCACGGCAAGGACAGAACAAGCTTATTTGGAGACCCAACATCGGGACTTTATTTGGGCGTGCTCACGGCAAGGACAGAACAAGCTTATTTGGAGACCCAACATCGGGACAGTATTTGGGCGTGCTCACGGCAAGAACAGAACAAGCTTATTTGGAGACCCAACATCGGGACAGTATTTGGGCGTGCTCACGGCAAGGACAGAACAAGCTTATTTAGAGACCTAACATTGGGACGGTATTTGGGCGTGCTCACGGGAAGGACAGAACAAAATTATTTGGAGACCTAACATCGGGACTGTATTTGGGCGTGCTCACGGCAAGGGGAGAACAAGCTTATTAGGAGTCCTAACATCGGGACTGTATTTGGGCGTGCTCACGGCAAGGGCAGAACAAGCTTATTTGGTGACCTAACATTAAGACAGTATTTTAGGCGTGCTCACGGCTAGAACAGAACAAGCTTATTTGGAGACCCAACATCGGGACTTTATTTGGGCGTGCTCATGGCAAGGACAGAACAAGCTTATTTGGTGACCTAACATTAAGACAGTATTTGGGCATGCTCACGGCTAGAACAGAACAAGCTTATTTGGAGACCCAACATCGGGACAGTATTTGGGCGTGCTCACGGCAAGGACAGAACAAGCTTATTTGGAGACCTAACATTGGGACGGTATTTGGGCGTGCTCACGGGAAGGACAGAACAAAATTATTTGGAGACCTAACATCGGGACTGTATTTGGGCGTGCTCACGGCAAGGGGAGAACAAGCTTATTAGGAGTCCTAACATCGGGACTGTATTTGGGCGTGCTCATGGCAAGGGCAGAACAAGCTTATTTCGTGACCTAACATTAAGACAGTATTTGGGCGTGCTTACGGCTAGAACAGAACAAGCTTATTTGGAGACCCAACATCGGGACTTTATTTGGGCGTGCTCACGGCAAGGACAGAACAAGCTTATTTCGTGACCTAACATTAAGACAGTATTTGGGCGTGCTCACGGCTAGAACAGAACAAGCTTATTTGGAGACCCAACATCGGGACAGTATTTGGGCGTGCTCACGGCAAGGACAGAACAAGCTTATTTGGAGACCTAACATTGGGATGGTATTTGGGCGTGCTCACGGGAAGGACAGAACAAGCTTATTTGGTGACCTAACATTAAGACTGTATTTGGGCGTGCTCACGGCTAGAACAGAACAAGACTATTTTCTAAAATAAACTATCACCAGTGCAATGTTTGGTTATACAATGGTAAGATAATAGATTCGGAAAATACGTAGGGCAGTAGGCTTTCGTCAATTATGAAAGTTATCTAGTTTTCGGCCAAAGTTAAGACACGACGCGGAGATAATTACTAATTTAAAGATGTATCTGGCTCATCTGAACATAAAATGTTTGAATTGGCTCTATCCAGTATTGTTGTTACATTGGCTAAACATCTCTAATAAGAGCCATTGCAATGTAAAAGCGAGTGAAAAAAAATGTTAAAACAACTGGATTTTTTTTTTAATTTTATGATGCACAAACATCTTTCTGAAATAAAGTCATGTTTTGAGCAACACTAAAAATCGATCAATGGCGCTACCGGGATTCGAATACGGGGCTACGGATTGCCGGTCCGTTATGCTAACCACTACACCACAGCGACCTAACGTCATTTTCGTGTTTACAAATGTAACTTATATAAAGTTGACTAAGGTTAACTACACTTTGGACGAAGGACGGGGCGAATTTTTACATCCGCCACACAGCACTTAACAGCAGCTGTAGTAATATTGAAATAAAGTCATGTTTTGAGCAACACGAAAAATCGGTCAATGGCGCTACCGGGACTCGAACCCTGAGTTCATTCCTTGTTAATGCATTTTTATTGATGTTTTAACAATAGGAAATATATTTTTCATGTTTGGTTAGGTAAACAAATGAACAAAAATGAGCATAATAGTACTTTAAGTTTTGCTACTTGATTGAATAATACATACAAACAAGTTATAATATCGTACACGCATTAAAACACTAGGTGTATTCAATCAACTGGAGTAGTTTGTTTACTGATTAAATTAATGTTATGTATGATTATTTCATTCGATATATCTAAATACTGTCGACAACTCTACACAAGTGTACGTCTACTTTGTGTATTTTCGGTGGCAACAAAGCATCTAGAGAGAATGTCTAATCTGTATCCATTTATTACTTCCAAACTTGGAATTAGTACGTAAAAAGTTTACCTGCCCCCACTGTTAGTCCAAAAAATATTCCTTGAATTAAAGCAACTTTCCATCTTTCAGCGTCAAAAACGATAATAAGTTCCGCATACATGACGCTCAGAGCTGCCGGCATTCCTATTGTTACGATTTGGTACACAAATGCTGCACTGAACAGAATATAACTTCTGACATTCTTGTTCCCCATTGATTAAATCCCCGAATTTAATTTATCTATTATGAAATCAGTACGATACGCAGTGATTCTGAATTGAAGTGCATTTAAATAGCGTACACTGTATATATACGAATACTATGGAAATGGTTCGTGACTCTCATCATTGTTACACAAACGTATGAGGGTTTTATAATTTTTTGTGTTGTTTAAATTAAATAGCATCCAATACCAAATTAGTGCTTAATTAATTCCACGGAAATATAATTAGAAAACGTTACATGATCGACATCAACATACAATCTAGATTTAGTTGTATACGAATATTTAGAGGTAATTTAACAGTGTCGGTGTGCCTTACGGCGATATTGGCATACTAGGAGAGATATTGACCTGAGGGCTTCAGCTATCAGATCATAAATATTGGCCTCATGTGTGTTTTGTGTATTTCCGTTTTAGGGGCGACGCCTCCGGAAGAATGTTAGTCACTTTAGATTTGTTTTGGATAGTGCATGATACAGAAGATGCCCCAGTTCCAGAAGCACCCCTGGTTCTTTTACGTGCCCGATGTAAAGTATCGTACACTGGACCTCGGTTTTTCAAAGTCTCGTTCAAAAGACTGTTAGTTCTGTTAGTGGTGGAGCGGGGGATCGAACCTGCGATCCCGGGATTACTAGTCCACGGATCCGCTTCTTGGTCTCAGGTTGTCCATATACGTACATATTTAGAGTACAAATATGTTACTGCACTTAAAATAAGACAATTCTAAACCATAGAATCAACCTATTGCAGCCACACATCTTCCTGTAGAGCCGATAGAAATAATAAATGAAATACTGCAGTCGTAAATTCACGTGACAGGTATACAAAGAAGTAAGTGACCAACTGTAAGGCTTCGGCTAAAATCCTGACTGCCGGAATTGCGGTATGTTTTTAAGGAGCTTTACCTTAACACGTGCCATATTTTGCTGTATTTGTAGTGTATGCATCCTGCTTTGTAACAGCTGTCAGACGATACTAGTTTTAGATTTTGTTTATTGTGACACATATAGCATGATCATTTAAATGAAAATTTAGAATTCGAGCAGAAAATGCCATATATAAAGTACAAACTCAGCTATGAAGAGGAGTCAACTTTGTTACACAAGTGGAAACAATTAGGGTGGCAACAGGAACACAAGACAAATACATTCACGGGTTCAAGGTCCAGGTAAGACAGTTGATCTCAGTCGGCCTTTAGATATGGACAATCCTATTTTATCAGATTCTGAGAAGGGGGAGGGGGTCACAGACGATAAAACACAATGGTGGAGGGAAGTAGGTGAACCTCCTTCTAACAGTCAGTGAGCAGAACACCACAGCGGCTTTCCTTAAAGGTATATCAAAATATACTATGTTATAAGTTTGAGAACATGACATGTTAATGCATTCATACATTCGTATTATAAAACATTATATTGTAACTTTTAATAAAAGTTTCATGGAACTGGGAAACAGACATTTCCTATGCTAGAGCTCACTCAATATAGGAAATACTCATACAGACATTCCCTGTGCTAGAGCTCACTCAATATAGGAAATACTCATACAGACATTCCCTGTGCTAGAGCTCACTCAATATAGGAAATACTCATACAGACATTGCCTGTGCTAGAGCTCACTCAATATAGGAAATACTCATACAGACATTCCCTGTGCTAGAGCTCACTCAATATAGGAAATACTCATACAGACATTGCCTGTGCTAGAGCTCACCCAATATAGGAAATACTCATACAGACATTGCCTGTGCTAGAGCTCACTCAATATAGGAAATACTCATACAGACATTCCCTGTGCTAGAGCTCACTCAATATAGGAAATACTCATACAGACATTGCCTATGTTAGAGCTCACTCAATATAGGAAATACTCATACAGACATTGCCTGTGCTAGAGCTCACTCAATATAGGAAATACTCATACAGACATTGCCTGTGCTAGAGCTCACTCAATATAGGAAATACTCATACAGACATTCCCTGTGCTAGAGCTCACTCAATATAGGAAATACTCATACAGACATTCCCTGTGCTAGAGCACACTCAATATAGGAAATACTCATACAGACATTGCCTATGCTAGAGCTCACTCAATATAGGAAATACTCATACAGACATTCCCTGTGCTAGAGCTCACTCAATATAGGAAATACTCATACAGACATTGCCTGTGCTAGAGCTCACTCAATATAGGAAATACTCATACAGACATTGCCTGTGCTAGAGCTCACTCAATATAGGAAATACTCATACAGACATTCCCTGTGCTAGAGCTCACTCAATATAGGAAATACTCATACAGACATTGCCTGTGCTAGAGCTCACTCAATATAGGAAATATTCATACAGACATTGCCTATGCTAGAGCTCACTCAATATAGGAAATACTCATACAGACATTGCCTGTGTTAGAGCTCACTCAATATAGGAAATACTCATACAGACATTGCCTGTGCTAGAGCTCACTCAATATAGGAAATACTCATACAGACATTCCCTGTGCTAGAGCTCACTCAATATAGGAAATACTCATACAGACATTCCCTGTGCTAGAGCTCACTCAATATAGGAAATACTCATACAGACATTGCCTGTGCTAGAGCTCACTCAATATAGGAAATACTCATACAGACATTGCCTGTGCTAGAGCTCACTCAATATAGGAAATACTCATACAGACATTGCCTGTGCTAGAGCTCACTCAATATAGGAAATACTCATACAGACATTCCCTGTGCTAGAGCTCACTCAATTTAGGAAATACTCATACAGACATTCCCTGTGCTAGAGCTCACTCAATATAGGAAATACTCATACAGACATTGCCTATGCTAGAGCTCACTCAATATAGGAAATACTCATACAGACATTCCCTGTGCTAGAGCTCACTCAATATAGGATATATTCATACAGACATTGCCTATGCTAGAGCTCACTCAATATAGGAAATACTCATACAGACATTCCCTGTGCTAGAGCTCACTCAATATAGGAAATACTCATACAGACATTGCCTGTGCTAGAGCTCACTCAATATAGGAAATACTCATACAGACATTCCCTGTGCTAGAGCTCACTCAATATAGGAAATACTCATACAGACATTCCCTGTGCTAGAGCTCACTCAATATAGGAAATATTCATACAGACATTGCCTATGCTAGAGCTCACTCAATATAGGAAATACTCATACAGACATTGCCTGTGTTAGAGCTCACTCAATATAGGAAATACTCATACAGACATTGCCTGTGCTAGAGCTCACTCAATATAGGAAATACTCATACAGACATTGCCTGTGCTAGAGCTCACTCAATATAGGAAATACTCATACAGACATTGCCTGTGCTAGAGCTCACTCAATATAGGAAATACTCATACAGACATTGCCTGTGCTAGAGCTCACTCAATATAGGAAATACTCATACAGACATTGCCTGTGCTAGAGCTCACTCAATATAGGAAATACTCATACAGACATTGCCTGTGCTAGAGCTCACTCAGTATAGGAAATACTCATACAGACATTGCCTGTGCTAGAGCTCACTCAGTATAGGAAATACTCATACAGACATTGCCTGTGCTAGAGCTCACTCAGTATAGGAAATACTCATACAGACATTGCCTGTGCTAGAGCTCACTCAGTATAGGAAATACTCATACAGACATTGCCTGTGCTAGAGCTCACTCAATATAGGAAATACTCATACAGACATTGCCTGTGCTAGAGCTCACTCAGTATAGGAAATACTCATACAGACATTGCCTGTGCTAGAGCTCACTCAATATAGGAAATACTCATACAGACATTGCCTGTGCTAGAGCTCACTCAATATAGGAAATACTCATACAGACATTGCCTGTGCTAGAGCTCACTCAATATAGGAAATACTCATACAGACATTGCCTATGCTAGAGCTCACTCAATATAGGAAATACTCATACAGACATTCCCTGTGCTAGAGCTCACTCAATATAGGAAATACTCATACAGACATTGCCTGTGCTAGAGCTCACTCAATATAGGAAATACTCATACAGACATTGCCTGTGCTAGAGCTCACTCAATATAGGAAATACTCATACAGACATTGCCTGTGCTAGAGCTCACTCAATATAGGAAATACTCATACAGACATTGCCTGTGCTAGAGCTCACTCAATATAGGAAATACTCATACAGACATTCCCTGTGCTAGAGCTCACTCAATATAGGAAATACTCATACAGACATTGCCTGTGCTAGAGCTCACTCAATATAGGAAATACTCATACAGACATTCCCTGTGCTAGAGCTCACTCAATATAGGAAATACTCATATCGGACTCGTTTATTTGTGGTTTTGAAAAAAATCATGTAAGAAAAGTGACAACGTAGAGTTGTAGAGTACATCTGTATAAGAAGGCATTTATGTCCGATTTGTTGTAATATTTACGACTAAATAATCTGGACAAAAATCCAGGCTTTCTACCTTTAATATATCTAGTATATATACTCGCATAAGTAGCCAGCTAATTCGTGACACTTAACTTACGTTGACATTTCTTTCAATTAATTAACTATACACACAACACTGTATTTAGAGATTTTTGTCTTATTTATACTGTTATTCATATATTCAAAACATTTAACAAAAATCATTTAGTATTTAGGACAGATAAGTAGGTTATTTTAACATGAAAGGTATACAATATTGAAGTATTATTATCATTTTAACTTTCTTCAGCACAAACGGCTTGCCCATGGATTTACTGCTGACACGACGGAGTGAATTTGATAAAATATGAGTCGACAACAGAAAGTGTGTATGGGATAATACGGACATTTTGCTATACCGTGGGGGCTAAACATGGACATATTGGTATCAACTGATAATTTTAATTTCTATCTTATAGCGTATTTTTGTTACCTGAATTGAATCTTGGTGGGTATATTTGTGGTGTTTACTGAGTTTTGACATAGCATTTTATTTTGAGGCCATATTATCTGTATACTGAAGCTATTAGTAACACGACACAGTTCGTAGTATGAGATATATATCACACTAGTTTGGTTTGATCTCGTAAAAGCGTGTGTAGTTTTTCAAATATAAGTATATAACTTAAGCATCTACAAAAATTGCAGGCAATTAAGTTCTTTCTGTGTTATTTAGGTGTTTGTATGTGGCATTACCTGATCGACTTCATACCACAAAAGTTGTTTTTCCACAAAATTAAAATGATCTGTATGTTTTACATGAAGTATATATGATTAAGTTGCTTATGTAAAGTGACGGCCCTTTACATGCATATACCAAGCATCGGATTTAACTTTCGTGAAAAAAGTGAAAAAATGTATGTCAATGAAAATTCTGTGAAAGTTAAATATCCAAATTGCAACCAGACAGGAAAATGTTGGTCAAACGAAGCGAATCTGTTGTATACATGTAACTGAGAAACAAAATACAATACAATAAAGCATAGTAAAGAGTAACATTGTTGTACTTTAATTTCGTTTACATCTTTTTTTAATGGTGTACGTTACATGTAAATCATCCATCTGTCTTCATCTTGAATCTAGCAAGCTGCATGGCTTACGCTTCTTCTCTCACAACAATACTCACAGGATATTGTCGCAAGTTCTCTCACAACAATACTCACAGGATATTGTCGCAAGTTCTCTCACAACAATACTCACAGGATATTGTCGCAAGTTCTCTCACAACAATACTCACAGGATATTGTCGCAAGTTCTCTCACAACAATACTCACAGGATATTGTCGCAAGTTCTCTCACAACAATACTCACAGGATATTGTCGCAAGTTCTCTCACAACAATACTCACAGGATATTGTCGCAAGTTCTCTCACAACAATACTCACAGGATATTGTCGCAAGTTCTCTCACAACAATACTCACAGGATATTGTCGCAAGTTCTCTCACAACAATACTCACAGGATATTGTCGCAAGTTCTCTCACAACAATACTCACAGGATATTGTCGCAAGTTCTCTCACAACAATACTCACAGGATATTGTCGCAAGTTCTCTCACAACAATACTCACAGGATATTGTCGCAAGTTCTCTCACAACAATACTCACAGGATATTGTCGCAAGTTCTCTCACAACAATACTCACAGGATATTGTCGCAAGTTCTCTCACAACAATACTCACAGGATATTGTCGCAAGTTCTCTCACAACAATACTCACAGGATATTGTCGCAAGTTCTCTCACAACAATACTCACAGGATATTGTCGCAAGTTCTCTCACAACAATACTCACAGGATATTGTCGCAAGTTCTCTCACAACAATACTCACAGGATATTGTCGCAAGTTCTCTCACAACAATACTCACAGGATATTGTCGCAAGTTCTCTCACAACAATACTCACAGGATATTGTCGCAAGTTCTCTCACAACAATACTCACAGGATATTGTCGCAAGTTCTCTCACAACAATACTCACAGGATATTGTCGCAAGTTCTCTCACAACAATACTCACAGAATATTGTCGCAAGTTCTCTCACAACAATACTCACAGGATATTGTCGCAAGTTCTCTCACAACAATACTCACAGAATATTGTCGCAAGTTCTCTCACAACAATACTCACAGGATATTGTCGCAAGTTCTCTCACAACAATACTCACAGGATATTGTCGCAAGTTCTTTCACGTAATCCCTTTAGAGTTATTTCCCTTTATCTCTTCTGTAGTATATACATGTACATATATATATAGTACAAGGTGTCTAACGATGCGGCCGAAATCGCGCTTTAAACATATCCAAGATATGCACCACATTCTACGCATACATATCTTGCAAAGGATCTCTACTTTACGCTAATCAGTCAAGAATTGGTGTATAGTACAATATGTGTAAAGGGAGATAACTCTAAAATGGATAACTACAGAACTCATGACAATCTCCAGTAACTAACGTAAAGACTACTGGAATACGTCTACACAGCAAGTATCGACAAACTACCAATGACATGTTTAGAAGTTAAAGACCAGTTACAAGATCTCCGAGCAGTAGAGTTTTGTAAAATCTATGATAAGAAATATTAGCGACATTATTCCATCGTCGAATAATTTGCATCACTTTTTGAACTCAATAAGTAGGTTTCCATTGCCTTCCTCCTGAAATCCAATGTAATGAATACAGAAATCACGACATTACCCACGTTACACAACAGACACATACCGATAGCTATGTAATAGTCCACGTCGTAACGTCCAAGGTTATCCCGAATTAGGCCTGAAATACAAATATAATTCGATTTGTCTTTTCTTTCGGCATCATATTAATACATTCTATGTGTTAAAATGACAAAGAACAACATTTTTAAAAGCTGCTGAAATTGTCAAACCCTCATGGAACATTTTTTTTTTTTGCAGTTTAGATCATTCAAAAATGGTTACACTTATCAAACGTATTAACAAGCAAATTTGAAACATTGCAGTGGACTTTGTTTATCTATCTCGATTGATGTTACACGCATACAACAGCCATCTGTATATACATGTACCAGCAATTCGACGGACTATTCATTTTGAGAAATATTGTAGGAGGTTGGAATTCGAAAAATTAACTAGTTACGTTTTGGTTTATTATTATCAGTTTTTCTATCGATTGGTATTAGAATAACGACCAAAATCAACACTTATGTCACCATGTCCTAAGAAAGGCACGGAATACCATAGTCCGATTGACAAGCATCTAGTGTAAATCAAAGGACTGAATGTACTGGGAGACGCTTCCATGCCAAGAATGTACGTTTTCCATAATATTGTATTATAAATTAATACGCGACTATTCGGGTAAAATCATTCGCCAAACATGACACAAATAATTCAGAAAAAACGTTTATATCAAGACCCCGCCATTCCAAAATTTATATTTCCCTGACTCATCAGCCATTCTACAAAATGTAATCATCAAATCTATAATCAAATCAGAGGACTTTACATGTACTAATTTAATGAGACGATGAATATGGCGGTACTTCGAGTAGACCATCAGGTTGACGATGATAGCAATGAGACGCTAAGGTGCCTCAACAATGAATGATGAAGTGGAGCAGAAAATGCCACATACCAAGCACACGGCCATCCCAAAAGTACAAGGAAACCATGAATATAAGTATATACATACAAGTGAACAAAGGCAAAAGGACAAGACACATAAATAAATGATGGGTGGAAATATGTGACGTATTCGATGTATTCTGTATCTCCAGATAAAAACGTTAATTCAGTTTTCCATGGGGTCTTTATGTGGAGAGGCGTGTCTTGTGTATGTGGCTCTCCCTGTAACCCGTTTCCTTATTATGGATTCTGTATAGAAAGCTCACCTCCTATTACCTCGTTGAACACTATACCAAACCCAAACGCTGTATTCACCACAACTAAGGCAGCAGCATACCTTTTTTTTCCGACTGTGTCGTACGTTACTGTGGCAATCAATGAAAACAAAGTTCCAAATGTCAAGCCGTGCAGTATACATGCAGCTAATAAACCGTTGTATGATGCCAACTTCACAACGAGCACGTGACATACGACCAGCAAGAGAAATAAGTAAATCCAGTGATAGACGGTCGGATATGTCTTCCACTTGATTTTGATCAGACTACCAGATATTCTCCCGCACATGTTTGCACATCCAAGGGCGATAAGTATCACTGCGCCATCACTTCTGGTATACCCAATGTCGACCACTTGATCGACGATAAAAAATAATTCCGGTGTTTCTGAAAACAAAGTCATTAACGTCGTAATGAATACATATTATGGTGTTTCTAATATGTGCTCATAGATATCAGTAAAACTATAATGTCATAATAAATGAAATGATCTCGCCATGGTAGCTGAGTTGATAGTGCGCTGTACTGTCCGCCTGGAAGACCGAGTTCTATTCCCGGGCAAGGCAGGTGACGAGTGTCCTGCGATATTTGGTTCAGGTCGTTTATCAAAAACCTTTAAATTAAGTGGGTAGTTGTCAACTGCTTGCTGAAAAATACCTGAAACAATTACTAGACGTACCTGCCATTGGTAAAAGAAACATATTGACGATTAATATCCAAAATGGAATATTACGTATAAGTTGTTGATCACAAACAAAATGTTTTGTCTCCTTGTGTGTTGTCCCGCCACTCTCCAACAGTACATGTATAATAACTGCACATGGTAAACTTTGGAGTGTCATTCCTGCCATAAGCATCAATGCTCCTGACCAGCCATAACGTTCCAGAATTAATTCCAGGAACAGAGGTAAAATAATCTGACCAATGGCGGATCCTACCGACAGCACTGTCGTTGGGACTTCGGGAGCATCTTTGAATGCGTAGTTGACAGACATGTATGAACCCAGGTAGCATACGGAGTACCCAATTCCTGTCAGGTTGTAAAATAACAAAAGGCTGAAGAATTACATTAATAAGTTTGCTAAAAATGTATATTTAGTTTTATATGCTTATCTTTGCTATCAGACAAAGGCCTATCAAGTTTTATCACAATAATTGTTTATTTTTGCATATGTACAATAGATGCACTGAGTCTGACCATTGTTTAAAACTATTCTTCACTGGCACCACCAGTTAATCAGAGCACAAGATTTAAAATGAAAAGAACTATGAACCCGTCTGGGTCGACGGTAATTTTATTTCGAAAGAGCTCAAAAGCGCCACCATACAAGCTTCTATAAATCTTTGATACTAACCAATACTTGAAGGTGACACTGTGGTACACAAGCTAGGTTATTCAATATGAAGGACCATACTTACCTCCAAAAACTCCAGTGAGCACAACGATTGTTGATATTGAACCAGCAAACGCACTTCCCAGTAACCCAGCTGTTGCTAACAATACGCCTAATGCAATAGAACAACCGATTCCTATTTTGCTTATTACCATTGTCCAAAGGAAACCTGCAATGTTGTATTTAACATTATATCATATTGAAGATATAGGGAACGCCATATACAGAAGACAATGCCTCCTCACACAGGTCACAGGGAAACAACAGTCTACAAAACATTAGGGACTGAGGAGGTGCAATGAATGGTCTGGCCGACCATCGAAAACAACTTATATAGAATGTTGGGGAGGGGGGGGGAACAAGACGAAAACGTTTTATGGATGTTAGATCAAAAGAAATATGGATGCGATCTTGTAGAGAAGGATCTAAGGAAGAAACATTGGGCTGGGACCAAGTGCAGACAAGGGCGAGGGAAGGACAGGTTGCATCGGCGGACTCTGGTGAGAACAGAGGATAAAGTATGTAAGTAATATGGAAGTGGGGTTGTTCTGCTCGGGAATGTTGAATTTATTGTATATGGCGTTTTTCTATTCATATGGATTTCAACACGAGGCAATGCAGAACATTTAACACATGTATTGTACTACCAGCTATAGTCCGTCTTTAGTTACTTGAGAACGGCTGTAAGTCAACAGCGAGGTGACCAACCAATGCCAACATGATGTACAAAATATTGACCAATATACTTAGTGTACACAATAATGGTTTTCTTAACTAATTTTGAATCGACAGTATGAATCATAATGATTGTAATGCTTTTGGAGGTTGGAGCTAATAGTGGCTTGCTGACGTATACATGTATATGTTGCATTCTCGCATTCCAGAGGTCTTAGCATTCTACTTGGCTCGACAATAAATTCTTCGTTAGACTTCTGATTTGTTAGTATGTTATCGTGGTGCTGGTTGGCATCCAATGAATACCGGTTTGTTTGGCAACCAATGAAAACCATTTTGTTTGGCAACCAATAAAACCTGGTTTGGGTGGCTGAAAACCTTGCATTTTTCAAAAAGTCTTGAAAGTATGTTTTTTTCATCATTTTAATTCCTTAATTTTATAACGTTATTATGTTCATATATCCATTTTGCTCTTCCTAATGTTGAAATAACATGTATTTTATCATCAATGACGTGTTTTATCTAGTCAAAAATATGTATAGATTATTAATTAACATTTGATTGGCATGAAATTGACAATACGCTGATGAATCTACTTACCTGACGCTACCGTCAGTCCAAAGAAAAGTCCTTGTATTAGAGAAGCTTTCCATCTCTCAGAGTTAAAGACATTGACAAGTTCTACGTACAAGACACTCAAACTGATAGACATTCCAATAGTGAGAAATTGAAACATAAATGCTGCAAAAAATATCACATAACGTCTAGCGTTTGCAAAAACCATCTCGGTGCTATGGTTCGAGAGAAACTACAACGGGCCTTCAGAAACATTCAGTGATCATTTCAGACAGCAAATTTCGTTATACATGATCAAAGTACTGTCATATAATTATGAAACAATGTATACATTCGTAAAACACAGACACGATATATACTCATTATGGCGCGTATATTTTATCGATGCAATTAATATACGTTCATGTATACATTTGTATAATTAAGTAATATGCTGTGTTACCATGGTACATATTTCTCTGTGAACCTACTATACAAGCTCTGTATGCTCTGTCAATGTGATGCCTGTATATATAATGTAGTCATATGCTGTGTAACCATGGTACGTACTTCTCTGTGAACCTACTATACAAGCTCTGTATGCTCTTTCAATGTGATACTTGTATATATAATGTAGTCATATGCTGTGTTACCATGGTACGTACTTCTCTGTGAACCCACTATACAAACTCTGTGTATGCTCTGTCAATGTGATACTTGTTTATATAATGTAGTCATATGCTGTGTTATCATAGTACATACTTCTCTGTGAACCTACTATACAAGCTCTGTATGCTCTGTGAAGGTGATACTTGTATATATAATGTAGTCATATCCTGTGTTATCATGGTACATACTTCTCTGTGAACCTACTATACAAGCCCTGTATGCTCTGTCAATGTGATACTTGTTTATATAATGTAGTCATATGCTGTGTTATCATAGTACATACTTCTCTGTGAACCCACTATACAAGCCCTGTATGCTCTGTCAATGTGATACTTGTTTATATAATGTAGTCATATGCTGTGTTATCATGGTACATACTTCTCTGTGAACCTACTATACAAGCCCTGTATGCTCTGTGAATGTGATACCTGTATATATAATGTAGTCATATGCTGTGTTATCATGGTACATACTTCTCTGTGAACCTACTATACAAGCTCTGTATGCTCTGTGAAGGTGATACTTGTATATATAATGTAGTCATATGCTGTGTTATCATGGTACATACTTCTCTGTGAACCCACTATACAAGCCCTGTATGCTCTGTCAATGTGATACTTGTATATATAATGTAGTCATATGCTGTGTTACCATGGTACATACTTCTCTGTGAACCCACTATACAAGCTCTGTATGCTCTGTCAATGTGATACTTGTATATATAATGTAGTCATATGCTGTGTTATCATGGTACATACTTCTCTGTGAACCCACTATACAAACTCTGTATGCTCTGTGAATGTGATACCTGTATATATAATGTAGTCATATGCTGTGTTACCATAGTACATACTTCTCTGTGAACCTACTATACAAGCTCTGTATGCTCTGTGAAGGTGATACTTGTATATATAATGTAGTCATATGCTGTGTTATCATGGTACATACTTCTCTGTGAACCCACTATACAAACTCTGTATGCTCTGTGAAGGTGATACTTGTATATATAATGTAGTCATATGCTGTGTTACCATAGTACATACTTCTCTGTGAACCTACTATACAAGCTCTGTATGCTCTGTGAAGGTGATACTTGTATATATAATGTAGTCATATGCTGTGTTACCATAGTACATACTTCTCTGTGAACCCACTATACAAGCTCTGTATGCTCTGTGAAGGTGATACTTGTATATATAATGTAGTCATATGCTGTGTTATCATGGTACATACTTCTCTGTGAACCCACTATACAAGCCCTGTATGCTCTGTGAAGGTGATACTTGTATATATAATGTAGTCATATGCTGTGTTATCATGGTACATACTTCTCTGTGAACCCACTATACAAGCTCTGTGTATGCTCTGTGAATGTGATACCTGTATATATAATGTAGTCATATGCTGTGTTATCATGGTACATACTTCTCTGTGAACCTACTATACAAGCTCTGTATGCTCTGTGAATGTGATACCTGTATATATAATGTAGTCATATGCTGTGTTATCATGGTACATACTTCTCTGTGAACCTACTATATCAGCTCTGTATGCTCTGTCAATGTGATACTTGTATATATAATGTAGTCATATGCTGTGTTATCATGGTACATACTTCTCTGTGAACTTCTATACAAGCTCTGTATGCTCTGTCAATGTGATACTTGTATATATAATGTAGTCATATCCTGTGTTATCATGTTACATACTTCTCTGTGAACCCACTATATCAGCTCTGTATGCTCTGTGAAGGTGATACTTGTATATATAATGTAGTCATATGCTGTGTTATCATGGTACATACTTCTCTGTGAACCTACTATACAAGCTCTGTATGCTCTGTCAATGTGATACTTGTATATATAATGTAGTCATATGCTGTGTTATCATGGTACATACTTCTCTGTGAACCTACTATACAAGCTCTGTATGCTCTGTCAATGTGATACTTGTATATATAATGTAGTCATATGCTGTGTTATCATAGTACATACTTCTCTGTGAACCCACTATACAAGCTCTGTATGCTCTGTGAAGGTGATACTTGTATATATAATGTAGTCATATGCTGTGTTATCATAGTACATACTTCTCTGTGAACCCACTATACAAGCTCTGTATGCTCTGTGAATGTGATACCTGTATATATAATGTAGTCATATCCTGTGTTACCATAGTACATACTTCTCTGTGAACCCACTATACAAGCTCTGTATGCTCTGTGAAGGTGATACTTGTATATATAATGTAGTCATATCCTGTGTTATCATGGTACATACTTCTCTGTGAACCTACTATACAAGCTCTGTATGCTCTGTGAAGGTGATACTTGTATATATAATGTAGTCATATGCTGTGTTATCATGGTACATACTTCTCTGTGAACCTACTATACAAGCTCTGTATGCTCTGTGAAGGTGATACTTGTATATATAATGTAGTCATATGCTGTGTTATCATGGTACATACTTCTCTGTGAACCTACTATTCAAGCTCTGTATGCTCTGTGAAGGTGATACTTGTATATATAATGTAGTCATATGCTGTGTTATCATGGTGCATACTTCTCTGTGAACCTACTATACAAGCTCTGTATGCTCTGTGAATGTGATACCTGTATATATAATGTAGTCATATGCTGTGTTATCATGGTACATACTTCTCTGTGAACCCACTATACATGCCCTGTATGCTCTGTGAATGTGATACCTGTATATATAATGTAGTCATATGCTGTGTTATCATGGTACATACTTCTCTGTGAACCCACTATACAAGCCCTGTATGCTCTGTCAATGTGATACTTGTATATATAATGTAGTCATATGCTGTGTTATCATGGTACATACTTCTCTGTGAACCTACTATACAAGCTCTGTATGCTCTGTGAAGGTGATACTTGTATATATAATGTAGTCATATGCTGTGTTATCATGGTACATACTTCTCTGTGAACCTACTATACAAGCTCTGTATGCTCTGTGAATGTGATACCTGTATATATAATGTAGTCATATGCTGTGTTATCATGGTACATACTTCTCTGTGAACCCACTATACAAGCCCTGTATGCTCTGTGAATGTGATACCTGTATATATAATGTAGTCATATGCTGTGTTATCATGGTACATACTTCTCTGTGAACCCACTATACAAGCCCTGTATGCTCTGTGAAGGTGATACTTGTATATATAATGTAGTCATATGCTGTGTTATCATGGTACATACTTCTCTGTGAACCCACTATACAAGCCCTGTATGCTCTGTGAATGTGATACCTGTATATATAATGTAGTCATATGCTGTGTTATCATAGTACATACTTCTCTGTGAACCCACTATACAAACTCTGTATGCTCTGTGAATGTGATACTTGTATATATAATGTAGTCATATGAGACCATATTGTATGAAATTGTACATAAAATAAAGTTTGAAAAAGAAGTAAAAACTCCTTTAGTAAGATTATACATGTATCGTAGTCTATTTTTGTAATTGACGCACTGGTGAAATATTAAAGTAAACTAAAACTGTGATACAATTCATACGCGGATCTCGAGAGGGTACTGGGGGTCCATTACCACGTGCCATTCGTAAAGGTAGTGATTAATGTACTGCTTAGGGGATAGTTTGTGCTGTGCAGTGTGGTGTGGTGTAGCGTGCTGTAGTGGGTATTGTGTGGTACATTAGTATTAGGTGTAGTGAATTGCTGTGTTGTGTATCATGGTGTTCTGTAGTGTGGTGCGGAGTAGCCTGGTGTTGTGTAGAGTGTGATGCGGAGTAGCGTGGTGTGCTGTAGTGTGGTGCGGAGTAGCGTGGTATGCTGTAGTGTGGTGCAGATTAGCGTGGTGTGCTGTAATGCGGTGCGGTGTAGCGTGGTGAGATGTAGTGTGGTGCGGTGTAGCGTGGTGTGTTGTAGTGTGGTGCGGTGTAGCGTGGTGTGGTGTAGTGTGGTGCGGTGTAGGGTGGTGTGTTGAAGTGTGGTGCGGTGCATAGCGTGTTGTACTGTTCTGTAGTGGGTATGGTGTATTGAATAGTTGTGTGGTGTGGTGTAGCGTGGTGTAGTGGTTATAGTGTGGTGAATTGCTGCGTGGTGTGGTGTATAATGGTGTGGTGTAGCGTGGTGTGGATTAGCGTGGTGTATTTGGTATTGTGCTGTGCAGTGTAGCGTGGTGTGCTGTAGCGTGGTGTAGTGGGTATGATGTAGTTGGTAGGGAGTAGTGAATTGTTGTGTGGTTTGATGTAGCGTGGTGTGCTGTAGTGTGGCGCGGTGTAGCGTGGTGTAGTGGGTATGATGTAGTTGGTAGGGAGTAGTGAATTGTTGTGTGGTTTAGTGTAGCGTGGTGTGCTGTAGTGTGGCGCGGTGTAGCGTGGTGTAGTGGGTATGATGTAGTTGGTAGGGAGTAGTGAATTGTTGTGTGGTTTGGTGTAGCGTGGTGTGCTGTAGTGTGGCGCGGTGTAGCGTGGTGTAGTGGGTATGATGTAGTTGGTAGGGAGTAGTGAATTGTTGTATGGTTTGGTGTAGCGTGGTGTAGTGGGTATGATGTAGTTGGGAGGGAGTAGTGAATTGTTGTGTGGTTTGGTGTAGCGTGGTGTGCTGTAGCGTGGTGTGGTGTTGTGTGATGTAGTGTAGTAAGGCGTGGTATAGAGCAATGATATATTTAGTGCATTGGTGAGTGGTGTGGTGAGGTGTAGCGTGTGGTAGCGTGGTGTGGCGCGTGCGTATGGTGTGGTACTTTGTTGTGTAGTGTAATATGGCGCGGTTCTGTGTGATGTGGTGCGGTGTGGTGTAGCACGGTGTGGTGCGGTGTTGTGTAGAACGGTATGTTGCTGTGTGGTGCGGTGTGGTGTAGCACGGTATGTTGCTGTGTGTTGCGGTGTGGTGTAGCACGGTGTGGTGCGGTGTGGTGTAGCACGGTGTGATATTGTGTTGTGTGGTGCGGTGTAGCACGGTGTGGTGGTGTGTTGTGTGGTAGGTTGTGAAATGGTGAAAATGGAATTTAAGTGCTGAATTTGTGTCAAACGTATTTTATTATGAGTATCAAATTGAACTGAAAGCATTTTTGTTTTTAATGCGAGTAATCAGTGGTTTCCAAAACACGATATTCTTAAAAGCTCCATACTGTCAAAGACATTTTCGTCTTCTTCCATAGATCGACTGGTTACCGTCAACAAGTTGAAAGTTAAACTGGAGTGCGCACTAACAATTAAAAGAAATACGAGTTTGAATATACATACAGATTGCAAGTCTGTATGAGGACGGTGGGGAGCTGGTTGTGGAAAGTCTCATGAGATTGTCACGAGTTCTCTCCCTTTTTATATCTATGTAATATAGAAGTGATAAAGGGAGAGAACTCGTGACAGTCTCCTGCGAACCGAACTGTGGCATTATCAGGGATTGTACTGTTCCATTCCCTTATGGTTCTGGAAATAAAGAGTAGACACACTATGAACATCGTTCTATGCATTTTAACTAACATTTGAGAAGATAGTTGCATAGAAATTCGCTTAATGGCAATTAATTGTGTTCTAAGTGAAGCGAGTCTATAAATGTTGTATTATCTACCGTTTGAGTTTGTGATAAGTTAATGACTTTAGTACGAACACTGGAGTGCACATACACGAAGCATACATCATTTCACAGCGGTCAGATTGAGTAAATAAATAAGTTAAATGCAAGCAGGAGTGTAAACGTACAGAGTTCTGTTTATTCACGTGAGCATCTCGCTATGTGTGTCTGGCAGGATTTATATGAAGAGAGAATCTTCCACAGAGAATGAAATGATTGAGCGTTATCTCGCATTTATAACAACGAACGACAACTCTGTAAACTGACATGCGCTGAAACAAACCGATACAAATTGTGGTAAATAGAGAGAAGCTGTTCACTAAGTAGTGTATAGTTCAGCTGTAACTCTTGGATTGTGGCACAAAGAACATGATAGAGTGTTGAATAAACGGATTACCGACAGGTGATGAAAGGTAAGAACATATTATCTTTAAAAAAAATCTAACTGAAAAATTATCAACTATTGACACATCGTTTAAAACAATAACCAAAACGAACAATTAACAAACGTCTATTATATATGATCTGACATATTGGAATAAAATGTTTCATTTAGTTACGCTGCTTTATTTACATTCTTTGAACGGTTTGTGTAATATCGAACATATCTAATAAACAACGTCTATAATACTAGTAGACATTTACTACAATGTTTGCCCGAAGAAAACTTACCGCATCATCTGGCTTTGAAAATCAGCGCTAGAAGATAAATCAAGGAATAATTAAATATTGAGTGTAATAGAAGATACACGTGTATTCGTTGTTTTTTTAATTTTGTTGATGTTGCAGAATTTATGTTAGAATCGGAGAGCATTCGGCATACATTGGTAATTTCCGTCACAATCGGATAGTTACGAGTTGCTCCGAATGAAAAGGGAAAGGTGATTTTTGTGTATATAGAAGTATTTAAAAAAGAATATTTCTTCCCAGTAGTTTTTTACAAACACTCACTGATGGTTTCAGCAGATGCCGAGGAGGGGATAGGTTTGGAGTCATGGTGAACATTTGTTGAACAAATCATCTGTATAATTATTCTGGATTTTTATATAACTTGTTGCCAGTAAAGCTTTCTCATTATCTCGTGCGCACGTTAATTGTTTCGTGCAGTAAATCTTGTCTCGTGCAGTAAATCTTGCCTCAGGCAGTCTTCCGACATTAGGATACTTCAATACTCGTCTTGCAATACAGAAGTAATTATATAATGTTTGCTATCACATACACAGAGTTTATGTAAAGCGTTCTGCACTGAGAGATATATTGGTTTTATAACGAAAACAATTAGACAACTGTAAATAATGTGTACTTTATAATTAAGATGTCAGCTTATTGAAATATCTCTGACAGTATAAATGTCGAGTCTTTATTCGCATACATGTATTTTGTTTAAAAAAAACTTTTTTGCTTAAATATTTTTTGAAGTTTCATAAAAATCTTAATAAATATGTACGGCAGTACTTGCTCAGTAAACCTGCTTGCATTTATCATCACATTGCCTACATCGGAAACATCAGTAAACTGACCTGCTTGCATTTATCATCACATTGCCTACATAGGAAACATCAGTAAACTGACCTGCTTGCATTTATCATCACATTGCCTACATAGGAAACATCAGTAAACTGACCTGCTTGCATTTATCATCACATTGCCTACATAGGAAACATCAGTAAACTGACCTGCTTGCATTTATCATCACATTGCCTACATAGGAAACATCAGTAAACTGACCTGCTTGCATTTATCATCACATTGCCTACATCGGAAACATCAGTAAACTGACCTGCTTGCATTTATCATCACATTGCCTACATAGGAAACATCAGTAAACTGACCTGCTTGCATTTATCATCACATTGCCTACATAGGAAACATCAGTAAACTGACCTGCTTGCATTTATCATCACATTGCCTACATAGGAAACATCAGTAAACTGACCTGCTTGCATTTATCATCACATTGCCTACATAGGAAACATCAGTAAACTGACATGCTTGCATTTATCATCACATTGCCTACATAGGAAACATCAGTAAACTGACCTGCTTGCATTTATCATCACATTGCCTACATCGGAAACATCAGTAAACTGACCAGCTTGCATTTATCATCACATTGCCTACATCGGAAACATCAGTAAACTGACCTGCTTCCATTTATCATCACATTGCCTACATCGGAAACATCAGTAAACTGACATGCTTCCATTTATCATCACATTGCCTACATCGGAAACATCAGTAAACTGACCTGCTTGCATTTATCATCACATTGCCTACATCGGAAACATCAGTAAACTGACATGCTTGCATTTATCATCACATTGCCTACATCGGAAACATCAGTAAACTGACATGCTTGCATTTATCATCACATTGCCTACATCGGAAACATCAGTAAACTGACCTGCTTGCATTTATCATCACATTGCCTACATCGGAAACATCAGTAAACTGACCTGCTTGCATTTATCATCACATTGCCTACATCGGAAACATCAGTAAACTGACCTGCTTCCATTTATCATCACATTGCCTACATCGGAAACATCAGTAAACTGACCTGCTTGCATTTATCATCACATTGCCTACATAGGAAACATCAGTAAACTGACCTGCTTCCATTTATCATCACATTGCCTACATCGGAAACATCAGTAAACTGACCAGCTTGCATTTATCATCACATTGCCTACATCGGAAACATCAGTAAACTGACCTGCTTCCATTTATCATCACATTGCCTACATCGGAAACATCAGTAAACTGACCTGCTTCCATTTATCATCACATTGCCTACATCGGAAACATCAGTAAACTGACCTGCTTCCATTTATCATCACATTGCCTACATCGGAAACATCAGTAAACTGACCAGCTTGCATTTATCATCACATTGCCTACATCGGAAACATCAGTAAACTGACCTGCTTCCATTTATCATCACATTGCCTACATCGGAAACATCAGTAAACTGACCAGCTTGCATTTATCATCACATTGCCTACATAGGAAACATCAGTAAACTGACCTGCTTCCATTCATCATCACATTGCCTACATCGGAAACATCAGTAAACTGACCTGCTTGCATTTATCATCACATTGCCTACATCGGAAACATCAGTAAACTGACATGCTTGCATTTATCATCACATTGCCTACATCGGAAACATCAGTAAACTGACCTGCTTCCATTTATCATCACATTGCCTACATCGGAAACATCAGTAAACTGACCTGCTTGCATTTATCATCACATTGCCTACATCGGAAACATCAGTAAACTGACATGCTTGCATTTATCATCACATTGCCTACATCGGAAACATCAGTAAACTGACATGCTTGCATTTATCATCACATTGCCTACATCGGAAACATCAGTAAACTGACCTGCTTCCATTTATCATCACATTGCCTACATAGGAAACATCAGTAAACTGACCTGCTTGCATTTATCATCACATTGCCTACATAGGAAACATCAGTAAACTGACCTGCTTGCATTTATCATCACATTGCCTACATAGGAAACATCAGTAAACTGACCTGCTTGCATTTATCATCACATTGCCTGCATCGGAAACATCAGTAAACTGACCTGCTTCCATTTATCATCACATTGCCTACATCGGAAACATCAGTAAACTGACCTGCTTCCATTTATCATCACATTGCCTACATAGGAAACATCAGTAAACTGACCTGCTTGCATTTATCATCACATTGCCTACATCGGAAACATCAGTAAACTGACCTGCTTCCATTTATCATCACATTGCCTACATCGGAAACATCAGTAAACTGACCTGCTTGCATTTATCATCACATTGCCTACATCGGAAACATCAGTAAACTGACCTGCTTGCATTTATCATCACATTGCCTACATCGGAAACATCAGTAAACTGACCTGCTTGCATTTATCATCACATTGCCTACATCGGAAACATCAGTAAACTGACCTGCTTCCATTTATCATCACATTGCCTACATCGGAAACATCAGTAAACTGACCTGCTTGCATTTATCATCACATTGCCTACATCGGAAACATCAGTAAACTGACATGCTTGCATTTATCATCACATTGCCTACATAGGAAACATCAGTAAACTGACCTGCTTGCATTTATCATCACATTGCCTACATAGGAAACATCCAAAGTCTTTATGATTTATACTTCGAGTTATACAATTCAGATAGTTCATCTAGTGTCTCATATTTTTAAATTGTCCATCCCGGATTGTCCCATTATGGTGACTTTACGCATACCTGTACTTTTAGCAGCATACATCGGTCATTCTCTCAACCGCTGTCTCTCTATTTATTACCTACTTTCACTCAATTGTCTACCAATCTGTGTGAAGTTAGCAGTAGTAGTAGTAACAGCAGTTACAGCAGTGGCATCAACAATACTACCATTACTGATGTTACAGCAGTTACAGCAGTGACATCAACAATACTACCATTACTGATGTTACTGATACATGCACGAAGTTAGCAGTAGTAGTAGTAACAGCAGTTACAGCAGTGACATCAACAATAATACCATTACTGATGTTACTGATACATGCATTATGTTCTGCCAACTTTACGTGGATTCTCATCACGGCTAAGTCAGTTATGTCAGCCGTCCCCTCTCTCTCGTTTACATCTTATATTCCCATTGTCTTCCTACTTTCTGTATGTCCACACATTTCACCAAAACTCACCATTGTTCATCTCATTACATCCCTTGTATGAAGTTTGCAATCCAGTCTCTAAAGATATATCGTGATACTTACATTTGTCCGATATGGGATTAGGATAAATAACACCAAATATCAGGATGTACAAATGTTAACAGTGTTAGTTTCTGATTCTACCAAGTACATTTACCAAGCTTTAACACTGACCATGTGTACATGGACCTAATTGCCAATTAACATAATGGATATTTTCCTCGGGTCTTATTACTGCTACCCAATTAACAAATTAGTTTACAGCAGAATTACGCTTCGGTGAGTAGATGGGGTATAAACTGATACAACGGCGGAAGAAAATAAATTGAAGTCAAAATTCGACTTCTTATGTTTTTAGATGTATGTTGAGTTCCCCTTCTCCATGTGCAGTTCCTTTACTTGGTATAATAATCATGTTCTCCCCCCCCCCCACCCCTTGGCTTAGGATTTCTGATTTCCTCGGCTTCTTCCGTGATATACTAGTATTTCATCATTTCAACCATTTTCCCTTGTTGTACCCCTACATTGTGTATGTGATGATCGGTCGGATCATTCATTGCTCCCCTATCCCGATACATGTTTACCCTTGCACTTCCTCAGTCCCTAATAGTTTGTAGACTGTTGTTTCCCTGGGTCTGTGTAGGATGGCGTTGTCTTATGAATGTCGCGTTCCCTGTAACAACTTAAGTTCTCTTTAGGAATAAATAGCGCGTTTATACCTGAAATAAAAGTTTTGTTCTGATATTATTCTAATTCGAGCTCATAATCACCGAGGTACGAGTAGTACAGAGCAAAGTTTGAAAGATAGTTCAACCATACAGTGTCTGCTGCCGGCAATTATAGCACAGTGTATTGAATATACAGTGTCTGCTGCCGGCAATTATAGCACAGTGTATTGAATAGACAGTGTCTGCTGCCCGGCAATTATAGCACAGTGTATTGAATATACAGTGTCTGCTGCCGGCAATTATAGCACAGTGTATTGAATATACAGTGTCTGCTGCCCGGCAATTATAGCACAGTGTATTGAATATACAGTGTCTGCTGCCGGCAATTATAGCACAGTGTATTGAATATACAGTGTCTGCTGCCGGCAATTATAGCACAGTGTATTGAATATACAGTGTCTGCTGCCGGCAATTATAGCACAGTGTATTGAATATACAGTGTCTGCTGCCCGGCAATCATAGCACAGTGTATTGAATATACAGTGTCTGCTGCCCGGCAATCATAGCACAGTGTATTGAATATACAGTGTCTGCTGCCCGGCAATCATAGCACAGTGTATTGAATATACAGTGTCTGCTGCCCGGCAATCATAGCACATTGTATTGAATATACAGTGTCTGCTGCCGGCAATTATAGCACAGTGTATTGAATATACAGTTTCTGCTGCCCGGCAATTATAGCACAGTGTATTGAATATACAGTGTCTGCTGCCGGCACTTATAGCACAGTGTATTGAATATACAGTGTCTGCTGCCCGGCAATTATAGCACAGTGTATTGAATATACAGTGTCTGCTGCCGGCAATTATAGCACAGTGTATTGAATATACAGTGTCTGCTGCCGGCAATTATAGCACAGTGTATTGAATATACAGTGTCTGTTGCCGGCAATTATAGCACAGTGTATTGAATATACAGTGTCTGCTGCCCGGCAATCATAGCACAGTGTATTGAATATACAGTGTCTGCTGCCCGGCAATTATAGCACAGTGTATTGAATATACAGTGTCTGCTGCCCGGCAATCATAGCACATTGTATTGAATATACAGTGTCTGCTGCCGGCAATTATAGCACAGTGTATTGAATATACAGTGTCTGCTGCCCGGCAATTATAGCACAGTGTATTGAATATACAGTGTCTGCTGCCGGCAATTATAGCACAGTGTATTGAATATACAGTGTCTGCTGCCCGGCAATTATAGCACAGTGTATTGAATATACAGTGTCTGCTGCCGGCAATTATAGCACAGTGTATTGAATATACAGTGTCTGCTGCCGGCAATTATAGCACAGTGTATTGAATATACAGTGTCTGTTGCCGGCAATTATAGCACAGTGTATTGAATATACAGTGTCTGGTGCCCGGCAATCATAGCACAGTGTATTGAATATACAGTGTCTGCTGCCGGCAAATAAAGCACAGTGTATTGAATATACAGTGTCTGCTGCCCGGCAATCATAGCACAGTGTATTGAATATACAGTGTCTGCTGCCGGCAATTATAGCACAGTGTATTGAATATACAGTGTCTGCTGCCGGCAATTATAGCACAGTGTATTGAATATACAGTGTCTGCTGCCCGGCAATTATAGCACAGTGTATTGAATATACAGTGTCTGCTGCCCGGCAATCATAGCACAGTGTATTGAATATACAGTGTCTGCTGCCGGCAATTATAGCACAGTGTATTGAATATACAGTGTCTGCTGCCCGGCAATCATAGCACAGTGTATTGAATATACAGTGTCTGCTGCCGGCAATTATAGCACAGTGTATTGAATATACAGTGTCTGCTGCCCGGCAATCATAGCACAGTGTATTGAATATACAGTGTCTGCTGCCCGGCAATCATAGCACAGTGTATTGAATATACAGTGTCTGCTGCCGGCAATTATAGCACAGTGTATTGAATATACAGTGTCTGTTGCCGGCAATTATAGCACAGTGTATTGAATATACAGTGTCTGCTGCCCGGCAATCATAGCACAGTGTATTGAATATACAGTGTCTGCTGCCCGGCAATCATAGCACAGTGTATTGAATATACAGTGTCTGCTGCCCGGCAATCATAGCACATTGTATTGAATATACAGTGTCTGCTGCCGGCAATTATAGCACAGTGTATTGAATATACAGTGTCTGCTGCCCGGCAATTATAGCACAGTGTATTGAATATACAGTGTCTGCTGCCGGCAATTATAGCACAGTGTATTGAATATACAGTGTCTGCTGCCCGGCAATTATAGCACAGTGTATTGAATATACAGTGTCTGCTGCCGGCAATTATAGCACAGTGTATTGAATATACAGTGTCTGCTGCCGGCAATTATAGCACAGTGTATTGAATATACAGTGTCTGTTGCCGGCAATTATAGCACAGTGTATTGAATATACAGTGTCTGGTGCCCGGCAATCATAGCACAGTGTATTGAATATACAGTGTCTGCTGCCGGCAAATATAGCACAGTGTATTGAATATACAGTGTCTGCTGCCCGGCAATCATAGCACAGTGTATTGAATATACAGTGTCTGCTGCCCGGCAATTATAGCACAGTGTATTGAATATACAGTGTCTGTTGCCGGCAATTATAGCACAGTGTATTGAATATACAGTGTCTGCTGCCGGCAATCATAGCACAGTGTATTGAATATACAGTGTCTGCTGCCGGCAATTATAGCACAGTGTATTGAATATACAGTGTCTGCTCCCGGCAATCATAGCACAGTGTATTGAATATACAGTGTCTGCTGCCGGCAATTATAGCACAGTGTATTGAATATACAGTGTCTGCTGCCGGCAATTATAGCACAGTGTATTGAATATACAGTGTCTGCTGCCCGGCAATTATAGCACAGTGTATTGAATATACAGTGTCTGCTGCCCGGCAATCATAGCACAGTGTATTGAATATACAGTGTCTGCTGCCGGCAATTATAGCACAGTGTATTGAATATACAGTGTCTGCTGCCGGCAATTATAGCACAGTGTATTGAATATACGATGTCTGCTCCCGGCAATCATAGCACAGTGTACGTACGATGAAACCTCGGTAATAAGACCACCATTGGTTCTGACGAAGTCGGTCTTCGTTGTGAGGTGGTCTGATCATTGGGTTCATATATAGAAGACAAATTATAACATTGTCCATAAAAACGGGGTTATTAACGTGGTGGTCTTGATTTGGAGGTAGTCCTCACGTTAGATATTACTGATTTTGTTTCTGCCCAGATATGTTCGAATTAAATCATAAGGAGTTAATCATCAGCCAAGTGTCCATTCTTTTATCTTAAAACATAGAATCTGTGGTGACAGAAGAGGTCAGTCTGAAAACTCTGCTCTCATATGATCTCAACATATATGGTCTTATTTAACGTACGTTTATATTTTAGTTAACTTCTACAGAATAATATCATTATCTCATCTCAGTTAGCTTGAAGAACATTTAAAATACAAAAGTGATATTTGAACATGAGGATAAGTCACAAGGTTTATATATATGAATCAGGTCCCTGTGGTATTGAATGTCGATTGTTCTTACAAAAGAGCGAACTAATAGAATCTGCTGACAAACAAAATGACAGCTGTATCAATGAGATCCTGCTATCAATGAGATCTTGCTATCAATGAGATCTTGCTATCAATGAGATCCTGCTATCAATGAGATCCTGCTATCAATGAGATCCTGCTATCAATGAGATCTTGCTATCAATGAGATCCTGCTATCAATGAGATCCTGCTAATGTAAATTGTATTGTTTTATTTCTCTAATTGAAATTGTGAGTGCACAAAGTTCAGAGGTTAAAACAGATCACCTGTCAATTATCATCATTGTTGACATGTTTGTGTCGTCTGCATCATCATTATACTCGGCCACAACCGAGGCAGCCGCACTATCACCACTACCATCATTGTCATCATTTTCGAAAGCTAACATGAACTTGAATTCCGCAATATTTCTGTGTATAATATTGTTATATCAGAAACAGTACCACGCTGCTCTTCTGCTTTGAAGTCAATAAATAACAACTGTTATTTTACGGCTTCGAATAATGTGAGATTTCGATTCTGCAAACGTTTATTATACCAATAAATATACATTAAGTGTATATATAATACACGTGTATTCATCACTCAAATATTTGAGAGCAAAGACGGAAGAAACGGGAAAGGTGTCTATCAATTGCACAGGAGATTGTCTCGAGTTCTTCATACATTCTATAATTATATGTATACATGTAATATAGAAAGGATAAAGGGAGCGAACTCTAGAAGGGAAAAAGGGAAATAACTCAAGACGCTCTCAGATAAAATCTCATTTATCTCAATATTAAGAACACCATATTGATAAGGCCGTTTTTTCAAGGACAACTTTTATAAAAAAATTCTTCCAAATTTTAACACGTGAATCAGACCACGTGACAACTAGGACAGAATTATACCAGACCACGTGACAACTAGGACAGAAGTATACCAGACCACGTGGCATCTAGGACAGAAGTATACCAGAACCTCAGGTGGTCTTATTGTTGAGGTTTCGCTGTAAAGTATAGTAGCTGCTGAAGAGAATAAAATATACCATCATTATAGAATAAATCAAGGTTGCAAACATCTGTCGAACAGTTATTATTTACGATGAATAAGCGGAAGAGAATAGAAGACTATTATAAGATTATAAAATACGTCATGGTAAGCACAGATGCGTTAAACTACGTCTCACAACTGAACAGTAAATGCCGTAAATGTACCAAAACCTTTTGGCAGACGAAAGCGATCGATTGTCTGTCAGAGCTTGTAGAAGTGAATATTGTCTAAACTACAAAAACAACCATCGCTAATTAAATACCATGTAGCACATATTTATGTAATGAATATAACGTCTCCGTGCAATGGAACGCTTCAATGGAAGTTTTCTGAATACAAATAACATCATTTGCTAAACAATGCTTATCGTACGTAAAACGTTCATAGTTTGCTATTATTTTGTAGGGTGTATTGTATTATATTATAGTATATTAATTAACCACATGTTTATATGTGATGATAATAGACTCAAAGCATAGGACAATTTTCATGTTTAACATGTTTTAAACTATAGATGGAATTTTAAATCGACTTAGTGTGTTTTAGCGCAATATATGATATATTTTTGTGTGACACTATAATAAACAAATAAAGTGTACTGATATGCAAACACAATGTGTTTTTAATCATATTATACTTGTGTTCGTTGTATATTGAATAGGCATACTAGTCTTAAGTAACAATGAATTGAACTATGTTTTTATTATATTGTATACGTATATTCAGGTATGTAAGTTGTTGACAATAACGAGACTTCAATAAAGAATGGATATACACATACATCACCATTTTCAATGACACGGTCTATTGTAGAAAGTGGTGCTAAACATTTTTCTTTTCTTTAAAATAAATGCAACTTCAGTGCGCACATAATTATAGTCCAGTATATATAAAAAAATAATCAGCATATTTACTCAAAAAAGGAGTTTTGAAGAAGACGTGAAAGTAATAAGAACATTCATATTTGTATACACCTTTGTATCAGTAAATTCCACGCATTTTTGTCGAACTTGCTCAATCCTAACACAGGCTCTGGAACGGGCATAACTTAACATCTTTTGTAAAAAAAAAACAATAACAACAACATCCATTAATTCTTCAATAATCTGCAGTCTTGTTGTTTTGTCGTGTAGGTACATTCCTATGATTGTAATGTAGTATGTCAGTGTATTTTCATCGTCGAAATTCGTCTGTTAATTTGTAATGTTTCATGAGGCAGTTTCGTATTGAAATAAATATTGGACATATAAACGGTCAGTTGAAGGTGATACATAATGTTGTTTGAAACTACATCTGAATTCTTATAACATCTCTACTTAGCACGTGTGCTTACAGCAAAGCTCGAAATATTGTTCAAATGTCTAACACATGCTGTTGGACCGTTCAAATTGTTGATATCACCACGGAATTAAATACACATGTCTATTTCAATAACAAGTATTAGAGATATCATATATTCTAGCTAGCACGTAGTCGAACAGATATCAAATATTCAAGTTTTTTATTTCTGAAACATCTATTTAATACCAAACTGCACGTAACATTTAAACTAATAAGATTTCATTACAATTCTGTTAAAAATATGCAGCGTACATTGGAAGAGTACACAATTTAGACATTGTTTTAAACTAAGTGCGAATATTATTTTTGTATATTTCAGACTTGACCCCGATAAGCAGTTGATGGAACTCAGGAAGTCGACCATATTGTTACAAAATGGAGAACAACACCACTATCGGTGTGGCAGACGATATATCACGTGATCAACTGACTGTGATACAAACATTTACAATAATAACAATTATTCTTGGAACGATCGGCAACACATTGACGATAATCGCCATAGTGAATGGCAAACTTCACCATCAAGCCTCGTTCCTGTTTATACTGAATTTAAGTGCGAGTAACCTTATACACTGTGCGTTCTTTCTGCCCCTGTTGACCTTGCAATCTTTTCACGACATTTGGTCATACAACCAGGCTGCTTGTGTCGCTTATTCGTTTGGATTTTTCTCTGTGCTTGGTGCCGAGCTATGGGGATACACGTGCATTACGTTGAATCGATACATCTGTGTGGTGCAGCATCAGAACTATGGGAGATTTTATGGCGGGAAAATGTTCACTTCCGCTAAATTAATATTTTCATGGGCGTTCTATCCAATCGCATTTTTGCTCCCTCTGACGAAATTATGGGGACATTTCGAGTATGTGCCAAAGAAGCTTATATGTTATCCCTTTGCTGGGTATAACTGCCGCGGATTTTGTTTGTTCATATATGTGACAGCCATTATCAGCACTGTTCCAGTAATTATCTTCTGCTATATGGCGATAATTCATAAATACATAAAAACTCAACGCAAAGTTGGACTAAGTCGAGAGAAAACGACTTGTAAATCTAGTAAACCCGGCGACATGAACATCTCCAAAACAGACAGTGAGAAAAAGCGCGCCATGTCGGAGGTAAAAATGGCCTTCACCATCCTGGCAGTGATCTCTGTCTTCGGCAGTTGTCGTCTGCCTTTTATGGTTTTGTATTTGTACGATCCTTCAATGTCTAAAGTGAATCCAATGCTTCATACTGTCTTGATATACATAGGATCGTGTTCTAATTGGATAAATCCAATAATTTACTCATTTACTAATAAAACAATATTTCGTTCTATGAAGAAAACGTTTTCGTCATGGAAGAAAACATTTCATGTACAGCCTGATAATTAAATTTGATTTGTTTAAATGTTGTTGTTTTTTAATTCAGTGGTGATAGATCCATGGCAGTGTAGAAGCATACAGCCAATTTGCCATAGCTAGGATTATCTGACCCAACAATATCGTTCTATTATCTAGTGCGCTGGGAACCAACGTATCTGCCCCTACCTTAATGTTTTATCATCAAGTATGCTGGGAACCAACTTATCTGCCCCTACCTTAATGTTTTATCATCTAGTGCGCTGGGAACCAACTTATCTGCCCCTACCTTATTGTTTTATCATCTAGTGCGCTGGGAACCAACTTATCTGCCCCTACCTTAATGTTTTATCATCAAGTATGCTGGGAACCAACTTATCTGCCCTACCTTATTGTTTTATCATCAAGTATGCTGGGAACCAACTTATCTGCCCCTACCTTAATGTTTTATCATCTAGTGCGCTGGGAATCAACTTATCTGCCCCTACCTTAATGTTTTATCATCTAGTGCGCTGGGAATCAACTTATCTGCCCCTACCTTAATGTTTTATCATCTAGTGCGCTGGGAATCAACTTATCTGCCCCTACCTTATTGTTTTATCATCTAGTGTGCTGGGAACCAACTTATCTGCCCCTACCTTAATGTTTTATCATCAAGTATGCTGGGAACCAACTTATCTGCCCCTACCTTATTGTTTTATCATCTAGTGCGCTGGGAACCAACTTATCTGCCCTACCTTAATGTTTTATCATCTAGTGCGCTGGGAATCAACTTATCTGCCCCTACCTTATTGTTTTATCATCTAGTGTGCTGGGAACCAACTTATCTGCCCTACCTTAATGTTTTATCATCTAGTGCGCTGGGAATCAACTTATCTGCCCCTACCTTATTGTTTTATCATCTAGTGTGCTGGGAACCAACTTATCTGCCCCTACCTTATTGTTTTATCATCTAGTGTGCTGGGAATCAACTTATCTGCCCCTACCTTATTGTTTTATCATCTAGTGTGCTGGGAACCAACTTATCTGCCCTACCTTAATGTTTTATCATCTAGTGCGCTGGGAATCAACTTATCTGCCCCTACCTTATTGTTTTATCATCTAGTGTGCTGGGAACCAACTTATCTGCCCCTACCTTAATGTTTTATCATCTAGTGCGCTGGGAATCAACTTATCTGCCCTACCTTATTGTTTTATCATCAAGTATGCTGGGAACCAACTTATCTGCCCCTACCTTAATATTTTATCATCAAGTATGCTGGGAACCAACTTATCTGCCCCTACCTTATTGTTTTATCATCAAGTATGCAGAGAACCAGACTAACAATTTATGTTACTATTATGATTATTGACGTCATAGAGAAGACACTATACTGATTTTGGAGACTAAAAGACTCACATCAAGGCCTATAAGGTCAGAACCTGTGTATTTACTGCATTGTTGATTATGTGTGCAGGTAATAAAGTTGCAAAACTAAACTTCAAGATTAAAGGTACATAGTTATTTTTTTGACAAAATATCTTTGGTGATACATGTGAGAAAATTGTTGGCAATTGCCTTCATACAGATATACTCTACAACACTGTTTTGTTATTTCTTACATGTTTACCAATACCATAAAGTCAAGTGTCCGATACTAGTATCTCTATCCTGACCTACGCACCAAGTTAGCGACAGCATTGCAAATACCTGTATTGTACTCGTGTTTTGCAGTTCCATGAAACTTTAAAGAAAAGTTACAATGCAATGTTTCAGAGTATGTCAATGTGAAGGCAATGACATGCCATTTTCTCAGAACAATTACTTAGCATATTGTGATAGAAAATCAGACTATCCACATTTAAAGGCAATCAGACTATCTACCTTTAAAGACAAATCAGACAATCTACCTTTAAAGACAATCAGACTTAGTTCAGGAACCAATTAAAAACTCAGACACTGCACATTTTGACTAAGAACACAGACATTTTGTCTGACTGCTAACAACAGTACTTTTATGCTTCATCCACATAGTATGCTGGGAGTAAACTGTATTGTATGAAAAACAACACTATATATGGACAGATAAAATAATTTACTGATAAAACACTGACAATATTTCATTGTTTATATAGTTCAAAAACACGAACCTAATTCTCTTGACCTTTATAAACCTAATTCCACAGTTGACTGAATTGTTATTTGCCCTCTGCTTTCTATGTGTTGACGTATACTATCAATGACATTGGTTAGTACAGTAAAAACTCACTTAAAGACCACTTCAATAATAAGACCATCTCAAAATTAAGACCACAATTTTCAAGTTCATTTTCACTGCTTTGTTCTTTATTCAACCTCAATATTAAAACTACCCCAATATTATGACCAGTTTTCAACTTTCCCAAGGGTGGTCTGATTATTGAGGTAGTACTGTTTTTTATGAAAATGATATCAACAAAATTGGCTTGCCGCGGACATTGACATATTCATGCATTAAGGTCAGGACCAGATCCGATCTGGTTAATGTTTATAAGCTACACATTTGTACATAAGACCTGAGAAAAAATGCACTCCATTCTGAAACATATATATCAGAAATGTATCAGGAATCTTACTGTTTCGCTTGATTACTGTATGAATGATGATACATAAGAATGAGTGTATACAAAGTGATGGACAAAGTACCCATCACACTATCAAGTTTCTGTGTCAGTACCCATCACACTATCAAGTTTCTGTGTCAGAAAATATCTTAATTATAAGCAAAGGTGAATCTATATCACTCACTACTTGTATGATGCTTGCGCACACTAAATATGGAAACAAGACCCAATCATTGGTGAACCATAACATCAATCAAACATATGTGTAGGTATCAAACAGGTTTTAATGTTAGCCAATGTAAGAAGTAACATTGGAGAGTATCTCAGCTTCATACCTGACCATCTGTTGCCATTTTGCCAATACAAATTTTGTATATATATTCAAAGTATCTGTTTTCAAGAGAAAAGCTCTATTTTCATCCAGTCAATTAAAATACCATTAGCGATCAATCATGAAAAACAACACTTATACCTGTCTCTGTTCATCACAAGAATTACTCATTAAATGTTCTGAAGCAAAACATATCCACTTGAACAACGATGTACCTTTGGCAGTAGATGACGATCAGAGAAACCTCAACAATAAGACCACCACTGACTCTGAAGAAAATAGGTCTTAGTTGTGAGGTGGTTTGATTATCAAGGTAAGATCAAAAAACGGTTTACAAATGAGGTGGTCTTAATTTTGAGGTGGTCTTAAAGTGAGGTTTGACTGTAAATACATCATCACCAATACAGCGTTGTCTCAACACAGTCAATGCACCAAATGCTTTCCTATCATTATACATATATACAATCCTTACTAAAAGAAAGTTAAATAGACTAGACGCACGGTTACTAAACTGAATTAGAAGACCAGTCTCAGAATGCAGCATTCACATTGGTCAATTTTAAAACTCAGCTCAGAACCAACCAATCAGAAGCTTGTATTTTGGAACTGGTCTCGAAACTCGGTTTTATAACCACAGACTATTTTCCCCAGATGAAGATTAAATTATCTAATGTCCACTATCAGAATGAAAATCCCATTCCACAGATTGTCCCCAAGTCCTGCTATGTTACGATGGTCAAGCTATTACAGCCAGGGTAGTCCTATGTTACGATGGTCAAGCTATTACAGCCAGGGTAGTCCTATGTTACGATGGTCAAGCTATTACAGCCAGGGTTACGATGGTCAAGCTATTACAGCCAGGGTAGTCCTATGTTACGATGGTCAAGCTATTACAGCCAGGGTAGTCCTATGTTACGATGGTCAAGCTATTACAGCCAGGGTAGTCCTATGTTACGATGGTCAAGCTATTACAGCCAGGGTTACAGGTTAAGCAATTATGATTCATTTTGAAAACGTTTCAACACTGGTTCTGAGGCAATATACATGTAGCAGAAACACAATATATAATTTCAAACACCATCTTAACAGAAAATATAGTGTTTGTCTTACCATAAAACAAAAATATTAGTAAATACTCCCAATACTCATATTTTTCGAAATAAAAACACTAGGCTCACTTATGAATCTAAAGGTTCAATAGAAACATTTTGCTCAGTCACGAGTCTTTAGGTTCAACAGAAACACTTTGCTCAGTCAAGAGTCTTTAGGTTCAACAGAAACACTTTGCTCAGTTACGAGTCTTTAGATTCAACAGAAACACTTTGCTCAGTCAAGAGTCTTTAGGTTCAACAGAAACACTTTGCTCAGTAACGAGTCTTTAGGTTCAACAGAAACACTTTGCTCAGTCAAGAGTCTTTAGGTTCAACAGAAACACTTTGCTCAGTCAAGAGTCTTTAGGTTCAACAGAAACACTTTGCTCAGTAACGAGTCTTTAAGATCAATAAAATAACTTTCCTCAGGTTTGGGTCTTTAGGTTCGGATGTAAAGGTTTTAACTTCATATTTCTAGATAAACCTATTCGAAGTCCTGAGTTTGGTGATTTTATATTCACTCCACCTAAAGGTGACATGTTCACACTACCACTGGGAGTAGGGCGTACTTTATTGTTGGATACAGTGGGAGACTTTCCTTCACTGGCAGCACCTGGAATGGAACATTATTTTTCAGTTTAATCCAATATTTAATCTTGTACCGAATTTAAGCATTTCAGTACTTTTCTGAACGACTTTCTTGAGTCTGATTCCTCAGGAACACCAGTACAAATGTAATGGCATTTTATGAGGAGCTTTGATGAAGAAAAGAGAGCTTTTCTATTATATGACAATGAGATTAGTTGTTGGATCAACTCAAGTTCAAAATTTTGTATTAAAACAGACATAACCGTTCTACAGTAGCTGATTGTAAACCAAAATGGTCACACAAACCAACTAACAGACCAACCTAGACGGAAGGAAGAATCTCAATCATCCTAGTTCCTTGACGGGGGCACACAATACAAATACAAACCTGGTGGTTTCCAGTTTGGTGGTTTCCTAGCAACAAGACTGGTTGTAGGTGTTCTACATGTGGCAGTGACTGGTGATGATTTAAGACTGGTTGTAGGTGTTCTACATGTGGCAGTGACTGGTGATGATTTGTTTATACTACTTGTCTTGGTTCCCGCAGATTGTTTTAGTTTTGGGGCTGGCCCCTTTGCAGATGTCTTTGTACCAGCTAGAAAAATAGAAAATACATCACTTAAGTTAACAGTACAAAAGAGCTTTCAAACTGTACAAATGTAATAGTTTTATGTGACCTAGGGTATAAAATGTAATAGTTTTATGTGACCTAGGGTATAAAATGTAATAGTTTTATAAAATGTAATAGTTTTATGTGACCTAGGGTATAAAATGTAATAGTTTTATGTGACCTAGGGTATAAAATGTAATAGTTTTATGTGACCTAGGGTATAAAATGTAATAGTTTTATGTGACCTAGGGTATAAAATGTAATAGTTTTATGTGACCTAGGGTATAAAATGTAATAGTTTTATGTGACCTAGGGTATAAAATGTAATAGTTTTATGTGACCTAGGGTATAAAATGTAATAGTTTTATGTGACCTAGGGTATAAAATGTAATAGTTTTATGTGACCTAGGGTATAAAATGTAATAGTTTTATGTGACCTAGGGTATAAAATGTAAGTTTTATGTGACCTAGGGTATAAAATGTAATAGTTTTATGTGACCTAGGGTATAAAATGTAATAGTTTTATGTGACCTAGGGTATAAAATGTAATAGTTTTATGTGACCTAGGGTATAAAATGTAATAGTTTTATGTGACCTAGGGTATAAATACATTGTACAATACACAGCAAAGTCAATCAAAAGTTACTGTATTAACACTACACACTACCATTCTTGCCACAAAATATTTTTTCTTCAAGCCAAGTTAACTCAATAACAAAAAATATATTGAAAAGGGAAGATGATCTATCAATCATTTACATGTACTTACCATTTTAGACTACATTAAAAGAATCTATGTTTGATGTCGACCAATCCAAGTTTGTAAATTTGGGTAAGTAGGTAGGTGTATTTTAAACAAGAGATGTTTGTAAAACATTATGCCCCCTTGTGACCCAAAATCAATAGGGTACCTCTGCTACCCGAGATGAATGTGTTGACCAAGTTTGAAGATGATAGGTCAAGGGGTTCTTGAGTTATTGATCGGAAACAAAAAGGTAATGGACGGACCGACATACAGACATGTGCAAACCAATTTGCCCTCTCTTCTCCGAAGGGGGCATAATAAATCTTCCTGGAAGTAATTGTGTTAGTTCATTTCTCTAGATCAAGAGGAAAAGTCAATTTCTACCAGAGGCCAATAAAATTGTCTGGGATGGCAGCATTGTAGGCAAGTAGTTAGGAAGACATGGAACAAATCCTTTTTTTATTTTGGCCTTGCAAATTCAAATTACTGTGTTTATGAGGCGTACATTTTTCCTCATGCACATTTATGGTATTGCGGTCGACCCAGTATGTTCCCCGCAAGCTGAAGGGGGACATTTATCTGCCAGTAGAGCAGTACACTGGGGTAGGTCACACAGACATCTGCCAGTAGAGCAGTACACCGGGGTAGGTCACACAGACACTTGCCAGTAGAGCAGTACACCGGGGTAGGTCACACAGACATCTGCCAGTAGAGCAGTATACCGGGGTAGGTCACACAGACATCTGCCAGTAGAGCAGTACACCGGGGTAGGTCACACAGACATCTGCCAGTAGAGCAGTACACCGGGGTAGGTCACACAGACATCTGCCAGTAGAGCAGTATACCTTGGTAGGTCACACAGACATCTGCCAGTAGAGCAGTACACCGGGGTAGGTCACACAGACATCTGCCAGTAGAGCAGTATACCGGAGTAGGTCACACAGACATCTGCCAGTAGAGCAGTACACCGGATTAGGTCACACAGACATCTGCCAGTAGAGCAGTAAACCGGGGTAGGTCACACAGACATCTACCAGTAGAGCAGTAAACCGGGGTAGGTCACACAGACATCTACCAGTAGAGCAGTAAACCGGGGTAGGTCACACAGACATCTGCCAGTAGAGCAGTAAACCGGGGTAGGTCACACAGACATCTGCCAGTAGAGCAGTATACCTGGGTAGGTCACACAGACTTCTGCCAGTAGAGCAGTAAACCGGGGTAGGTCACACAGACATCTGCCAGTAGAGCAGTATACTGGGGTAGGTCACACAGACATCTGCCAGTAGAGCAGTTTACCGGGGTAGGTCACACAGACATCTGCCAGTAGAGCAGTATACCGGGGTAGGTCACACAGACATCTGCCGGTAGAGCAGTATACCGGGGTAGGTCACACAGACATCTGCCAGTAGAGCAGTATACCTGGGTAGGTCACAGAGACATCTGCCAGTAGAGCAGTATACCGGGGTAGGTCACAGAGACAATTTTGCACAGTGTCTATGAGACTCATTGTACAATTATCATTTTCCTGGCATCTAACCAGTACTTTCCTGGTTATATACCAGTAATATGTTAGGTGGAAAATACTGAAAAGCATTTCTGTTTTTACCCTACTGGACATGAGATCAAACCCACGACCTTTGGATGCATTGTCAGCAGTGTTAACCACAGAGCCACCTAATTTTGGCCTTATGGAGCATGTGAATCTCCTAGTGTACTCACACAGGCATCAAATCAACCAGAGTGGCATTTAATATGAATAATATTGAACATTATTTATTCATGAATTCAGTGCATATCTAGAATTAATCAAAACCATTAATGTATTATATTCAGTAGAATACAACTGACATGTAAATAATAAAACAACTGTGTGTCATTTATTCATAAGTTTCTATGAAAATCAGAGAACAAGTGTCTATACTAGAAGCCATATACAGTAAGTAATACTCATATTGTGTATTGTGTAATTCCCAAAAGATTTCTATCAAACAAATGCACTACCAGACAGAAACAACAGTCAACTGTCACACATCCATCCTCATAGAATAACCGATGTACATCGTTTGTTATCCATCAATACATAAATCTCAGACAAAATGAGAACATAAAATATTCATAAAAATCACAATTGAACCGACCACTTTTACTGAACAAATGGAACAAATAAAACATCACTGCAACTTGTATAGTGATCACAATGATTCACACAGAAGGTGCAACTTGTAGAGTGATCACAATGATTCACACAGAAGGTGCAACTTGTATAGTGATCACAATGATTCACACAGAAGGTGCAACTTGTATAGTGATCACAATGATTCACACAGAACGTACATCACTGCAACTTGTATAGTGATCACAATGATTCACACAGAAGGTGCAACTTGTATAGTGATCACAATGATTCACACAGAACGTGCAACTTGTATAGTGATCACAATGATTCACACAGAAGGTGCAACTTGTATAGTGATCACAATGATTCACACAGAACGTACATCACTGCAACTTGTATAGTGATCACAATGATTCACACAGAACGTACATCACTGCAACTTGTATAGTGATCACAATGATTCACACAGAAGGTGCAACTTGTATAGTGATCACAATGATTCACACAGAAGGTGCAACTTGTATAGTGATCACAATGATTCACACAGAACGTGCAACTTGTATAGTGATCACAATGATTCACACAGAAGGTGCAACTTGTATAGTGATCACAATGATTCACACAGAAGGTGCAACTTGTATAGTGATCACAATGATTCACACAGAACGTGCAACTTGTATAGTGATCACAATGATTCACACAGAAGGTGCAACTTGTATAGTGATCACAATGATTCACACAGAAGGTGCAACTTGTATAGTGATCACAATGATTCACACAGAAGGTGCAACTTGTATAGTGATCACAATGATTCACACAGAAGGTGCAACTTGTATAGTGATCACAATGATTCACACAGAAGGTGCAACTTGTATAGTGATCACAATGATTCACACAGAAGGTGCAACTTGTATAGTGATCACAATGATTCACACAGAACGTGCAACTTGTATAGTGATCACAATGATTCACACAGAACGAGCAACTTGTATAGTGATCACAATGATTCACACAGAACGTGCAACTTGTATAGTGATCACAATGATTCACACAGAAGGTGCAACTTGTATAGTGATCACAATGATTCACACAGAAGGTGCAACTTGTATAGTGATCACAATGATTCACACAGAAGGTGCAACTTGTATAGTGATCACAATGATTCACACAGAAGGTGCAACTTGTATAGTGATCACAATGATTCACACAGAAGGTGCAACTTGTATAGTGATCACAATGATTCACACAGAACGTGCAACTTGTATAGTGATCACAATGATTCACACAGAACGTGCAACTTGTATAGTGATCACAATGATTCACACAGAAGGTGCAACTTGTATAGTGATCACAATGATTCACACAGAACGTGCAACTTGTATAGTGATCACAATGATTCACACAGAAGGTGCAACTTGTATAGTGATCACAATGATTCACACAGAAGGTGCAACTTGTATAGTGATCACAATGATTCACACAGAAGGTGCAACTTGTATAGTGATCACAATGATTCACACAGAAGGTGCAACTTGTATAGTGATCACAATGATTCACACAGAAGGTGCAACTTGTATAGTGATCACAATGATTCACACAGAAGGTGCAACTTGTATAGTGATCACAATGATTCACACAGAAGGTGCAACTTGTATAGTGATCACAATGATTCACACAGAAGGTGCAACTTGTATAGTGATCACAATGATTCACACAGAAGGTGCAACTTGTATAGTGATCACAATGATTCACACAGAACGTGCAACTTGTATAGTGATCACAATGATTCACACAGAACGTGCAACTTGTATAGTGATCACAATGATTCACACAGAAGGTGCAACTTGTATAGTGATCACAATGATTCACACAGAAGGTGCAACTTGTATAGTGATCACAATGATTCACACAGAAGGTGCAACTTGTATAGTGATCACAATGATTCACACAGAAGGTGCAACTTGTATAGTGATCACAATGATTCACACAGAACGTGCAACTTGTATAGTGATCACAATGATTCACACAGAAGGTGCAACTTGTATAGTGATCACAATGATTCACACAGAAGGTGCAACTTGTATAGTGATCACAATGATTCACACAGAAGGTGCAACTTGTATAGTGATCACAATGATTCACACAGAAGGTGCAACTTGTATAGTGATCACAATGATTCACACAGAAGGTGCAACTTGTATAGTGATCACAATGATTCACACAGAACATGCACATCAACAACACTTGATATTGGACTACTGCTCCACTTACATAAAATGAATTTAAATCGACTTTTTACAAAAATATTTAGTTGGCAACCATTTTAATTGTTGAAACTTAAATGACCATACAAATAAATTAAACATTAATAACAAAACCACCTAAATGTTGCTGTGTAGAGTTATACCCAACATACATTGTTTAAGGATGGCCTTATTTAAAAGGGTAGACAACCCAGTAGTGCAACGAAATAATATAACAAAGGTAATAGAGGTTCCATGATGACACAGTACCTGCTGTAGAATTCACAGTTTTGCTTGACGCTGTTGGTTTCTTCACCGGTTGTTTCGACTCTGCTGCTGGCGTCTTAACACTTTTCTTTTTTTTGGATGGACCAAAATCACTGTCGCTATCTTCACCATTATAATCATTGTCATCATCACTGCCATCTGCACCATCGTCAAAACTATCATCGGCATCTGCTGGGTTGAAATCACTGTCTAAAATAGGATTTTTAAATCTTTACTAAAAACAGAAATTATCTTGACAAGTATCTAAAAAAAATTTCAGCAAGTCAAAAAATATAGATGCTATTGATATTAATGGTTTTCCAGACATAACTCCTAACATTGAATTTGAAAATGGAAGATAAATTATGAGCCAGGAGAAAAGTGTACTTAAAACTTGGTAGTAAAATTATTACAGGTAGTAAAGAAAGATGCATCAATCCCAAAGTGGTTTTTGTTCATTTTCTAAACCCTGATTTATGAGCTACCAGAATGTCTTACAGTTCTACAAACTTCAGCTTAAACATTTCAACACAAAGTTTGTACAAAGCAACAAAATACATGTAATAGAATCTGAAAATAACAATACAAAAACATAAACAAACGTGTTAAACCACATGAGATTGTCACAAGTTCTTTCCCTTTATCTTATCTAGAGTTCTATCTCTTTGCCCCTTTTATAAAATAGATGGGATAGAGGGAAATAATTTGTGAACATTTCATGGGTGTTAAATTAATAACAACTCAATGTGAAATTTGAGCACTTGTCAAAACTAGAAAAATGACCGAATTTATGTGTGTATATTTATCTATATTGTCTAATATAGCCCATAAAAGCCCGAAAGCTTATTTCCGTTGGGGTCCTTAAATGACAAATGGGGTGATACACAATAAGTAAAAAACATGTAAGGAAAAAGTGAAATCGACAAAATATGAGTGTATACATATAGCCCCAAATCTAGAGCATAAAATCAAACCCAAATTGCTATATCCAACAAATACATAACATATACAGGTGAAAAATAAAAACTGAAACAAAACAATTAACTGACTGTGGCAATATAACTTTCACAAACCAGAATCAACTGATTTCTTTTGACACTTGGGAGTTAAAGGGCTGTTCAAATACTTTCTTAGGTCAACCTCGAAGTCTGGAAATGAAAATGTTAATACTAAGGTAATTACTTGGGTGTCGTTGCACAACTATGCTGTTGTTTTTGTAGCATGGCATTAAGTCATATAAACAGCCAGGGTCATGTGGTGACCTTTCGTGGCCCCAGGGACAAAGGCCCCAGGGAGGAGGAAAGCCCCAGGGAGGAGGAAGGCCACAGGGAGGAGGAAGGCCACAGGGAGGACAAAAGCCTCAGGGAGGACGAAAGCACCAGGGAGGAGGAAGGCCCCAGGTAGGATGAAAGCCCCAGGGAGGACGAAAGCACCAGGGAGGAGGAAGGCCCCAGGGAGGAGGAATGTACCATGGAGGAGGAAAGCACCAGGGAGGAGGAGGGCCCCAGGGAGGAGGAATGTACCATGAAGGAGGAGGGCCCCAGGAAGAGAATGTACCATGAAGGAGGAAGGCTCCAGGGAGGAGGAATGTACCATGAAGGAGGAAGGCCCCAGGGAGGAGGAATGTACCATGAAGGAGGAGGGCTCCAGGGAGGAGTAATGTACCATGAAGGAGGAGGGCCCCAGGGAGGAGGAATGTACCATGAAGGAGGAGGGCCCCAGGGAGGAGGAATGTACCATGAAGGAGGAAGGCTCCAGGGAGGAGGAATGTACCATGAAGGAGAGGAAGGCCCCAGGGAGGAGGAATGTACCATGAAGGAGGAAGGCCCCAGGGAGGAGGAATGTACCATGAAGGAGGAAGGCCCCAGGGAGGAGGAATGTACCATGAAGGAGGAAGGCCCCAGGGAGGAGGAATGTACCATGAAGGAGGAAGGCCCCAGGGAGGAGGAATGTACCCAGGGAGGAGGAAGGCTCCAGGGAGGAGGAATGTACCATGAAGGAGGAAAGCACCAGGGAGGAGGAATGTACCATGAAGGAGGAAGGCTCCAGGGAGGAGGAATGTACCATGAAGGAGGAGGGCTCCAGGGAGGAGGAATGTACCATGAAGGAGGAAAGCACCAGGGAGGAGGAATGTACCATGAAGGAGGAAGGCCCCAGGGAGGAGGAATGTACCATGAAGGAGGAAGGCCCCAGGGAGGAGGAATGTACCATGAAGGAGGAAGGCTCCAGGGAGGAGGAATGTACCATGAAGGAGGAAGGCTCCAGGGAGGAGGAATGTACCAGGGAGGAGGAAGGCTCCAGGGAGGAGGAATGTACCATGAAGGAGGAAGGCCCCAGGGAGGAGGAATGTACCATGAAGGAGGAAGGCCCCAGGGAGGAGGAATGTACCATGAAGGAGGAAGGCCCCAGGGAGGAGGAATGTACCATGAAGGAGGAAAGCACCAGGGAGGAGGAATGTACCATGAAGGAGGAAGGCCCCAGGGAGGAGGAATGTACCATGAAGGAGGAAGGCCCCAGGGAGGAGGAATGTACCATGAAGGAGGAAGGCCCCAGGGAGGAGGAATGTACCATGAAGGAGGAAGGCCCCAGGGAGGAGGAATGTACCATGAAGGAGGAAGGCTCCAGGGAGGAGGAATGTACCAGGGAGGAGGAAGGCTCCAGGGAGGAGGAATGTACCATGAAGGAGGAAGGCTCCAGGGAGGAGGAATGTACCATGAAGGAGGAAGGCTCCAGGGAGGAGGAATGTACCATGAAGGAGGAAGGCTCCAAGGAGGAGGAATGTACCATGAAGGAGGAAGGCTCCAGGGAGGAGGAATGTACCATGAAGGAGGAAGGCCCCAGGGAGGAGGAATGTACCATGAAGGAGGAAGGCCCCAGGGAGGAGGAATGTACCATGAAGGAGGAAGGCCCCAGGGAGGAGGAATGTACCATGAAGGAGGAAGGTTCCAGGGAGGAGGAATGTACCAGGGAGGAGGAAGGCCCCAGGGAGGAGGAATGTACCATGAAGGAGGAAGGCTCCAGGGAGGAGGAAAGCACCAGGTAAGACGAAAGCCCCAGGTAAGACGAAAGCCCCAGGGAGGACGAAAGCACCAGGTAAGACGAAAGCCCCAGGGAGGACGAAAGCACCAGGGAGGAGGAAGGCCACAGGGAGGAGGAAGGCCACAGGGAGGAGGAAGGCCCCAGGGAGGACAAAAGGCCCAGGGAGGAGGAAGGCCCCAGGGAGGACGAAAGCACCAGGAAGGAGGAAGGCACCAGGGAGGAGGAAGGCCCAAGGTAGGATGAAAGCCCCAGGGAGGACGAAAGCACCAGGGAGGAGAAAGGCCCCAGGGAGGAGGAATGTACCATGGAGGAGGAAGGCCCCAGGGAGGAGGAGGGCCACAGGGAGGAGGAATGTACCATGGTGGAGGAAGGCTCCAGGGAGGAGGAAAGCCCCAGGTAAGACGAAAGCCCCAAGGGAGGAGGAAGGCCCCAGGTAGACGAAAGCCCCAGGTAAGACGAAAGCCCCAGGCAGGACGAAAGCACCAGGAAGGAGGAATGCCCCAGGGAGGAGGAAGGCCCAAGGGAGGAGGAAGGCCTGAGGGAGAAGGAAGGCCCGAGGGAGGAGGAAGGCCCCAGGTAGGACAAAAGCCCCAGGGAGGAAGGCCCCAGGGAGGAGGAAAGCCCCAGGGAGGAGGAATGCACCAGGGAATAGGAAAACCCCAGGAAGGAGGAAGGCACCAGAGAGGAGGAATGCACCAAGGAGGAGGGAGGCACCAGGGAGGAGGAAGGCACCAGAGAGTAGGAAGGCACCAGGGAGGAGGAAGGCACCAAGGAGGAGGAAGGCCCAAGGGAGGAGGAAGGCCCGAGGGAGAAGGAAGGCCCGAGGGAGGAGGAAGGCCCCAGGTAGGACAAAAGCCCCAGGGAGGAAGGCCCCAGGGAGGAGGAAAGCCCCAGGGAGGAGGAATGCACCAGGGAATAGGAAAACCCCAGGAAGGAGGAAGGCACCAGAGAGGAGGAATGCACCAAGGAGGAGGGAGGCACCAGGGAGGAGGAAGGCACCAGAGAGTAGGAAGGCACCAGGGAAGAGGAAGGCACCAAGGAGGAGGAAGGCACCAGGGAGGAGGAAGGCACCAGGGAGGAGAAATGCACCAAGGAGGAGGGAGGCACCAGGGAGGAGGAAGGCACCAGGGAGGAGGAATGCACCAAGGAGGAGGGAGGCACCAGGGAGGAGGAAGGCACCAGAGAGTAGGAAGGCACCAGGGAGGAGGAAGGCACCAGGGAGGAGAAATGCACCAGGGAGGAGGGAGGCACCACAGAGGAGGATGGCACCACGGAGGAGGATGGCACCGGGGAGGAGGAAGGCACAAGGGAGGAGGAAGGCCCAAGGGAGGTGGAAGGCACCAGGAAGGCCCCAGGGAGGAGGTAGGCACCATAGAGGAAGGCCCAAGGGAGGAGGAAGGCACCAGTGAGGAGGACACCAGGGATTAGGGCACCAGTGAGGAGGAAGGCACCAGGGAGGAGGAAGGCACCAGTGAGGAGGAAGGCATCAGGGAGGAGGAGGGCACCAGTGAGGAGGAAGGCACCAGGGATTAGGGCACCAGGGAGGAGGAGGGTACCAGTGAGGAGGAAGGGACCAGGGATTAGGGCACCAGGGAGGAGGAGGGTACCAGTGAGGAGGAAGGCACCAGGGATTAGGGCACCAGGGAGGAGGAGGGCACCAGTGAGGAGGAAGGCACCAGGGATTAGGGCACCAGGGAGGAGGAGGGTACCAGTGAGGAGGAAGGGACCAGGGAGAAGGATGGCACCAGGTTCAACTTTAGCATTATATTAAGCATAGACAGGTACATGGGTAGAACCATCAACCATCCACAAACCAGCCAGGAAGCTTCCTCACATTAACCCAAATTCTACATTGTGGGTAGGATTCGAACACCCATCAGTGAGGGGCAAGTGATCTAAAGTCAGCAACAACAACAACCTGGCCATGAAGGCCCCACTACCTCCTCTACCCTCTTCATGTTCCTAAAAACATGATGAAAAATCACACAAGTATAGCACGAGCAATATAAACATCAATATGCTGGAAATAGTATCCATCAGTAACACCATCCCAGGCCAGTTTTAGGAAACATTGACAATGACCTAGCAAGGAATTGATACTGGCCATGTTGCTGCTTGATGTTGGGTGACAATGACCTAGCAAGGAATTGATACTGGCCATGTTGCTGCTGGATATTGGGTGACAATGACCTAGCAAGGAATTGATACTGGCCATGTTGCTGCTTGATATTGGGTGACAATGACCTAGCAAGGAATTGATACTGGCCATGTTGCTGCTGGATATTGGGTGACAATGACCTAGCAAGGAATTGATACTGGCCATGTTGCTGCTTGATATTGGGTGACAATGACCTAGCAAGGAATTGATACTGGCCATGTTGCTGCTTGATATTGGGTGACAATGACCTAGCAAGGAATTGATACTGGCCATGTTGCTGCTTGATGTTGGGTGACAATGACCTAGCAAGGAATTGATACTGGCCATGTTGCTGCTTGATGTTGGGTGACAATGACCTAGCAAGGAATTGATACTGGCCATGTTGCTGCTTGATATTGGGTGACAATGACCTAGCAAGGAATTGATACTGGCCATGTTGCTGCTTGATATTGGGTGACAATGACCTAGCAAGGAATTGATACTGGCCATGTTGCTGCTTGATGTTGGGTGACAATGACCTAGCAAGGAATTGATACTGGCCATGTTGCTGCTTGATGTTGGGTGACAATGACCTAGCAAGGAATTGATACTGGTCATGTTGCTGCTGGATATTGGGTGACAATGACCTAGCAAGGAATTGATACTGGCCATGTTGCTGCTGGATATTGGGTGACAATGACCTAGCAAGGAATTGATACTGGCCATGCTGCTGCTTGATATTGGGTGACAATGACCTAGCAAGGAATTGATACTGGCCATGTTGCTGCTTGATGTTGGGTGACAATGACCTAGCAAGGAATTGATACTGGCCATGTTGCTGCTTGATGTTGGGTGACAATGACCTAGCAAGGAATTGATACTGGCCATGTTGCTGCTTGATATTGGGTGACAATGACCTAGCAAGGAATTGATACTGGCCATGTTGCTGCTTGATATTGGGTGACAATGACCTAGCAAGGAATTGATACTGGCCATGTTGCTGCTTGATATTGGGTGACAATGACCTAGCAAGGAATTGATACTGGCCATGTTGCTGCTTGATGTTGGGTGACAATGACCTAGCAAGGAATTGATACTGGCCATGTTGCTGCTTGATATTGGGTGACAATGACCTAGCAAGGAATTGATACTGGCCATGTTGCTGCTTGATGTTGGGTGACAATGACCTAGCAAGGAATTGATACTGGCCATGTTGCTGCTTGATATTGGGTGACAATGACCTAGCAAGGAATTGATACTGGCCATGTTGCTGCTTGATATTGGGTGACAATGACCTAGCAAGGAATTGATACTGGCCATGTTGCTGCTGGATATTGGGTGACAATGACCTAGCAAGGAATTGATACTGGCCATGTTGCTGCTTGATATTGGGTGACAATGACCTAGCAAGGAATTGATACTGGCCATGTTGCTGCTGGATATTGGGTGACAATGACCTAGCAAGGAATTGATACTGGCCATGTTGCTGCTTGATATTGGGTGAATATGGTAAAATGTTTAAATGAAAGAAAAGTTGTAAATCAACCTTTGTATGGAAATATTAACAAGTTCAGTTTTTACATATTATATTTGTAACCCATGACTCAAGATGATGAAATCTTTCTGTTACTCATACAAGCAAATTCAACACAACTGCACAAAACTGATAACAAATTGTCACCAAAGCACCACTTTGGAGCCAGCACTATTTATTACTTTTAAGAAAATGGGATGAGATTTAGCCATTTTTTGTTTGTGAATGAAAAATATTATAGAAAGAAACTGCCACTTAAGATCAGCTTTTTTGCTCAATGAAGCGATTTTGGGAGTAATTTCCATAAATATTGTACAGATATATACTGTACAGAAATTATCCATAGTCCATAGCTATACCTTACCTACAGATTCTGAATCAGAGTCAATATATTTTTTGGCCTTTCTCGTCTGATTCCTTGATGATGGTACAAACTCAACGTTGCTTTCAAGAACTTCAATATCATCAGTTTTATCGCACATTTTTACAAGAACTGGTGCCACATCTAAAAATAAGAAATATTAAACTTGATGAAATCAGTTTGATTTTGTTTCTATGGTTTCAGCAGTATTTTAGTTAACCCTTTGAATGTTCTTGTGTGTTAAAAATCTGTGTCTGAAGGCCAGTCTATAAACACAACCCTTAAAGACTATAAATTGTAACACTGTGCAACATCTCTAAAGTAGCCCTTCCTTCAGCAACAACTTCAACAAAAGTACAATGTATAACTTCTCTTCAACAACAGTCATTGTATATCTAGCAGAAACTATTCTCTTCAACAACAATACATTGTACAACTTCTCTTCAACAACAGTACATTGTACAACTTCTCTTCAACAACAGTACATTGTACAACTTCTCTTCAACAACAGTACAATGTATAACTTCTCTTCAACAACAGTACAATGTATAACTTCTCTTCAACAACAGTACAATGTATAACTAGCAGAAACTAACCCAAAGGAGGTAAAATAGGAGATGGTGCTCTTTCATCGTCATCATCTTTTATCAGAATGGGTGGTTGGTCAGTAGTACTTGTGTCGACTGGTGTGCTTGTAGATTCCTGAGAGCCATCAGACTGACTTATAGAAAGTTGTAACGCTTCTTGCAGTTCTCTCTCATACAGTCGTTCTTCTACAGATTGTCTATAAATGCAGAATCAATTTATGGTGAATTTGCATTTAAAAACCTAACAAAACCTTATTACCTCGGAGTAGTGGAGTTTTCTTGTAATTAGTTTTAAGACAAACACAAATGTACAATAGATTGATTAACATCATAATTAACAGCTCATTTCAACTCTACAAATGGATACAGTCGACTATGCAATTAGTACGTATAAAATATTGTGATGTGTCGTTTTTGCGCAAAATCACAGACATATAAACCATGGATTCGAAACAGGCTGATATTGGTGAAACAATAAGAAATAATTTACCCACAATCCTTAGTGTGCGCTTGGTAAGTATCGTGGATTTGAATCGAATTTCATCTGATTAAAGGATGCTGGTTCAGTCTTACAACTCGGTATTGAACCAAAAAATGCATACAAGCAAACAACAAGATAAACACAAAATATATAAATACCATCAAGAAATATACAGTTGTTGTAAACATGAAGATTACGGCGGTTCAAAATGTCAACATTTGTCGATTCAGAAACAAGATGGCGGACGTCACCAATTTTTTACTGCTAATCTGAACACCTCGGTTATTATTATGGATCTTTTTCATAGAATTGTACGGAGTGTTCCGATTGTTTGATCTGGAAAGAAAATCTCAACGCTCCCGAGTGTTCAAACAAGTCTTAATACATATACCAGCCTGTTTCGAATCCATTGTTTATATGTCCTTGGCAATATCTTCAAAATGTACAAGTTGTGCAAATAAATATGTAAATTTAAAAGCCAAATATTCTGTCAATTACAAAATGTAGAAATATTCTAGAAAATAAAATTCACCTTGATCCTTTTTGTTTGTTGTCTTTTTGTTGTAGACTCTTCTTCTTTTCTTTATTCTCTTTGTTTGAAAGTTTGGCTCTCTTAGGAACTGGAGGGGTACTATCAGCAAAGTCATCTACAAACACACATTGGTTTTGTTATTTTGTTTATTTTTATCACCTGTGATTAAAACAACTCCAAGTCTGATTGTTAATCTATAACCAATATATTGAAATGTGACAAGACTATACCAAATATAGTTAGCCTTTACCTAACAGAATGTAACATTAATACTTTGATCAAATTCATGTAAAATTTCAATTTGTTTACTAGACATAATAATGTCAGACTGTTAAATACATTCAGCAAAATAGTTATATACATTTATTGTTTATTTATAAGCCTGAAATTTGTCAAGACAACACTCCTGCTATAATTAGATATTTCATGATTTTTTTTTTAGAATTTTACTCATAGATACACACCATCATCATCACCACCTCCAAATTTTGTGTAATCAACTGCTTTTCTGGCTCTGCAAACAGAGAAAAAATGTATAAATTGTTAACTTAAAGGAGTAATTTCCAACTATGTGATAATTAATAAAAATACCATGAGAATTTGCATGTGACAATCACTTTTTCTTCAACTTACTGAGCCAAAATGCCCACATGAGCAGAATGAATAAGTTATATTTTATATCCCATTAGTTTATCATTGTTGACATTATTTTCCCCATAAACTTTAAGGAAATTTGCCTATCAAAATTGCCGACAATTCAGAACAAGGGAGGTAAATATTGTAGACATAGGGAACTATCTATTCAGGTTAGGTAACTCATTGTTTCACTTGATTCACTGTTAACAGTGCATTTTTAGAGGTAGGGGAAGAAAGCGAGAAAAGTTAGCCAATGTAGAAAAGGTAGCTGTCTAAAAAACGCCTTGGCTAGATACAAAATAGCACGCACCAGACCTGCCTTGCGTTCAGTTACGGCTTAGGGAAGTCGTTCACAGTTTGCGTCACTAAAAAGTCTATTGACCGCCTCGTTTGTATTCTGGTTCTCTGTCTCAAAGACAGTAAAGACAGGGAACCAGCCCTGCGTTCATTTTGCAATTTGGTTCCCCGTGTGCATACTATGTTATACGGTGGGCCAGGGATACAAAACAAAATGTGAATGACAGTTAGCCGTAACCGAACGCAGTGTTTGGCTCTCAAATTCGTCTGCTACCTCGGAGTTGCTCAAGCGAGTGGGCATGCTCTTTTTGGCAAACAGTGCGTTCAGTAGCAAAATGAGTGCACAGTTTCGTAACTTGAGCTAGTGTTAGTCATAACCGAATGCAAGGCAGATGACACTGTTCTACCTATCTTAATGTTGGGGCTACTTAATAACTTAGTACTTTTCCTTCATCTATGAAACAGCACCGCTACTTTCCCTACATAGCGCTAGGTAGGATTCTATTTTTCCTACCTCTAAAAACATGCCTCAGGGGATTTCCCTAAAAGTAGTGAAAGTGGAAAACACTGCTGAGTGACTGGAAGTTGTGCAGGAAACTGGTTTTCATTCCATAAAACGCACAATTTAACATCAGGTGGATCTATAACCGGACATTGCCATAGTAACACAGTTTTAAAATGTACAACAATACTCAGCCCTTCTCTATATCTACATGTTATCGTCAACACAGTCACTCTTGACTATATGTATTACGCGAGGTTTGGTGTGCCTGGGTTAAAAGACACAGTAACAAGCGTTCAGGTACGAACAAGATTGTGGACGAAACATCGGCATATTCTTTTGCATGGCAAACTTGCAGAAAGCAGAAATTTATCAAAACCAAGATACAATCATAACTGAGATAGAAATAACAACCGATAAGATTTCCTTTCTGACATGCTGAGCAACTTGGAATCACATTGCATTTGTTTTTGTTTACAAATTTCCCTCTTCTTGTGAGTCCGTATATTCGTAGACTATGAGCAAAGATTTCTTCAAATTCAGCGGAAATTACTATTTCAGTACATTATATAATTAAATTAATTAATATCTTTTATAACGAACTATTCAATTGTTGAACATAAATTGAAAAATATATCGGGAATTCCACGATCTTTACATTCGAATTCAAGGGAGACAATCTTCTCCCGCAAATTATATTTCTGTGCATGCACTTCTTTTATGGTTTAGGTCTTTCACAGTGAATATCAGGTAAACAAATATAGGATTCTTAGTCAATGATTGAAAAAATACATCTTGAAAACATAGATTTCATATATTTTTTAGTTTATTCGAATTAAATACGACAAGAATGAAAGTCATCAACTGGAATCCCAAGATCGTGATGATTTCATTACAAATCCATGAATTTTCAAAACTGAAAGTAGCGAATTATTCATTGATTAAGCTTAGTGACAAAGAGCTACATTTAGTTGGATATTCGAATGTAATAGCAGACTACTTGTATTTTGGCCAAACTTAGAATTTAGATGACCATTTGAAAACAACAAATTGAACAATGCTGTAAACTTACGACGTAGTTGGTGTTAGACGGTGGCACGGTTAGCTCAGTCAGTAGAGCGCTGTATGGTGTTAGATGGTGGCACGGTTAGCTCAGTCAGTAGAGTGCTGTATGGTGTTAGACGGTGGCACGGTTAGCTCAGTCAGTAGAGCGCTGTATGGTGTTAGATGGTGGCACGGTTAGCTCAGTCAGTAGAGCACTGTATGGTGTTAGACGGTGGCACGGTTAGCTCAGTCAGTAGAGCGCTGTATGGTGTTAGACGGTGGCACGGTTAGCTCAGTCAGTAGAGCGCTGTATGGTGTTAGACGGTGGCACGGTTAGCTCAGTCAGTAGAGCGCTGTATGGTGTTAGATGGTGGCACGGTTAGCTCAGTCAGTAGAGCGCTGTATGGTGTTAGGCGGTGGCACGGTTAGCTCAGTCAGTAGAGCGCTGTATGGTGTTAGGCGGTGGCACGGTTAGCTCAGTCAGTAGAGCGCTGTATGGTGTTAGACGGTGGCACGGTTAGCTCAGTCAGTAGAGCGCTGTATGGTGTTAGACGGTGGCACGGTTAGCTCAGTCAGTAGAGCGCTGTATGGTGTTAGACGGTGGCACGGTTAGCTCAGTCAGTAGAGCGCTGTATGGTGTTAGACGGTGGCACGGTTAGCTCAGTCAGTAGAGCGCTGTATGGTGTTAGGCGGTGGCACGGTTAGCTCAGTCAGTAGAGCGCTGTATGGTGTTAGACGGTGGCACGGTTAGCTCAGTCAGTAGAGCGCTGTATGGTGTTAGACGGTGGCACGGTTAGCTCAGTCAGTAGAGCGCTGTATGGTGTTAGACGGTGGCACGGTTAGCTCAGTCAGTAGAGCGCTGTATGGTGTTAGACGGTGGCACCGTTAGCTCAGTCAGTAGAGCGCTGTATGGTGTTAGACGGTGGCACCGTTAGCTCAGTCAGTAGAGCGCTGTATGGAACCCCTGTTTAAGCCCATCATCGGGCGCATTTTCCCTTTGATTTACTTTTAGAGGTATGATGGTTTCCTGATTAGCTCAGTTGGTACTGGTAGAGCGCAGTATTAGTGTTTAGAGGGTCATGGTTTTTTCCATTGATTTACTTCACACTGAAGGTGGACATGTGGCAGAACTGTGCCAGTCTTGTTTCTATGATTTACCACAGGGACACAACCGAAAATAGGGTCCTGAGTAGTCACAGTGACTAAGTTATGGACTGGACCTGTTCTTTAAGGTATAGCTCTTTTTGGTAGAACTCAAACTTGAATTGATACCATATGCAAATTACATCATGATTGCTGAATCGGTTGCTAAATTGTCAACAGTTGCAATACAGAAATCTTGTTCTATTTTAGTTTTAGAAGAAGAAGGATCGTCTTTTCATATTTTCTAGAAAGAGAAGTTTTTTAAATTTTATTACTTTATTTTTTCAGATTGTTTTGATTGAGAGGACGGTAAACTGACAGCAGCTATGGCTGGTTTCAATTTTGGCACTCCATCGACAACCAGTTCAGCTGGGGGTAAAGTTTTATTTTTTTTAAATTGAAAAGAGGTGAAATTTAATAGAAAACATGCATTATGAAGTATTTGTGTAATTTGAAAAAATGTATATGACTCTTTCTTGTAACGACTAACATATTATTTTGCTTCGACAGTAGTTTTGTACAACTAAAATTCTGAAAATAAAATATGAACAAGACGCAACAGCTCTGAGCTGAGGTAACCACCCTTTGTAACTTCATCTATATAACTTACAACTCAAACCCCCCCCCCCCCCAACAGAAACTCCCGTATCTGCCCCTGTGCTGGCAATGTTTGGCTTCGTCAATTTGACCAATTTCTTTGTTATTCTTCTTCTTAAAAACTGATAATTACACAGTTTGTCTGATATCGTTAAAATATTTTAAGGTACCACTATAAGAATGAGTATTTTTTCTTGGAAATGTATGTTATTTTTGTATTTATAGGTATGTTTGGCAGTGGCACTGCTGGATCTACACCTGGGTTTGCATTTGGTTCACCAGCTCCATCAGCGACTGCTACTGGGCAACCAGCAGGATTTACGTTTGGTATGTCTATAAGTAAACTGTATGATAATACAAGTATCTACAGATTTATCAGTTGTAGTTCTCTAAACTCCTAATTTGGAGATCTGAACTCCTACTTTTGTTCTTTGGTCTCCTCTCAATCATTTATAGATAGTTCCCACATCTACAATATTTACTTCCCTTGTTCTGAATTGTCGGCCGTATAATATAAAATGATAAACTAATCAGATATAAAAATAATAACTTATTCATTATGCTCATGTGGGCAGTTGGCATAGTAAGTTGAAGAAAAGTGGTTGTCACATGCAAATTCTCTTAGAATTTTCTCAATTATCACATATTTAAGAAGTATTCTTATAAGGGCTTATCAGTATTGCCTATCAAAATGGCTGTCTATTCAGAACAAGGGAGGTAAATATTGTAGATGTGGGAACTAGCTATTGTAAACATTCAGTAGGATATTTCACTGGACTCCTATTTTGTAAACCCATTGAAAACCCTGTGTTTACAAGTATTGGTGCATTTTTTGTTGTTGAATTACATAAGAGGCAGCATTTCTCTTACAATTATTGAGCTTTTAAATGTGCATGCAACTTGCATATGGTCTGAAATATTTTACTGTTTACCATAAAATCAGAAATGTTTGTAAGGGATTAATTTTAACTATTTTCGCGAGATTGTTATATTCTTGAACATGAATGCTTGCTTTGTATGGTTGTGTTTATTTTTTAGGACAAAAATGTAAACACTTACCCTTACAAATGACCAGATAACATCATTTCAGGAAATATTTGCCTTGCGAAAATATCAGATTTACAGTATTAAAATTACATATGAATTTAGTGATTCATCATGATTATCTTACTTTAAGAAAAAAACTGAAATTACTGTTGTCATAAGTTTTAATCGGGGTTTGAACTTGTGAATCTCACTGACGTGACCAGTATCTAGCGTCTGATTGGTTGTTTTACGGTGCTGACTGACTTACAGTATCTAGCGTCTGATTGGTTGTTTTATGGTGCTGACTTACTGTATCTAGCGTCTGATTGGATGTTTTATGGTGCTGACTGGCCAGTATCTAGCGTCTGATTGGTTGTTTTACGGTGCTGACTGACTTGCAGTATCTAGCGTCTGATTGGTTGTTTTACGGTGCTGACTGACTTACAGTATCTAGCGTCTGATTGGTTGTATTACGGTGCTGACTGACTTACAGTATCTAGCGTCTGATTGGTTGTTTTACGGTGCTGACTGACTTGCAGTATCTAGCATCTGATTGGTTGTTTTACGGTGCTGACTGACTTACAGTATCTAGCGTCTGATTTGTTGTTTTACGGTGCTGACTTACAGTATCTATCGTCTGATTGGTTGTTTTATGGTGCTGACTGACCAGTTTCTAGCGTCTGATTGGTTGTTTTACGGTGCTGACTGACTTACAGTATCTAGCGTCTGATTGGTTGTTTTACGGTGCTGACTGACTTACAGTATCTAGCGTCTGATTGGTTGTTTTACAGTGCTGATTGACTTACAGTCAGAGCTTTTATTTTCACCATTTAGGGAATCATTGGGTCTGGTGTGATTAGGAAAATTAGCATCGTGACAGTCTAAACTGGGAAAAACTTTAAGTAACCTTTATAGAACAAAATAGTGACCCGTAATTAGCATCGTGACTGTCTAAATTGGGAAAAACTAAGTAACCTTTATAGAACAAAATAGTGACCCGTAATTAGCATCGTGACTGTCTAAATTGGGAAAAACTAAGTAACCTTTATAGAACAAAATAGTGACCCGTAATTAGCATCGTGACTGTCTAAATTGGGAAAAACTAAGTAACCTTTATAGAACAAAATAGTGACCCGTTCTCAAAACAACTAGATAACTTTATTCAAGAATTTTCCTGATAACTTAGAAATACTTTATCAATGGCCAGTCTGTTTGTATTTCATTTGAGATAGGGTCACCAGCTAAAGGTTTTTCAATGAGTTATCACTCATTAAGTATTACAATGACACAAACCTATCAACAATCAATGCTGAATTTTCGTTTTAACCTCTAGACCATTTTGGAAATATTTCAGGTTTGGAATGGGAAAAAAATGTTTTCGATTAGCTGACCCAAAAAGGCTTTACAGTTTACTAACGACAAAGCTGCATTTGCATTTTCTTTGTTAATTTCTGATCATTTTTAAAGAGAGAGGAGTTTCCAGTTTTGTGAATTTTCTAAAAATAAAGAATGTACATGTTTTTTGTCAATTTAGAAAGTTTTGTGGTATTCTGTGATACTTTTCAGGAATAAAATTAAAACTTTATCAGGAATGTTAAATTTTAATTGATAATTATGTTCTAAGAAAAAGCATTGTTTAAATCTTCACAGGTACAAGTACCCCGGCATCCACTGGCACTGCACCTGGCTATAGCCTTGGAAATACAGCATCTGCTGGTGGAACACCTGGGTTCAGTCTTGGAAATACTGGTGCCATCCCAGGGGCCAACCCTGGGGCCATGCCCGCTTCTACACAAAGCAGTGCAGGATTCAGTTTTAACAAACCAGGGGCCACAGGTTAGTGCAATCAGAGCCCTTGAAACTTACTTGAAATGTTTTTTCCTCTAATAAGGTAATAGAGGTGGTGCCCTTTTAGATGAGAAAAGTTTTGATACCTGACATTACTTGTCTGTGACTGAACAGTATCTGGAGATACCTGACATTACTTGTCTGTGACTGAACAGTATCTGGAGATACCTGACATTACTTGTCTGTGACTGAACAGTATCTGGAGGTACCTGACATTACTTGTCTGTGACTGAACAGTATCTGGAGATACCTGACATTACTTGTCTGTGACTGAACAGTATCTGGAGATACCTGACATTACTTGTCTGTAACTGAACAGTATCTGGAGATACCTGACATTACTTGTCTGTGACTGAACAGTATCTGGAGATACCTGACATTACAGGCCACTGGTTCTTGCTTTTTTACTGAAATCATCAACAATGCTGTGAGAGGTGAACTGAACTTTACTATTTTCCTATATGTGTGTATACATATAAATATAAGATGTTATAAACATTCTTGTTTTTAAGCGACATGTTTAAACTGATGGTGGGAATTTTTTGTAACTTAATAAGAACTTTAAACAAATCAAGGAGGATTTTAATAGTGCATCATTTTGACTGCTAATAGGGAATGAAATTTGGTGTTATAACATTAAAGAAACATTCTTAAATAAATACGAGTTTTCATGTCAGATAGGTCATATTCAACAGTTTATGCCTTGTTGTTCAGTGAGAAAATGATTTATACAAACAATCTAAATGTTCTATTAATTTCAATTTTTTGTAAAATTCTGTGATTTTTTTCTGCCAAAATATGTGACCAATTGTTTTTGAATATGTTGTATGATAATTTCTAAGTAATTTTATTCCAGTTTAACTTATTAGGACATAATTATAGGTAAATTATTATATATTATTATAGGTGTTGCAGTTACACCGGGATTAACAGGTTTTGGGGCTACAGCGGTTGCACCCCCAGGCGCGACTTCTACCATGCCTGGATTCCCATTAGGGGCTGCAAAAACGACTGCCGCTACAGGTATGGCAAAAATGATATCAAACATTGCACAATTTGACTAATTTCTTTGTTTTTGTCTTTATTTGTCGTCATACAAAATTCTGTTAATTTTACTGTTACAAAGAATTAATTGGTATTTGTAAAATAAAAGAATAATAATTATTATAATTATCTTTATATATGTTACATAAAGCCAATGTAGTTGTTAAAAATAATTAATCGTGATTTTTTACTGTTATAGGATTTTCATTGGGTGCACAACAGACCTCGGCGAGTGGTGGGTTTGCTCTGGGTCCACAACAGACCTCGGCGAGTGGTGGGTTTGCTCTGGGTACACAACAGACCTCGGCGAGTGGTGGGTTTGCTCTGGGTACACAACAGACCTCGGCGAGTGGTGGGTTTGCTCTGGGTACACAACAGACCTCGGCGAGTGGTGGGTTTGCTCTGGGTGTACAACAGCCCTCCGCGAGTGGTGGTTTTGCTCTGGGTACAACTCCTGCATCAGGCGCTCTAGCCGGTCTTTTAGGTGAGTTAGGTTTTCGTCTTTGACCTGGGAAACTCTGTTCATAGGTTTAAAGATAGAAAAGAGACTTTTTGTCAAAATTTGCAAAATTATAATTACAAGGAAATTGCATGTTAATGCCTTCTTACAGACATACTCTAAAACATTGCATTGTAACTTTTCTTATTAATAATTTTCCTGGAAGTGCCGTATACAAATCCAATGCAGGTATTTCCTAAACTAGATCTCACCTGGCACGTAGGTCAGGATAGAATATACCTGTATCAGTCATGTATTTGTGGTTTGGGTAACATGTTAGAAAAGTTACAATGCATTGTTGTAGGCTACATCAGTATGAAAGCATTTGCTACCAATTTTCTCATATTTATGACTAGGTGTATGTTGACAAATCATTGTATAAAGTGTGACAATTATTTTCATGGACAGTTCAAGCATTGCAGAGTTAAAGCCCTTGTTTCTTCTTTCATAATGGTATTGCAGTGTAATAATCACTCTGTGTTTTTGTTTTCAATCAAAATGAATTTAAAATTATTAGCTTGCCTGGTGTTTAATACAATCTATATGACTGTGTTGAAGGTACCAATTGTATAGATGACTGTGGCAAGTAAAGTCTGGTGGAACAAGAGAACAGTAAAGTTTATCCTCATTTATTTGGGTAATGTTCTAAAGTTACGATTGCAAATAGCATGTGCATTCAGATTTAACAGATGCTCCGCTAGGTACTGAATCTCAAGGATCATTTTGATAACTTTTGACTGGATTTTACCATTTTATGGCCTGACACAAATTGACCCTTTTGAATCCTGTGGGTCGAAATGGGGCTTTTTGGAAAATCCAGGGGTCAAAGTGTCAACTCCAGGGTAAAATGGAACCCCTGTTTAAGCCTCAAAACTTAAATGTTATTATTGTATTACATATGACAGGAGCCGGTCAATCAACAGCCCCAACACAGGCTGGAGGAACATCGTTACTTGCATCGTTAACACAACCAACAGCTGTTGGAGCTACAGCCACGCCCACTTTAGGTCTGTACACTTTCTTTAATTGTATTACCTGGCATAGAGTGAATTATTGTTTGTAATCTTCTCCTTATACACACTGCAGTCCAACCTCTCCATAGCAATACCCTGTGAGAGATGCAGATTTGACTGTTGAGAGGTTGTTGCTCTAGAGAGGTTGAATTGCAGGAAAAAAATGATAGTGTTGTTGAAGAGAGGTTGTTGCTAAGGGGAGTTTGCATTGTTCTGCTGTCTTGTTTCTCGTTCATATTAAATAGAATGTGCTTTGCAATGTAGTGTATGCAATCATGTGTCTCTTCAACTGCTGGTCAGATTTCAATCAAACTTGGTGGAAAGTTTCAGCATAGAGCTTTGTTGTGCATATTGTCAACTTTTTCTGGTTCAGTATTTAGCAGAGTTATGGCCCTTTTGACTAATTCTGACCTATTTGCACATAGCATTACTTGTCTAACCCTCACGTGTAACGATAACAGCTTTAACAGAAAGCTGTCTCTAGTGTTTTTGAATATATATGCACTGATGAATTTTTGGATTTATAATTATACTGAAAAGCAAAAATGGATAATATGAGTACGTTGAATAAATAAATAAAATGCATGGATTTATTGAAAATGCTAGATTTTCTCTGTATCCTACTTTCAACATTATACACTTCATATGTCTGTATTTAGGACAATGACTAACCAGACTTTTAGACTTATAAGGAAGATTTCACAAATATAATCATTATAATTATGTATTAATCTTTTGTAAACATTTTGGTAATTTCAGGTGGAGTCTCAGCCGCTACAACTTCATCATTATTTGGGGTGAAGACACCAGCCGCCCCACAGGCATCTACAGGTTTGCTATTTGTAATATTCATAGGAATGTTATGCAAGTAAATTTTGTTAAAGATTCATTTTTACAGGGAACGCCACATAAATCAGACAAGGCTTCCACGCACAGACACTGGGGAAACAAAAGCCCTGCGACACATAAGGCATTGAGGTAAACGGGTAAACAAGTATGGGAATAGGGGTGCAAGGGTAAACATGTATGGCAATAGGTGTGCAAGGGTAAACATGTATGGGAATAGGTGTGCAAGGGTAAACAAGTATGGGAAAAGGGGTGCAAGGATAAACAAGTATGGGAATAGGGGTGCAAGGGTAAACATGTATGGGAATAGGTGTGCAAGGGTAAACAAGTATGGGAAAAGGGGTGCAAGGATAAACAAGTATGGGAATAGGGGTGCAAGGGTAAACATGTATGGGAATAGGTGTGCAAGGATAAACAAGTATGGGAATAGGGGTGCAAGGGTAAACATGTATAGGAATAGGTGTGCAAGGGTAAACATGTATAGGAATAGGTGTGCAAGGGTAAACATGTATAGGAAAAGGGGTGCAAGGGTAAACATGTATAGGAATAGGTGTGCAAGGGTAAACATGTATAGGAATAGGTGTGCAAGGGTAAACATGTATAGGAATAGGTGTGCAAGGGTAAACATGTATAGGAATAGGTGTGCAAGGGTAAACATGTATAGGAATAGGTGTGCAAGGGTAAACATGTATAGGAAAAGGGGTGCAAGGGTAAACAAGTATGGGAATAGGGGTGCAAGGGTAAACAAGTATGGGAATAGGGGTGCAAGGGTAATTAAGTATGGGAATAGGGGTGCAAGGGTAAACAAGTATTGGAATAGAGGTGCAAGGGTAAACAAGTATGGGAATAGGGGTGCAAGGGTAAACATGTATGGGAATAGGGGTGCAAGGGTAAACAAGTATGGGAATAGGGGAGCAAGGGTAAACAAGTATGGGAATAGGGGAGCAAGGGTAAACAAGTATGGGAATAGGGGAGCAAGGGTAAACAAGTATGGGAATATGGGGTGCAAGGGTAAACAAGTATGGGAATATGGGAGCAAGGGTAAACAAGTATGGGAATAGGGGAGCAAGGGTAAACAAGTATGGGAATAGGGGAGCAAGGGTAAACAAGTATGGGAATATGGGGTGCAAGGGTAAACAAGTATGGGAATAGGGGAGCAAGGGTAAACAAGTATGGGAATAGGGGAGCAAGGGTAAACAAGTATGGGAATATGGGGTGCAAGGGTAAACAAGTATGGGAATAGGGGAGCAAGGAATGGTCTGAACTACAATCAAAACAACTTTGGTGATTGCTTCTAGAATTTATGATATGTGTTGACTAAGCTTCAAGATGCACAAATGACAAATGTAGTGGCATATAGTAATCATACTGTCTGTATGTGGGTCAAGTCTGCCGGAAACCACATCGGGTTTCAGTTATAACCTTCATGTCCCCGAGGTGCCTTGCCATCTGATTAATACCCATTTGGTCATAAAATGATTTATACATGTATAGTCGGACATTGTTCATTCCAATTTATCGGGTCCGAAATTTCATTTAAAATAATACATCGTTTTAAATTGCCCATTTATTTGACGTGCCTAAGAAGGTACACTGGGACCATATATTTATTTCGGATTATACCAAGTATACGGATAGAAGGTTGTCAAATAAACGAGGTCTGATTGTATAAGTTTGATACTTCATAAACTGAAATGTTCAGAGTATATTCATAGATGCATGTTTTGTTGTGTCTATCACTATAGGGTTGGGTCTCTCATTGGGAAGTGGAGGGTTGAAGTTAGGTGTCGCCCCGGCAACCGCCCAGACAACAACAGGTGCAGCGCCAAGTGGTGTGGCTCCTACAGTAGGCTTTGGTATATCAGCAACAACAAGTGCTCCCGCTGTAGGTTTTGGTTCGAGCACGGCTTCAGCAACATCTGCAGGATCTCTTGGTTTTCCCCCGGCATTAAGGTACATTACAACACTTCTGTTAAGATCACTTACTTTTGAAAGTAGTCTCATTAGTTTCAGGGATTCCACTGGGTGCTGGATATAAAGGGTTGTTATGATAAGTTTGGACCGATTTCTACAGTTACAGTAGACATTGTATTAAGAGACCACCCAAGGGACGGCCAAAAAGTGGTCGCTTAATAAAGTGGTTTCTTAATAGATATCAACAAATTTAACGAAAGTTAAGTACAAATGAAAGTCGTACTGAACAATCAAAATGTATAATTACCATCCTCTTTCTATTCATATGTATCTATGGTGTTCAACAAAGCTTGTAAATTTAAACCACTCTATCAGCTCACTAGGCAATATCACACTGGACAAGTGCCTAATTCTTAAATTCCACGTAAGTTATCCAATACGACAAGGTTCATGTACTTTGAATAGTGCAGTTGCCTCGTTCTTAAAATTCAAGAATGTTCTTATCACCCTCGCGAAATGTTCTAACTAACACAAAAGTAAAAGGCGAAACACAAACAAACACATTTACATGGGTACATAATAAATTTCAGTCTATAAATGAATAACTGTACAGTGTACTCATCACAGTAACACGAATCTGCGCATGGTGTGACGTCATGAATTCAGTGACGAAGTTTTGACTGGCATAATTCTAAAACTTTATTCCACGTGCGTATTAAAACAGGCTGATAGTAATAAACGTTTTTTTCCATAAGGCAGTGATTTTACGGGGTCTTTAAAATGGATAACATACTAACCAAATTGAGTGTTTACACATTTGAACCCAGAGTTAAATTATGCAATGTGTTTTTGTCTGACATTTTTATTCTCTCAGCGAGTATAAAGAAGTTTGTTGGCACGACGATCATTCAAGTAAAGATAAAAGCGGGCGAGACAGCACACAAATAACATCTCGCATATTTCTTCTTGGGACATCGTAATGTAAAAACTCGGTGACATCAAGCAACGTAAGTTGCTTAGCAACGACGTTACATGAACTTGGTTCTTGTAGACTCGCGCTCAAACGGACATATGTATGCAACGATTTTTACATGACGTTTTATAACTGTGTCGCCGAGTAATTACCTGGTCGCATTTATCACGTCTAATTGTTTATTCAATTGTTTAAAGGACAATGCGCGAATGCAGTTGTGAATAAGGTGTGAAATGCACAATGGGATTAAGTGCATGTGGTCATTTAATGGATTATTTAACTATCTTTTTTACCTGTCGGGACTGGTTTAATGCGGTCGCTGGTCTCGTTATAGAAAAGTCGTTTAATAGATACAATTTATATAGTAAAAACGCTCGGGCGGGAATTTAAGTGGTCGTTTAATAAAAAAGTCGCTTATTACAGGTGGTCGCTCGAGCAATGTCTACTGTTCATAGAAAAATTGACTCGTCAAGCAGAGTCTTGAGGGTCAAATTACGGTTTTATAGAAATTCCACGGGTCATAGGGACAACACTATTCACTACTATCAACAGTGTTATAAGTTGTTAGGGATGAAAAGTATTGGTAGTGGTGAATAGTGTTGATAGCACTATAGTGTTGATGGCGGTCAATAGTGTTGGTAGTGGTGAATAGTGTTGGTAGTGGTGAATAGTGTTGATAGCACTATAGTGTTGATGGCGGTCAATAGTGTTGGTAGTGGTGAATAGTGTTGGTAGTGGTGAATAGTGTTGATAGCACTATAGTGTTGATGGCGGTCAATAGTGTTGATAGTGGTGAATAGTGTTGGTGGCGGTGAATAGTGTTGATAGTGGTGAATAGTGTTGGTGGGTTGAATAGTGTTGATAGTGGTGAATAGTGTTGGTGGGTTGAATAGTGTTGATAGTGGTGAATAGTGATGGTAGTGGTCATATAAAACAATGAAGTATATTTTAATAAAAAATAGCATTTCAAACATCAGCAATATCACTCTTGAATTATTGGATTTGTTAAAAAGTCTTAATATTGTTTAAAGTGAATAGATTTTTGGCATAATGTTACCCAAGTCGGTGCTCATATTATAAAAATTATATTGACAGTACTGCGACATCTAGACCGTCCGCAACAACCGGGGCTGTTGCTAGCCAAAAAATGAGCTATAAACAACTTGAAGAACAGATAAATAAATGGATGACAGAATTAGAAGATCAGGAGAGACAGTTTCTACTGCAAGCAACACAAGTGAATGCCTGGGATCGTCTGCTAGTGGATAATGGAGAAAAGGTATGTCTGTGACGATAACCTGCTGTGTCTGTCGTTGTTTTCATGATGTACGCTAGCCTCTCACCGCTGCATGTTCGAATCCCAGCCGGCTTATGTCCAGCTGACTTACAGAAGGTTGATGCTTCTACCCAGGTGTCCAACTGGGGTCTTTCTCTAAACTAGGAGTTGGAGTAGTCATTACCTGACCCTGGCTGTTTGTGTGACTTGAAGTCCTATTACATAAAAAAGAAGTCGTTTAGTTAATTTATATCTGCTGTAATAATACATCTCTCTTCGCAGAACATTGAAAAATTCATTTGTTTATTATAAAGGCTGAAAAACAGGGTGTTCGTAAAGATGAAATATAAACAAGAAATATCTTGAAAAAAGATGGTTGGCCCAATTTGAATGTTAAGTTGTGTAACATTTAAAAGGTCGATGTTACGATTGCTGGTCACTCCAGATCCAAAATGGATTTTGGTAAATTCACCGAAATTCAGTGGATTTTGGTAAGGTTACGTTCCCTTTATCGAAAGCTTAACCAATCTGCGTCTAGGTTACAAACGTTGTTTGGTTGAAGAGAAATTGTCTTGGTGGTTAACGTAAGATTTTTTTGGTTTGCACAACAATGATATGCAAATAGCAAAACCGTGTTAGTACGGCTGTGCCTAAAAAGATAGTCATGTGAGGACTGGGGTTATAGTATTGACTTAGTTAGGCCAGTTGTCTTGTTTGTCGTTCCCCAACTCACCATTTTTGGGACTTCAAGAAAGTAAAGTTAATTTTTAGATTTTATCTATGTGCACTAGCAGGTTTTCACAATAATGATACGAAATGTCCAGCATTGACAAGCAAACAAGTGTGAGGTCAATGTAAGTGCGTGAGGTCAATGTTAGTGCGTGAGGTCAATGTTAGTGCGTGATGTCAATGTTAGTGTGTGAGGTCAATGTTAGTGCGTGATGTCAATGTTAGTGTGTGATGTCAATGTAAGTGTGTGAGGTCAATGTTAGTGTGTGATGTCAATGTTAGTGTGTGAGGTCAATGTTAGTGCGTGATGTCAATGTTAGTGTGTGAGGTCAATGTTAGTGTGTGATGTCAATGTTAGTGCGTGATGTCAATGTTAGTGCGTGATGTCAATGTTAGTGCGTGATGTCAATGTTAGTGCGTGATGTCAATGTTAGTGTGTGATGTCAATGTAAGTGTGTGAGGTCAATGTTAGTGTGTGAGGTCAATGTTAGTGCGTGATGTCAATGTTAGTGTGTGAGGTCTATGTTAGTGCGTGATGTCAATGTTAGTGCGTGATGTCAATGTTAGTGTGTGAGGTCAATGTTAGTGCGTGATGTCAATGTTAGTGTGTGATGTCAATGTTAGTGTGTGATGTCAATGTAAGTGCGTGATGTCAATGTTAGTGTGTGAGGTCAATGTTAGTGTGTGATGTCAATGTTAGTGCGTGATGTCAATGTTAGTGCGTGATGTCAATGTAAGTGCGTGAGGTCAATGTTAGTGTGTGAGGTCAATGTTAGTGTGTGATGTCAATGTAAGTGCGTGATGTCAATGTTAGTGTGTGAGGTCAATGTTAGTGCGTGATGTCAATGTAAGTGCGTGATGTCAATGTTAGTGTGTGAGGTCAATGTTAGTGTGTGATGTCAATGTTAGTGCGTGATGTCAATGTTAGTGCGTGATGTCAATGTAAGTGTGTGAGGTCAATGTTAGTGTGTGAGGTCAATGTTAGTGCGTGATGTCAATGTTAGTGCGTGATGTCAATGTTAGTGCGTGAGGTCAATGTTAGTGTGTGATGTCAATGTTAGTGCGTGATGTCAATGTTAGTGCGTGATGTCAATGTTAGTGTGTGAGGTCAATGTTAGTGCGTGATGTCAATGTTAGTGTGTGATGTCAATGTTAGTGTGTGATGTCAATGTAAGTGCGTGATGTCAATGTTAGTGCGTGATGTCAATGTTAGTGTGTGATGTCAATGTAAGTGCGTGAGGTCAATGTTAGTGCGTGATGTCAATGTTAGTGTGTGATGTCAATGTTAGTGTGTGATGTCAATGTTAGTGCGTGATGTCAATGTTAGTGTGTGATGTCAATGTAAGTGCGTGAGGTCAATGTTAGTGCGTGATGTCAATGTTAGTGCGTGATGTCAATGTTAGTGCGTGATGTCAATGTTAGTGTGTGAGGTCAATGTTAGTGCGTGATGTCAATGTTAGTGTGTGAGGTCAATGTTAGTGTGTGAGGTCAATGTTAGTGCGTGATGTCAATGTTAGTGCGTGAGGTCAATGTTAGTGCGTGATGTCAATGTTAGTGCGTGATGTCAATGTTAGTGCGTGAGGTCAATGTTAGTGCGTGATGTCAATGTTAGTGCGTGATGTCAATGTTAGTGAGTGAGGTCAATGTAAGTGCGTGAGGTCAATGTTAGTGCGTGATGTCAATGTTAGTGCGTGATGTCAATGTTAGTGAGTGAGGTCAATGTAAGTGTGTGAGGTCAATGTTAGTGCGTGAGGTCAATGTTAGTGCGTGATGTCAATGTTAGTGCGTGATGTCAATGTTAGTGCGTGATGTCAATGTTAGTGCGTGAGGTCAATGTTAGTGCGTGAGGTCAATGTAAGTGCGTGAGGTCAATGTTAGTGCGTGAGGTCAATGTTAGTGCGTGAGGTCAATGTTAGTGCGTGAGGTCAATGTTAGTGGGTCGGTTGGACAATAAAAACTAGTTATTTATAGATGGCCCTTTTTCCCTTTTCTTTCAGATAACACAGCTAAATGGAGACAAGGAAAGAGTGAAAGTGGATCAAAACAAACTTGAGCAAGAGCTGGACTTCATCAAAGCTCAACAACGAGAACTGGAAGAGTTGCTTATACCGATGGAGAAATCTCTCGAACAGTTACCGAGCGTTAGCTTCCAACAACATGCAGACTTAGAAAGAGAAAACACGTAAGATTTGGTTTTGTTGACAGTCCATAGTATCGTCCACTTCTGGTATATGTGGAGAAGTTATCAGCTTCATGTGGAAGGGCAAGTTTGTACTGGTTGATAATCAATTTAAGGAAAACTGATTAGGTTAACGGACTCCTGTGTATAATTGAAAATGATGTTGAAAAATCATGTTAAACTCAATAGGAAAAAAACGAGCTATTTGCAGTATAATAATTATGTACACCTCTGTTGCTCTCTATTGTTGTTGATATGGCTTAGGAACGGGATGGAGAAGGGAAAATTCTATTAAGCTGAAGGTTTTGATTTCTTGCTACGCTATGAATTGGGTAAAATGAGGTTGTGTCTTTAATCAGTTCTCTCCCTTGATTGTACTTGAATATGTGAATTATCTCCCCTTAATAATTCTGTTTATTTTCTAGGTATCAGTTGTCTTACAATATAGATGCTCAGTTGAAGAGAATGGTTCAAGATTTGAAGGAAATTATTGATCATCTCAACTCATCCAACAGTACACAAGATATCAATGATCCAGTAAGTGTGTTCAGTGGCTTGTCAGCATAATGTCCAAGTTTGCATTATATACAGTAAAACCTCAATAATATGATCACCTTTTGGTCCCCTAAAAACTGGTCTTGATATTGCGGTGGTCTTAATATTGAAGTTAAATAGAGCAAAACATTGAAAATGGACTTGAAAATTGGGGGTTCTTAATTTTGAGGTGGTCTTATTATCGCAGTGGTCTTATTATCTAGGTGGTCTTATTATCTAGGTGGTCTTATTATCTAGGTGGTCTTTAGGTGAGGTTTTACTGTATGTCTATACTGCTTTACATGGCTGGTAAAAGAAAATTTACGTTAAAGAAAGAATATTCAGTATGGTAGAGGAAATTGAGCTCCCAATGTATGCAGTATGGTTGAGGAAAACATTTTGCTCCCACACTTCATTGTGTTTAGACAGCACTAAAGTTGTTACTATTGTGGTTTATTATCCATGAAATTTACATCTGTGCAATAAGTAATTTTATGGTTTTTGTATTTCAGATTTTACAGATTACCATGATTCTAAATGCACATATGGATTCCTTACAATGGATTGACACTAACACAGGTATGTGTTTAGTAATACAGGTTGTTGACAGGGGTTATGAAGGAATATAAAATGTCTGAGCACTATAAGTCAGCTTGGTTAGCTCAGTTGGTAGCGTGCTAAGCTGTCACCTGGGAGGTCTGGGTTCAATTCTCTTGCAGGGCAGGTCATGTCCGTCTGTGACATTTTCCTTCTGTCATGTGTCCTCCATTTCAGAAAACTTATTCACAAACATTTCAAGTCTGAAACTTAGAACCTCCTGTTGTGATTACAATGAAAATCGGCAAATGTGTACTGTGGGTAACATCAATTATTCTGACATAAACAAAAGGCTTGTAGATATAGCTTTATGCAATATTGAAGTCCAAGTCTGAGTTTGTGATTAAGGCCTCTGATTGATGTGGAGCAGTTGTCAGCTGCTTGGGGAAGGGCAAGTTAGTACTGGTTGATAATTTCAGGAAAACTGGATAGGTCAACAGTTACTGACCGTCATATATAACTGTGTAAAGTTGAAAACTGGTCAACAGTTACTGACCGTCATACATAACTGTGTAAAGTTGAAAACTGGTCAACAGTGACTGACCGTCATATATAACTGTGTAAAGTTGAAAACTGGTCAACAGTTACTGACCGTCATATATAACTGTGTAAAGTTGAAAACTGGTCAACAGTTACTGACCGTCATACATAACTGTGTAAAGTTGAAAACTGGTGTCAAACATAGTAAAATAGACATAGTTCTAATCAGGTTTGAATGTTCCCATAGTATTGACGTTTTTTTCTTGAAATGTCTCAAATTAACAAATGACTTCAGTAGTGAAGGCAATCAATTTAACTGTTTGTCATATTTTACCGGAGACAGAATGTATTGATGTAGGTTAAGTACTTCAAAATGTGAAACTTCTATATGCAATTATTTCATGATTTTCTGAATTAAGTTCAATTTTCTCTGTGTACTGGCGTATTTAAATCTGGGGTTTTAAGCAGACCGACACTTTGGAAAGAACAGTGCATGTATATTAATTCATTGCTTCATCAAAAATCTAATGGTACTTGTATTTGTTTTCAGCATTGGTTGGTAGAAGAGTGGAAGATATTAGCAAACAGATGGAGAGTCAGAGAAAAGATCAAGAGAGAAACTTTAGACTGGTTTATGATTGATCTTGGTGTTATGTTTGAAGAGCAGTCTCATAGTGCAGCTTTGTCATTGGTCGATTTGAAGACTGCACTCAGAAACAACCAATGAGAGGATTAAGTTTTTAGACTAGTCTTCAAACCTTGGTTAAATAACATTAGATCATGATGTTTGGATGCATGTATGTATGTACATTCCTGCTGGATGGCCTTGGATGGATTGACATTGTGGATTTCATAAGTTGGTGTTTGGGAGTGAACCAAACCTTTAATTATCAGAATTACATTTTTTCATTGCTTTTACACTTTGAAGTCATGTGTGTGGATTATTTGTGACTTGTAAAGATACCTAAATCTGAGTTTGAAGGCCAGTCTCAAAACTAAGCGTCTGATTGGTTCTGAGCACTGTCATAAACTTGACCAATGGCAAGGCTGCATTCTGTGACTGGTTTCCAAACTCTCATAACCTTGGATAAAACTACGATGAAGTTATTGCTGTATTTCTAGGGCAAACATTTGCCTACACAAGAGAATCATTCTTGTTTCGATTTTAAACTCATAATTTAAGAAAAGAGGATATGTAAATGCTTGGAGAATTGTCAGTAAAATATCCAAGTTGTTCAGTGATACAATTAAATATAATAACTTTAGGTACACATATCTACAATACAGAAAATTGTCAGGTAAATATTGAATTATTTAGGACATTGTTGGTATTGTTGTAAAGCTGTGTTTGACTCATGTTTTGTACATTAAAATGATTATGAATTGATTTGTATTTCTGTCTTGTTTTGTGAAGTGGATGCAGAAATAATTTATTATGCTCTCCTTCGAAGAAGAGAGGGCATATTGGTTTGCACATGTTGGTCGGTCGGTATGTCTTTTGGTTTCCGATCAGTAACTCCAGAACCCCTTGACCTATCATCCTTAAACTTGGTCCACACAGTAACAGAGGAACCCTATTGATTTTGGGGTCACAGGCTCAAAGGTCAAGGGCACAGGGGTCAATTGTTCTCGAACCGTTTCCGATCAATAACTAAAAAAAAACTTGACCCATCATCCTCCGACTTGGTCCACACATTAATATTGGGTAGCAGAGGAATCCGATCGATTTTGGGGTCACAGGCTCAAAGGTCAAGGTCACAGGGGTCAATTGTACATAAACTGTTTCCGATCAATAACTCGAGAACCTATCATGACCTTGACCTATCGTCCTCAAACAGAATATCATCCATGAAACTCTTTTTTTACCATTTTTACCACAAAACATTTCCAGCATGTATATTTGTGCAGCATACTTTGGACTTGCTTATGCAATTGTACAAAATATAACTGACAAAAAACCATGAGGGGGCATAATGTTGTTTCTTGTAAATAGTTTGATTTTCGACTTGGGGCGTAAATTTAGTGTTTGTTTGCCATCTACCAACCCTACCCACCAATAATGCAGAGCACCAAAAATGTCATTGACCCAAGGCAGGGATTATTTAGTCTTTACAAATGACTACACACAAGAAAGTGGTTTTTATTTAAATAAATTGTCTACAAACTAAACAAATGAAGGTCAGGAGGCAGCAAACAGAGTTGAAGACTTGAAATGTTGGTCTGGGCCCGTATTACAGAAGCATCTTAAGTGAATCTTAAATATTTTCACTTAAGTTCAAATGGATGATATTCCAAAACCACATTAAAACTGCTATGCATTTTAATGGTAATGACAACAACATATTAATACTGTTCATTTATCACTCTTGATTTGATCATATAATAGCCTGTATGTTAAATATACCAGTTCAGGAAAATGTAATTTTAAGGATAAGGATGAAATTAATTAGGACACCAAGTATTGTTTATTTAGAGTAACCTTAACTACCGGTGAACATGATCCCTACTCATAGTTTATGTGGTCCGAGTGGGAGTGTTCTAGCAGCATAGTAATAGTTCACTCGAGCACGACTTTAAAAATAATAAATTAATTGCCTACCTACCTAAATCTTGCAGGGTATGGTTATGCCGAATAAACATTGTTTAAGGATGGCCTTATCATCCAAAGTTGCATTGTAATAAAATCAAAGGTAAGAGCACAAGTCCTTTTTTGTCAGATTTATGGCCCTTGATTTTCATTATGTGACTAAATAGTCATTGAAAATTTCAAAAACCAATTGTGAAACGTAGATACATACAACTTATACAGAAACACAAATCACATTTGTACCCTTTGCAAAATTTATCTGGAGAAAAACAAGTTTCTGTCAAGGTTGTAATAATTTTACTTCAAATAACTGAGTTCATATGACATACATACATACACATAATGACCATCATATTCTGTTGCATTTTGTTGGACAAACACTCGCAATAAGGCAAATTGCAAGATAAAACAATGTGTAAATCAATTAACAATAGGCATTAAATCATACTTCATACATGTAAACAAATGTTTTGTGCTTGTTGGTTTGTGAAATTTTCAAATCCTAAATATTGGTGCACCATGACCGAACCAGGTTATAAGATTTGAGTTTGAAGACCAGACTCAAACTGCAGCCTTACCATTGGTCGATTTTAAGACTGAATTCAGAATCAACCAATCAGCAGCATGGGTATGTAATCTGGTTTGCAAACTGATACAACCTTGGGCAATGAACTTGGGTACACATGTAGATGCATTCAAGTTGAAGTCTCACGTGTATATAGTGAATTTCATAGGCTAATGAAGTTGATGTTTACTATTGAAGGAATATTCTTCTGAAATGCTTCTCCACAATATATTTGAATGTACGACTAAGTAGAAACACTGTACACAGCATCAGGGATTCCATTTGACCCCTGGAATTTCTAAAAAGGCCACATTGTGACCCTCAGGATTCTGGCTGAAGGGTCATTTTCTCTCTCAAAGTATAGGTAATTATGGCCCTCGAGATTCAGCACCTAGTGGAACCCCTGAGCAGTTTTATGCATGTACCCGAGTCTGTCGCACTTTCTCTTCTCAACTGGAAAACCTAGCATAGGACCAACATGTAAGCGTCAGGTTTGAAAACAAAAGAAGTAAAACAAGATTTTTAAGCACAATTTGAACGTGTCCGACTGATAGCTAGCACCCCATGTACTCCCAATAATATACATTCATACAAAACTCTTATACAGTTATACAATTTATACTTTCCTCTTATCACATAATTCATTATAATTACTTATCAAACTTGTGACAACATTATACAATAACTGATAGTATAGACGATCGACAGCAAGACCATAACTTGGTGTGAAAAAAAGAACTGAAAAATATCCAAAAAGTTTGTGTTAAAAATATCCAGAATTGTTGTTTGTGGAAAAAATGAAGTAAATTAGGCTCACACTGAAAGCAATTTGTGACGAATTTCATAAACATCAATTTAATATTTGTCATACATTTTAAACTCCTGTAAAATTTCTTATAACTCGTTTGAATGTATTTTGTACATTCTTCAACAAACTATAGGGCAAGAAAAGTGAAACAATCAAGCTGTTAAGGTAAACATTGGATTAGTATTTGTGTAACAATGCCCTGGGTTATTACAGAGATTGTAAACTAGTCTCATAACTTGACGTATCTGATTGGTTGTTCGGAGCAGCGACTTGAAATCAACCTATGTTAAGATTGTGTTTGTTGACTAGTGCATGATGGTATAAATATCAAATCAAATAGAGTATAAGCAAAGTGACAGCACATCATCTCCACTGATATGAGAGAGCAAAATATGTCTCTTTCACTTCATTGAATAAACTTTTCCCAGTGAATACAACAACACGTTCTTATAACTATACACAGGACGATTGTAGAATTTTAACACCAGGTAATATTTTGGTGCACACAGCAAAGGTCATGCATAATTGACATCATACCATTATTATATACACAGAATACAGAACAGTTCAATCTTACACAATGTTCACTGCATGAAGAATAGAGAAAACTCTGAGAGTAGAATGAAATTTATCAACATTGTACAACAATAATATATCAACTATAGAACCATCATTCGATATACAGGATATTTCGTGTGATTTTCTTCTGGTGACAAACAGCTCGAAAACCAATTACAGACTTTTACATTCTGTTCCTATAGCCAATTCACAAATAGCTTTTATTTCCACTGTCATAACTCACAAACAGTCATGTCTTCATACATTATTCTATCATTTTAAGCAACGATCAAAATAGACAGATCCTATATATCCACCTCGCATAGATTTAGCAACATTTTGTTCAAATAAACGTCTATTATTCTGTAACACTTCTGCTGCTTCTTTATTCAATGGGTCTTCCGGGTTAGGTTCCTGTAAATATAGAAACATGCCATAAGAAATATATAAGACAACTTCCAACTTGATTATCACTACGCATGTAGGCTTTTCAGGGTTTCCATTTGACCCTGGAGATGACGCATGGAATTTTCAAAATGCCACAAATAATTTTGGATAAACATTGGTAAAATCCGGACAAAAATTATCAAAATGACCCTTGAGATTAAGCACCCAGTGGAACCCTAGAGATACAGCACCTAGTGGAACCCTTGAGATACAGCACCTAGTGGAACCCTAGAGATACAGCACCTAGTGGAACCCTAGAGATACAGCACCTAGTGGAACACTTGAGATACAGCACCTAGTGGAACACTTGAGATACAGCACCATGTGGAACCCTAGAGATACAGCACCTAGTGGAACCCTAGAGATACAGCACCTAGTGGAACCCTTGAGATGCAGCACCTAGTGGAACCCTTGAGATACAGCACCTAGTGGAACCCTTGAGATACAGCACCTAGTGGAACCCTAGAGATACAGCACCTAGTGGAACCCTAGAGATACAGCACCTAGTAGACCCTTGAGATACAGCACCTAGTGGAACCCTTGAGATACAGCACCTAGTGGAACCCTTGAGATACAGCACCTAGTGGAACCCTTGAGATACAGCACCATGTGGAACCCTAGAGATACAGCACCTAGTGGAACCCTTGAGATACAGCACCTAGTGGAACCCTTGAGATACAGCACCTAGTGAAACCCTTGAGATACAGCACCATGTGGAACCCTAGAGATACAGCACCAAGTGGAACCCTAGAGATACAGCACCTAGTGGAACCCTAGAGATACAGCACCATGTGGAACCCTAGAGATACAGCACCAAGTGGAACCCTAGAGATACAGCACCTAGTGGAACCCTAGAGATACAGCACCATGTGGAACCCTAGAGATACAGCACCTAGTGGAACCCTAGAGATACAGCACCATGTGGAACCCTAGAGATACAGCACCTAGTGGAACCCTAGAGATACAGCACCTAGTGGAACCCTAGAGATACAGCACCTAGTGGAACCCTAGAGATACAGCACCTAGTGGAACCCTAGAGATACAGCACCTAGTGGAACCCTTGAGATACAGCACCTAGTGGAACCCTTGAGATACAGCACCTAGTGGAACCCTAGAGATACAGCACCTAGTGGAACCCTTGAGATACAGCACCTAGTGGAACCCTTGAGATACAGCACCATGTGGAACCCTAGAGATACAGCGCCTAGTGGAACCCTAGAGATACAGCACCTAGTGGAACCCTAGAGATACAGCACCTAGTGGAACCCTAGAGATACAGCACCTAGTGGAACCCTAGAGATACAGCACCTAGTGGAACCCTAGAGATACAGCACCTAGTGGAACCCTTGAGATACAGCACCTAGTGGAACCCTAGAGATACAGCACCTAGTGGAACCCTTGAGATACAGCACCTAGTGGAACCCTTGAGATACAGCACCTAGTGGAACCCTTGAGATACAGCACCTAGTGGAACCCTAGAGATACAGCACCTAGTGGAACCCTTGAGATACAGCACCTAGTGGAACCCTTGAGATACAGCACCTAGTGGAACCATTGAGATACAGCACCTAGTGGAACCCTAGAGATACAGCACCTAGTGGAACCCTAGAGATACAGAACCTAGTGGAACCCTTGAGATACAGCACCTAGTGGAACCCTTGAGATACAGCACCTAGTGGAACCCTTGAGATACAGCACCTAGTGGAACCCTTGAGATACAGCACCTAGTGGAACCCTAGAGATACAGCACCTAGTGGAACCCTTGAGATACAGCACCTAGTGGAACCCTAGAGATACAGCACCTAGTGGAACCCTTGAGATACAGCACCTAGTGGAACCCTTGCTTTTATTGTGACATCATCATATAAAAGGTCATGTTTCACCTTTTTTTTCAATGTCATCTATTATTCAATGTCTCCGATACATACTGGTTTTTTCAACAGATTCATAGTTGGTAAATATCCAGCACTAATTATGATTGTGAAATTGGCAAATTTGTCAACACTCAGACAGTCATTGCCTCGGAAACTCTTTGATGATCGAGTTAAATTATATTCCATAAAATTACTAATTTCAAGAACCACTGGTGATTAAAATTATGGTCACAGACACGAGCATGTTTAGATCAATTATCATCAATAAACAATACAGAGGACATGTTGTATTATAGACATATGTAGGCTGTATAAAATAAATAAATTTGACAAAGAAACTTTCTTGATCGAGTCTGCCTTACAAGACACAAATACTCACCAAAAATAAATACTGCAAGCCATATACTATAGAGTTGACTGTTAGGACAGGTTTCCAATCTTCCCTATAAAACAAGACAAAAAGCTTAAGGTTGAACAATCAAACATATTAAATCAAGAATACAACCTGAGTAACCATTCAATAATTTGAAGCTCATGCAAGACAGAAACATAAAGCAACCAGTTTATTCAGTCTGGTAAGGAACTGCTATACTTGAGGAACTCTCAACATTACCAAAATTTCACACAAATCCTTCATGACTTTTGTGTTCACTGACGATCCAAATGTATCTAAAATTCTATTTCTTTAACTTTGGACAACACAGACATGGTTTCCTAAACATTCCAACATAAAATACCTTTGATAAAACATTACATGCCATGTATATTTAGAATATACATGTTTGTTTTAACAGACCAGCTGATGATTTAATAGATTGAGTTTTCAAAACTGAAACCTGATCATGGACTATATACTATATATATATAAATGTATAATAAGGAATCCTCAACCTTCAAATCTGAAATCAAGTTCAGCCCTGACAACTTATAGGCCTACTTGAGGCAACTTATGTCTCCCCATTTGTGGGGATACATATAAATGTTGTCCTGCCCATCTGCCTGTCATGAAGTTTGTTCAGAAAGCTCCAACAACTTAAATCAAACTTGGTGAAATATATATCAGCATCAAGCCAAGTTTGGCATATCGTCGACATTTTCTTGAATAATGACACATATCAGAGTTATAGGCATTTGAATTTTTTAATGACAATAGTGATACATCTGCTTCATGGTTCATACAGAACCTCGGAGACAAAGGACCTGCCAGGCTTACAAGGACTATTTCTCTAACAAATTCACAGTAAAGTTAACAAAAGTCAAGCTTTTAAGGCATATGTACATATATTCAGTGTATAAGTCATAATAAAACGCTTGGCAAACAAAGATTAATAAGTGACCTGATATGATTTTCTTCGAACTAGTTCTGTTTTAGATGAAATTATGTAACTTTATTCTTCCTACAAGACAAAGTTAGCGATAAAACGCTTTTCAAAAATATTCAGATGAAAACAAGCATTTTATTTTCAAATTCGAATACTTTACCACTATGTATTAGGAATTAAGCCATTTTTAAGGAGTTTTCAAGGACGCATGTCAATTCAAGGCCTGTATGAACCATGTGCTTGTACCATAACTGATCAGCAGTGTATTTCTTACCTTAAAATATTAAGGCAAACGTTCCCTTCCAGATCTATATTAGGATGATATACCATTGTTTCACATTTCACCTTGGGAGCATCGTGCGGGTACCCTTGTCCAACCTTGAAGTTAAATATGAACCGTCCTCCTCGATAGAACCCCTGAAATACAACAAGTACAAGCATATGATTATTACTGTCAAAATAAACTAGATTTGCATCGTAATAAAGACCTTGCTTTAGTGTAAACATAAAATTTCACATAAGTTGTGATACAAGTTTGCAACTGATGTTAATCACTCTCGATGACTGCTTCCTGGATTATTATAAACCAGCAATTGTGCTTAATTTCGAGATTTTGAAATTCACGTTTCAACCTTGCAGGATTCAAGCTTCTGACGATCATGTGTCAGTTTCTTCCACCTCTTTGCCCTCCCTATATATATAAACAATGTTTGTGAAGAGGATACAAGTCTAAAAGGAAAACAATTATGAAGATTTTGAACAGTAGACAGATAGATTTATTTCAGGGGTTGCTGAATCTCAAGGGTCATTTTGATAATTTTTGACAAAATGTTATACCATTTCATAGCCAAATACCTACAATTTAAAGAAATCCTGATGGTGAAAATGTGGCTTTTTGGAAATTCCAGGAGTCAAAGAGTCAATCAAGGATCAAATGGAGCCCCTGTTATTTGTGTATAAAATGCATAAAAATCATGGCAGTATTTCACAACGGTGAACTTAAAATGATATGACACAACTCACGTACTGTTCCTGTATTCCATGTCAAAAAGGATAACACAAAAAGAAGTTTGAAATCTCTTATTTCCAAAAATGTGGTTATTCAGTAACATTGCATAACCAATGGATAATATAGAGCTATAATACCAGGCCTTTTTCTGTCCATTTTTGGAAAAAGACCCTGGATAAATTGGGAAAATTTGCGTCGTAAAATTCGTCAATTTGGGAAGAAATTTATTTAATCGCTTCAACTCCAATTTTGGGAATTTTCATAGTTAAAAGAACAGGCTTTCTTATCTAAGTTTTATATAAAACAAACATTTTAATCTACATTTCTTATATCAACTGTCAAAAAGACTGCAAAATGTTCACAAACATTTACGACACATGGGACAATAATGGCTAGAATAATTCAAAGAGCTTCAAAATGAGCAGTGGGCAATTAGGTGTACACTCATTCCAACAGCTATTCTAAAATATTAGACGTGTACATGCCCATACATTATGTCGCTATTGTACTTTCACTTTGCATGTAACTTATTAACTGGAAAATGTAGGGTAGTATTTATAGGTCTATCCAACAGCCAATTATCATTGACAGCAATCTATCAAAAAGTTTGTCTTCAAAATGTAAAACAAACCAACATGATTCAGAATATAAAAAAACTTTACAAAGCGCACTCCATTGATGATTGAGGAATTTGATCAGTGCGATGTTCATCGCCAGCATAAATAAGTTGAATAACCATCGGACTCACAGAGTTCTGACAGAGGCTGTCTCAAACATGGAATTGATCGTTTTCAATCCCTTAGAATCTTTCTTTCTTATTTTGACGCAGTAAAATTTACTATTTTGAGACATTTTGTTATGAGTCAGTTTCTGTTCACGATGAATGTACACCTACGTAAGCCGACGGTCTTCGGGAATCACGTTATTTATTTGAAATCAACGATGAAATCTGAGAATGCCTAATGCAGTTTTCGATGTTTATTTCGCGGCTCAGCGGTAATATGCGGGGCCGCTGGCGTAGACGGGTGCTTCTGATTGGGCTATATTTGGCTTCGGGAATGGGTCTGATAGTCGGACCAGTGGGAACTATAGAAAAAGGCCCGAATACTATTTGATCATTTATCTTTTATACGGAAAATGTACACAAGGTACACAACATTGAAATGCTTATACACAACACTGAATATATATGCTGATATTCATGAACTAGAAGCAGTAATTCATCAATAACTGCACTGTAAAATTATTGATCTTGCATTATGTAATTTTAATGTAAACGAACGCATCAAATAGTGCAACATAATGAGTCAAGTTGAAAAATGTTGTCAAATGTACACATACCTCATCAGGACTGATAACAAGTTTGAAGTTGAGGAGGTCGTCTGGATCAGGAAAATCAACTTGGCATGTTTTTGGTAAATTCAATTCATTAATATCTGAAATAAAAATATACTCACAATCATTTGCATGAAATACAAATTAAGTTTTCACATTCCAATATTTTGTGAATCTGATCGCTATATACAATTTGGGATACCATAATGTCAATGATGCTTTTCTGATTGATAACACGTTATATTTTACAGCATTATGAGCTATAATTAAATCATACAAGTCGAAGTTTCTGTAGTCAACCCTACATGACACACTGGCCTGTATAAAATAGAAGAAACACAGCCCCTTGATACACAACCAATTAAAGTCATACCAGCACCTATTGATGATTTATGGATTTAGATCCGAACAATTTGTGTTACAATATTTTGTAGTGTACTGTACTTCTAGTATAGTGTGATATGGGATGTTGGGCCCTGGAATATAGGCATACTTGCAGATGAAATAATAACAACAGAATTGTGCAGCCATTTTTTTGAGGGAAATATTTGGAAGTAGTTAAATACTCAAAATTTTACATTTTTTACGAAAAGGTTTGTGTTTTACATTTCTTTACTTATCTCCATTTTTGACTGGCTTACACCCTTTTGAACATTCTGCATCCAAGGTCAACATATGTACGGGCGCATAGCAGATATTTTGGTCAGGCGACCTAGCTTTTGGTATTTTCCCGTACCGGTAGAAATCCGGTTGTATGAGGATATATACAGGTACCAGTCCCCATTATTCAAATAACCTAAATGGAGATAGTGTACACAATCTGTCCAGTCTCTTTCCAGGATAAACAGGTACAGGGGTGTATGGAGGATTGGGTAGAGAATAATCCGAGCCTTCTCTGTCCCTAAACCAGCCCCTTTTACGATTTTTGATATTTCATGTTGCTGGTTAGGGTCAGAGGAACTCGTATATTAAAAACCCGGGGATTTCCTCTCCCGCGCGGGAGAGGAACTTTAAATCAATATATCTATGTAAACATTCATTGGATTAACATTTCAAGCATATACATCTGTTATCAATATATTAATTAACCTATCTAAACCGTAACATTTGTTTTGAAAACCTTTAATACGTTGTAACGGTCAATCCTTTTCAGAGTAAGCTAAAAAAATAATTTTCTTCATGTAAATATGTATTTGGGTCAAAGCACCTGGCTGTCACGTGATCGATGCAGATTGGTAAATTAAATATCAATTAACCGATTTGTTCGGCTAACTTCTCGTTAAAATGAGACCAAAACGCCACATACACCGTTGAAAGTATACGACTACACGACTGTGTGGTTTTCAGTAATCTCCGGGTTTTTACTATAGGAGTTCCTCTGACCCTACGCCGCAAAAAAAAAAGAAAAAAAAAGGCTATAGGGTCAGAGAAGTCTCGGATTAGGTAGAGAAATGAAAATGAAAATGTTTCCCCTTCACAATTTGTGTAGGCCCAAGTCAGTACTGTGCTTATTGGACCGGATTACTAACTAGTAACTACACGAGTCTAACATTTGTCTTACATCAATTTATCTGAAAGTCTATATAGGAGTTGATAAAACTGACTCAACACCTATAAATAGATCACAAAACTTACCACTAGGAACTGAGTGATGAATTTGGTGACCGACTAACAGATTAATGGAAATACCCCGTACCTTTTTGAATTCTTAGTTGTGCTGCTGAAGACTTTTTATGGCTTCCCGATTTGTCTGAGTCCACACCATCTTTCTTTTGTTGTTTAAGCGAAAAAAGTTTAATCATTTTGGGAAAATAAATAAATATTACAAGAAATTTGTTAACAAAACGCACTTTCACTTTTCATACAGAGATACCATATTAAATGAGCGTCTCAGTTTCGTATGCATGCAGCTAGCCATAATCTTTAAAAATCATGTTATTATTTTGTTTGCAAATAAGAGATAGATATACGATGGATAATATATTCCATAAAATAATAAACATTGATATAGTTAAACGAATACGAAAATAATCACTGATCTTTTAAGCGAAACGGCAATGAATAACGAACTGGTACATCGATCCTTCCGTTAAGTCGCGCCGGTGCGTTTATTTATGCCAAGGATACTCAATCTGGAAATCCGTATTTTATAACCAAGAATGCCTCCACAAAGTGAAAGCGGTGATTTCTATCATGGTTCACGGCTGCTGACACCGCTGGCAACAGTAACTGGATTGTCTATCGATCAGGTAAATAATTTCTCAGCGTCATGTTGATAGTATTTCGGACGTGCATCTTCTCGGATAACTGCAAATCATTGTTAATTTATTTTTATTTTTCTAAAATGACAATTTGTGATCTCAGACGACTATTTATGAATAGTCTTAATGATGTGAAGGGTATGAAATTTAATTTATACAAGTACATGAGTTATTGAATTAAAACAGAGGCTGGATGTAAGGGTCCCTCCCCACAGGAACTTGACTAATGTCTATATGTGTATAGATATGCATATAAAAGAGAAGGTTTGCAACGAAAGATTTCCAATAAACAGCACTCTCCTTGCACGATAGTCGCCCACATGAAAATAAACTGTCACAGATTCAAAATCTTTATATTTGTCGACACTACAATGATTTATCTACCATTTAGTATCCATATATCAACTATCCAACTTACCATGCGGCTTCAGTCCTTCATAAAAACTCTCAGAAACGCTTTTTTTTATAATATTGGGCTAAACCTGTCCAATTCTCAGTGCCAAATTTTGTTTCTATGTTACCTGTTTGTCGCTATCAGAAGGATCCTGGAATAAAATCAAGCATGGTTGAACATTTAAATATATGTGCAACTGTCTGTATGCATAAGATTATTCAAATTGCAAAACAGATCGAATAACATATCTCATTTGCACGCGACTTCCAACAATGGCTGCCGTATAGTGATAGTGAGTTATTTGGTGTCGAAAATAGCAGAATACTCTATCTGTTTTGCAATTTGAAAACCGTCTCTTTTATATACACATATAGACATTAGTCAAGTACCTGTGTCCCTCCCTGTACTGATTATGTGCATTAGTCTAACTCCCATACCCGTAGCATGCCCAATACAGCCTTTTACATACTCATAGACTCCCAATTCTAGAGGTACAAACTTTCAAGGTGAAGTCAGGTTCTAAAGCTTTGAAATCAGATCTTTATTTCTAACTTTAATACTGAACAGGTTAGAATAGGATCTAGATATTTATTTTACTTAATAAAATTATATGCATAACATTTTTCCATTTGGTGTCTATTTTGAGTAAGCAGTTTTTTGTTCTTTAGTTCAAACAGAAATATGGTATAAGATATTTACTAGTTTTAAAAATCACACATGTATGCATATTATGTGTAAATGAATCTCACTGTTTGAACCTAAAACATACATATATAATTACTTATTCACTTTTTCAAATGTTAATTTGTTAGTTGTTACAGGAAATTTAGGTGCAAATGCATGTGGTGTATAATTTTTAAAAGAAACATTGCTTGCAAGGAAATTGTAAGCAATTGTAATTTCCTCAGCATCTTCGAGTCTGTTGGTCAATACCCATTTCTTAAATGTTGGATACCTTTTCTCCTTTTTTATGAATGCTTATCACTGGACATTTATTTCATACATCTGTGCTATTTATTTGTTATTCCAAGCATGCACAAGTGTATATATCTATTCTAATTATTCTACATATTCCCGACAGGTGAACTTCCTGGTTTGTCAGCTTGTCGCTGCTGCACTCGGCTATCCATTCCGAAAGTTTCTCAATCCAAGAACTACAAGCCCAACTAAGCGTCATGCTGTCGAACTTCTGCTTGGCATAGCTTTAGTGTTGTTCTGTTTTGGAAGGTGGCTTTATAATTATTGTTTCTTAACTGTACCTGTTTGACATCAAGGATGCTAAAGTAAATTTCTAAGTATTCAATTTTCAAATTCTTGTGCAGTGTGAAATTGTTCACAACTGTTCAGATAGGAAGAGAGACATATTTGAATTAATTGAAATATTCTTTGGACTCTTAATACCCAATGTTTGTTAAACGTAGAAAGTTTCAATATTTGTCTGCATCTACCATATATCTAGACTATTTTGAAATTAATATATTTTTATTGTTCTTTCAGTCAAATATTGCATCTGTTTGTTCACGCAACATTGGGTTACGTTTTGCTACAGTTCCATGGTAAGGCATGGATGCCAACTGCTGTATTTGTTGTTGGTATGGGTTACCTATCTTGGTGTCATATATACAGAATGATGCTAGATTATGGTGGTTACACACTGGATATTACAGGGTACGTCTTTCTAGTTTCTCATTACTAGAAAAACTTGGACTGTTTCCCAGCTTGACACTCAGTCTTTCTTTTCATCCGTTCATCTCAGAGTTCATAAGAATAATAAACAAAAGTCATTCTTTGTGTAAATCGCACATTTTTAATGCTGCCATCTTTTAAGTTGATAATCATCCGACCCTTCTTCAGGTGGTGGTTTTATGATTGAAGTATATTTAACTAATGTATCATTGCTTACATTCTTACAGTCCATTAATGATCTGTGTTCAGAAGATTACATCCCTAGCATATGCTCTACATGATGGTACATACAGGAATGAAAAAGACTTAAACGCAAATCAAAAGAGTAAAGCAATCAAGTAAGTTGTATCTGTACTTTCATTCCTGCAAAGTTATACAATAAAATCATGGGCAAAATTGTTGAGCGTTGTTGACAGACAAAATAGATTTTTTACTTGTCTGACGATTATTTTACTTGTCCCGGGCTTCGGGGAAGTAGGTTTTCGTGAAGACGTGTATGTTCAATGTCAAGGACTATGACAAGACTCTCCATATCCCCAACATTTATCTCTTACTGGTTCTGTCTGTTGAATTGTCTTCTGTTAGTTTGAATATATGCAGATTTTATTATGCCCCTGTCCTTTCCAATAAAGTATTACCCCTGTCCGTCCATCTGTACAAAAAAATTGGTTTCCAATCAATACCTCTTGAAAGGATGGATGGATTCAATTCATTGATAACAATCTGCCAAATTTTGGAGAAGTTATGCCCCTTTTTCGAATTAAAAAATGGTTTTATATGATTTGTATTTCAGAGAGAAACCAGATATTCTGACTTTCTATAGTTATATATTCTGTTTCCATGGTGTTATGTGTGGTCCCCTGCCATTCTTTCATGATTACCTCGCATTTATAGATGGAACTTGTTACAATAAACCAGGAAATGTACAGAAGGTATGTATATTGTGATGCCTCATGTTAGTTTTGATAGGGATGCAGTGATGATCGTAAATTTGTGCAGTTGCCAACAATCAATTACGGTGGTGAACAATGCATTGTGCCTGTCTTGTACTCTTTTCCTTTATATTTTCTCTTTCCGGGACTTACTCTTTGTACTACCTGGCTAGTATAACAAGACTTACTGTATTAGGTATGTACAGTAATCTATTTACATCACCAACTGTCCTTTGTCTCCAAGCAGCTGACAGCTTCCTCCACAGGAGTACAAGTGATGTTACGTAATGATCTCTTGTCTAATTAGGTCAATCTGATGATGTGTTTACTGTCTCCCTACCTACCTGCCAAATGTTTTTCGCTCCAATTACTGTATTTGCAGGATTGTTTTTCATATTTTGATCGAGGGAAAAATTGCCAAACAATTTCTATTAAGAAGTTTTGTTTTTAGAATTTTTTTCCCTGTACCTACCTACATACCCAACTTCAGAGTCTAAGTGTTGGCAGACAGTAAACAAACCTTTTGAAAGGTGACCTACACATAGAACACCTCTTGTTTGTTTGTGTAAATGTCAAATACTTCCAACAGAGAAAGACGAATGGTAATTTAAATGTCCCCACTATTCAAAGAATGGCAAAGAATGGCATAAAGTGTTGACCCTGTCCCCTTGAAATTATCAGTAAATGAGTGAAGAAAGCTTAGTTAGAATAATATATGTTTGTTTCATCGGGTTTAACGCCGTTTCTCAACGATATTTCAGTTATATACGGCGGCCAGTTCACCTAACCAGTTTTTCCTGGACTGAATTCTTACCAGTACTAACTTACCCTTCCACAAGGAACCGGCAACTTCTCCACATGTGGAGGAAAATCAACATTTTTGTCAAATTTTCATGGAAGGGTATGACCTGTGGCGACCGGGAATCGAACCCAGATCGCTGGGTTACAAGTCCAGCGCACTAACCACTGGACCACGGCTGCGGCTCTAGAATAATATGAATCAACTTGTCTTTCAAAACTATCAAGTTCATAAAATAATACATTTTAACTACAGATTGTTCATGGACTAGATATATATCACATGTTTCACATATCATGTTTCCTCTATTCTTTCAGGAACCACCATCTCCTGTGGTAAGTTTGACTTAAGATTATGACATCATTTTTCTGGCATCTGATTGGTCGTTTATGAGGTCAGTCTTAAAATTATCCAATGGTAAGACTGCATTCTGCGGCTGTATTAATTGTTTTAAATCCAGGACTGATACTCTTGATACTCTGATACCATTTTCTAATGTTGTCATGAACCAGTGCGCACATAAACGAAAAGTAAATGTTACACATTGGTTTAAAAAAATGGAAATACAATGAAATTATTCCTGACAAAAAAATTAAGGTATACTATGTGGCATTTATAAAAAATTACAACTCACTTTAATTGGCATTAATTGGTAATAGATATTTAATTGAAAATGAAATAATGATAGTAAGCTGTCATACACATGTCTGTTATTTCAGGAAGCTGTGTTGAAGAAGCTTGTCATTGCTGCCATTCTTGCTGCACTGATGTTGATTGAACCATTAGTTGCCCCGTGGGAAAAATTGAAAGGTAAGTTTATTGGTAGCTGATAGGTCATTTTATGAAACACTTTCTAAAATTGATGACAATAATGATACATGTTTACTTACATAGATTTAGCTTAATTCAAAAATATTTATCATACATTGATTGCAACACAAGTAACCAACTTATATATGCCTTCCTCATGACTGCCTCCTAGGTTGTGAACCAGTACTTAGACCCATTGTAGGGATGTTGGCTGGTCAGCCCTGCCCAGCATAGGATTGAAACCCACAACCTTCATAGCAGTAGTCCTATTCTCTAACATCTACCATGCTCTATATATGCCTGCTGCTTTGAGGAAGACAATAGACACAATGTATTGATTTTGTCTTGTTCATCTGTCTGTCTGTCACAAAATTTGTCCAAAGTTTACTCGGAGTCAGATTAAAATTATTAAAAGATAAACATTTTTGTCACTTCAATTACTGAATTCAGTGTTCATTGTATTACAGAGGATGAATATTTGTATGAATACTCTTGGGGACATAAGATGATATATCTGCTGTGTAGTATGTCCATGCATCGGCCTATGTACTATTTTGCTTGGAAGTTAGGTGAGTTCTTTCTGCTAAATATTGTCAGGTTTGGGTCGAAGGTTACTGATTTTAATGAGTTCTCTCATAATGCAGCCTTGTCATTGGTCAATTTTAAGGCTTTGCTCAGAACCAGCCAATCGGAGGTTTCGGCTTTGAGACTGGTATCCAAGTTGAGATCTATCACATCTGACCTTAGACGACCTGCTTAGAGCTTTTGGTGGCTTGCATTGGAGACCATGACAGGAAAGATTTTTCCACTATGCTAGTACTGATATGTGATAGAAATATAAGATATTATGGTCGTAAATGAAGGAATTTATTCAACAAGTTTTCTGAAAATGATAAATTATTTAAAATACAATCCTTCTTCTGAAAAAAAGTTCAGTAATATAGCCAGACCTTGCTTATTCAACAACCGTCTATCTGAATACTCGGTATCATCAGAAATAAATATCAGGTGCGGATGTATCTTCTTATGCACATCAAATTGAAATGGGCCATTAAAAAACATGTATTATTCGAAATAAAATTTTGAACCCTATGAATTCAAATGAACAAAGTCTGACTGTATATACAGAGGAAACCAATGGTGTGTCTTAGCCTCATAAATCACAGAAGCAAGAAAAATCACCAAATGCCTCCAGTTACATTCGTGTATCTGTATTGTTTAAAAAGAGTAAAACTCTCCCGGCGCCGTCCCTCAATGTTTAATTTACAAACCTGTCAAACTTTCTGGATTACTTTATATTATAGTACCGGTAGCTGGTTACCAAACACAGATTTGTAATCTCAGGTTCTACTTTAATGTTAGACAGTTTTATGGTGAATTTAAGGTGTTTGGAAGTTGCATTTTCTCACAAATGTTGCATCAGAAGGTAGAATTAAGAAAAATGTATTGTGATTTTAATGACTGTTGAAATGTAGGAAGAATGCGTGTCACCTGTTGTTGATCAAGGTTAGAATAACATTAATAGTCTGGTTACTTCACAGATTTAAATAAAATTTCTTCTAAAGTTTGTCTTATTTAGACAAAGGTTGATTGGAGGTTACAGAGTTAGCAATGTGAGTAAAATTCATTAAAATAGCCTGAAGCAGGCGATGTGTGTAATTAACAAGTTATTGTTTCTTGTCTTTCGATTGCTCGGAAAATAAAATCTGACATTTACGGCAATCTGTAGGAAATATCAGGAGTGAAGTGTGATCCTAAACTTGCTGAACTACGCCTAATGTGTCAGTTGCTGAACTACGCTTAATGTGTCAGTTGCTGTACTACGCTTAATGTGTCAGTTGCTGTATTTGGAAAGTTGTTGTTTAATTGATTCAATATTGACCTAAAGACAGGCTTGTACTCATGTATTTTGTGATGAATTGTTTGTTTCATTAGATTTTTTTGTGAAGATGAATACAATAAACTAATTTGATAAAGGGGAAATGCAGAAACCTTTTTTTGGTTAAGTGCTTCATTATTTGATTGTTTTACTTCATTGGTTGGTTGGTCGGTCACTTGCTCAGTTGATGCATTGATTGGTGTATTGATTTATTGATTATTGATTGATACATTGATTTATTGACTGATTTATTGACAAATTGATTGATACATTGATTTATTGACTGATTGATTGATAAATTGATTGATACATTGATTGAATGACATATTGAGTTGTTGACTGATTGATTGATTGGCTTACATATTGATCAATTACCTGATTAATTTATAACATATTTTATTGATTGATTTTTAATTTGTTATTTATTGATCAATTGATTAATTTTCAGGAGAGCTGGTCAATAATTCATGTGGCCTGGGTTTTAGTGGCTATGATGAAGATGGAAATGGAAAATGGGAATCGCTCAATAATGTTAACATTTATAATCTCGAGGTAAGAGTAATCCATTTATAGGTATATCAGATGCGGGTTATGATTGAACTAAAGTCATTGTCACAGTTATTGTCCTTGTCTTTGTGACTGTAAAATGTTAGCCCAATATTTTTAACCAATGAGATTGTTCAGATGCTAGAATTTTCCTTCCTGATGAAGAAATGCTACAATGTAATGGAGAAGCTTCTTCTTGGTTAAGTAAGATGGTACTTTATAAATGTTGTACTGAGAGTTTCACTTGCTCCATTAGATAACTTATACATGTACCTGTCAAAATCATAAACTTTATATTCACCCATTATTTATGTGTATGTCATTTGTCCCTTGTGTATTTATACATGTACCGGTATATTACCATGTATTCTTGTCTTGTGTGTGTCCTCTGTGCATTTTGTATGTAGAATTTCCTGGTCGAGTTGTGCATTCATTATTTTTTAACCAGTACACTGTATTTATTTATACCTTAAAAATGTCCTTCAAGTTATGACAGTATAAGACAGTTAGGCTTGGTGTATGAGAATGAGATTCTATATAAGACAGTTAGGCTTGGTGTATGAGAATGAGATTCTATATAAGACAGTGAGGCTTGGTGTATGAGAATAAGATTCTATATAAGACAGTGAGGCTTGGTGTATGAGAATAAGATTCTATACGGGTTAGGGTTAATATTTACGGTTTCAAGTATATTTACAATTTATGTTTTGGACCTTCAAACATTGTACAAATTTATCTGACTGAAATTCACCACTGTAAAACTCTCTGTGGGTATAAAACTGAGAAGGGAGACAAAACTCAAATCTCTTGTTTCTGATTGGTTCTTTCTGATCTCCCTATTAAAATTGACTAATGGCAAGGCTTCACTGGGAGGCTAATGCAAACTTGATCCGTGATGTGTTCCATCCATTCAACCCTTTCCTCCTTGCTAGCAGTCCCCCTAATATTTGTTTTTTTGGTCGGATGGACAATTCCTTGCTCCCCTATTCTCACACATGCCCCTAATGTGGGGAGGCATTGACGTATGTATGTTGCATTCCCTGTAACAGCTTGACACTGTTTTAATATCTCAGATCATATAAAGTTATAATTTACTTTTATTCAGGTTAGCACTAGTTTGAAAGTGAACGTAGAATCGTGGAATGTTATTACAGCTCAGTGGTTGAGATATACACTGTATGAGAGATGTCCACCCTCCATCGCTACATGGATTGTGTTTCTTGTCAGCGCATTCTGGCATGGTTTCTATCCCGGCTACTATATTGCATTCCTCACTGCTGCTTTGTTTACAACCGCCGCTAGATTGGTAAGTCTTCTGTCTTCTTCTTGTCTGATAAAACTGTATTTAAAATTTGTAATCAATACTGATACCTATAATTGATATCTATACATACTGATATCTATAACAATTTTGGGAGGCTTTGTGGTCCGTGGTCTGACTCCTGATCTGATGGTGGTGGGTTTGGCAATGTTGAACCGCAAACTGCACTGTCCCTTAATAAGGCTTCCAGTACTGGTAAGTCACCCAGGTAGCAGTCATCAGGAGTAACTTATATAAGTTGTAAGAACTTGTTTCACAGTCGATGTAAGATGAATAAGTTCACACCTTTTTATAACAATTTTGTAGCATTATCTAAACTCATGTTTTGTTTTCTGAAAATGTTATGGTTTTGACTTAAATTTACTGAACATAGTTTCAGCTATAATGTTAAGAAATGTTTCTCAGAGTTTGCCAAATGAGTCTGACAGACTGACAAATATGGGGGACATTTATTTAGTCTGGTAAACAAATTGCAAATTTTAGTGAAACAAAGAAGGAACTACTTTTTTCAGTCTGGTAAATGCTGGCTGTGTTTGGCGAACTCTCTGCTTTCAGATATTTTATGAATGTGTTTTGAATATGTATCATGTTTGATTGAAATCTGCTGAATTAACAATTTGTTGTAAGCGTGTGTAATGACTTAAGTCATGCTGAATGTTATATCAAATACAGTCGGACCTTGTTCATTCACATTCATCGGGTCCAAAATTCATTTCAAATACTACATGGTTTTTCGAATAGCTCATTTCAATACCACGTATTCCATTTATTTCGGATGCTACTGAGTATTCGGATAGAAGGTTGTCGTATATACGAGGCCTGACTGTATATTTTACTTGCATATTGTTTATGTTGCGTTTATAAAACATGTAATGTTCTATTTTCAGTTTTATTTGATTACTAATTACATAGTTATCGAGAGTTTGGTACTAAAGTATGTAAACTTTTGTTGAAGTACAAGTCGCCATATTTTTGCACCAAACTCTCGAATGATGGAGTTGCAATCTAACCAATCATCATAACACAAACATAAGACATAGCAGTATGTTGAGAAAAAATGTTCCGACTATTTTATTCATATATAAGGCTCAAACTTCGTTGTTGTTTTTCTGGTAATTTTCCGAAACCTTATTCCAAAAATACAAGGCGGCTTTTGTTTTAAGTACTTTTGTCATGGCATATAACTAACTGCAGCTTATAATTTCGTGTTTACATAGAATATTTGTGAAACTAGAGTGTCTATTTTTTCTAACCTTTGATTTATGTTTGTGTATGGTTTTATCAGATCAATGTATTCATGTTTCCATGAAAGTATATATTGAATCTTGATTTATCATGTATTGCTAGTATGTATTTAATGTGCATGTGTTTGGTTTCCATTATAACTAAACTGTGATTGGAGACCAGTCTCAAAACTCAGGCATCTGATTGGTTGTTTCTGAACTCAGTCAAAAAATCAACCAATGACAAGGCTGCATTCTGAGACTGGTCTCCATACTCAGTTTTATAACTTTTGGCCATGAAATCAGTTATCTGTGTCAACTTAGTTTAACCATTTAAACTAAGAAGCTCTTACTTTTCTGCTAAAAGCATGTAAAACTGGTGAAAACTTGTTTGTAATTAGAACTAACTGACAGAAAAGGTCAATAAAAGACTCGTATTTAATGTAAAGAATCATGCATATTTACTGGTACATTGCATGTAATAACTCAATCTGTTAACTGTAAGGTTGTCAGGTAGGGATTGTTGTCATACATTTATGTCTGGATCAATACATCTGATAGGGCTGCAACGATACAGATGTCTCTATGGTTTCCATTACTCCCCTTTTGGTTTCTCTTATTCGGTTCAGTTATATCAATACATTCATAGATACAATGCTAATGAATTACAAACAATTCTTAATAACTGAGTGTAATACATGTAATAACTAGACATGAATATTTGACTAGGTAAGTAGATCTAGAACTTTGTGTTATAATATAAAATGAAGTAGTGCAATGACCAGAAATAGAAACTTTATGTCAGGTAATAAAAGTGAACAGTTACAATAGCTGTGTAACTAAAAGATAATGAGTAGTAAACTTATAAGTTCTCTGACTAGAATATTGATTCAGAAAAAAAGTCATCTGACGTACAAAACTGAATATTCCTAAGACAGTACTGAACTGAACCATGAGAAAAAAGAACCAAAACTAATCTTTGGTTTATCGTTGCAGTCCTAATATCTGACTTCCAGGATTTTTAGAGATAAAAAATGAGGGTTGGTGGTTCAATATAAGGGTTAATAAGGTTACAGGAACCAGTATGTGTGTTAGGCCTAATGGTAAATCATTCATTATGATATACTAGAGTATGTATACTGCGGTGAAAAAAACAACTCCTCACAGACAAATCCCTTCCAGACAAAACTCCTCACAGACAAATCCCTTCCAGATAAAACTCCTCACAGACAAATCCCTTCCAGACAAAACTCCTCACAGACAAATCCCTTCCAGACAAAACTCCTCACAGACAAATCCCTTCCAGACAAAACTCCTCACAGACAAATCCCTTCCAGACAAAACTCCTCACAGACAAATCCCTTCCAGACAAAACTCCTCACAGACAAATCCCTTCCAGACAAAACTCCTCACAGACAAATCCCTTCCAGACAAAACTCCTCACAGACAAAACCCTTCCAGATAAATCCCTTCCAGACAAAACTCCTCACAGACAAATCCCTTCCAGACAAAACTCCTCACAGACAAATCCCTTCCAGACAAAACTCCTCACAGACAAATCCCTTCCAGACAAAACTCCTCACAGACAAATCCCTTCCAGACAAAACTCCTCACAGACAAATCCCTTCCAGACAAAACTCCTCACAGACAAATCCCTTCCAGACAAAACTCCTCACAGACAAAACCCTTCCAGATAAATCCCTTCCAGACAAAACTCCTCACAGACAAATCCCTTCCAGACAAAACTCCTCACAGACAAATCCCTTCCAGGCAAAACTCCTCACAGACAAATCCCTTCCAGACAAAACTCCTCACAGACAAATCCCTTCCAGGCAAAACTCCTCACAGACAAATCCCTTCCAGACAAAACTCCTTACAGACAAATCCCTTCCAGACAAAACTCCTCACAGACAAATCCCCTTCCAGACAAAACTCCTCACAGACAAAACCCCTTCCAGACAAAACCCTTCCAGACAAATCCCTTCCAGACAAAACTCCTCACAGACAAAACCCCTTCCAGACAAAACTCCTCACAGACAAATCCCTTCCAGACAAAACCCTTCTAGACAAATCCCTTCCAGATAAAACTCCTCACAGACAAAACCCCTTCCAGACAAAACTCCTCACAGACAAATCCCTTCCAGACAAAACTCCTCACAGACCAAACCCTTCCAGACAAATCCCTTCCAGACAAAACTCCTCACAGACAAATCCCTTCCAGACAAATCCCTTCCAGACAAAACTCCTCACAGACAAAACTCCTCACAGACAAATCCCTTCCAGACAAAACTCCTCACAGACAAAACTCCTCACAGACAAATCCCTTCCAGACAAATCCCTTCCAGACAAAACCCCTTCCAGACAAAACCCCTTCCAGACAAAACTCCTCATAGACAAATCCCTTCCAGACAAAACTCCTCACAGACAAATCCCTTCCAGACAAATCTCCTCACAGACAAATCCCTTCCAGGCAAAACTCCTCACAGACAAATCCCTTCCAGACAAAACTCCTCACAGACAAATCCCTTCCAGACAAAACCTCTTCCAGACAAAATCCCTTCCAGACAAAACTCCTCAAAGACAAATCCCTTCCAGACAAAACCTCTTCCAGACAAAATCCCTTCCAGACAAAACTCCTCACAGACAAAACCCCTTCCAGACAAAACCCCTTCCAGACAAAACCCCTTCCAGACTAAACCCCTTCAATTGATTTATGTTAAAGCAAACAAAACCCTGTTTCTACTGGATGGAAAACTCACTCCAGCGAAAAATACTAAGGCGGACAAAAAAATTACCTTACCAAACTGAAACTTTTTTTCCAGGCTAATATGTATGTTAGTATACAAATAACATTGATAATGGTTTATAGTGTTTTAGCATGTACATTTTCCCTCAGTCTGACTGGGAAAGTATTCGTACTTCCAGTAGTCACACTTAAGAGAGTGTTTTTGTCCTACCTGAAATATTCATTGGGGTTTGTCCCTCTGAGTTTTGTCCTACGTTCTCCAGTAATTGCGTAGTATGTTTATATTGTCTATGTTTTATTTTCTGCTGCGATTTTCCTTTTTATTTTGTTCTTGTTTATGTTATTCTATTGTAGGTACGGCGGAATATCAGACCGTATTTTTTGCAATCATCCAGACATATGTATTTCTACGACTTTATTACGTTCTGGTTTACCCGATTCGCTAATTGCTATTTTGTTTCCCCATTCACGGTTCTTGAGTTTATGCATGCAATAAGGCTGTATACGTAAGTATGCAAAGACTTAATATAAATATGTCCAGAGGTATATGGGTGGTGATGAGTAAAATCATATGTTTATAGAAATAGAATGCATGTATCTTGTCGAGCATGTCTGTCGATCTACTTTATGTAATACAAAATATCCGCCTGTATTAATTTGTCAAAATTGGGTTTGGTGATCTGTTAAGGATATATTATGCTCATTTTTTTTGTTCATTTGTTTACCTAAACAAGCATGAAAAATATACTTTATCTAGTTAAATCTTCAATAAATATGCATTATCACAGAATACATTTATAATGAATTTCTCTGTATTTGTCGAAAAAAGACGTTTGTATTATCAGAAAATTAAAAAAAAATCCAGTTTTTTAACAAGCGTGTGTATTTTACTCTTTTCGGTCTGTTAGTTATATGAGTAAGCAAGATTGTTTTAAACAGTTTAACATGGCAATGGTTCTTTTCAATGATGTTTAAGACTATGTAACTACATTACTGGATGAAACCCATTACAATCACTGTAGGTTTAGATGAGCCAGATACATCTCTTAGTATAACCAAGGAACAAACTGTCTGGTTTCAGAAACCTGTAATTTTTAATGTACTAATCCGATCAGTGCTTGTTTAACAGATGTTGATACAAATATAGAGCATGCAATACAGACATTAAAATGTAAAATACACTTGTATAACAGGAACTTATCACCCAAAAAATGTTGAAGCTTTAATAGTTTGGACTGAAGGAGGGAAAGAAGTGATTTCTTTATATTTGGTCCAGCATTGTTCATTAGGCCCTAGAGACATTACATGAATACTTATCACTGCCTGTACACTTCATTATGTACATGTCATACTTGTAGGGTTTGCAATGTACTATTTGTATATGTAGTATGTTTCTCCTTTAACAATTATATGTTTAGTACTTTCAGTTGGTTAACTAAAGCAAAGTTACTGCTATTTGACATGCTGCAGTTTTAGTTTAAATTGTTGCATGTTGCATTGCCTTTATGTATCGTGTCGTGACATTTTGACTTTATATCATCAATGTGACACCTTGCTATGTTGTATCGTGTCGTGACATTTTGACTTTATATCATCAATGTGACACCTTGCCATGTTGTATCGAGCCGTGACATTTTGACTTTATATCATCAATGTGACACCTTGCCATGTTGTATCGTGTCGTGACATTTTGACTTTATATCATCAATGTGACACCTTGCCATGTTGTATCGAGCCTGACATTTTGACTTTATATCATCAATGTGACACCTTGCCATGTTGTATCGAGCCTGACATTTTGACTTTATATCATCAATGTGACACCTTGCCATGTTGTATCGAGCCGTGACATTTTGACTTTATATCATCAATGCGACACCTTGCCATGTTGTATCGAGTCATGACATTTTGACTTTATATCATCAAAGTTACACCTTGGTGTGATCTATTGTGTAGTGACATTTTGACTTTGTATCCTCAAAGTGACACCGTGCACTGTGACATTTAGACTTGATAACAAGGCGGTAAACTGGCATATTATATATATATAATTGTGCCATGACATTACAACTCAATGACAGAGCGGTCTGTTGCCATATAGTTTTGTGTGCTGACATAATGTGACAAGATAGCAAAATGGTACATTTCAATCTGTGATGCCATATAACTTAACAGCAATAAGCACTACGCTGGTTGTTAAATAGTACATTTCAATCTGTGATGCCGTATAACTTAACAGCAATAAGCACTACGCTGGTTGTTAAATAGTACATTTCAATCTGTGATGCCATATAACTTAACAGCAATAAGCACTACGCTGGTTGTTAAATAGTACATTTCAATCTGTGATGCCGTATAACTTAACAGCAATAAGCACTACGCTGGTTGTTAAATAGTACATTTCAATCTGTGATGCCATATAACTTAACAGCAATAAGCACTACGCTGGTTGTTAAATGGTACATTTCAATCTGTGATGCCATATAACTTAACAGCAATAAGCACTACGCTGGTTGTTAAATAGTACATTTCAATCTGTGATGCCATATAACTTAACAGCAATAAGCACTACATGGTTGTTAAATAGTACATTTCAATCTGTGATGCCATATAACTTAACAGCAATAAGCACTACGCTGGTTATTAATAGTGTTTGATGTGACTGTGCTTGCTTGATAGCATCATAAGCACATTGGGCTGGCTTTGGTGCCACATTTGGCTGGTTATGGTGCCATGCCACTTAACAGCAAAATGGCACATAGCAATATTTGTGATACAATGCAACATAACAGCACTATTATATGGCACATAAATTTTAGCAGATTATATAATTGCAAAATGTCACATTCCTCTGTGTATGGTGTCAATTGTGTTGAAACTTTGTTTTTGTTTTTCCGCTGGTTAACAAAATTGTAACATAAGTTTCCAAATTTCCTCTTAATATTCTGATCAACAGCATGAGAAGTCCTCATAAACATATAATCATCTTTTTCTATTCAAATTAATGTCTTCCAAGTAGCATGATAGTGATTCAGTTATCATTATGATTTAAGAGGTATTGTGATGCACAGATCATTGTGATTTGATCCAAAAATAAGAAGTATTGAGATATTCAAGCTGTTGATATCCAAAAATCATAGTGATTAAAGAATTTTGATACAAAAACCATTGTGATTTAAGAAGTATTGTGGGTCAAAAACTGTTGTAATCCCATGTTATGATATTGGTTTGTTTATCTTGACTCAAGTGTCTGTTTGATTCGGTTTGTGGTGTAAATGTTGTTTTGTGTTCTAACTTCAATGCTAGATTTCTAACACTAGACCAGTTTCAGAATGCAGGTTTGTGATTGGTCAGTTGTAAGACTGAGATCGGAACCGACCAATCAGAGGCTTGAGTTTTGGGACTGGTCTTAATATCTCGGGGATGATATGTATGGAATGGTCATATAATGAATTATCAGTTCGACTTACAAATCTCGGCTCTGTTGTTTGGAGACTAGTCATGAAACTCGCACATCTGATTGGTTGGTTCTTGATGCAGTCTTAAAATTGACCAATGGTAAGGCTGCATTCTGAGACTGGTCTCCAAACTTAGTTGTTTAACCTTTTGGTCTGATTTTTTGTTGTGTCTTGATAATCTTTGTATTATCAGTTCAATTTTGTGTTGATTCCATGGTAACTTGCAAGCTTAGCTTACAAATTTGCTTACTTCTATTTTTTCAGACGGTTTTTGCTTTATTTGCACTATTTTTCACTATCACTATTAGATTAGATCAAGATCAAACTCATGCTTTTTCAGCGATTTTAGATGCGGCGAGCACTGCATATTTGACATTATTCATAAAAATATACTTTTTGCATCGTTTCTTATTTTTATAGGTAAGACGTAATGTTCGGCCATTTTTCATCCAGTCAAGTCAACTGAAATTCATCTATGACTGTATAACGTTTGTATTTACGAGATATGCTAATTCCCTTATGGTCGTCTCATTTGTACTATTGGACGTTAAGAGTTGTCTTACATATTTCACGTAAGTGACTGTGTTGTTTACTTAACTGTAAGTAATTAAATGGAGAACCAGCACATTGTTAGCTCCTCGGTTTTGAAACACACAAAGAGTTATTGTCATAGCTTGGTCGTTGCCTGCAACCGAATGTTAAATGTTGTGCTTTGTTCAGTTTCTGAGAAAGGTTAAGTCCTAATGCTAACGTAACCTGCAGGCAAGTGTCCACATCCGCTTATGGTGCTCTGTTTATATACCAGTGCACCGTGTCCGTCCATCTGTCTGTTGGTATAAACAAAAGTATTAAGAATAACATGCCTTCACATTGTTAATAATTATCTTCATGTATATTTATTGTTAAAACTAATATTTTGATCAACAATTTCGGTTGGCATACTGAATATGCACCAATGAGTTTGAATTTGTCTAGAAAGATTTATTGTTAAATGAATGATAAGGACATCGGTTCAAATTAACTTACTGGCTAGTCAACGCTTAGCTAGCTGCCTGCCGGTTTATCTCAGTTGATTAAGTATGCACCTACCAATGTGGAGGTTGTTGGTTCAAGCTCCATCAAGGTGTTTATTCTCAATAGATAGTTCCCACATCTACAATATTTACCTCCCTTGTTCTAAATCATCAGCCATTTTGATAGGCAAAACTGATAAGCACTAATAGGATCAATTCCAAAATATGTGATAATTGAGAAAATACCGAGAGAATTTGCATGTGACAACAACTTTTTCTTCAACTTTCTGAGCCATCTACCCACAAGAGCATAACAAATCAGTTATTTTTAAATATCTGATTATTCCCTATAAAGTTTAAGATAATTTGCCTGTCAATATGGCCTACTACAGAACAAGGGAGGTAACAATTGTAAATGTGGGAACTATCAATATCTTTATCAATATATTCATTGTTGTTTGTCCTCCACTTCTGATTGATATGGGAAAATTGTCAGTTGCTTGCTGAAGAACAGATTAGTTCTGTTTGGTAACCCAGGAATACTTGCCAGGTCAACCGTCCCAAGTACATCACTGTTTGGTAACCCAGGAATACTTGTCAGGTCAACCGTCCCCAGTACATCACTGTTTGGTAACCCAGGAATACTTGTCAGGTCAACCGTCCCCAGTACATCACTGTTTGGTAACCCAGGAATACTTGTCAGGTCAACCGTCCCCAGTACATCACTGTTTGGTAACCCAGGAATACTTGTCAGGTCAACCGTCCCAAGTACATACTGTTTGGTAACCCAGGAATACTTGTCAGGTCAACCGTCCCCAGTACATCACTGTTTGGTAACCCAGGAATACTTGCCAGATCAACCGTCCCCAGTACATCACTGTTTGGTAACCCAGGAATACTTGTCAGGTCAACCGTCCCCAGTACATCACTGTTTGGTAACCCAGGAATACTTGTCAGGTCAACCGTCCCCAGTACATACTGTTTGGTAACCCAGGAATACTTGTCAGGTCAACCGTCCCCAGTACATACTGTTTGGTAACCCAGGAATACTTGTCAGGTCAACCGTCACCAGTACATCACTGTTTGGTAACCCAGGAATACTTGTCAGGTCAACCGTCCCCAGTACATACTGTTTGGTAACCCAGGAATACTTGTCAGGTCAACCGTCCCCAGTACATACTGTTTGGTAACCCAGGAATACTTGTCAGGTCAACCGTCCCCAGTACATACTGTTTGGTAACCCAGGAATACTTGTCAGGTCAACTGTCCCCAGTACATACTGTTTGGTAACCCAGGAATACTTGTCAGGTCAACCGTCACCAGTACATCACTGAAATACTGTTATATTACATGTAACATCAAGTTAACAGCAAACAATTAATGTGAATTCCATTGATGAAATAATTTGATGGTTCATTGTGATAATCATTAGCTTGCCATTTCCCATAGAGTTATACATGTTTCCCAGTACCCATGAAATTCTACAGTAGAGTCTAATATCAGGAACAACAAATTGGAACTTTTCCCTATATAACCTTAATTCCTTGCCTAATTCTTAATTCCTCTTGCATGGTCCTAAAGCTGGGTCTGAGGTTATGTTTTGAAACCAGTCTCAGAATGCTGCCTTGCCATTGATCAATTTAAATTCTGTGCTTGGATCCAACCAATCAGTGGCTTGGGTTTTGTGACTGGTTTCCAAACTTTGACATTATAACCTAAAACCCAGACCATTCACATGTCTACAAATATGCTCTAGTTTATCCTAATCCATTTTCACTCCCGAGTTATATTCATGAAGCAATTACACAAACCAAATTGGTATTTCTTTTGAAATACAAATATTTCCATTATGTATTTAATTATTCATTTACACGGTTATAGGAATTTTATTGTAATATTAATAATTTAAAGGTTAACTCTTTGATTTTCAATGTAGTATAAAAGATAAAGTAGCAATGTTATATTTACTGAGTAAAGAATTGTTATTGATAAAAACATTCCTGTCACAGGTACACTTGTATGTAATGTTATTCAATGTTATTATTTCAAGCAACTAACGCACAGAGCTTATTTATCATTGTACTCAAGTGCTTCTCAGAAACAGTCTATTTATAGCTCAGTTCATACTCTCTTTTATAACTCTGGTACAGGGGGTTGGGGTGGGGGGGGGGGGGGGAGACAGACTTGACGTTGTTCTTTCAGTCAGTCTCTCTGTTATCATTTCTTTATGTATCGAATGTATTAGTAAAATATGGTTTTATAATATTAATAATTTAATATTTATTATTTGAATAATTGCCCTGTAAGTACTTTCTCAAAGAAATCAGAGTATGCAGAAATAACCAAACAAAGCTACAAAGCAATAAAACTATTTTATATGATCTTCTGTAAGAATTTTGTGATGCCGTGTTCATTTGTTAGAATGAATGCTAGAATGAATGCGATAGTAACTGAGATATACCATTAGTAGTTACCTCCCTTTGTCCGCAAGCCATTATCCTTAAATTGTAAGTGAGTTAAACCAAAGGAGACTGTCACGAGTTCTCTCACTTTATCACTTCTGGAGTTCTCTCCCTTCTACCCTTCTAAAGTTTATGTGTAAGTAGTATTATCAAAGAGCTAAATACCAGTATTGAGGTCTTCGGTATTATATACAAAATGGAGAGAACTGTAGAAGGGATAAAGGGAGATAACTTGTGACAGTCTCCTGTGAGTTAAACATTCTAAGAGTTTATCACCAAGGTGATTATTTCTTAGTCAGCTCTCTCCATAAGTCTATTCAACTCTTAAAAATATGATTAATTTTAAACTTTCTAAGCAATATTGATTTGATATTTAAATTTCTTAGTAAAATTTGAAAACCGCTCATTATAACTGATTTATTCTATTTTAGCTGTACGTACTGGTGGTTACATATTCTCTCACTCGGAGCGATCATATACTTCAACTTTATTCAGAAAATGATTCGACCAGCCAAGAAAGAGAAGACAGAAAAGACAAATTAAGACATTTTGTTAATATCTTGGTTATCTAGCAACCAATTATATTTAAAATTATGTGCTTAAGTTTTGATATTTGTGAATCTTTTTCTATTCTTTGTGTGACTATAATATATTATAAATGTTTATAACTCAGATTTTTAACACTGAATAATTTATTCTCAAATCTGTCAAAGTTTTTATGATTTTGCATGTTGAAAGGTTTTTTTTATTAATTTGATTGAGAATGTTCTATAAAGTGGAAGTTATCATAGAAGAAGAAGAACTTTATTTATTCAACAAGAAACATATCATATAAATGTGTGAAGAGGTCATAAATGACCCATGATCAACAATGCATGCATATTTATGTTGCATAGCAACATTTTTAAATTGATACCTGAAGCAAAAAAAAGAAAAGTGGTGTTAAATCCCACAGAACAAAAACAGATAATTTACTGTTGCTTGTTTCAGACTAACAGATAATTTACTGTTGCTTGTTTCAGACTAATTTTGGTGTTTAATTGTAATGTGTTAAAATTTAAAATAATCAGTAGCCATCCAATATCTCAATATATATTTGTTTTCAGTCTTGTCTTCTAGCCCTGTGTTATTTTGTCATTACCAGTCACTGTATGGGGTAACAAATTAGTTTTAGAATAATTCCATCTGCTTGTTTTGTCACCATGGTATCACCTGTTTGTGTAATCAGATAATCTATCTGCTGTTTGTTTAGTGGAAATCGAGAAATATGTTAGGTTAAAGGCGAACTCTTAAAATTAGACTTGAAGTGTTCACAGCTTTGTCAGACTCTATTTCTGATGTGTTGAGTATTGGATAGGTCCCCAGCTCTTTGTCATGTTAGTTTCTAGTGATTGTTTCCATGGAAACAACATGGGAGAGATTTATCAGGGTTTTTTTAATTATAGAAATGTTTGAATTATGAATTACAATACGTGAAAGAATAAAGATAGAAAATTTCTACAAATGTGTGTATGTTTCAAATGTTTGTGATATGTATTTGTAGATAAGGGCCCAGAGTTACTTAACTCAGTGTGGAGACCAGTCTCAGAATGCTGCCTTTTCATTGGTCTATTTTGAGACATCGGTTAGCAACAACCTATCAGAGAGTTTTGAGACTGGTCTACAATCTCAGATTTATAACCTTAGGCCATAGTCAGGAGTTTAGGAAAACAAATATTGTTATTACATATAACTGTAAAATTATTACTAGAACCTCAGCACGAAGGTTCTTGCATACCAGACGGGAATTTCCCGCTTCCTGAAGCCAATGAAACATTCTTATAGTCCGTATAAATCACACATATATTTTAACTACTTGTAGTTCAATATAAGATAATATCTCAACAATTCTTTCTACAACATAGGTACATCTAATAGGTGTTCACTTGTGTAAATAATTCTACAAAATATTCATATCACATTCCTCATGTGCTTGCTTTTGTTAAGCTTGTTAACTTTATATTTACATATATGTAGTGGGGTTGTACTGACTTGAGTCAATTATACAAATAATTGTAAGTTTGTTTGTCAAGAGAAAGAAGTACAGTTGTTTTTGTTTATTATTTAGCTTTTTGTTAAAGTTAAATTTTGTTCAGATTATATTGGGTAGTAATCTTCCCGTGATTTCTCTAAATTTCTCTGATATCTGGAATGGAATATTGTAATTTTTATACGCTTCAAACTAAAGCTCTTATATTTTCAGAGTGTGGCTTAAGTACTTGTCCATATGTAAGTTTCTCCATGTATTTTTGTGCAAAAACCTGGCAGATTGGCCAACTTATTGTATTTTGTGCAAAAACCTGGCAGATTGGCCAACTTATTGTATTTTGTGCAAAAACCTGACAGATTGGGCCAACTTATTGTATTTTTGTGCAAAAACCTGACAGATTGGCCAACTTATTGTATTTTTGTGCAAAAACCTGGCAGATTGGCCAACTTATTGTATTTTTGTGCAAAAAACTGGCAGATTGGCCAACTTATTGTATTTTTGTGCAAAAACCTGGCAGATTGGCCAACTTATTGTATTTTTGTGCAAAAAACTGGCAGATTGGCCAACTTATTGTATTTTTGTGCAAAAACCTGGCAGATTGGCCAACTTATTGTATTTTTGTGCAAAAAACTGGCAGATTGGCTAACTTATTGTATTTTTGGTTGTTTTTGTAAAATAATGTGTGTGTTTTATACTAGAATATATAGATGATGAAACTTATTTCAGCGAGTGAGCAGCGGCCAGAATATTTTCGCCAGAATATTTTCACGAGTGGCGCAGTCATCAGTGAAAATTTAGTCAGATGCTCACGAGGTGAAATTTACTCAATCATTCACTGAAACATACAAATATTCAATTTATTTCATGCTTCAATTTGGTCTTCCATCAAATTTCCCCCATTGAATGTCTCAATGTTTTGTACGACATCACTGTGAATTATCTGAAAATAATTCACCATTTGTCCATGTTTATTACCGGAAAGCATGAAATAAACCTTGAATACTTTATATGTTATAATGTTATCATTTTAGACTAAAGTTCTTTTATATTTTGAGTACAATGTTTCATGAAATATGTCTCAGTAGCATTTAGCTTTTCAAAGAACATAAATGTATTATATTATATACATATTTTGTTACTTACATCCAGACACTGAATATGTTTTACTGATAAATATGCTAAAATACTCATCTTACTCATCTCATTTTCTTTCAAAATGTCTGAACTTCTATGTTACATCAACATTGCAGAATAATTCTCAGAGCCAGAAAGTATTCACATCATTTTATTTCATTTAATCGCTTTATTGAAAATTGCTATGCTTAGATATATTTTGTTGAAATGGGCCTCTAAAGCAAATATAACAAAACAGTATAATGCACTTACCAGTGTTTTGCCCCAGAGGAAGCGGGGGGGGGGGGGGGGAGCGACGGGGACATATAGGATTTTACACAGAATGCAATACGCGTAATCCGGAATTCGATAAAAATGGGTTTTTACCAGGTACAAACAAAATTTAATGTTAGACTGTTAAAGTTCAGTCAGATGTTCCTGTCTTTGTTTCCATTGTGATTGGAGCAGGTTGTTTTTACCGCATGATTAGAGGGAAAACCCCATATTTAAACCAATCCGGAGTATATCTATTTTCGACAGGTGGGAATTTGACTTGCCGATTGATCCTGGAAATGTGGAATTAGACTCCAAAAAAAGATAAATTGTCTAGGGGCAAAATATTGATAAGTGTGTAACTCTCATATCGAAAATTTAATGCAAAATGTAGTCACTCGCTTTGGATAGAGAAGCAGTTATAGTAACCATATACAAGTGTAGTCATCCTAGCATGGTCGACATTGTTCTCCATTCGTGATCACGTTCTATCAAGTTTATTTATGAATTTGCTTCAATTTCCCCATCATCTACACTAATGGAACAAAACACAAACTCTCATCGATAAATGATAATGTGTTGTCTGATAGAAGCTGCAGTTTTTTAAAAAGTTTTGTTTATCCAGATATTCCTTTGTATTTTTACATTTGGAGTTCAGGGATAAAAGTCCACCTGACATATCATATATACTGGTATGTTTACTCAACAATTATTAGTGAATTGCCGCTTTGGTGTATTTGCTTTAGCCTTGGCATAATTATTCAAATGGCCTATTGTATTTAGTTATTACAATAGTTATTACAATCAGTATACGAAGAAACTCAAATGATGTATGAACCTGACTCCCTTCTTCTACAAGAGGAAAAGTAAATCAATATCAACAAAAATGAATTCAATGGATTGAAACCTGAAAATGTTTATCAGGTAAAATCTGCATTTCTTTTCATACTGATTGTATGTCTTTTTTCTAGGGCACTTATGTTTGGCTATGTCTGGGATCATTTGTGGGGCCCCATTTCTCTGATTCCACTTATTAGTTTGGGTTGTTCCAAATTTCTTTAAACATATTCAGACGCTTGTCACAAAATACTGTTATAGTAGATAGATAGATTTATTTCAGCATATTAAAGATACATATATACATGGTAGATAAGACAAATATGTTTCATTTATAATAAAAAACGCATGAGTTAATAAAAACCATGCCACACACATCCGTACTAAGGATTACACAAAACAGAGAAAATATCCCTTATTTTCTTTGTGGTCCTTTTCATGGATGGTGTGACATAGAGAGGCATGAAACTTCTATCGCAGGCAAAACATTGCAATTCTATCACAGACAATAATATTGAAAGACAATTATATTTTAAATAACAGTGACTAGCTAATTATAATGCGAAGTAAAAACTAAAAGAGCAGAATTTCAGAATACTGCTGTTGATTTAAGAAATTACTTGGAACTAGAACATAAAATGCTTAAAACACAGATACACACCTGTATTGCTATTGCATTATCAATGTTTCTTGTCATAACTGATTAAAATAAACGTTAGAATATTAACATCAAAATTTGACTTAAAATTGCCCTTTTCATCTTTGAAGAACACAATGTTCACCCATTGTTATAGATATCGGTCCTGACGACTGCCTTGTTGTTAGTATAGAACATGTGTGTACATGACAGTATGACAGCTTCTCGGAACATTTGAGCATAATCGAAACTAGTAGAAAATATGTTTAAAAAACCCACCGCATCATTGGCATAGTTTCACATTTATAGCATCTAATACATTTGCATGTTGCAATATACGTTCAGTTAAATGAACGATCCTTTGCCTCGGCGCATACGAAATATTCTAAATCATGTAAGGACTGTGTCAGTGAAACCTTTCCTGCTTCAACTTCGGTATTTCTCATAGTATATGATAGTTTACCTACAATTATGTGTGTCTGTTTGGATCAGGTTTCCATTTGAGCATTTCCAATTAAAAGCGTTATAGGGATCAAGATATGGGTATTCAAAGTTTTATTTTTTACTGATTTTCCTCGGTCGAACAATTATATAGTCTCAGGAGCCATTGTCAACAAACACAACATAAATAGCCCCTGAAACATGATGGGCGCATGTGGAATATGACGGGCATACGTGGAACATGATATTGCTTGATGTTTGCCACTAGAACCCTGATCTCCTGAAGCATCTCTATATCAGCTAAATTACGTTTCAAATATTTTCTTTTGCTCAGCTGAGATCTGATTTAAAATCAATGTCACGAAAAAATTGAGATTGGGATTTTCTCAGATATTTGCAGTAGATACAATTGAATTTGTCTCAACTTCTGTCTCTGGCTTGAGTTAAAATTCAATATTGAACTGATATTTCTATTTTGAGATGCTTTGGGAGATTGTGCCGTAATCATTTTTCAGCAACATGGGTCTTACTTTGTAATGTTTCTACATAAGTCAGTTGATAAATACTCCGAATGCTTGCTGTATTCTCAGGTCCCCATCGTTTGTGTCTACTATACTCTTTATTTACATAATACCTTGCATTCCAACACAGTTTATGTACATCGATCACAAGTTATTTAAACTGGTATCAGTAATCTTACTTGAAAAAAATAGTACGCATATTTCCATTACTCACCGAATTTGGAAACCAGCCTTTAATTGGTCGGTTCTGAGCGCAGTCTAAACATTTACCAATGGGAAGGCTGCACTGTGAGAATGGTCTCCAAATTAAGTCAAATAACAGAACAACAATTTTTTGAAATTTCTAGAGAGCAGTAAGGCGGGTTGCCAAGCAACAGCACATTCAGCGGCATGACATGTAACAGTTTATCGCACTGACAAATCTAGTTCATGCCCGTAGTTGCTGGCATTTGTACAATTGTTGACTTCTCTTATGCATGTCATGTTACTTAAATATGCTTTTAGTTTTGATTGAACATTAGGAATTCTTATGTTTGGATTATGAAACGTTATATTTTCCCCATCTGAGATCTATGTTATTCAATTTGTTTGTGCATTTCATGATTAGTTTAAAATAGCATTCGTGTTTGGTTTATATAATTAAAATTTGTTTTAAAAAGCTTCGTTGTTATCACTTTTTTGCAGTAACGTCAATAAGTATACACCATCGTTTACCCGTGCATGTTTCTACCATGTCTTAAATATTGTATGACACAGTTGGTATATAATATTCAAATGAGCGGAAAACCCGAAATGAAATCCCTGCGCTACCTGTTTACATTTGACAAAAAAGGGCAATGATAAAATTATCCACATCGCCAACTTTTGATATACATGTATTGAATACTACAGCAGAACACATCGAAATACATAAGATACCATGTATGATACCATGTATGGTTAACATGCAAGTTATGACAAATCTACTAAGCATGTCCTGTAAAATTATCCCAACCTACTTAGAGCTATCCAATTCAGCGAGTTTACTCCATCACAAACGATATCGTGATTCCTTAGATGACATCAACACATTATCAGCGTCACAGGAACTTAAAACGATAGTTTTTATTAATAGTTTGAGGATAACAGTGACGTAGTCAATAAAACCACAACACTTAGAACTCAGAAATAGCTGTATCACATAACCACTCTTTCTCTGTGCCTATGGTAAGTATCGGGTAGATTCTTCACCATAACTAAGCCCATGGCGTTATTAATGGTGCAATGATACAGTCATGCTCGACTGTCGGTACTTAAGTAATATTACCAATGTTTTCAAGTAAACAATATACATGTATGCCTTTCACTCTAAATCGAACATTTTTATTTTGTCATTTGTAAACATGCTAACAAATAGTTTGCGTAATTTTCGATGGAAAAACAATGACATTGGTTGCCGAATGCCGTCTTCTTCCTTAACGATCACTCCCATCTTTGTACCATCGTATCTTAATTGTACTATGTTGTTTGAATTCTTACCAGCAACGAATACATTCCCTCTCCCATCAATACACACCCCATTTACTCCTTCAATATCTGGGTCTTTGATTGTAGCGATATGATTTCCGTTCTTATCAAGGCACACTAACCCATCATAACAACCAACGAACATATAATCTTCACTGTCACATAGTGCGATTTGCTTAGAGCGCTTAAACATATTATTCCCACTTCTGTCTTTAGATAGAGTTTGTAACAGTGTACCAAACATGTCGTATATGTATACTGAAGAACCATTATCAGATACATAGAGTTTGTTATCCATGTAAGCCACATAATAACATTGATGATTCAGTTTTATTTGTCGGGATAGTGTCATAGGTTGTCCTACATATACAAATTGGATCATTTTATCATGGTAATATGTCACAGCAATTTCGTCGTTCTTCACAAGGCATACACCACTGACAATATAAGGAAGATTAATGTGATCTACTACTGACAACTGTACAATGTCAACTCGTTTCAGTTTTTTATTATCATGATGATCGGCAATAATCAATTCGTTATCACCTAAAAGACAACCTCCTCTTATTCTGCATGTGGTAGTATCGCTTGGTAGCCTAACCACAATATCTTGACATTGCTTAATTCTGTAAGGTGTGTTTTTATCGCTAACTTTCACCTCACCAAGACTTTTAGTATGTTGAAGAAATTCTATTAAAGATTTGTCGGCAACAAACGAAAACACATCGTCCTCTGTAAATATTTCTAGCTCTTCTTCAGAATTTTTAATGCCATCTCGTTCGATCGAAAAGAGTTTCGAGCAGACAAACTTTTGCGATTTATTGCATTCAGCTCGTCGGATTTTCTCGCCAAGCTCTACAAATATGTTGAGAGTAGATTCTATTCTTTCGTTGGCATTTAATAGTACCGCCTTCATTTTTTCGTACAGTAATTGAACTTCACCCTTAGCGTCTTCTTCCAGGCGTTATCACCTAAAAGACAACCTCCTCTTATTCTGCATGTGGTAGTATCGCTTGGTAGCCTAACCACAATATCTTGACATTGCTTAATTCTGTAAGGTGTGTTTTTATCGCTAACTTTCACCTCACCAAGACTTTTAGTATGTTGAAGAAATTCTATTAAAGATTTGTCGGCAACAAACGAAAACACATCGTCCTCTGTAAATATTTCTAGCTCTTCTTCAGAATTTTTAATGCCATCTCGTTCGATCGAAAAGAGTTTCGAGCAGACAAACTTTTGCGATTTATTGCATTCAGCTCGTCGGATTTTCTCGCCAAGCTCTACAAATATGTTGAGAGTAGATTCTATTCTTTCGTTGGCATTTAATAGTACCGCCTTCATTTTTTCGTACAGTAATTGAACTTCACCCTTAGCGTCTTCTTCCAGGCGATCAAGTATGGAATCGGCTTCCCTTCGGTGTTCGGTGATTGCAAGCAATGAATTTTGTTTGGCACGTTCTAATTTTTGAAGGTAGAAATTGTTGGAGTTTCGTAGTGTGGACTTTAAACTTTTCGTCTTTGTCTGCAGGTCTTTGAAAGTTTTCTGTAATTCCCCATCTTTGGTGATCTGATCTACATCATCAGGAATTGAATGTATGTCGGTGCAATTTCTGAAAGTGAACATTTTGTAAGAACTGTAAAAAGATGATTGCAGGTTTTTACAGCAGTTCGTAACTTGGTTGAACTATACATGTTTTTCATAAAACTTCAAGCATATGTCGTTCTTACACCTTATATTTATATCTGAACACATTATTATAGCTATGAAGCACATTTATAACGATCAAATACGGTTTTGAAGTCCGAAGTAAAGATTGCATTGTCAATAAAAACTGCATCAATAAGTAATTGGTATTGACGACTAGTTTTTATGTTTCTGTATTATTTATTCATTATTGGTGTGATGGAGAACTAGATAACTTTGTGGTATAATCAATCATTATAATGGTAAATATTTATTAAATAATATAAAACGTTAATTATACTTATATTTGTGTGCATCGCATTTCACTTTAGCGATTACATGCGGTTTCAAGAGCGCCCCCTCCCCCTGGATTTTGTTGTATTATTTCGGTCACAAAAATATTGCACATACATTGTATCTTCTCTTTGTGCTTGCAAACCATTATGATATACCATTACTTGTGATATTGAAAATCTACGCACGTTTGACATCTCGTGATATAGCACACATGAACATACACATACTTAAAGACCTAAATTCGCGTTGTTTAGACAAAATTCTGCTCAATGAATTAGCACTAGTTTTTGTATTGTAAACACGAACTATGATTTGTCAGTCTGTATTAAACTTGTAGATAAATGTGCATAACGCTCGTATCTAATGATAACCGAATAATAAATTTCAAACAAATAAGCGAATAGTTTGTACAATTTAGATTAAATGTTGTAGATATATCGAGGGGTTACAGCCAGAACGCGCTATCTATGATTTTTTTCAAAAAGTACATCTTTGGCTTAATAAGTCGTATTTTGTCATTTACACATGCTGTTTAATTAATTCCGCTATATTGTAATTAATTAACTAGATATTAATTAAAACCAAATTCCACTATCACATATCTACCAATTTTGTTCCTGCCAAATTGAGCTATTCGCCTATGGTGTCCTAACACTGTTTGGTATTTAATCATTTATTTGAGGCTAAACACATCAAGTTAAAATACTGTCATAAAGCACGATGGTTTGTGAGACTAAAGGTATTATTTTTAAAAACCAGTCTGTTTTAAATGAAACACTGACATTTTGGCTGAAATACTTGTCACTTAATTAGCTCTGTTTATATTGTACCAAAACAAAGCAGCGTATGATAAAGTTCTTCAAAACAAATTTCTCTCGAAAATGTAAATGTCAAACCACAGCTTTTGTTTGTATTGCAGAATGGCCGTGATTGTTTTGCTTTCATTTAGTACTAAACCTTGATAAAAACAGTGTATGTGAATATGTCTCATTTTGGTTGCTCAAAATGAAGCATTCGTGTGTAGCAAAATAATTTAGCAAATAGTTTCTTGATTTTAAAGAAACAGTAAATGTCGGATTTTTGCACAATGGAATTATTATCTTTTGAATTTTTATTCAAGAATTTTCGAATGCTAAACTTGTTCTTTATATCAGTTTAAACATAAATTTTAGTTGCACAGAAAAGTTTTTTTAATGGAGTATTTTATAAAATTATTTTTATAATGACAAAGTTTCAAATGTCTCTACTTGTTTTCATAAATTAAACATGAAAAATATATTCCCACAATGATTGATTCTCAAAATATTTTCAAAGATAAATTTAAATAATGTTTGCATTTAGTTGGAATAAAAATAGAATACAGTGTTAATATAATTGTTAAGAACATTTGTATTCTATCTGAATTTCTGGATGGACATCGAACAAAGATGTAAAGAAAACCAACATATAGACAAATTCTTGTCGATATTATTGACCAGGTCAGAACACAAAGTGAAAAATAAAGTGCAGAACGAAATGAATTGATACAATAACAAACACATAAATTACAGACGTTAATAAGCAGTAGAGGTCTGGTCAGAAAAGAAATTTCTGCTCATGAGATTTTTTTTGAAGCAGTGGCATATTTCGAGAAATGTAATACACTCGGATAATCCGCTATGTTGTGTAAACATTTATACGAAAACTTCTTCTGAGTTTCTTCATGGACAAGAACTATCCAGAAAAAGAAGAAGAGTTTGTTTTACAATATTCAATTCAAATCAAGCTGTTGAAAAATGATGGATATTGGTCCTGACGATTTTCTTCCTCTTGTACTCTTTTCTTAAGTGTCGCGTTGAAATTTGCACAAGCAGAGTAAACCAGCCTGTTATCAGGATACAGTCAACAATTGGACCTGTGCCATTGTCATCAAGAAGACTGACAATGATATTAAAATAAAATTGGAATAAAGTCAAATGGCTGCGCTACAAACAAGACAAACTAGATACATGCTTCTTTAAGTATGACTTTAATGCGGAATTTCAAACAGTAAAAATATTAGGGTCTAAACGAAAAAATTAACAATTGCCACTGACAACAATTTATCAAAACAATGCACAGGAAAGCTCTTAATATCAAAGGCAAAAACGTAAGACTTGTTATCACTATGCCAGTCAGGAGTCATTCCTCGAGAGTATCGTGAATACTTCTAGTCATTGCCGTCCGCACAAGTTGTCAAATTATACTTGACGCTACCGAGTCTGGCAATACATGAATAGTCACTTTGAATGACTCTATACATTGGCAGTTCTATTTAGCATGTGATTGTTTAAATTATGTGTTCTAAAGATGTTATCAAGTTAAGAATAGTACTGTTATCGTTCTGTGTAGAAATTGCAAATTCTTATCTAAATCTGTACTCATTTTAATCGAAGTTAAAGTCTTAAGAATAGTTTATGACACATATTAACAGTGGACACTAAGGCCACACCAAATTGATTTATAGTTCGTCGGATTTACCGCTCCTTTAAAATGCAAGAGTAGAAAAAAAAAATTTACCCGCTCGCACCTCCGTCAAAAATCAAATTTTATTTTTTGCTGTGCGCGAAATTCGGCGCTAATAGAGGCTACTTTTCGCATTTAAAGGTACTCTCATTCATTTAATTACCTTTTGGAACAAATGCTACCGTTTGCTGAAGCGTTCGGGAGATCCCACGATTTCCGAAAATCGTCTGTCCAATATTTAAAGCTTTCAAGAGTAGTCGTTCTTGAATGTCGTTCGTAACATCTTTTCATTGGCTTCCAAATTCAATAAATAAATCGCTTTGCATTTCACACATGGTGTCGTGATAATATTACAGTTAGCTCCTCTAAACTGGCCCACAATTAACATCGATGATATAATCTGTCATTAAAATCACATCTGTACATCCTTAAAGACGACAACGATATTAAATATATGCCTAGCAACCGTAGTTAACACTCCCACAATGCATTGTAAACATGGGAGTACCTACAAGGATCGTAGACAATGTGTAGGGGAAATTTATATTCAATGCATCAAAACGTTATAGGCTAAATGAACGTTGATACACACACAGACATTTAAAGGTTTGGGATTCTTGTGTAACATGAAATACTTGTGACATGCTTGGAAAATTCATGCAGTCGCGAAAACAGATGACAATAGAAAATGTAAACGAATTCGGATAGAATAAAGCGAGCATGGAGCTGTATAATATGTGTTTGGTCAGTCTATAATTCTGATCAACACATATGTGTACGATTCGATGCTTCGTTATAAACATCTTGATTGGAAAAATGCATTAATATAGGTTAGAAGAAAAGCCTCACAACTAGAAATTAGAAAACAAAATGGTATAGTCCTTTCTCATGGTACAGCGGCTTTCATGGTACCGCGGTAAACAGTTTTCTTGCGATATTTTAACGTTAGGACCGCCTACCGCATGTTGACATATTCTCGTGAGTAAACCTGAAGATGCTCTTCGTATCAAACATTTTTTTGCAAAAATGCCGTAATTTCTGACGAATTTATAGCGATTTTATACAAAACCAGTTGAAACAAGTTTTTCATCCTATGTTCTCCACCCCATGGGTCATAAAAACCTCTCAATGTCCTGTAAACAATGTTTAAAATTTCGTATTTGCTGTTGAAATGATCGTCTGGCATTTCGTATGACGTCACCAAACCGGTAGCCATGTTGTTTCTAAATTTAGAAGCTATTCCTAGGAAATGAAAGTATGGCAAGCGGTTTAGGTGAACAAAAATCAATTAAAGCAATGGCAAAATTTAGTGATACACAATAAGCCACCAGTCTAAACCTTTGTCTTTGCTATATGGTTCTATCATTTGAATATATTGAATGGATACTATTCAAAATAAAGTAAGAGCAGGAAAAAATTGACGATCACCCTTGAGATACGTACACGAGGGAGTGTAACAGAACAGCTACAACCAGAGAAACACGTGCGTGCTGGTTCACTGACAATGACAAAGTGAAAACGATTTTGCACATTTACATATTGTTTTGCATTCTTGTTGTGTTGAATTAACTTTTGAAATTTGTCTGAAATTAGAGACTTCTGACTTATTTGACGAACTGGGAAATAATAACGTTATTGTGTATCAGGCTTTCCATATTTGACATTTTTTATGCTTACACCGGTACCATGAGACACGACCTTGACTTGTCAAAATCCAACATGGCTGCACACTAGGCGGGAATTAATAAACAATGACAAGATATTTCAAGTATTTAAATTTATTGGTATGAAGGGGTAGAATTAATAAATCAGCAAAGCAATAAAATATTGATGTGAATTGTTAAGTACCGCGGTATCATGAGAAACCAGGCTAAGCCCCCTTACTCTGAGGCTTTACAAAATAACCATTATTTTGTCCAAAACAGAGGAAATCAGATGGAACTGAAATTCTGAAGTTGGCTGTTGAAATTCAGCCAAGACTAACATGGTGCTATTGAACATAATACTTTTAAACTTGAAATGCCATAAGAAGACTAGCTATACATTTTTCACATGGTTAAGAATCGCCCTGTCAGTCGGTGTGTCCAGGTATTTAATATTTAGTTTAAGGCAAGAAATACTCAGTTCTCAAGGAAAAGTAACTTGGCAAACATAGCAATCAGATGTGTGGATGTATAAGACATCTAATGCATATTATCCATGAAGGTACTTTTAAGGAGAATTTATGACCCATTAAACAGAAACTAGTTGTGCATCTCATGGTAACATTCAAGTCAAAGTGGATAGCTCACATACGCACAAGGTACTTAATGCAAGCTTATGTAGTTGCCTGATGTCTAGTTTTAAGTTTGCAACCAGCATTGCTCAATGTTTTTTGTATTTGCTACTCATTAAAAAGAATAGAATTGGGAAAAAAGCGCCGTCAGTTAAATATTGAGAAATATAAGAAAAATAAAATTGTAAAAAAAACCTCGCCGCCTGTGAAATTATGAGAAGTAAAAAATAAAATTAAAAATAATTTTTCGCTCGCTCGCCCCATCTTTTTCTTCAAAAAATCCGAAGAACTACTGATCAAATTGGTGTGGCCTAAGCTAAACCTTATATACGTTTAATTTAAAACAATCAGTCTGTGTTGCAATCTAGATGTTAATGATTAATTTCACAATGTTTCACTTTGATGATATTACTAAATCATCTTAAGCAATCAACGAAATACCCAAAAATGTCTGTGATTTCTTCATTCATGTTATACAAAAAAATACATAAATTTGACTTAATTATTTGCCATTGTGACCACAAACTTACTTTTTATAAAAAAACATTCTAGCTACTGTGGCATTTGTTAATTTATTAGTATTGCATTAGTGGAAACTAACTATAGTTTTCTTATTTTGGCATTACATTTGAAATACACAGAATATAAAATTATAATATGTATATATGTTGACACTTACAGTACATGCTTATTTGCAGATGTGATGTTTTTAAGTTCATCACATTGTCAGTAAGATTTAAATATTGAATTAACAGTTGACACTTTTATCAGCATAAAAAATCACATTGCATTTTAAGTTAAACAACACTCAAAAGTCAGTAGATCATTTCATCACTCAAATATTTGACATGTTAACACTACATAATAATTTGAAAAAGAAATTTTAGGGACTTTCATATCATACAGGATACTTAAGATTAGCAGGCATGCACCCAAGACATGAGCTTGATGTATTATCTTCCCTGTAAAAGTGGCGAGACTGAACAAAGCTCTTGAACAGTTTGTACCGAATTGATCGGTTCATATATTCATATCCAAATTATCTAATAGTGTTCCGGACATAACGTAATTAACACAACAGCATAAAATACATAATGTTGAACAAAATTTGTGTATGTCTTTCTCTCTCTGAGGGAGATATATTGTTTTTTGTCTTTGGTGTCTGTCCGTCCTTCTGTCCGTCCGTCCACTTTCAGCTTGTCTGCGCTTAATCTCCAATACCGCTGTTTGGACTTCAACCAAACTTCACAGGATTGATTAGCAAAATTACAATTACTAAATAATATTACTTATACTCATTGTCATATGTACTTTATACTTATGAACTTACCAATACAATATTTTGTACATGTTAAAGTTCAATTATGCTACATTATAACATGTTAATGTCTGAAAAAGATGGTGTTTCCGGTACTTTTAGCAACATGAACAAATGGAATAACATGAAAACTGCATTGTATTAAATATGACTAAATGTTCAAATGCAATTGAAATTTGACAAGAATAGTTAAATCATTGTTATTACTTAACAACACTTCCACTGTTTATGTGATAGTTATTTTGTCATTTTGTAATAAAACATAATAAAACAATGAAGTGTCAACTGTTTACTTATCAATACGATTATCTATAAAACAATTTTGAATCATGAATTTTATTTACAACAAAAACGCCGTGTATTTCCCGATAACACGTCACGTTTTATCAACTATCATTTCTCATTTCTCGCACTGTTACTATATATAGACAGGAAAACACCCGAGAATCCCTAACAACAATTGTAAGAAATTTTCTTAGATGAAAATTTTAAACTTAGAAATATTTTAGTAAGACAATTTTAGTTCTTTGCTAAGAAATTTCTAAGTTGGATATCGAATAAGGATTTAGGAAAATGTCGTAGCTAAGAAATACAACTTAAACTAAGAAATTTTCTTAGAAAAAAACTAAGAAGTTTATTGAATACGGCCCCTGGATCAATAACGTTTAAGCATTAACTCATTTTTGTTATTTTTCACGAAATGGCCACCTAGCGATAATGATGTATACAAACCTTTCGACATGATTGGTAATGCTTCAGTGTATTTGAAAGAATCGTGTATTTAGAGTTTAACAATTAGAGAATAAACGCGGCTGCCCAACTGTTGCTCGGCGTATGGTTTGGTCCAAAAATTGTACTACATGTAGTACTAACTATGGTCTGAATATTCTTTATATCTTCCCAACATCATAGTATCGACCTTGTTATAATATTAGGACAACCACCGACTTATAATGATATATGAGTGTATAATTATATGTAGAAGACCTAGCATTACACCGATCACCTGTGGCCAACTGTATTCTCGTATACTGAGTCGACGATACATAAAAACTTACTTGTGACCAATGGCGATACACGCATAGCAACCAACAGCATCATGATCACCACAATACATATCTATAACTTTTCCTTGATGAATGCTGCATTTTTCAGTAGGAAACGAGGCTAACTTCAGTGTCTGGTGTCCGTGTTGAGAAATTGATATATCCAGCAAACTATGCTGTGTTAATGCAGGGTATTTCTTGTGGTTAGATACACATACCTTACAACAATATCCTTTACATTCAACACAATATTTAATTCCTTCTCTTGTAACATTCTCTACAGCACAAGAAGTACATGTGTAGTCAAATGTCTCTTCAGACATACCCTTGTCACTCCCACCTGTCGCCATTTTAGACGAGAATATGCAACGGATAAACATATAGATAGATCACGTGACACGACAGAACAAATCAATATCGTGCAGCTCGACCTAGTTTGTGGTTTTCTCGTTATCAAATACAAAATGTATGTGACAAATTTCTATTGAAGTCAACAAATCACGTATACATTTATTTACTTGCAATATTATTGCAAACACATTTGTTTACAAATCATACAACCTGCCTTTTCTATCTCTCAACCAACCGCTGTATGAACAGAAGGTCGAATTCAGTGGAGATGCTGCTTTTAAGTAACACTTCTTCAACATATAGCATCATAATGTAATCCCTTTTGTATTAGAAATTTAGTTTTAAATTATTGTTTAGCAATATGTGCAAAAACGTTCTAAACTGTATTTACATGTAGGTTATTTGGTTTCGCGTTCATCTCCTTCGATATGCACTTAAACGTTTAAGACTTTTAAACTCTGAGCAGACGACAAAACATTGTGTCAACTATCAGCGTTATAGTCTAACTACCGACATGACACTGCAGATTTAACGAATTGTTATGCAGGTTGACTTGTTTCGATTTAATACCGATTTTAGTATTTAATATAATGTGGATATATGTGCAAACAAAGAGACATTATTTCTTAAACATAGGTAGCTGCAGTAGTTGTCTCCCAAAAACATTGTAAATCATACTGAGTAAATACGTCTACCTGAGTGAACCTGTGGATTTTGTATTCCTCTTATGTTGCTTTTTTCTCGGTGTTTCATCACATAACGGGTCTGTTAATACTTACTTATTGTTGAGAATTGGGATGTAAAACGCCTTTCTTGTACCCTTCGGATGATTTTAATGTCTTATTTTTCCGTTTTTGTCGTCTTAACTTTGAAACACATATTGACGATATTAATGTCGTATAATGTGCTTATAAAGAAATGTATCAGTGGTATCTAACGTGCTTGACTTCTAACTTCGTTTTATATAATGTACATGTGTTTACTAAATCCTGTGATTAAATTGCGTTCAAGCATCACAATTCGTCAGTTCATTCAATTACGATGCTATCAAATGTTTGCTTTGCAAGCAATGTTTCAATTGTATTCAAGTTACAAGTTTATTTAAGATACACAACTTGCTTCACAAAATGTTTTACCAAGTTAGATATTACACAAAGTACAATAGTGTAATTTAAGATATTTTTAGAGAAACACGAAGTGAATTTACGCACATTGTATTTTGAAAAACTCTCAAGCTATATACGTCGAATTGAAATGAGCTATTCGAAACAACGGTATGTATTATTCGAAATAAAATGTTGGCCCCGGTGAATTTAGATGAACGAGGTCCGACTGTATATTCAGAATCTAATTAAATTCCCGTTTGAGAAGCATAATGTCGCTTTATTTATATAGACATTTTTGAAAACTGTTAAGAGAAAAACTTTCTTTTTTAGAAAGTGAAGCATTACAGGAAAAAATGGCTGATTCGGGAAGTTTCTCCTACTGAATTGTTGTTAGATGAGATAAAATTTGGTGATGAAAGTGTTTTTTATTTGCAAACTGTGGACATGTTGGGGGAATTTCGCGTTTATAAGAAATATCACATTTTATACAATCATTATAAACACAATTTTCATACTATATGTATATGTTCAAAACCCATGTACTATTATCAACGTTATATGTGTGAACAGATGGAGTATCTGTAGTGGGTAACACTCAGTAAAATGTAGATGAGTCATAATAACACAGGCATAATGATAACATTAATATACAAAATAAATTTAATAATTTGAACGTAATATTACTAGAATGATCGTTTATGCATCTAACCTGGTAAAAGTTTTAGATGTATGGAATTATTATAAATGAAGAGAGAGAATAAGTTGCTTCAGGGAACGTCACATGCATAAGGCAATGGCTCCCCACAAAGACATCCACAAAACGTTACGCAATTGAGGTTGTGCAAGCGTAATTACGCAAGGGAAACAGGGACACAGTGAATGGCCTGACCGACCACTGATTCCCGATCAGGAATATGTTACTACCGTATATTTAGATTCTTAAACTCAGTTCGAGAAGCAAATTTTCTTGTCAACTTATAACACAAATCTATTTGACAAAAAGTTAAATTTTAGATAAAACAACAACAACTGCTTGTATACGAATTTCATGACAAATATTGCATCATAATACTGTATAAGTGGTAAAGTTGGCAAAATGTGGAAATGTGGAAATTTACCAAATACAAGAAATATAAAATTTATATTATCATTTCACACATAATTTTCATATAATATGTTATTTATAAGAATTCCAAAACTCATGTACTATTATGAACAGTATGTTTGAAATGACGGCGTATGTGTAGCGGGTAACATTCAGTAAAGTTTAGGTTGGGCTCAATAACGGAGGCATAATAATTACATTACAACTAATTAAATAATTTGAAAGGAGTGTTATTAGGGTGTTTGTTCATGTGTCTAACCTTGTGAATTAACGTTTTAAAGGTATGGAATAAATAAACCCGACACATTACAAATGAAAACAGAATTTAAACAAACTACACAACTCAATTGTTCGAGTATAACAGTGACATAGTCACTGATTGCTATAAACCCACAACAATGAGAACACAGAAAATACTGCACTACATACACACACTATATCTGTGCCTATGATAAGTATCTCTTATATTCTTCACCATAACTTGGCCCTTGTAATTGACCAAGGTGCAATGATGATCATTGGCCCTTGTTATTGACCAAGGTGCAATGATGATCATAATCGTTTTGGTCAAGTAATTATCGGTACCTAAGTAATAATACCAATGTTTTCAAGGAACCAATATATACCTTTCACTCTAAATCGAACATTCGTATTCTGTCATTTTCATGCATGTAAACAAACAGTTTGCGTAATTTTCGATGGAAAAACAATGACATTGGTTTCAAAATGCCATCTTCTTTCTTCACGATCACTCCCATCTTTGTACCATCGTATCTTAATTGCACTACACTGTTTGAATTCTCACCAGCAACAAATACATTCCCTCTCCCATCAATACACACTCCACCTGCTGCATCAATATTTGGATCTTTGATTGTAGCGATATGATTTCCTTTCTTATCAAGACACACTAATCGATCATAACCACCAACAAACATATAATCTCTGCTGTCACATAGTGCGATTTGCATAGACAACATTAACAGATAATTTCCACTGCTGTCTTTAGATATAGTTTGTAGCAATGTACCAACCATGTTGTATATGTATATTGATAAACTATGATCGGAAACATATAGTTTCTTATCCATGTACGCAACACTGTAGCATTCATGCTTCAGTTGTATTTGTCGTGATAGTGTCATTGTTTGTCCTATAGTAACCAACTGGATCATTTTACGATTAAAACATGCCACAGCAACCATGTCGTTCTTTACTCGACATACACCACTGGTCTTATAAGGCAGATCAACGTGATCTACTACTGACAACTGCACTATGTCTACTAGTTTCAGTTTGTTATTAGCAAAATCTGCAATGATCAATTCGTTATCACCTAAAGGACAACCTCCTCTTATCTTGCATGTGCTAGTATCGCTTGGTATCCTAGCCACAATATCTCGACATTGCTTAATTCTGTAAGGTACCGCTGTGGTTTTATTTTCTAGTTTTATCTGACCAAAATTGTCAATTTCATGTAGAAATTCTAATAGAGATTTTTCTGCAACAAATGAAAACACATTGTCCTCAGTGAATGTTTCAAGCACTTCTTCAGAACTGTTAATGTCATCTCGTTCCTTCGTGATGGTTGAAGAAACGAGTTTCGAGCAGACAAACTTTTGTGATTTGTTGCCTTCAGCTCGTCGGATTTTCTCGCCAAGCTCTACAAATATGTTCAGACTCGATTTTATTGTTTCATTGGCATTTAATAGTTCCGCCTTCATTTTATCGTACAGTAATTGAACTTCACCCTTAGCTTCTTCTTTCAGGCGATCAAGTATGACATCTGTTGCCCTTCTTTGTTCGGTGATTGCAAGCAATGAATTTTGTTTGGCACGTTCTAAAGTCTGAAGATAGATATTGTTGGAGTTTTGTAGTGTGGACTTCAAACTTTCCGTCAATTTCTGCAGGTCTTTGAAAGTTTTGTCAAATTCTCCATCTTTGGTGATCTGATCTACATCATCTGGGATTGAATGTATGTCGGTGCAAATTCTGAAAGTAAATATTTTGTATGAACTGAAAAAATACAGCAGTTTGCAACTTGGTTGAAATATATTTATATCTTGTATAACTTCAACTAGGTGTCGTTCTTACATTTTATATTTTTTTATCTAAACCCGTTATTATAGCTATGAATCACATTTATAACGATCAAACCCGTTTTTGAAGACCAAAGTAAAGATTGCTTTGTCAATAAAAAATGCACCAATTAGCAATCTTTGTCTTCAACCTAGTATATATCTTTGTTTCTGTATCATTTATTCATTATGGGTTTAAAGGGGAACAGTCTGATAACTGATAATGTAGAAAGCTAAATATGTCACATTTAAATGATTATTGCGAATGATAACATTTCTTATCTTGTTGACAAAAGTAAATTTAGATCGGAATATTTGGATATTTATAAAATAAATTCTCTTCTCGCTTGCAAACAATTATTTTATACCATTAATTGTGATATTTAAAATGTACGTACGTTTGACATCTCATAAACATATACATGATTAAAGACCTAAATTCGCGTTCATTAGACAAAATTCTGCACAAACTATGAATAAGCACTAGTTTTTGAATTGTAAAAATGAACTCTCTGTCAGTCTTGATTAAAATTGTAGATATATGTGCATAACGGTCGTATCTAACGATACGCGAATAATAGTAGCGTGTGCTACTTTAGTGGTTCAAGCTTTTATTATTTTTGTTTATCTTTTGTTTAAAGCCTTTACAACTATCGAGATATCAGTACTTGTATTGAGCGTCTATATAAACTATAACAGTGTTAAATTAATGAAAAATCGATTTCAATCCCCAGTTTGTTTCACTTGATATAATATTCTTGTTCTTTTCTCCCCCTTTCGACCTATCATTACTGACTTTCTTGACTGTTCCGTGAAGTATTCTATCCATTAATGTTTTCACATTGTTGTCCCCCTAACTTCTCCGTAGTTGTTTTTATGTTCGGACAGTCCCTTCTTTCCACGATTTCCCCCATACATGTTTACCATTGCACCTCGTCAATCCCTAATAGTTTATAGACTGTTGTTTTTCCCTGGGGTCTGTGTGGGGAGGCATTGTCTTATGTATGTGGCGCTCCCAGTAACAACTTAATCCTTATTACATATCCGGGATTGCGTATGTATGCTTTTACAAAACATAATGACTCAGTTGCCACACATAAACCGATTATACACGGGAGCTTATAATGTATTCTGAGGTATCAAACAGATAAATAAATGTCTTCTCTACATTTAAACACATTTTCACATTCGAAATGTTCATGTTTTAAGAAATAAGATAAAACTAGATATGGATAAAGTAGTTGCTTAATTACATTCACGAAATCTCGTCACTTAAATTGCGAAATATCGCGGGATTTCATTTATCAACGTGGGTTTGATATTTTTGAATTCACTAGCTTCTCTTCAATTTTTCTGGTTTCTGATAAGTCATTGAGTCCTTATTTAAATAGACGGATCTATTTTTTTACATATCTATGTTCAACATGCATTATCCTGTGTTAGCTGTCTCTGGTGGGAGAGTGTTGTTCGTCGGGGACTTTCTTGTTTCCACCGTTTGTTTCATGTGGTTGATTGTAGGTTGCCAAGAGGTTGTTGCATCTATAAACTAAGATTAAACCTTCAGTGGTTATGTGACACTGATCGTTCAATGGCGGTACTCCCATCTTCATCCATCATGTTTGTATCTTGTGTCCATTGATCATGCAATTGTTTACATATGTGTCGTCGCGTCAGATGTTGGCGTCAGTTTGCGTAACGTTACGTCCAGTTTTTCACAAATTAACGTAGTTGGACAATAGCCAAATGATTTTTCTACTCTTACTCTTTTTATTGATTTTAAAAGTTTATTGTTATTGACAGTCGATTTTGCAAGTTGACGTCAACATCTGACGCGACATATACATGTATGTATATGCTGCAATGTTTCCTGAGCTTTTGTTTTTGGAGTGGCTGTGCATTTTGAAGGTGGCATGTACTGCTCGGCTTCTTGATTCATTTTTAATATTTTATGAAGATTTTTTTTATGTAATTTGTGTATCCTGGAGTATATGTCAACACTATCGAGTACTAGGTCAAGGAAATTGACTGCAGAACAGACAAACAAGAGTCAAACAAAGAGACGATAAGTTAGAAGTATGTTTAGTTTCAATCCAGGTTTTACAAATATGCACTATGACAACACTTTTACAAGGCACGACAAACTTATGGCAAACTTTGTATATATACACCAAACAAACTTTCTAAATGGTCTGTTGTCACGATGCATAGAAATTCAACAATGCAATCACCATCGTATGAATAATTTCCTCATACAACATGGCCGAAAGTATTAATCCAGTTTGACCCTCAGTTGTTGTTTACGACAACAATACACTAAACATTAACAATGATAGAACAGTAATATACGGTATTCTCTCTTAAATAAAAACAAGGTGACAAGTATAAATAAGTGTATGTACATAAATTTAAAAACTACAATTTTGAAAGAAATTAATGAAAAGGGACAATTCAAAAAATTCACTCTTACTGCCTTTTTGGCTAAAAAGACATTAGAAGAAAAAGTAAATATTAATTTGTTACAGGAAACGCCATATACATAATTACAATGCCTCACCACACAGATTGCAAGGAAACACCAGCCTGCGAAAGAGTAGGGAGTGAGGAGGTGTAAGGACAAACATCTATGGGTATGGGGAAGTAAGGAATTGTCTGGCTGACTATCCAAAACAACCATGGAGAATAAAACAAAGGGGGTTAAAGGACATTAATAAGAGTTCAAATAAGATGGTCAAATTGTGGCGTCGAAGTTTTACGTAATGCATTTCTATCAAAGCATATACATTGTTGTTTGTGTCAATTATAAACACATTGCGCAAACGTTGCTATTTTAAATTTTATAATAAGTTCTCTGCGTCGATAAAAGACTTCTGTCAATTCTCGTCAATCGTATTTGTTTATTTTTTATTATTTATTGCACAAATGAAAAATATTTGATAAATTTGTTCATAAAACCATTTTGATATACATTACTCTTATCATCAACCGAAAAAAACAAGACATGTATGCAAATTTTGAATTTCACAATTGGTGTTTTCTTCTATATAACGTATCTTACGCATGAAAGTAAGTGTGTTCTTTGTCATGTTATGTTACAAAATCTAGGACTTGTTTGGGTCCACTGAGTTTAGATATTTTGTGTTGAAGCATTGATTAATCTCATTAAAATAATAAAACCAGTGTTTTAGATGGGTCATTTTCAACTTTTGTTATTTCTTAATTTGACAAGTTAACGTAGAATGAATGTTTAAATAAGGCCTTCGAGTGGTTATAATACCAAATAGAGTTTACGTGGCTAGTAAAACAAAAATAAAGAACAAACATCAGATTGTGTTGTAAATGGGCTTTTATTAAAGCCATTAAAACAATCAAAACATAAATAATGTAACTAAATATATACAGTAAAGTAATAGATAATACCTTAACCCATGATATTGACCATGGTGCAATGATAGTCATGATCGCTTTACATCAAGTAATTGTCCGTAAGTAATATTACCAATGTTTTCAATGAAACAAGATAGTTATATATTCCACTCTAAATCGAATATTTTTATTTTATCATTTTCTTTCAAATAAACAAACAGCTTGCGTAATTTTCGATGGAAAAACAATGACATTGGTTGCCGAATGCCGTATTCTTCCTTCACGATCACTCCCATTTTTGTACCATCGTATTTTAATTGCACTACTTTGTTTGATTTCCTACCGGCAACGAATACATTTCCTCTCCCATCAATACACACTCCACATGCTCCATCAATTTCTGGATCTCTGATTGTAGAGATATGATTTCCTTTCTTATCAAGGTACACTAACCCACCAAAACCACCAACAAACATATAATCTTTACATTCACAAAGTGCAATTTGCCCTGAAAACTTAAACAGTTTATTTCCACTGCTGTCTTTAGATATAGTTTGTAACAATGTACCAAACATGTCGTATATGTATACAGAAGAACCATTATCAGATACATAGAGTTTGTCGTCCATGTAAGCAACTTGGTAGCATGCATGACTCAGTTCCATTTGACGCGATAGTGTCATAGATTGTCCTATAGTAACAAACTGCATCATTTGTTCAGGACGACATCCCACAGCAACCTCATTGTTCTTCACACAACATACACCACGTATGCCATACGGTATAACAATGTCATCTACAACTGACAACTTCGCGATGTCTACTCGTTTCAATTTGTTATTACTAATATCCGTAATGATCAATTCGTTATCACCTAAAAGACAACATCCTCTTATCTTGCATGTGGTAGTATCGCTTGGTATCCTAGCTACAATATCTTGACATTGCTTTATTCTGTAAGGTGTGTTTTTATCGCCAACTTTCACCTGACCAAGATTTTTAGTTTGTTGAAGAAATTCTACTAAAGATTTGTCTGCAAACTGAATCGAAAACAAATCGGCCCATGTAAATATTTCGAGCTCTTCTTCAGAACTTTTAATAACATCTCGTTCTTTCGTGATGGTTGAAGAAACGAGTTTCGAGCAGACAAACATTTGCGATTTATTGCCTTCAGCTCGTCGGATTTTCTCGCCAAGTTCTACAAATCTGTTGAGACTCGATTCTATTGTTTCATTGGCATTTAATAAGTCAGATTTCATTTTTTCGTACAGTAATTGAACTTCATTCTTAGCGTCTGCTTCCAAGCGATCAAGTATGGCTTCTGTTTCCCTTCTGTGTTCGGTGATTGCAAGCAATGCGTTTTGTTTGGAACGTTCTAAATTCTGAAGATAGCTATTGTTGGAGTTTTGTAGTGTGGACTTTAAACTTTCCGTCATTGTCTGCAGGTCTCTACAAATTTTGTCAAATTCTCCATCTTTGGTGATCTGATCTAAATCATCTGGAATTGAATGTATGTCGGTGCAATTTCTGAAAGTAAACATTTTGTAAGAACTGAAAAAAAATGAGTGCAGGTTTTTACAGCACTTTGCAACTTGAAATATAAATATATTTGATAAAACTTCAACCATGTGTCGTTCTTACACCTTATATTTATATCTGAACACATTATTATAGTAGATATATTTATTTGCGCATTGAACACTGAAAAGTATTTTTTACAAAGCAGCAATAATCATTTTTACAGTAATAAGCATCGTGACAAATGGCGAGAAAGCATGTAATTAAGGTTTGTGAATTTTAGAAATTTCATTTTTTTTCGAGATATAAATCATGTTTTTTGTTTATTTATTTTCTAAATAGACATAAAAGATTACAGATATTTACATGCCTTCTTTTACATGCGTTCTCGGGAGAGACAGTGTATGCAATATACCGCAAAATTATGGTATAGATTACATGTAACAATTATAAAACAACAATTTCAAGCCAAAATAGTATGCCATAGAATTATTATAATGCAATACAACATATTGTTGAGTCATACAATTCATGAGCATATATATTTACTCATACATACACATACATACTCACACATGCATATATAGATATACACGCATATACATAATATGCATATACCCCTACACACACACACACACACATACATATACATATAATACATACATGTACAAACAAAAGTAGCACAATCATTAAGGGTATACAGAACAACATTGCATTACAACATCAAGAATAAATATGTTTAGACAAAACATGTCTAAGTCACCATTGCATGCATGTTTTGTCTTTCAGTGAAAGTGTGGTGTACGAAAATGGCTAGGTTTCACTAGTAATTAATTGTAAACATTTGTACATATTTGGATTTTGCCAATAAAAGCGTTTAATTAATTTGTTTCGACTTCTTTGTAAATAGGACATTGTATGACGAAATGATATTCATGTTCCAACACCTTGCAGGCAATACATAATCGTTCGTTAAAAAGTACCGGTTGAGGTTTTTTCCATCTTCCTGTTTCAACATGTAAACGATGTGAAGACATTCTTAATTGGGACATAGATATTCTATATTATAGTTGATTACCTCAAGATATTTATTGAAAGTAAAAGAAATAAAGGATTTAAAGAAAATAGCTCTGGATGAGTTTTCCAGTCTTGAGTTAACGTCCTGAATCCAGATATCGCGTATTTTTGCTTTACTAATGATAAAAAATACTTTCGATTGGCTACTCCTTGGTTCCACCAAGCATCATAAAAAACAAGCTTAGACAAAATAGACAAATATAGCTATGAAGCACATTTATAACGAGCGAATACACTTTTAAAGCCCGAAGTAAAGATTGCATAGTCAATAAACGCTGCATCAATAAGTAATTGGTGTCGACAACTAGTATATATCTTTGTTTCTGTATCATTCATTCATTATGGGTTTGATGGGTCAGATATCTGATAACGGAGAACTGGTTTAATATGGCACATGTAAATGATTATTGCTTGGTAGTAACTTGATTATAATGGTAAATATTAGATCTGAATATTTATTAAATAAGATAAAAAGTAAATTATACTTATATTTGTATGGTCAGAATATTTATCTCAATAAAATGTAGGCTAAGTTCAAAACTGGGTAACCTGGGGTCAAAACGTAGGTCACTAGGTCTAATTATTGTATAATCTTGTTAACACTTAGTCACATTTTATACTTGATTTATATGAGACGTGGACAGAATGTTTGCCTTAAAAAGTGAGTTTGAAACTGGGTCATCTGGGGTCAAAAACTAGGTCACTAGGTCCAATTATAGTAAAACCTTATTAACACTCCAGAGGTTACACGTTTTACTTTCTCTAATTATAGTAAAACAAAGTTCAGACTCCAGAGGTTATACTTTACTTTCTCTACATGAGACTTGGTCAAATGTTTGCCTGAATAAAATATAGGTAAATATTGATACTGGGTTATCTGAGGTCAAAGACTAGGTCACAGGATCAAATGATGGACAAATTATGTGGAGGCTGTATTTTCTACCGGAACTACATACAACTTGATTAGAATGTCTTTATAAAACGCAAGTCCAGTGTGGTATTGGGTCATGTTGGGTAAAAAATTAGGTCATGAGGTCAAATCATTAAAAATCCTCGTGGAATCTTTTGAGGCCAACATTGCAATGTACTCAGGTGAGCGATATAGGGCCACCATAGCCCTCTTGTTTATTATTTCGATAACAAAAAGAATTGCACATATCTTCTCTTGGTGCTTGCAAACAATTATATTATACCATTACTTGTGGGTTTGAAAATGTACGCACGTTTGACATCTCATGATATAGCAAACATGAACATATACATAATTAAAGACCTAAACTCGCATTCACTAAACAAAATTCTGCACAATGAATTAGCGCAAGCTTTTGTATGGTAAAATCATAAACTATGATATTTCTGTCTGGATCAAACTGGTATATGTGCATAACACTCGTATCTAACGATAAGCGAATAGTAGTAGTTTGTTTGTGCTACTTTTGTAGTTCAAGCTTTAATTAATTTGGTTTATCTTTTGTAAATCCTTTACAACTATTGACATATCAATACTTGTATTGAACGTCTACTTCAAATAGAACAATATTAGATTCAATATTTTGTGCTTAAAAAAATATAAAACGATTTTTGATTCTTGGATCGATAACGTTAAGCATAAGTTCAATTTTGTATTTTTCACGAATTTTACGCCACCTAGCGTTCAGTGATTATGATGTATATACAAACGTTGCAGCATGATTATATTATATTTTATTTATAGTTTTAGAATAAGAGAACAAATGCGGCTGCCCCACAGGTGCTCGGTGTGTGGTTTGATCCGAAAAATGTACTAGTACTAAATATGGTCTTAATATTCGTAATATCGTCCAAACATCATAATATTGACCCTGTTATAATATTGGGGAAACACTGACTTATAATATATGAATGTATAATTATGTGTAGAAGACCTATCCTCACACCGATCACTTCTGGTCCAACTGTATTATCGTATAGCTATAAATTACAACTTACCTGTGATCAATGACAATACACGTACAGCAACCGACAACATCGTGATCACCACAATACACATCAATAACTTTTCCTTGATGAATGCTGCATTTTTCTGTAGGAAACGAGGGTAACTGTCGTGTCTGGTCTCCGTGTTGAGAACTTGATATATCCAGTAAACTATGCCGTCTTAATGCAGGGTATTTCTTGTGATTAGAGATACAGACCTTACAACAATATCCTTTACATTCAACACAATATCTAATTCCTTCTTTTATGACATTCTCTTCAGCACAAGACGTACATAAATAGTCAAATGTCTCTTCAGACGGTCCCGTGTCACTACCACCCGACGCCATTTTAGAGCGTGCAGATCGACCTAGTTTATGGTTTAATCGATATCAAATACATGCCAATATCAAGTTACCAAATAAAGTATACATACACATACATATTGACTTGCAACATTATTATAAACATATTTGTTTACAAATCATATAACTTGTATTTTTGTCTATCAACGAACCGCTGTATGAACAAAAAGTCAGTGAAGACGCTCTTTTTGTAATATTAACATCCGCATCTCCTCAATATAGCGCCATAGTGTAATCCCGTTTTTGTATTTGAAAGTTAGTTTTGAATAATGGTTTAGCAATATACACAATGAGGTTCTATATTTTCTGTAAAAAATTACAATGTTTTTATATGTGGCTTATTTGATTTTGCGTTCATCTCCTTCGATATGCACTCAAATGATTAAAACTTTTAAACTCTGAGCAGACGACAAAACAGTGTGTTTACTATCAGCCTAATAGTCTAGCTACCGACATGATACTGCAGATTTAATGAATTGTTATGCAGGTTTACTGGTTTCGATTTTATAACTTTTTTAATATTGAATATAATGTGAATTTATGTGCTCACTTTTCAATACTTTTAGACTCTGCTAAAGTGTCAACTCTCAGTCTGATATTCTGGCTAGCGACCAGATACTATATATTTATCGACTATATAATTCATGTTTACGTATATATTCTACAATATATCTGATTTGGCTCTGACTTCCTTACGTTATTCCTTAAAAATAAGTAGCTACATGAGTTGTCTCCCAAAAACATCGTAAATCGTAGTGAGTAAATACGTCTACATGAGTGAACCTGTGGATTTTGTATTCCTCTTAATATGTTGCTTTTTTCTTGTTGTTTCATTACTTAAACATAACACAAAAAGTTTCAACGTGTCTGTTCATACTTACTTATTGTTGGGAATTGGGGATGTTTTTAACGTTTTTGTTATAAGCAGTAGAAATCCGGTCTTATTGAATAGAAATTGTATAGACATATTTTTCATGTACATATATACTTCGTGCATGTGTGTTTGGTGCACCGTTTTCACAGGTAAATGTTGCATTATAACATTTCATTTCCAAATACTAACCAAAAGAGGGAATTTGTGCTTATAAAAACCTGTATCAGTGGTATTTAACGTGCTTGACTTCTTACTTCGTTTTATACAATGTACACGTGTTTACTAAATCATGTGATTTAATTGCTTTAAAGTGCTGTTATAATAAACATTTTAGGCATCGCAGTTCATCAGTTCGTTCAATTACGATATTATTGAACGTCTTATTTGCAAGGAATGTTCCAATTATCAAGCCAGCTGATGTTTACAAGTTTATTCAACACAAATTGCTTCACACATTTCGTTACCAAGTTAGATATTACACATAGGTACAAATGTATAATTTAAGTTAATATCAGAGAAACAGGAAGTACATTTACGCCAAGTTATGTTTATGAGAGTTTCTTACTCAAAAGTCTTCAGCTATATATATCAATCATGTGACATACGAACGAACGGGAAATTATGTGATTCCTCTCCACTGCTTCTCGATTAGGAAGTACGTTAGTCAACGTTACTATATTCAGAATTTTAATTCCCGTTCGGGAAGCAAACGATTGCTTATTTGGCACTAGACATTTCGGAAAACTTTCTTGTCAAGCTGAAACAAATTCAATGCTAATAGAAATTGATGCACAAGAGGGAAATCGCTGATTCGGGTAATTTCTCCCACTGACATGTGGTTAGAATTTATGACTAGATATCACATAGATAAATTAAGAAAATATGAAGATAAGAATGATATGATATAACTCTTACAGAGCAATATCCTATGCCGACTGCTGTTTTAATCTGTTGAGCAACCTTTTGAAAAAAATATACATTAAATGGTTACAGGGAATGCCACATGCCCAAGGCAATGCCTTCCAACACAGAACTCTAAAAACAACAGTCTACAACACATTAGGCACTGAGGAGGTGCAAGTGTAAATCTGTGTGGGAATATGGGTACAAGAGTTAACATGTGTGGGAATAGATGTAAAATGAATGGTCTGCCCGACCATAAAAAAACAACCAAAGAAAGATTAGGGGGACAAAAATGGGGGAAATCAATCAACGGAACACATCACGGAACATGCCAAGAACATCAACAATACTAGGCTAAAGGGGGGGGGGGGGGAGATAACATATATATGATATCAAGGGAAGGAACTGCAGATGGGGAAATAGGAACTTAACCTACATCTAAAACACAAATAGAAATAATAACCATACAGCGATTTACAGCCTTGGAAATGTCAATACAAAAACTGGGGGTTTAAATCGATTTAACAGCTAGATAACATCACACTGCTAAATGGTAATTGATTTCCAAAAAAGAGAGAATAAGTTGCTACAGGGAACAATATATACACATAAATTGAAAAAATAATGCCTTATGTCTCTGAATACCGTCTTTTTCCTTCAAAGTCACTCCCATCTTTGTTCTGGACATCGTATCGTAATTGCAATACGCTGTTTGAAATCATACCAGCAACGAATACATTTCCTGTCTCATCAGTACAAACTCCAAACATATATGCATCTTTGGTTGTAGAGATATGATTTACTTTCCTATCATGGTACACTCACGCATCAAATCCACCAACAAACATATACTCTTTGAATGTGTTACAATGTGTTGTCTGATATAAGCTGCATTTTGGATAGAAAAGTGTTAAAGTTTATCCAGATATCCTTTTGTATTATTACACTTCGACAATACTTATATGTTTACTTATCAATCATTAGTGATTTGCCCATTTGGTGTATTTGCTTTGGCCTTGGCATAATTATTCAAATGGCCTACTGTATCCAACGGTTATTACAATCAGTATAAAAGAAACGCAAATTATTTATTTACACCTTACTCCCTCCACCTCTACAAGAGGTAAAGTAAATACACAAACAGTCGAAATTAATATTTAATTCGTTGTTCAATACCACGACTTATTCATCGGTATCAATAAAAATGCATTCAATCGATTTAAACATGAAAATGATTATGAGGTAAAATGTATGTACTGATTGTATTTACAATGTGTTTTGTTTGATCACCATGTTTTTTGTTTTCAAGATGAGTACAATTAGTCTTTTTTCAGGGCACTTGTTTGGCTATGTCTGGGGCCAGTTATGGGCAACATTCCCCTGGTAAAATAGAATGTTTCGCCTTTTTTCATTGAAAATTCAATCGCAAATAAGATGTTTAAAAAATACAATATATGTTATATAGATAGATATATTTGTGTCTCATAAAATGTACAAGCACATGGCATTACAATATAAAAAAACATTAAATCGTGTCATGCACATTATACAAAAAGGATATCACAAAAAAGGGATTTTTAATCCCTAATTTCCATTGTGGTTCTTGTCAATATACATGTACTGACATAGGAAGACTAGATTTGTTTTGGTTCATCCACGTTTCTATAAAGATATTAAGATACTTGTCACAATATATTGTTTCTTGTTATAACTCATTAAAAACGAGAATATAAACATGAAGATTTGGCTTAAAATTGCCCTTTTCATTTGTAAAGGACACAAAGTTCACCCATTGTTATAGCTATCAATCCTGAAGGCTGTCTTGTGCCGTGGTTTCTTAGTATAAAACATACGTGTTATGACTTAAAATCAATGTCACGAAATCATTGAGATTGTGATTTTCTCAGATCATTTTTCAGCATCAGATGTCTTACTTTGTAGCATAATGACGTGACACGCGTCAGTTTATCACTGACACATTTAGTGAAATTTGATGCCTGTAGTTGCTGGCATTTGTACAATTGTTAACTTCTCTTATGCATGTCATGTTAATAAATATGCTTCTAGAATTGTTGAACTTTAGGAATAGATTATGAAGCGTTTAGTTTTCCATATCTAAGATCTAGGTAATTGAATTTTTTTGTGCATTTCGTTATCAGATTTGTTTTGTTAGAAATAGCATTCATGTTTGGTTTTTGATTTAAAATCACCTTTTGCACCAACGACAAATACGTAAGGCACCTATAAAACACTATTGTATACCCGTGCATGTTTCTTAGTAAGATGTCATAAATATTAGATGGCACAATATGTATATAATATGCAAATGAGCGAAAAAGCCTAATGAAATCCATACGGTACCTGTTTACATTTGACAAAATGGGTAATGATAAAAATATCCACATCGCCAACTTTTGATATACATGCATTAAATAAGAACGCTCATGAGCACTACAGCAAAAAACTAAAATGAATATGAAACATTTATGCTTAACATGCAAGTTATGACAAATATATTGAGCATTTCCTGTAAAATTATCCCAACCTATATAGAGCTATCCAATTCAGCATGTTTATTCCATCGCAAACAATTCGTGTTTCAGATGGCATCAACACATTATCAGTATAGATTGGAACTTTAAACGATAGTATTTATAAAACGTTTGATGATAACAGTGGCATAGTCAATAAATGTTACAAAACCACGACAATTAGAACACAGAAATCACTGTATCACATAAACTCTCTTTATGGCATTCGAGTGGTTTTAATACCAAATAGAGTTTGCGTGGCTAGAAAAACAAAAATAAAGAACAAACATCAGATTGTGTTGTAATGGGCTTTTATTAAAGCCATTAAAACAATAAAATTATAGATAATGTAACTAAATATATATACAGTAAAGTAATAGATAAAAACACTCCGGAACTTCAGTCCTTTGTTTAATAGTTTGAGTATAACAGTGACATAGTCAATAAATGTTATAAATCCACAACAATTAGAACACAGAAATAACTGTATCACATAGACTCACTCTCTGTGTGCCTATGGTAAGTATCCCTTAGATTCTTCACCATACCTTAGCCCATGATGTTGACCATGGTGCAATAATAGCCAGGATCGGTTTACGTCAAGTAATTGTCGGTAAGTAATATCACCGATGTTTTCAATAAAACAATATATACATTTCACTCAAAATCAAGTATTTTCATTTTGTTATTGCATACATGTTAACAAACAGCTTGCGTAATTTTCGAAAAAAAACAATGACATTGGTTCCCGAATGCCGTGTTCTTCCTTCACGATCACTCACATCTTTGTACCATCGTATCTTAATTGTACTTGATAATTTGCTCGAAAAACTTCAGTTTATTTCAAGGAATGTTGTGTTTAGATGGCGATATTAATGTCGTATAATGTGCTTATTAAGAGCTGTATCAGTGGTATTTAATGTGCTCGCAATGTTCGAATTATGACAAGATAATACAACACATCTTGCTTCCCATACTGTTTTAAATTGGATATTACACAAAGTACCCTTGTATAACAGGCCCGGATCTACCGGGAGGCAAAGTGGGCTCTGCCCTTCCCCAGTCGGCTGTGGAGTGACATTTTCTTGATATAAAATTATTTCCACTGATTAGGCCTTAAGTTACTATTCTTTTAGCTCTTTAAATGCAATAAATTGATTTAAAGTTTTGCAAAATAAACTATTTGTTTTTTCACAACACGTTTACTTTCATATTTTAACCGTTTTAGTGATTTTCCTTAAAATTTGTTTAAAAAAACAAGGTTTATAATAAAGGTGAAATAAATGATAATTTGACATCAGTCGAATGTGCACACACTTTACGGGTAAATCCCATGTGACGATGGTCACTAAAACTAAATGTTAAAAACAGTTTACACTAGAAATATGTCCATAGGACACAGATGCCCCAACTTCCAGCCTTTGTCACAATGGCAAATGCTATTATTCTACTCACAGGTTGTGAATGTGAATCAAAATTACCAAGAGAACAACTTTATGGCGGTAAGCGATATTATCGATGTATTCAAGGACCCAATATATAAATTTCATTCTAAATCGAAAATCTTGATTTGGTCATTTCCGTTCATAATACCAAACAGTATGCGAAATAATGATACTGGTCTCTGAATGCCGTCTTTTTCCTTCATGATAATTCCCATCTTTGAACCATCGTACCATAATTGCACTACTCTGTTTGAATTATAACCGGCAACAACTATATTCCCTCTCACATCAATACACACTCCAAATGCTGCAAGTATATCAGGATTATTGTTTGATGCCATATGGTTTCCTTTCTTATCAAGGTACACTAGCCCATCATAACCATCAACAAACATATAATCTTCACTGTCACATAATGCTATGTCCATATAATACAGTTTATGTCCACTGTTGCCGTGAGATATAGTTTGTAAACGTGTACCAAGCATATCTTATTTATATACAGAACCACCATCATATTCAGATACAAGCAACTTTGTAACACCTATTACTCAGTTTCATTTGTCGTGATAGTGTCTTAGTTTGTCTTACATGTACAACCTGTATCATATTATCACCATAGCATGCCACAACAATCATGTCGTTCTTCACATGACATACACCATTGGTGCTATAAGGCAGATCAATGTGATCTACTACTGACAACTGGGCTATGTCTACACGCTTCAGTTTTTTATAAGCGAAATCCGTAATGACCAATATGTTGTCACCTATTAGACAACATCCTCTTATATGGCATGTGGCAGTATCTCTTGGTAGCCTAACTTACATCTTGACATTTCTTAATTATGTAAGGTTTCAATGTATTCTGAATACTTGGTTTTATCTGTTTATCTTTATTTGTTTGTACATTAATCTAACTGCACTCTTAGCGTCTTCTTTCAAACGATCAAGTATGTCATCTGTTTCCCATCTGTGTTCGGTGATTGCGAGCAATGCTTTTTGTTTCGCACGTTCTAAATTCTGAAGATAGATATTGTAACGTTTTGTAGCGTGGACTTTCAAACGTTCCTTCATTGTCTGCAGGTTACTGAAATCCTCGTCAAATTCTCCATCTTTGATGATCTTATCTACATCATCTGGGAATGAATGTATGTCGTAGTAATTCCTGGAAGTAAACATCTTTAAGAAGATAAAAATTACTAAGGATCGGAAGCAGTCTGCTACTTGGTTTAAATATAGTTTTTCTTTTACACTAAACAAAATTGTGAAGTATCAACCGTAGAATATTGAAGTTTCACTATTTCATTGCAAGCAACAATGTTTGGTAATTTCATATGTTTAGAAAAATATGTCGTAATATTTAACGATGAATAAAAAGATAAAAATGAAAGTTAATACTTTGGTCAGTGTTTATTCTTACAACGAACACATTTTTAATCTGATGAATGTTTAAGCCACAAACTACAGATTAATTGAATAACAAACAGTTCTACATCAGTAAGCGATTTGTACCTGTAAAGTAGTGTCTGTATCTTTTTTGGTTTGATGAAGAACAGTTATGAAACCGATATTGACCGACTGGACGGGTAATTGATCACTTCGAATGGTATGCTTAAAAGTTATGATAAAGTTAGTTTTGTTCTGAATATTTGTAGTGAAATAGAATAAACGTTAATTATACTTACAACATTTCAATTTAGTGATAACATGCGGTTTCAAGGGGCGATCCAAAAGCAGACAAGGATAAGTTTTCTTTGCTTTCGATAACTAAAACTTAAACAAATGAACGAATCAATAACAGACCTATATTCGTATTCCCCAAAACAAATTCAGTACAGGCCATGAATAAGTACTAGTTTTTGTATTGTAAACATGAACTATAATCTATTTTTAGATTAATATTGTAGATATTTGTGCAAAACACTCGTACCTAACGATAAGCGAAGGATATGTGCTACTTTTTTGTTCAAGCTTTCCTTTTGGTTTATAAGGTTTGAATCGTTACAACTGTCATTGAGCGTCTATTTCTACTCGGACTGGGTATAATCCAATAGTGTGGGACAATGTAAAGCGATTTTGCCAATTGGATCAATAATGTTTAATCACCAAATCATTTGGCCAATCTTCAAGAAAATATTTTTTGAATGGAATATTTGAATATTTATTAAATAAGATAAAAATAGTTTAATTATACTTATATCTGTTTGCATCACATTTCCATTTGGCGATAACATGCGGTTTTAAAAGAGTGTACCCAATGCGCCTCCCCCCTCAGACAAGCGTTAAGTTTATTTCACTATAAGCATAACAAATATAAGTCGTCTCTTTTTGCTCGCTAACATGTCCTTACTTGCGATAGTGAAAATGTGCACGCGTTTGACGTCTCATAATATAGCACACGTGAACGTATAAATAATTAAAGACCTAAATTCGAATTCCCTAAAACAAAATTCTGTACAGGCCATAAATAAGTACTAGTTTTTGTATTGTAAATATGAACTATGATATGTCAGTCTGGATTAAACACTGTAGATATCTGTGGATCACACTCGTATCTAACGATAAGGGAATAGTGTTACTTTATTGGTTCTAGCTTTCATTCCTTTTGTTTAACTGTGTAAGGTTTAATCCACAGTATTTTATTAACAGTATCAATGCTGTTAATTGCAGGGTTATTATTTCTATTTATGTTTTAGATGTATGTTAAATTCCCCTTCCTCATGTGCAATTCTTTCACTTGATATATAGTTCATGTTAACCCCCCCCCCCTTTCGGCCTATTGTTCAATTTTGTCATTAATTGTATATTGAGCCAGCGATAGACTAAAGTGGCGACACACGCATAGCAACCAACACCATCATGATACCCACAATACATATCAATAACTTTCTCTTGATGAATGCTGCATTCTTAAGTAGGAGTTTTGGTGTCTGGTCTCCGTGATGAGAAATTGCTATATCCACTAAACTATGCTCTCTTAATACAGGGTATTTCTTGTGATTACAGACACATATCTTACAGCAGTATCCTTTACAGTCAACGCAATATCGAATGCCTTCTTGTATAACATTCTCTTCATTCAGCCACGTCCAGTCACTTTATATTCACAGCTACGGAAATCTAATACTTATTTAACTCATTAACTGTGCCGGAACCCAAGGACTATATAATTTATTAATTCACGTAGGCATTGCCTAATCCTCTAAAGCAATTACCTATTACACCCACAATAACATATACACTGTGTATAATCCATTACGCAGAAACAACCGGCATGATACTGACCTCTCAGTAACCAAATTATTTACACTTTTTACCGTTGACAACCGCTTACTATGTCCAATTGTCATGAACATGTGACATGTTGGCTGTTTTCGTGATGATAATTGAAAGCTATTTATTAGGTACATGTACTATATAAGTGGTTATTTAAAAAGCTCGATTTTGTATGTAATGCATTTACTGAATGGTGTGATTAAAGTTAAAGTTAAAACCCCCAGTTGTGATGTTGTCGCTGACCGTTCCTATGCATAACTTCAATAGTCACCCACTTTTATATGTCTATATTTGGGCATGTTGATTATATCATTGTACACCCGTATGTACATACATATATGTATACTTTGTATGAAGCATTTCTTGCTTGACTTCTTACTTCGTTGTTACATAATGTGTTTACTAAAATATGTGGTTACAATTGCGTTAATGTGCCGTTATTATATTATGTGTGTACAATTTTAAACATCTGAGTATGACTTTCCATTAAATTTAGATTCCATCGACGTCTGCTTTGCAAGCAATCTTCCAATTATAAAGACAGCTGATGTTTTACCAGTTCAAATTAACAAAAACACAACTTGCTTCACACAATGTTTTACCATGTTAGATATTACACAAATACGAATTGCATGGCAAAATGTATAAATGGCACAGATTGTATAAGGTAGAAATGTTTGATAAGTTCGCGACTACAGGAAACATAAAAATTGATATGATCATTACACAAACAATATTCATACTATATATTCTGTTTAAGAATTCCACAACTCATGTACTATTATCAACGATATGTATGAAGTGACGGCTGGAAACATTCAGTAAAGTTTAGGCACAATAATTCCATCAATATACGCAATAATTAAGGAATGTTAAAGGAGTATTACTAAGGTGTGTGTTCATGTATCTAACCTTGTAAATTAACATGTTAGAGGTATGGACTTAATCAACCTGATACATTACAAATGACAACACAATTTGAACAAACTACAAAACTCCATTGTTTTCAGTATTTGTTTTGAGGAACCAATATATACCTTTCACTCTAAATCGAACATTTTTATGTTGTTATTTTTAATCATGTAAACAAACAGTTTGCGTAATTTTCGATGGAAAAACAATGCCATTGGTTCCCGAATACCGTCTTTTTTCTTCACGATCACTCCCATCTTTGTACCATCGTATCTGAATTGCACTACGTTGTCTGAATTCCTACCAGCAACGAATACATTCCCTCTCCCATCAATACACACTCCATTTGCACCATCAATATCTGGATCTTTGATTGTAGCGATATGATTTCCTTTCTTATCAAAGCACACTAACCCATCATAACCACCAACAAACATATAATCCTCACTGTCACATAGTGCGATTTGCATAGTGAACGTAAACAGATTACTTCCACTGCTGTCTTTAGTTATAGTTTGTAACAATGTACCAATCATATCGTATATGTATACGGAAGGACCTCCATCATCAGATACATAGAGTTTCTTATCCATATAAGCAACATGATAGCAGGTATGATTCAATTTCATTTGTCGCGATAGTGTCATAGTTGCTCCTACAGATACAAACTGTATCATGTTTTCATTATAACATCCCACAGCAACCTCATTGTTCTTCACACGACATACACCACGTATGGCATGCGGTATATCAATGTGATCTACTACCGACACGTTCACAATGTCTACTCGTTTCAGTTTTTTATTAGCACAATCTGCAATGATCAATTCGTTATCACCTAAAAGACAACATCCTCTTAATTTGCATGTGCTAGTATCACTTGGTATCCTAGCCACAATAGATTGACATTGCTTAATTCCGTAAGGTGTGTTTTTCTTCAGTGTTTTAACTTTCACCTGGCCAAAATATTCGGTTTGTTGAAGAAATGTTAAAGATTTTTCTGCAACAAACGAAAACACATTGTCCCCTGTGAATGTTTCGAGCTCTTCTTTAGATGTTTTAATGTCGTCTTGTTCCTTCGTGATGGTTGAAGAAACGAGTTTTGAGCAGACAAACATTTGTGATTTATTGCCTTGAGTTCGTCGTATTTTCTCGCCAAGCTCTAGAAATATGTTGAGACTCGATTCTATTTTTTCCTTGGCATTTAATAGATTAGCCTTCATTTGATCGTACAGTAATTGAACTTCATTCTTAGCGTCATCTTCCAGGCGATCAAGTATGGCTTCTGTTTCCCTTCTGTGTTCTGTGATTGCAAGCAATGCATTTTGTTTGGCACGTTCTAAATTCTGAATATAGATATTGTTGGAGTTTTGTTGTGTGGACTTTAAACTTTCCGTCATTGTCTGCAGGTCTCTGTAAGTGTTGTCAAATTCTCCATCTTTGGTGATTTGATCTACATCATCTGGGATTGAATGTATGTCGGTGCAATTTCTGAAAGTAAACATTGTGTAAGAACTGAAAAAAGATGTTTGCAGGTTTTTACAGCAGTTTGCAACTTTGTTGAAATATATTTATCTCTTGTATATCTTCAAATAGTTGTCGTTCTTAAAAGCAGACAGCTTAAGTTTTTATGATTACGATCACAAAAAGTATTACAAATATCTTCTCTCGGCGTGTGTAAACAATTATTTCATATCATTACTTGAGATATTGAAAACATTTGACATCTCATGATATACGGCAACATGCACATATACTTAATTAAATACCTAAATTCGCATTCACTAAACAAAATTCTGCACAATGAATTAGCGCTAGCTTTTGTATTGTAAACATGAACTATGATTCGTCAGTCTGGCTTAAAGTTGTAGATATATGTGCATAACGCTCGTATACGACGATTAGCGAATAATAAATTTCCAAAAAATAAGCGAAGAGTTGTACAATTTAGATTAAATGTTGCATTTGTATGTGCATAACACTCGTAATATTGATAAGCGATTAGTAGTACTTAGTTTGTGCTACTTTTGTGGTTCAAGCTTTTATTAATTTTGTTTATCTTTTGTAAATCGTTTACAACTATTGACATATCAATACTTGTATTGAACGTCTATTTCAAATAGAACACTGTTAAATTCAATATTTTGTGCTTATAAATGTAAAAAGATTTTTGATTCCTGGATCGATAATGTTTAAGCATAAACTCAATTTGGTATTTGTTCACGAATTTTACGCCACCTACAGTTCAGTCAGTATGATGTATACAAACGTTTTCGCATGATAATATGCTCGTAAATCTTCAGTGTATTTGAAGGACACTTGTATTTATAGTTTTAGAATAAGAGAACAAATGCGACTGCCCCACAGGTGCTCGGTGTGTGGTTTGATCCAAATTGTACTAGTACTAAATATTCGTAATATCGACCGAACATCATAATATTGACCCTGTCATAATATTGGGGAAACACTGACTTATAATATATGAATGTATAATTATATATAGAGGATCTATCCTCGCACCGATCACCTGTGGTCCAACTGTATTATCGTGTACTGAGTCAGCTATAAATTAAACCTTACCTGTGATCAATGACAATGCACGTACAGCAACCGACAACATCGTGATCACCACAAAACACATCAATAACTTTCCCTTGATGAAAGCTGCATTTTTCTGTAGGAAACGAGGGTAACTTTAGTGTCTGGTCTCCGTGTTGAGAAGTTGATATATCCAGCAAACCATGCTGTCTTAATGCAGGATATTTCTTGTGATTTGAGACACAGACCTTACAACAATATCCTTTACATTCAACACAATATCTAATTCCTTCTTTTATAACATTCTCTTCAGCACAAGATGTACATATATAGTCAAATGTCTCTTCAGACAGACCATTGTCACTCCCACCCGACGCCATTTTAGACGAGAATATGCAACGGATAGACAGATAAATAGATCACATGACACGACTGAACAAATCAAAGTCTAGCAAGTCGACCTAGTTTGTGGTTTTATCGTTGTCATATACATTTCAGTATTCGAATTAAGTTTAAATAATTATGTAACGTTTACATGACATATGTTCTAGTCCGACAGGTCGACCTGGTAAGTACATTATCGTTATAAAACACGTGACGGTAAGCGATTAAAGTTACAAACGTATACATGTAAATTCGTCTGCTACAAAAAGAACGCTTACATTTATCGACTTGCAACATGCGTTTAGTCAATCTCATTAAAATCTATGGTGGCATATTACTGCCACCAGATAGCATGATAGCGTTCGTGAATTGTTTCGTGTTAACCACGTAATTATAACGATAGTTATCTAGCTATCTAGTTAATCGTGTTACATTTTCGGTAAGATAAATATCATAAAACTAGAAAAAGGCTTGAAAGTGCCCAGAACTGCCACCACTTACCTTTTCATGATGTATTATACTAGATTTAAGTGGTAAAACGAATCTTATCTAGTTGAGCGACCACTTATTAATAACTCAAATTCGCGAATTTCACTTAAGATTCGTGTTACCACTTATTTATAAATGCGTTTTTGGCTTCTACATGTAAGTGGTTACGAAGAACGCCTGTATGCTAACACGGTTTTGTAAGGAGAAATTTCATTGGACCACAAACGATTTTTTTAGAGAGGTTATATGAACGTGACCTGTTACTGAGTGTAGTCAGATCCTAACAGCGGAAAGTAATGGCGCTAAAATTAGGGGCTGATTTGAATGAGATTGGCGTTTAGTCAGACTATATCTACCTGGTGCTAATAAATATACGTATAAATCTCCGTCAGAGGAAAACAAACAACGTTCAATATGAGAAAGATTAAGGGAACGCCACCTCACAAGATAATGCCTCACCACACAGACCCCCAAAAAATGAAGTTGCATGTGAACATATGTTTGGGAAAAGGATGCCAGGGTAAATATGTGTGGGAATAGGGGTGAAAGGAATGGTGTGGCCGACCATAAAGAACAACTAAGGAAAGTGTATGGGGACAACAAGGGGTATTTAATAGATTGAATACATCACGGAACAAGCCCGGAAAGTCAGCAATAATAGACCGAAAGGGGGAGAGAACATGAACACCATAAACAGAATTATCACGTGACCGGTCGACAAGAACGCCGTTTGTGCACGAGGACATCGGCAAATATTAATGTGTTCCAGTTGAATGCAAACTTGTTTACAAATCATATGACACTTCTTCTTTCTTTACCAAACAAGTATTGTATGAACTAACCGTCGAGGCAGTTGTAATTTTTATCCACCGCATTTCCATAATGTAGCGTCATAATGTGATCCCCTTTTGTAATACGAATTAAATCATACAGTTGTATCCAGCAACAATATCTGGATATTTAATTAACTGTTATCTTTATTCAAGTGCAAGCTGACTTCTCCCTTGATATGTGCTCAAACTGTTAACAATACACTGTGACTACTTTCGGTGTGATAGTGTAACTACCGACCGAATGATATTTTGTTATGTTTTTCACAACTAGATCTTAGATATTTCACTCTGACTATATCCTACATTTATGGGGATACGACATTACATTATTTCTACTATCTCCAACCACGTAATATCTAGATCTTACTCGGCTCCGATTATCTCCTATGTTTTAGAAACGAAGGGACATTATTCCATTTAGTATGTTTTCAATAAATATATCAAACAAACGAAACGTTTACAATTTATGTGTATATGCTGAACATCGATGACCAACTACCGGTTAAGTGTGAGAATAGCTAGCTGTTTAAATCGATTTCAATCCTCAGTTTGTTTCACTTGATATAATATTCATGTTCTTTTCTCCCCCTTTCGACCTATCATTACTGACTTTCTTGACTGTTCCGTGAAGTATTCTATCCATTAATGTTTTCACATTGTTGTCTCCGTAGTTGTTTTTATGTTCGGACAGACCCGTCTTTCCACGACTTTCCCAATTCATGTTTACCAGTGCACCTCCCACCAGAGACAGCTAACACAGGATAATGCATGTTGAACATAGATATGTAAAACAATAGATCCGTCTATTTAAATAAGGACTCAATGACTTATCAGAAACCAGAAAAAAAATTCCCTGGGGTCTGTGTGGGGAGGCATTGTTTTATGTATGTGGCGCCCCCAGTAACAACATAATCTCTCTTCCATATCCGGGATTGCGTATGTATGCTTTTACAAAACATAAACCGATCATACACGGGAGCTTAATATAATATAATGTATTCTGAGGTATCAAACAGACAAATAAATGTCTTCTCTACATTTAAACACATTTTCACATTTGAAATGTTCATGTTTTAAGAAATAAGATAAAACAAGATATGGATAAAGTAGTTGCTTAATTACATTCACGAAATCTCGTCACTTAAATTGCGAAATATCGCGTGATTTCATTTATCAACGTGGGTTTGATATTTTTGAATTCACTAGCTTCTCTTCAATTTTTCTGGTTTCTGATAAGTCATTGAGTCCTTATTTAAATAGACGGATCTATTGTTTTACATATCTATGTTCAACATGCATTATCCTGTGTTAGCTGTCTCTGGTGGGAGGGTGTTGTTCGTCGGGGATTTTCTTGTTTCCACCGTTTGTTTCATGTGGTTGATTGTAGGCTGACAAGAGGTTGTTGCATCTATAAATTAAGATTAAACCTTCAGTGGTTATGTGACACTGATCGTTAAATGGCGGTATTCCCATTTTCATCCATCATGTTTGTATCTTGTGTCCATTGATCATGCAATTGTTTACATATGTGTCGTCGCGTCAGATGGTGGCGTCAGTTAGCGTAACGTTACGTCCAGTGTTCACCAATTAACGTAGTTGGACAATAGCCAAATGATTTCCCTACTCTTACTCTTTGTGTTGATTTTAAAAGTTTTATAGTAATTGACAGTCGATTTTTCAAGTTGACGTCAACATCTGACACGACATATACATATATGTATATGCTGCAATGTTTCCTGAGCTTTTGTTTTTGGAGTGGCTGTGCATTGTGTAGGTAACATATCCTGCTCGGCTTCTTGATTCATTTTTAATATTTTTCAAGAGTTTTTTATCGTTGATGTAATTTGTGTATCTGGAGTATATGTCAACACTGTCGAGTACTAGATCAAGGAAATTGACTGCAGAACAGACAAACAAGAGTCAAACAAAGAGACGATCAGTCAGAAGTATGTTTAGTTTCAATCCAGGTTTTACAAATATGCACTATGACAACACTTTTACAAGGCACGACAAACTTATGGCAAACTTTGTATATATACACCAAACAAACTTTCTAAATGGTCTGTTGTCACGATGCATAGAAATTCAACAATGCAATCACCATCGTATGAATAATTTCCTCGTACAACATGGCCGAAAGTATTAATCCAGTTTGACCCTCAGTTTGACACTAAACATTAACAATGATAGAACAGTAATATACGGTATTCTCTCTTTAATAAAAACGAGGTGACAAGTGTAAAAAAGTGTATGTACATTAATTTAAAAAATACAATTTTTAAAGAAATTAATGAAAAGGGACAATTCAAAAAATTCACTCTTACTGCCTTTTTGGCTAAAAAGACATTAGAAGAAAAAGTAAATATTAATTTGTTACAGGAAACGCCACATGCATAATTACAATGCCTCACCTAACATATTGCAAGGAAACAGCAGCCTGCGAAAGAGTAGGGAGTGAGGAGGTGTAAGGGCAAACATCAATGGGTATGGGGAAGTAAGGAATTGTCTGGCTGACTATCCAAAACAACCATGGAGAATAAAACAAAGGGGGTTAAAGAACATTAATAAGAGTTCAAATAAGATGGTCAAATCGTGGCGTCGAAGTTTTACGTAATGCATTTCTATCAAAGCATATATACATTGTTGTTTGTGGCAATGATAAACACATTGCGCAACGTTGCTATTTTAAATTTTATAATAAGCTATCTGCGTCGATAAAGGTATTCTGTCAATTCTCGTCAATCGTATTTGTTTATTTTTGATTATTTATTGCAAAAATGAATAATATTTGATGTGTTCATAAAACCATTTTGATATACATTACTCTTTTCATCAACCGAAAAAACAAGACATGTATGCAGATTTTGAATTTCACAATTGGTGTTTTCTTCTATATAACGTATCTTACGCATGAAAGTAAGTGTGTTCTTTGTCATGTTATGTTACAAAATCTAGGACCTGCTTGGGTCCACTGAGTTTAGATATTTTGTGTTGAAGCATTGATTAATCTCATTAAAATAATAAAACCATTTTTTTAGATGGGTCATTTTCAACTTTTGTTATTTCTTAATTTGACAAGTTAACGTAGAATGAATGTTAAAATATGGCCTTCGAGTGGTTATAATACCAAATAGAGTTTACGTGGCGAGTAAAACAAAAATAAAGAACAAACATCAGATTGTGTTGTAAATGGGCTTTATTAAAGCCATTAAAGCAATCAAAACATAGATAATGTAACTAAATATATACAGTAAAGTAATAGATAATACCTTAACCATGATGTTGACCATGGTGCAATGATAGTCATGATCGGTTTACATCAAGTAATTGTCCGTAAGTAATATTACCGATGTTTTCAATGAAACAAGATAGTTATATATTTCACTCTAAATCGAATATTTTTATTTTGTCATTTTCTTTCAAATAAACAAACAGCTTGCGTAATTTTCGATTGAAAAACAATGACATTGGTTCCCGAATGCCGTCTTCTTCCTTCACGATCACTCCCATCTTTGTACCATCGTATCTTAATTGCACTACTTTGTCTGATTTCCTACCGGCAACGAATACATTTCCTCTCCCATCAATACACACTCCACATGCTCCATCAATTTCTGGATCTCTGATTGTAGAGATATGATTTCCTTTCTTATCAAGGTACAGTAACCCACGAAAACCACCAACAAACATATAATCTTTACATTCACAAAGTGCAATTTGCCCTGAAAACTTAAACAGTTGATTTCCACTGCTGTCTCTAGTTATAGTTTGTAACAATGTACCAACCATGTCGTACATGTATACTGAAGAACTATAATCAGATACATATAGTTTGTCGTCCATGTAAGCAACATGGTAGCATGTATGACTCAGTTCCATTTGACGCGATAATGTCATAGATTGTCCTATAGTAACAAACTGCATCATTTTTTCATGACGACATCCCATAGCAACCTCATTGTTCTTTACACAACATACACCACGTATGCCATACGGTATAACAATGTCATCTACAACTGACAACTTCGCGATGTCTACTCGTTTCAGTTTGTTATTACTAATATCTGTAATGATCAATTCGTTATCACATGAAAGACAACATCCTCTTATCTGGCATGTGGTAGTATCGCATGGTATCCTAGCTACAAAATCTTGACATTGCTTTATTCTGTAAGGTGTGTTTTTATCGCCAACTTTCACCTGACCAATATTGTTAGTTTGCTGAAGAAATTCTATTAAAGATTTGTCTGCAAACTGAAACGAAAACATATCGTCCCATGTAAATAGTTCTAGCTCTTCTTCAGACCTTTTAATGTCATCGCGTTCCTTCGTGAGGGTTGAAGAAACGAGTTTCGAGCAGACAAACATTTGCGATTTATTGCCTTCAGCCCGTCGGATTTTCTCGCCAAGTTCTAGAAATTTGTTAAGACTCGATTCTATTGTTTCATTGGCATTTAATAAGTCAGATTTCATTTTTTCGTGCTGTAACTGAACTTCATTCTTAGCGTCTGTTTCGAAGCGATCAAGTATGGCATCTGTTTCCCTTCTGTGTTCGGTGATTGCAAACAATGAATTTTGTTTGGCACGTTCTAAATTCTTAAGATAGCTATTGTTGGAGTTTTGTAGTGTGGACTTTAAACTTTTCGTCATTGTCTGCAGGTCTGGGCAAATTTTGTCAAATTCTCCATCTTTGGTGATCTGATCTACATCATCAGGAATTGAATGTATGTCGGTGCAATTTCTGAAAGTAAACATATTGTAAGAACTGAAAAAAGATGATTGCAGGTTTTTACAGCAGTTTGCGACTTGTTTGAAATATAAATATATTTTATAAAACTTCAACCAGGTGTCGTTCTTACACCTTATATTTATATCTGAACACATTATTATAGCTACGAAGCACACTTATAACGAGCGAATACACGTTTGAAGCCGGAAGAAAGTCCATACAAGCTGCATCAATAAGTAATTAGTGTCGACAACTAGTATATATTTTCGTTTCTGTATCATTAATTCATTATGGGTTTGATGGAGAACAGTCAGATATCTGAGAATTGAGAACTGGTTTAATATGCACATGTAAATGATTATTGCTTGTTGGTAACTTGATTTTAATGGTAAATGTTAGATCTGAATATTTGAATATTTATTATATAAGATAAAAAGTTAATTATTCTTATATTTGTGTGCATCGCATTTCACTTTTGCAATTACAAATAAAATTCGGTTTCAAGAGCCCCCCCCCACCCTCATAGAAGCAGACAAGTTTTTAAGCTTACCTGAGCACAAAGTGCTCTAGCGGAACTATTGGGATTTAGATTTTTAACACTCTGGAGGTTACATCTTTTACCTGATCTGTATGAAACATGGTCAGAATATTTATCTGAATGAAATCTAGGCCAACTTCGAAACTGGGTCCCATGGGGTAAAAAAGTAGGTCACTAGGTCTAATCATAGTAAAACCTTGTTAACACTCCAGATGTCACATTTTATACTTGAATTATATGAGACATAGACAGAATGCCTTAATAAAATCAAGTGAAGTTTGAAACTGGGTCACCAGGATCAAATGATGAAAAATCCTTGTGGATTCTGTGAAGGCTGTATTTTCTACCGGAACTACATAAAACTTGATTTGAATGTTTGTCTTAAGAAAATGCAAGTCATGTGTGGTATTTGGTCACGTTGGGTCAAAAGGTAGGTCATGAGGTCAATTCCTTGAAAATCCTCATCGAATCTCTTGAGAACAACATTGCAATGCCACCATGGCTCTCTTGTTTATTATTTCGATTACAAAAAGTATTGCACGTATCTTCTCTTGGTGCATTCAAACAATTATTTTATACCATTACTTCTGGGTTTGAAAATGTACGTACGTTTGACATCTCATAATATAACACACATGAACATATACATAATTAAAGGAATTAGCACTAGCTTTTCTGTAGTAAACATGAACTATGATTTGTCAGTCTGGATTAAACTTGTAGATATATGTGCATAACGCTCGTATCCAACGATAAGCAAATAATAAATTTCAAAAAAATAAGCGAATAGTTTGTACAATTAAAATTAAATGTTGCAGATGTATGTACATAACACTCGTACATTGTATCTAATGATAAGCGATTAGTAGTACTTAGTTGGTGCTACTTTTGTGGTTTAATCTTAATATTTTGTGCTTATCAATGTAAAACGATTGATTCCTGGATCGATAATGCTTATAAACTCAATTTGGTATTTTTTCACGAATTTTAAGCCACCTACTGTTCAGTGATTATGATGTATACAAACGTTTCAGCATGATTATATGCTCGTTAATCTTCAGTGTAATTGAAGGAAACTTGTATTTATAGTTTTAGAATAAGAGAACAAATGCGGCTGTCCCACAGGTGCTCGGTGGTTTGATCCGAAAAATGTACTTGTACTAAATATGGTCTTAATATTCGTAATATCGTCCAAACATCATAAAAAATATAGACCCAGTTATAATATTGGGGAAACACTGACTTATAATATATGAATGTATAATTATGTGTAGAAGACCTATCCTCACACCGATCACCTCTGGTCCAACTGTATTATCGTATAGCTATAAATTACAACTTACCTGTGATCAATGACAATACACGTACAGCAACCGACAACATCGTGATCACCACAATACACATCAATAACTTTTCCTTGATGAATGCTGCATTTTTCTGTAGGAAACGAGGGTAACTGTCGTGTCTGGTCTCCGTGTTGAGAACTTGATATATCCAGTAAACTATGCCGTCTTAATGCAGGGTATTTCTTGTGATTAGAGATACAGACCTTACAACAATATCCTTTACATTCAACACAATATCTAATTCCTTCTTTTATGACATTCTCTTCAGCACAAGACGTACATATATAGTCAAATGTCTCTTCAGACGGTCCCGTGTCACCACTACCCGACGCCATTTTAGACGATAATATGCAACGGATAGACAGATAGATAGATCACATGACACTGCTGCACAAATCAAAAGCGTGCAGATCGACCTAGTTTATGGTTTAATCGATATCAAATACATGCCAATATCAAGTTACCAAATAAAGTATACTAACACATACATATTGACTTGCAACATTATCATAAACATATTTGTTTACAAATCATATAACTTGTATTTTTGTCTATCAACGAACCGCTGTATGAACAAAAGGTCTAAGTCAGTGAAGACGCTCTTTTTGTAATTTTAACATCCGCATCTCCTCAATATAGCGCCATAGTGTAATTCCGTTTTTGTATTTGAAAGTTAGTTTTGAATAATTGTTTAGCAATATACGCAATGAGGTTCTATATTTTCTGTAAAAAATTACAATGTTTTTATATGTGGCTTATTTGATTTTGCGTTCATCTCCTTCGATATGCACTCAAATGTTTAAAACTTTTAAACTCTGAGCAGACGACAAAAGAGTATGTTTACTATCAGCCTGATAGTCTAACTACCGACATGATACTGCAGATTTAATGAATTGTTATGCAGGTTTACTGGTTTCGATTTTATAACTTTTTTAATATTGAATATAATGTGAATTTATGTGCTCACTTTTCAATACTTTTAGACTCTGTTAAAGTGTCAACTCTCAGTCTGATATTCTGGCTAGCGACCAGATACTATATATTTATCGACTATATAATTCATGTTTACGTATATATTCTTCAATAGATCTGATTTGGCTCTGACTTCCTTACGTTATTCCTTAAAAATAAGTAGCTACAGGAGTTGTCTCCCAAAAACATCGTAAATCGTAGTGAGTAAATACGTCTACATGAGTGAACCTGTGGATTTTGTATTCCTCTTAATATGTTGCTTTGTTCTTGTTGTTTCATTACTTAAACATAACACAAAAAGTTTCAACGTGTCTGTTCATACTTACTTCATGTTGGGAATTGGGTATGTTTTTAACGTTTTTGTTATAAGCAGTAGAAATCCGGTCTTATTGAATAGAAATTGTATAGACATATTTTTCATGTACATATATACTTCGTGCATGTGTGTTTGGTGCACCGTTTTCACAGGTAAATGTTGCATTATAACATTTCATTTCCAAATACTAACCAAAAGAGGGAATTTGTGCTTATAAAAACCTGTATCAGTGGTATTTAACGTGCTTGACTTCTTACTTCGTTTTATACAATGTACACGTGTTTACTAAATCATGATTTAATTGCTTTAAAGTGCTGTTATAATAAACAATGTGTTAACATTTTAGGCATCGCAGTTCATCAGTTCGTTCAATTACGATATTATTGAACGTCTTATTTGCAAGGAATGTTCCAATTATCAAGCCAGCTGATGTTTACAAGTTTATTCAACACAAATTGCTTCACACATTTCGTTACCAAGTTAGATATTACACATAGGTACAAATGTATAATTTAAGTTAATATCAGAGAAACAGGAAGTACATTTACGCCAAGTTATGTTTATGAGAGTTTCTTACTCAAAAGTCTTAAGCTATATATATCAATCATGTGACATACGAACGAACGGGAAATTATGGGATTCCTCTCCACTGTTTCTCGATTAGGAAGTACGTTAGTCAACGTTACTATATTCAGAATTTTAATTCCCGTTCGGGAAGCAAACGATTGCTTATTTGGCACAAGAAATTTCGGAAAACTTTCTTGTCAAGCTGAAACAAATTCAATGCTAATAGAAATTGATGCACAAGAGGGAAATCGCTGATTCGGGTAATTTCTCCCACTGACATGTGGTTAGAATTTATGACTAGATATCACATAGATAAATTAAGAAAATATGAAGATAAGAATGATATGATATAACTCTTACAGAGCAATATCCTATGCCGACTGCTGTTTTAATCTGTTGAGCAACCTTTTGAAAAAAAATATACATTAAATGGTTACAGGGAATGCCACATGCCCAAGGCAATGCCTTCCAACACAGAACTCTAAAAACAACAGTCTACAACACATTAGGCACTGAGGAGGTGCAAGTGTAAATCTGTGTGGGAATATGGGTACAAGGGTTAACATGTGTGGGAATAGATGTAAAATGAATGGTCTGCCCGACCATAAAAAACAACCAAAGAAAGTTTAGGGGGACAAAAATGGGGGAAATCAATCAGCGGAACACATCACGGAACATGCCAAGAACATCAACAATACTAGGCTAAAAAAGGGGGGGATAACATATATATGATATCAAGGGAAGGAACTGCACATGGGGAAATAGGAACTTAACCTACATCTAAAACACAAATAGAAATAATAACCATACAGCGATTTACAGCCTTGGAAATGTCAATACAAAAACTGGGGGTTTAAATCGATTTAACAGCTAGATAACATCACACTGCTAAATGGTAATTGATTTCCAAAAGAGAGAGAATAAGTTGCTACAGGGAACAATATATACACATAAATTGAAAATATAATGCCTTATGTCTCTGAATACCGTCTTTTTTCTTCAAAGTCACTCCCATCTTTGTTCTGGACATCGTATCGTAATTGCAATACGCTGTTTGAAATCATACCAGCAACGAATACATTTCCTGTCTCATCAGTACAAACTCCAAACATATATGCATCTTTGGTTGTAGAGATATGATTTACTTTCTTATCATGGTACACTAACGCATCAAATCCACCAACACACATATACTCTTTGAATGTGTTACAATGTGTTGTCTGATATAAGCTGCATTTTGGGTAGAAAAGTGTTAAAGGATATCCAGATATCCTTTTGTATTATTACACTTCGACAATACTTATATGTTTACTTACCAATCATTAGTGATTTTCCCATTTGGTGTATTTGCTTTGGCCTTGGCATAATTATTCAAATGACCTACTGTATCAAACGGTTATTACAATCAGTATAAAAGAAACGCAAATTATTTATTTACACCTTACTCCCTCCACCTCTACAAGAGGTAAAGTAAATACACAAACAGTCGAAATTAATATTTAATTCGTTGTTCAATACCACGACTTATTCATCGGTATCAATAAAAATGCATTCAATCGATTTAAACATGAAAATGATTACGAGGTAAAATGTACGTACTGATTGTATTTGCAATGTGTTTTGTTTGATCACCATGTTTTTTGTTTTCAAGATGAGTACAATTAGTCTTTTTTCAGGGCACTTGTTTGGCTATGTCTGGGGCCAGTTATGGGCAACATTCCCCTGGTAAAATAGAATGTTTCGCCTTTTTCCATTGAAAATTCCATCGCAAATAAGATGTTTAAAAAATACAATATTTGTTATATAGATAGATATATTTGTGTCTCATAAAATGTACAAGCACATGGCATTACAATATAAAAAAAACATTAAACCGTGTCATGCACATTATACAAAAAGGATATCACAAAAAAGGGATTTTTAATCCCTAATTTCCATTGTGGTTCTTGTCAATATACATGTACTGACATAGGAAGACAAGATTTGTTTTGGTTCATCCACGTTTCTATAAAGATATTAAGATACTTGTCACAATATATTGATTCTTGTTATAACTCATTAAAAACGAGAATATAAACATGAACATTTGGCTTAAAATTGCCCTTTTCATTTGTAAAGGACACAAAATTCACCCATTGTTATAGCTATCAATCCTGAAGGCTGTCTTGTGCCGTGGTTTCTTAGTATAAAACATATGTGTTATGACTTAAAATCAATATCACGAAATCATTGAGATTGTGATTTTCTCAGATGTCTATGATTTAAGCTAAAACTCAATATTGGACTGAGATTTCTATATTGAGATGCCTTAGGAGATTGGGTCAGATCATTTTTCAGCATCAGATGTCTTACTTTGTAGCATAATGATTTATGTAACGTTCATTATTACTCCGAATACTTGCTGTATCGTCAGGTCTCCATCGGTGGTGTCTAACTTACCCTTAAATTACATAATACCTTGCATTCCAACACACTTTATGTATATTTATCACAAGAAATAAACTGATATTGGTAACAAAATAGAACGCATTTTTCATTACTCACCGAATTTGGAAACCTGCATTTAAATGCAAGCATTTGATTGGTCGGTTCTGAGTGCAGTCTAACATTTGACCAATGGGAAAGCTGCACTGGGAGATCGGTCTCCAAACTTATTCTAATTACGGAATAATCAGTCTATGAAATTTCTAGAGAGCAGTAAGGTGGGTTGCCGAGCAGTCCAACATTCAGTGGCGTGACACGCGTCAGTTTATCACTGACACATTTAGTGAAATTTGATGCCTGTAGTTGCTGGCATTTGTACAATTGTTAACTTCTCTTATGCATGTCATGTTAATAAATATGCTTCTAGAGTTGTTGAACTTTAGGAATAGATTATGAAGCATTTAATTTTCCATATCTTAGATCAAGGTAATTGAAATTTTTTGTGCATTTCGTTATCAGATTTGTTTTGTTAGAAATAGCATTCATGTTTGGTTTTTGAAATTAAAATCACCTTTTGCACCAACGACAAATACGTAAGGCACCTATAAAACACTATCGTATACCCGTGCATGTTTCTTAGTAAGATGTCATAAATATTAGATGGCACAATATGTATATAATACGCAAATGAGCGAAAAAGCCTAAATGAAATCCATACGGTACCTGTTTACATTTGACAACATGGGTAATGATAAAAATATCCACATCGCCAACTTTTGATATACAATGTACATGCATTAAATAAGAACGCGCATGAGCACTACAGCAAAAAACTAAAATGAATATGAATCATTTATGCTTAACATGCAAGTTATGACAAATATATTGAGCATTTCCTGTAAAATTATCCCAACCTATATAGAGCTATCCAATTCAGCAAGTTTATTCCATCACAAACAATTCGTGTTTCAGATGGCATCAACACATTATCAGTATACATTGGAACTTTAAACGATAGTATTTATAAAGCGTTTGAGGATAACAGTGGCATAGTCAATAAATGTTACAAAACCACGACAATTAGAACACAGAAATCACTGTATCACATAAACTCTCTTTATGGCATTCGAGTGGTTTTAATACCAAATAGAGTTTGCGTGGCTAGTAAAACAAAAATAAAGAACAAACATCAAATTGTGTTGTAATGGGCTTTTATTAAAGCCATTAAAACAATAAAATTATAGATAATGTAACTAAATATATATACAGTAAAGTAATAGATAAAAACACTCCGGAACTTCAGTCCTTTGTTTAATAGTTTGAGTATAACAGTGACATAGTCAATAAATGTTATAAATCCACAACAATTAGAACACAGAAATAACTGTATCACATACACTCACTCTCTATGTGCCTATGGTAAGTATCCCTTAGATTCTTCACCATACCTTAGCCCATGATGTTGACCATGGTGCAATAATAGCCATGATCGGTTTACGTCAAGTAATTGTCGGTAAGTAATATCACCAATGTTTTCAAGAAAACAATATATACATTTCACTCAAAATCAAGTATTTTGTCATTTGCATACATGTTAACAAACAGCTTGCGTAATTTTCGATAAAAAACAATGACATTGGTTCCCGAATGCCGTGTTCTTCCTTCACGATCACTCACATCTTAGTACCATCGTATCTTAATTGTACTTGATAATTTGCTCGAAAAATGTGCACACACTTTACGGATAAATCCCATGTGACGATGGTCACTAAAACTAAATGTTAAAAACAGTTTACACTAGAAATATGTCCATAGGACACAGATGCCCCAACTTGCAGCCTTTGTCACAATGGCAAATGCTATTATTCTACTCACAGGTTGTGAATGTGAATCAAAATTACCAAGAGAACAACTTTATGGCGGTAAGCGATATTATCGATGTATTCAAGGAACCAATATATAAATTTCATTCTAAATCGAAAATCTTGATTTGGTCATTTCCGTTCATAATACCAAACAGTATGCGAAATAATGATACTGGTCTCTGAATGCCGTCTTCTTCCTTCATGATAATTCCCATCTTTGAACCATCGTACCATAATTGCACTACTTTGTTTGAATTATAACCGGCAACAACTATATTCCCTCTCACATCAATACACACTCCAAATGCTGCAAGTATATCAGGATTATTGTTTGATGCAATATGGTTTCCTTTCTTATCAAGGTACACTAGCCCATCATAACCATCAACACACATATAATCGTCACTGTCACATAATGTGATGTCCATATAATACAGTTTATGTCACTGTTGTCGTGAGATATAGTTTGTAAAAGTGTACCAAGCATATCTTATTTATATACAGAACCACCATCATATTCAGATACAAGCAACTTTGTAACACCTATTACTCAGTTTCATTTGTCGTGATAGTGTCTTAGTTTGTCTTACATGTACAACCTGTATCATATTATCACCATAGCATGCCACAGCAATCATGTCGTTCTTCACATGACATACACCATTGGTGCTATAAGGCAGATCAATGTGATCTACTTCTGACAACTGGGCTATGTCTACACGCTTCAGTTTTTTATAAGCGAAATCCGTAATGAACAATATGTTGTCACCTATTCGACAACATCCTCTTATATGGCATGTGGCAGTATCGCTTGGTAGCCTAACTTATATCAATAATGTGAAACAAGTTATATGAAAGTTAATACATCAAAAACAAAAGTCATGGTTTTCAAAAAGGGTAGTAAATAAGCTCGTCATGAACAATTCTTTTATAGTGATCAGAAATTAGAAATTGTCAATGTATTTTCGTATGTCGGAGTAACGTTTACCTCGAGTTTGTCATTAAACATTATGTCTAGCGAGCTTGCATTGAAAGCTAAACGAACACTATTTTCCATGTTGTCATCATTATACCAGTATGGCCAACTACCTTATCACGTATTTTTCAAATTGTTTGATACCAAACTATTACCTGTTGTTTTATATGGGACTGAAATATGAGGCTTCCAGTCTAGAGAAAATAGTGAAACTGTACTTCGTTTAGCATGTAAACGATTTATATGTGTTAACAAATCTTCCTTAAATGCTGCAGTACTTGCGGATTGTGGACGTTATCCGATATGTATAGAGTCTGCTAGACGTTGTATTAAATATTGGTTCAAAATTCTCAAAATGCTAAATACAAGATATGTAAGGAAATGTTACAATATGTTAGTAAGTACGTCGTGCACCAAGTATTTTAACTGGGCAAATAAAATTGAGTATCTTCTATGTAGCAATGGTTTTGGTTATGTCTGGTTAAACCAAAGTGTACAAAATGAAAACTTATTTCATGAGTCGTTTACTCTAAGACAGAAAGATAAATACCTCCAAGGCTGGTATAATACTTTAGAATATTCAGTATACAAAAACATTAAACCTGACTATGGAAGGGAATCATATCTTTCAATACTAAATGTTAGAATATTTAGACATAGCTATGCTCAGTTTAGAACGGGCTTACCTCACCTAGAAATTGTTAGGAAAATATACCATAATGCTATACAAGAAAATTGCAACTGTAGAGTGTGTTCAATGAACGTTTTGGAGGATGAATTACATTTTCTTTTAGTTTGCCCCGTTTATGTTGACTTACGTAGTTTATACATCCCAAAGAAATATTTTGTTGATACGTCATGTCATAAGCTACATACATTGCTATCAAGCAGAAATGAGAGTCTTATTAAAAATGTGGCTTTTTATATTCACTTTGCTTCATTGCGTAAAAAGATGATACTGCAATTATAATTAAAAACTGTTTTGTCTCTACTATACTTACCTGTAGTAGATACGATTGTAAAGCTCATACTATATGGACTGTTATTATGTTTATGGTATCGAAATGTTTATATGTACATTGCAATTGTAAAATTATGTTATACGCATTGCATTTACAACCTTCTTGTCACACTATTTACCTGTGTACGCACAATTGAAAAATAACACATAAATTGTAATATATTATGTTATGGGCTGGAGGCCTAAGTCATCAATAAACTTATTGTATTATATCTTCACATTTCTTAATTATGTAAGGTTTCAATGTATTCTGAATACCTAGTTTTATCTGTTTATCTTTATTTGTTTGTACATTAATCTAACTGCACTCTTAGCGTCTTCTTTCAAACGATCAAGTATGTCATCTGTTTCCCATCTATGTTCGGTGATTGCGAGCAATGTTTTTTGTTTCGCACGTTCTAAATTCTGAAGATAGATATTGTAAAGTTTTGTAGTGTGGACTTTCAAACGTTCCTTCATTGTCTGCAGGTTTCTGAAATCCTCGTCAAATTCTCCATCTTTGATGATCTTATCTACATCATCTGGGAATGAATGTATGTCGTAGCAATTCCTGGAAGTAAACATCTTTAAGAAGAGAAAAATGACTAAGGATCGGAAGCAGTCTGCTACTAGGTTTAAATATAGTTTTTCTTTTACACTAAACAAAATTGTGAAGTATCAACCGTAGAATATTGAAGTTTCACTATTTCATTACAAGCAATAATGTTTGTTAATTTCATTTGTTTAGAAAAATATGTCGTAATATTTAACGATGAATAAAAAGATAAAAATGAAAGTTAGTACTTTGGTCAGTGTTTATTCTTACAACGAACACATTTTTAATCTGATGTATGTTTAAGATAAAGAAACATCGTAGCACAGTTGTAAACACGTTTCTGGACCAAAAAATACAGATTAAGTATTGAATAACAAACAGTTCTACATCAGTAAGCGATTTGTGCCTGTAAATTAGTGTCTGTATCTTTTTTGGTTTGATGAAGAACAGTAATGAAACCGATATTGACCGAATGGACGGGTAATTGATCACTTCGAATGGTATGCTTAAAAGTTAGTTTTGTTCTGAATATTTGTAGTGAAATAGAATAAACGTTAATTATACTTACAACATCTCAATTTAGTGATAACATGCGGTTTCAAGGGGCAATCCAAAAGCAGACAAGGATAAGTTTTCTTTGCTTTCGATAACTAAAACTTAAACAAATGAACGAATCAATAACAGACCTATGTTCGTATTCCCCAAAACAAATTCAGTACAGGCCATGAATTAGTACTAGTTTTTGTATTGTAAACATGAACTATAATCTGTTTTTAGATTAATATGTAGATATTTGTGCAAAACACTCGTACCTAACGATAAGCGAAGGATATGTGCTACTTTTTTGTTCAAGCTTTATTTTTGTTTAAATTTATAAGGTTTGAATCGTTTACAACTGTCATTGAGCGTCTATTTCTACTCGGACTGGGTAGAATCCAATAGTGGGGACAATGTACAGCGATTTTGCCAACTGGATCAATAATGTTTAATCATAAAATCATTTGGCCAATCTTCAAGAAAATATTGTTTGAATGGAATATTTGAATATTTATTAAATAAGATAAAAATAGTTAATTATACTTATATCTGTTTGCATCACATTTCAATTTGGCGATAACAAGCGGTTTGAAAAGAGCGTACCCAATGCGCCCCCACCCATCAGACAAGCATAAGTTATGTCACTATAAGCATAACAGATATAAATCTTCTCTTTTTGCTCGCTAACAATTATGTCCTTACTTGTGATATAGCACACGTGAATGTATAAATAATTTAATACCTAAATTCGAATTCCCTAGAACAATATTCTGTACAAGCCATGACAAAGTTCTAGTTTTTGTATTGTAAATATGAACTATGATCTGTCAGTCTGGATTAAATATTGTAGATATCTGTGCATAACACTCGTATCTAACGATAAGGGAATCGTTTTACTATATTGGTTCTAGCTTCCATTATTATTATTTTAACTGTGTAAGGTTTAAACCACAGTATTGTATTAACAGTATCAATGCTGTAAATTGCAGTGTTATTATGTTTTAGATGTATGTTAAATTCCCCTACCTCAAGTGCAATTCTTTCACTTGATATAGAGTTCATGTTATTCCCCTTTCGGCCTATTGTTCAATTTTGTCATTAATAAATAATTGTATATTGAGCCAGCGATATACTAAAGTGGCAACACACGCATAGCAACCAACAACATCATAATCATCACAATACATATCAATAACTTTCCCTTGATGAATGTTGCATTTTTCTGTAGGAAACGAGGCTAACTTCGGTGTCTGGTTTCCTTGTTGAGAAGTTGAAATATCAAGTAAACTGTGCTGTGCTCTTCAGACAAACGCTTGTCTCTACCACCCGACGCCATTTTAGACGAGAATATGCAACGGATAAACAGATAGATCACATGATACGACTGCTCAAATCAAAGTCGTGCAGGTCGACCTAGTTTATGATTTATCGATATCAAAAACGTGACAATATCAAGTTAACAAACAAGGTATACATACCGTATATTGACTTGCAACTTAATGATAAACACATTTGTTTACAAATTATATAACTTGTATTTCTGTCTATCAACAAACCGCCGTATGAAATAAAGTTCGAAGTCAGTGAAGACGCAGTTTTTTTCTTCTAATTTTAACTTTCGCATCTCCTCCATATAGCGCAATATATTAAGTGTAATTCCGTTTTTTTATTTGAAATTTAGTTTTGAATTTTAGTTTAGCATTATATGCAATAAGGTCTTTATATCTTTAGCAGATTTTATCAGTCAGTATGTCTTTCCCATATTGGTTTGTCTTGTCCGTTTTTTTGGTTATCTGTCCGTCCGTCCGTTTGATTCGACAGAAATGTTCATGATATCGAGACGATGTGCAGATCGCATGTACCAACTAGCTTGTTTAATGGTCAAGGTCATACTTACAGATCAAGGGTCATATGACTATATTTCTTGTTTCTCTCATATTAAATTCGAACCTTCTGTATCAGTTTTACAATTACTGACAAACTGCTGTGGGGGAGACACACGTTTTTGTTTCAAAAACAACCATCTCGTTTAAATATACTAGTATGCAGGTTGTCTGGTTTGGCGATCATCTCCCCCGATATGCGCGCAAACTTTTAAGACTTGTAAACTCTGAGCAGATGATAAAACACTTTGTCTACTATATGCGTAATAGTGTAGCTACCGAACATGATACTGCCTATTTAACGAAAGATCTTTTTCATTGTTAGCAGTTTGACTGATTACGATTTCATATCTGAATTTGTAGATTCATGTGCTCAATTTTCAATACATTTAAACTCCATAGAGTGGGTAATATCCGTCTGTTAATATATTTTATCGTCTATATATTATATGAACACGTATATGTTTTCCAAAGATCTCATTTGACTCCCCTGATTAGAAGCAAAGATACACTAATTTCATAATAATAAGTAGCTACAGGAGTTGTCTCCTAAATCGTAGTAAACTAGAGTAAATATTTCTGTGTGAGTGAAGCTTGCGATTTTGTATTCCTCTTGTGTTGCTTTGTTCTCGTTGTTTCATTACATAAACATAACACCTATAAAGTTTCCCCGGGTCTGTTCATACTTATTTATTTTCTGGAATCGGTGATGAAAAAAACGTTTTGCAATAAGCAATTGACCCTTCCTCAGATATTTGATTGACAGGCCGATTGGCCAATCAGATAACGGGATTTCGACACACCCCCAGCAGCTCGCTTACCTTAGACAAACCTTAGACAAACAGGAAGAGATTACCGTGGGATAAAAAATAAGGTTTAATAGATTTCTGATGATTAAAGCATTGTGATTATATTATATTATGTTAATATGTGACAATGGTGAAAAGATGCAGCTACGGGTTTTATCATTCGGACAGCAGATATCCGGAGAGACTAGAAAAAATGAAATATTTATTTATATCGGCTTTACTGGGAGGGTGCAGACATTAGAAATTAATTAAAAAGTATAGCCCTAGAAGATGAAGAAACACACTATTACAACTTAAAATATGTTTGTTTTACATACATATGCAAGCAACAACATACTGTTAAACAATTTTACACTGAATAGCTAAATTCTTGCTTAATTATGTCATTCGAATCAATAATTAGAAAGCGGTGAAGGTTTAGTTCGCAACACTATCCATCTCATCTACTGGTTTTAATAAGTTGCAATTTATATAAATGTCTGATATGATCAATATATCTGCAGGTTGAATGAACATTATATTATTTTGATAAACAACAATATTTGACTTTTACCAGCATTGAGGTAAGTAGGGCTATTTGGATATTTCATTTGCTTAGTGTGGACATTGCTTTATAAATTAGTTATAAAGGTCTAATTAGTAAAACTAAAATGCTCATAATCAATTATAAAATCAATAATTGTTGACATTAAAAAATAGTATAGTCATAAACATATGCAGAAAAAATATTTTTAGTTTAGTTTAATACAAGTGAAAAATGTAAATACCGGTGATTTACTGGTATTGGTTACTCACTGTTGAGTAGGACTATTTCTTTCAAACGTAATTTATAAGAGTTAGAAAAGTTCTGATTTCTTCATTATTTCATTTACTATAGTGTTTAGAGTTTATGATAGGACAGAAATTAGTAATAAATCATGTTTAAACCCTAAACATTACACCTATGTTGAATTAAGTTCTTAAATAATAAACACATTTTAGAGCATTCAACACAGATCTCGACCTGATCAATGGTCTTTCAGTTTAAGTCTATAAAAATATTTGACACTTCTGTTCTCAACTGTACTGTATATAATGTGTCAGATGGTAACAGGAAACACTAATTGGATGTATATTGGATTCCAACTGGGGCAGACAAAGAGAAATGCTAATTAGGGGTCTGGACAAGATTGATATCTAGATAGTGCACACGGGGGACAATATTGTTTATTGCGTAATATTATATAATTTTTCCGAGCCAAACTTTGCCTTGTTTCTTTAAGCCATAATTTCTGGAAATTTTAGAAATATGTGTTGAATGATTTATTGATGATTTGAGAAATAATCCTAATATAGTAATGTCTGTCCACTGTATTTATTAAACATACTAGTTTTTCAATTTCAATGCAAAATATTTTCCACATGGACTTTTACCAAATATTTTTGATGTCAGATTATAATAGACATTACAAAATATCCTCATATTATCCAAAAGATGTCAATTTTGTGCATTTTTTGTGGCTGTAGTATAAAATATGTCCATTCGAATAAGACGCTTAGCTATGATGTTGATTTTCCTAACATCATTTTTGGTCTGACACAGACGGTTTTGAGTACTAATTTCTTATCAGGAAACCAGACAGGCGTAAAATGCAGAGTCAAAGTTTGATCACGAAGATGATTCAACGCAAAATCGCTCTGAAGACACCCCAAAATTACATTACGTTTATTGTTGTCGGTCGCCATTTTGTAAAGCGCTTGTCTAACATAGTTACAACGAGCACCAGTTGCTAAGGTGGGCGTGGCTACAGTGCGAATGAGGAAGGGTCAATTGAAAGCCCGTCTTCTAAAAATTTGAAATTGTTCATGTACATTTCTGCTTTGTGTATGCATGTGTTTATGATGCATATTTTCCACACTTAATTGTTGAATTGTAAAAGAGAGAGACTAACATTCATTTTCAAATAACAACCAATTGAAGGGCTTTTCTAACATAAGGTGGTTTTTCCCATAACAACCCAAATGACGTGAACCGTCTGACCCTGTACAACTCAGCGTACGATTTTATGTCTTATTTTTTCCGTTTTTGCCGTCTTAACGTTGAAACACATATTGACGATATTAATGTCGTATATTTTGAACTGTATAAGTGGTATTTAATGTGCTTGACTTCTTACTATCAAACGTCTGCTTTGCAAGCAATGTTCCAATTAATATGAAGACAGCTCTTTTTTACAAGTTTATTCAAGATGATAAAACACAACTCGCTGCATAAAATGTTTTACCAAATTAACTATTACACAAAGTACAATTGTATAATTAAAGATATTTTCAGAGAACCACGATACATCTTGAACAAATGAGAAAAATGCTTGTAAAAACTACATGTTGAAACGCAGAAGTAATTCTGTACAATTGTATAATATAACATGTTTTCAGAAAAGCACGAAGTAATTTTACGCAAATTTTATTTCTAATATGTCTAAAAGGTTTATATATCAATTACATGACATCTTGAATAAGAGATAAAAATGATTGTTAACACTACATGTTGAACAACTCAGAAGTAATTCTGTTAATGATAAGGACACTTTAATTAAAATAACAATAAGCAGTGGCAGAAACTTCCCGAAAGAGAAATCAGGGGATTCCCCCCACACTGCTTCCTGATCGAGAAGAATGTTACCACAGTCGGACCTCGTTTATTCGACAACCTTCTGTTTGTATACTTAGTATCATCCCAATTAAATAACAGGTCCCGATGTATCTTCTTAGGCACGTAGCATTGAAATGGGCTATTCGAAACTATGTATTATTCGATATATAATTTTGGACCCGATGAATTCAAATGAACGATGTCTGACTGTATATTCAGTTTCTTTTTAAATTCCCGTTCGGGAAGCATAACGTCGCTTAACGTCTGTAGTGGGTAACACTAAGTAAAATCAGGGCTAGTACATACCGGGTTATGAATCAGACTATATAACGCTATCTCTTATCGATTTATCCTGCCTCGGCTCGCCTTTACCTATGCGTAAATTTTACGATATGGTAGATAACACGCTCTAAGCAGACGACGTGTTTATGTGTAAATATTTGTATACTGATAATTAATTGCTATATTTGATATAACAAAGAAATGATGATTTAGGAAAAATACCATCTTAAGTAAGACAGTATACTGTTATTTAAATTCTCACATGGTAATGGCATATCAAATCCTAATTGACAAATTCAGTGAACTTTCAAAAGAAAAAATATCAGTTTTCAGACAAATAAAAAAGCACTTAAAAGTACTATTATGCGATTTCTGTTACCTGCATAGCACCAAACCGTCTTTATTTTGCATAAAAACACTAAAATCTTATGTGATACAAGGCGTATTAGGCTGCCATTCTTCACATAATCATGGACGTAATTTTTTCGCATTACGCGAAAATTGGCCAAACTCACTGATTCTTTCTAAATATCTGGACAATTTGAGCACTTATGACCTAGTGCAAAGCACAAAATTAAATATGATATTTGTGTTTTCTAGTAATTGAACAGTTTTAATTGCTTAATTATACCATTATAACACTTACACAATACTACATAAAAGAAAATTGACCGTCCGCCATTGTTTTTCACAAGTCTGGTCGCTCACATTCGAATCGTTAATTAGGAATTAATTACGCATAGCGAGGTCTTAAATATATACATATCAACGAAGCAATATATATTTCATCCAGAAAAATCAATAAAGTTGCAAAAGAATGCGTTTTAATTAGTTGAGTTTACATTTTGTCTGCGCTATAACAAAACATTAATTTGCAAATGGCACCCGATGTGTAGTGAGTCACGTGCTCATCCGAGGCATGATAAACTACGGTACACCGTCTGATTCATAACCCGGTATGTACTAGCCCTGGTAAAATGTAGATGCGTCTCAATAACAGATACATGATGATTACATCAATACACACAATTAATTTAATTATTTCAACGTAGTATTACGAATTTATAGACGTATGTAGTTATTATAAATGATGAGAGAGAATAAGTTGCTACAGGAAACGCCACATGCATAAGACAATGCGTCCCGTCATAAACCTCCGGGAATACAACATTCAAGGAAACATCAGGCATTTGAGGTGATGCACGGGTTAATACGCAATGGATCAGGGGCGCAAAGAATGGCCTGGCCGACCACTGAATCCCGATCAGGAATATGTTCTTACCGTATATTTAGATTCTTAATCCCAGTTCGAGAAGCAAAACTTTCTGGTCAACCTATAACACAAATCTTTTTGACAAAAAGTTAAATTTGAGATAAACCAACAACAACTAATTTTACACTAATTTCATGACAAATATTGCATCATAATACTGTATAAGAGGCAAATTTTGCAAAATGCGGAAATATGGAAATTTCCCAATAACAGAAATATAAAATTGTGTATGATCATTTCACACACAATTTTCCTACTACATTGTAAATGTTCTTTATAAGAATTCCATGTACTATTAGGAACGATATGTATGAAATGACTGGATATCTGTAGCGGGTAACATTCAATAAAGTTTAGTTGGGTCTCAATAAAGGAGGCATAATAATTACATTTATATACTAGTACACAATTAATTAAATAATTTTAAAGGAGATTTACTAGTGTCCAAACCTGTGAATTAAAGTTTTAGAGATATGGAATTTATCAACCCGACACATTACAAATGAAAACACAATTTGAAAAAAACTACACAACTCAATTGTTTGTTATAACAGTGACATGGAACTTTACTGAATGCTGTAAAACCCAATTAGGAAATAGAAATCACTGAATTAGATATGGACACTCTCTATGTGCCTATGGTGAGTACCGCTTAGATTCTATTTATACGTTTCACTCTAAATCGAACATTTTTATTTTGTCACTTTCCTCCATGTTTACAAACAGTTTGCGAAAGTTTCGATGGAAAAACAATGCCATAGGGTTCTGGATGCCGTCTTCTTTCTTCACGATCACTCTCATCTTTGTACCATCGTATCTTAATTGCACCACATTGTCTGAATACTTACCTGCAGCGAATACATTCCCTCTCCCATCAATACACACTCCTAGTGCTCCATTAATATCAGGATCTTTGATTGTAGCGATATGATTTCCTTTCTTATCAAAGCACACTAACCCATCAAAACCACCAACAAACATATAATCTTCACTTTCACATAATGCGATTTGCGTAGCGAACGTAAACAGTTTATTTCCACTGTTGTATTCAGATATAGTTTGTAACAATGTACCAACGATGTCGTACACGTATACTGAAAAACCATTATCAGACACATATAGTTTATTATCCATGTAAGCGACATGGTAACATTTATGATTCAGTTTCATTTGTCTTGATAGTGTCATAGTTTGTCCTACAGATACAAACTGTATCATTTTATTACTATAGCATGCCACAGCAACCTCATTGTTATTCACACAACATACACCTCGTATGTCATACGGTATATCAATGTGATCTACAACAGACATCTGCTCAATGTCTACACGTTTCAGTTTTTGATTAGCATAATCTACAATGATCAATTCGTTATCTTCTAAAGGACAACATCCTCTTAATCTGCATGTGCTAGTATCGCTTGGTATCCTAGCCACAATATCTCGACATTGCTTAATTCTGTAAGGTGTGTTTTTCTTCTGTGTTTTAACTTTCACCTGACCAAGATTTTTGGTTTGTTGAAGAAATTTGTTTATAGATGTGTCTGTAACAAACGAAAACACATCGTCCCCTGTGAATGTTTCGAGCTCTTCTTTAGATGTTCTAATATCGTCTTGTTCCTTCGTGATAGTTGAAGAAACGAGTTTTGAGCAGACAAACTTTTGTGATTTGTTGCCTTCAGCTCGTCGGATTTTCTCACCAAGCTCTACAAATTTGTCAAGACTAGATTCTATTGTTCCATTGGCATTTAATAGGTTAGCCTTCAGTTGTTCGTAAAGTGATTGAACTTCGCCCTTAGCGTCTTCATCAAGGCGATCAAGTTTGGCATCGGTTTCCCTTCTGTGTTCGGTGATTGCAAGCAATGAATTTTGCTTGGCACGTTCTAAATTCTGAAGATAGATATTGTTGGAGTTTTGTAGTGTGGACTTTAAACTTTCCGTGAATGTCTGCAGGTCTTTGAAAGTTTTCTGAAATTCCCCATCTTTGGTGATCTGATCTACATCAGTTGGGATTGAATGCATCTCGGTGCAATTTCTGAAAGTAAACATTGTGTACGAACTGACAAAAGATGAGTGCAGGTTTTTACAACAGTTCAACTTGCTTGAACTATATTTAGCTCTTGTATAACTTCAACTAGGTGTCGGTTCTTACAGTATGTATACATATTATATCTAAACACGTTATTATAGTTATGAATTACATTTATAACGATCAAAGACATTTGAGGACCGAGGTAAAGATGGCAAAGTCAATAAAAACTGCATAAGCACTTTGTGTCGACAACTAGTGAATGATTACTGCGAATGTAAACGTTTCTTATCTTGGTGATAAAGTAAATTTAGATTTGAAGAGTTAATTATACTCATATCCTGTGTGCATCTGATTTGTATTTGGCGATAATATTCAGTTTCAAAAGGCGTTCCCTAAGCGTCTCTCCTTAAAAGTAGACAGCTTAATTTTTATGATTATGATCACAAAAGCATTACAAATTTCTTCTCTTCTCGGTTGTTAACAATAATTTCACATCATTACTTGTGGTTTTGATTTTTTTTGACATCTCATGATATACGGCACTCATGAACATATACATAATTAAAAACCTAAACCCGCGTCCACTAAACAAAATTTTGCACAATGAATTAACACTAGCTTTGGTGTTGTAAACATGAAATATGATATGTCGGTAAAATTGTAGATATACATGTATGTGCATATCGTTCGTATCTGACGATAAACGAATAATAAATTTCCAAAAAGACTAGTTTGTACATTTTAGATAAAATGTTGCAGATATATGTGCAAAACACTCGTATGTAACGATAAGCTAATACATATAATAGTAGATTGTTCTACTTTTGGGGTTCAAGCTTTTATTATTTTTGTTTATCTTATGTAAGGTTTAAATCGTTTAAAACTATTGAGATATCAGTACTTGCATTGAGAGTCAATTTGAAATAGAATAGTGTTAAATTCAATATTTAGTCGGGTAAAACACAATAAAGGGAACAGTAAGGTTGCACTTGAGGTCAAAAATAAAGGTCAACACAATAGAAAAAAAAATGTGATCCTGAATAAGTAATGCTTGAAATTTGTAAAACTCATTCGGTTTGTGGAAAAAACAATGAGAAATGTTTTATATTCTACTTTGTATGGGGTTAGGTAAGTGCTAGTTACGGACACTACTTGTAAAATTAACCTCTGGAAATGTATACCTTTAATGAACATTACCAAGTGTTTTGCAAAATTATAATTCCAATACAATTAATTAACAAAATATCAACCAAACAAATCATAGGAAAAAAGTTATAACTTTTACATTCTGCAAAATTATACCCCCATTCTTGATTAGTGAAAAAATGATTATTGTAAGAACAGCACAACTCTTAAAATGAAAGACTTTATACATGTAGCCCATCAAAATCATCAAGTATTGACCTATGATTCATGGGAATATAATCAATATATAAATCACAGAAGAAAATGTATTTCTTACGTAAATTGTATTTAAAATGAACTTGGTAAGTTATTTGAGTTACGGACACTACATTGATCTGATGTTTTATAATTTACTCAATATGAATAACTTTTCATAGGTAACATATTAAATTATGTATTTTCTTTATAATGTTTACATTTTTTAACAACAGAATGCGGCTTGATTGAAAATAAATATATGTAATTAAAGGTTATTACAATGTAGACATACATGACATGTTGACATGGATGGGACCAGGTTTTTCATTTCATCTCTGAAGTAAAACCTTAAACATATCTAAACAAAGTAGGTGCTATGCACTTAAAGGAATGATAAAAAAATATATTTCTGAAACAAAAATCCTTAGAATTACATTAGTTAATTAGAAAAAAAGAAATACTGATGGTTACGGACACTACACTCGGGCTTCTTTTTCCAACAATTTTCTAAAAATAACATTCTTCTGTGAATAAAAGGATAGTCATTTCTACAGAATTTCATGAAAAGTATGTTTTTCTATCATAACACACTACCTGAATTGTAGATAAAACAAAAATAAAGCATAATTTACCTTCAAATATACTTGAGTTCATAAAATTAACTTTTAAGTGTATTTCATAAAATGTCATAAACTAATGTCAAGTACAGATCTTTTACAAATATACATGCTAGTATATATGGTATAAATTAATTGGAGGGAGGAAAAACATGAAATTTTGAAAAATGAAAAAGATATTTAATTTTTAAGCCCTAGACATAAAAAATTCCCTGGGTTACGGACACTACAAAATAATCTGAAGATATAAACATCATAAAAATAATTTTGAAGATGAATTTTCTTAACCTAACATTACAAAAGAACTCATCTTTTGAGTTTATGACAAACTGATACCAAAATGGGGGTTTTACAATAAGATTTTCCGGCTTCAAATTAGTACTTCAAGGTTTACTATCAGCTCAAATATTTTAAGCAGTTAACTGTTTTCATCATTTTTTTTAATTTTTAATCAAACAATTATGATGATACAGCGAAGCAGACATCATATAATCTAGAAATTCAGCCATTTTTGATGAAATAAAGATATTTATAATATCATGGTTACGGACACTACATCATTTTTGTAGTGTCCGTAACCACATTTTCATTTATACTGACTAAATTCTGATAAGAAGGTGCAAAATTTTGTTATTATGTTAGTGTTAAGTGTCAAATCTATAAGGAAAAATAGCTTATTGTTTACTGTAGCTATTCTTTCTAGCTGGTTACGGACACTACACTTTTTTGAAAAATATTTTTTTCTACTTTGAAAATTTCTAAATTATTCTATATGAATCATAACCTTTATATAACTGTATTTAATTTTAGTATTGTTATATTTGAGTATGTTGAAATATATTTTTAAGGAAAAATCATGCTATTAATTTTATTTTCAGAGCCATAAATGATCAACACTTAATAAATTGAAAAATGTATAACGAAGCACCACTTTTACAATTCTGCATGTTAAATTGCTAAATTAGCTCTGATTTTCGTAAAGTTGGAATCGATTTAATCGTCATTAAATAATCTATAAATGATAACATGGGAAAAGAACATTACACTTACAGTTTAGAAGATTTTTAAGGTAAAAATAATGTAAATTTTGAAGCGCAACCGCATAACGTCTGAAAATGACCATTTTTGGATCACTTATCTCACTGGTGTTCAAAAACTATTCAAGATAGAATCTTAAAATTTTGCGTGAGGCTAAAGGATTCAATGTCAAATATTAAAAACAGAAAACTGGCTCCCTTCTGTACTTAAGTTAGCTGTAGAGCTTATATAACAAAGACCAATTGTAAATGTCCCCGTTATTGTGTTTCACCCGAGTGCTTATAAATATAAACCATTTTGGACTCCTGGGTCTATAATATTTAAAGACAGACTAAATTATCCCAGGGAACGCCACATGCACAAGACAATGCCTTCCCACAAAGACCCACACGAAAATAAAAACATTGCGATATTGTTCAAGGAATGTATTTTTAAATGCACGCCATCTTGCGATGAGTGATTATTATGTACAATTGCGTTTAGCATCATAATTTGCTCATAAATCTTTAGTATTTTTCAAGGAGTCTTGTAGAATGAAACCGTCTCTCTAACAAGCATCGAAGCTTTATTCACTTTTTTCATCTTGAAATAAATGCATATTATGGTGAAACACTTGATTACTTAGAGTTTTAGATAACAAATAATGCGGCTGTCCCACATGTGCTCGGCGTGTGGTTTGATCCGAAACATGTGCTAGTACTAAATATGGTATTAATATTCGTAATATCGTCCGAACATCATAATATTTACCCTGATATAATATTGGGGAAACACTGACTCATAATATATGAAAGTATAATTATGTGAAGAAAACCAAGCCTCGCACCGATCACATGTGGTACAACTGTTTTATCGTATACTGAGTCGGCTATGAATTAAAACTTACCTGTGATCAATGATGATACACGTACTGCAACCGACAACATCGTGATCACCACAATACATATCAATAACTTTCCCTTGATGAATGCTGCATTTTTCTGTAGGAAACGAGGGTAACTGTGGTGTCTGGTCTCCGTGTTGAGAAGTTGATCTATCCAGTAAACTATGTTCTCTTAATGTAGGATATTTCGTGTGATTTGAGACACAGAACTTACAACAATATCCTTTACATTCAACACAATATCTAATTCCTTCTCTTGTGACATTCTCTTCAGCACAAGATGTACATAAATAGTCAAATGTCTCATCAGACATACCCTCGTCTCTACCACCCGACGCCATTTTAGATGAGAATATGCAACGGATAAACAGACAGATAGATCACATGATACAGCTGCACAAATCAAGGTCGTGCAGGTCGACATAGTTAATGGTTTTATCGATATCAAATACGTGACAATATCAAGTAAACAAATAATGTATATATATCGTATCTTGACGTGCAACATTATTATAAACACATTTGTTTACAAATTATGTAACTTGTAATTTTGTCTATCAACCAACCGCTGTAATTATGAACAAAAGGTCGTAGTCAGTGAAGACGCTGTTTTTGTAATTTTAACTTTCGCATCTCCACAATATAGTATTTGAAATTTAGTTTTGAATTATTGTTAAGCATTAGATGCAATGAGGTCTGTATATCTTAAGCATATCTTATCAGCTGTCATTATGTCTTTCCCATATAGTTTTTGCGTATCCGTTTTTTGGTTGTCTGTCCGTCCATTTGATTTGACATAAATGGTCATGATATCGAGACGATGTGCGGATCGCATGTATCAACCGGATTTCCCAAGGTCAAGGTCATACGTACAGATCAAAGGTCCTATGACTTTATAACTTGTTTTGCTCCATATTGTATTATACATGCGAACATACTGTATCAGTTACAATTACTAACAAAGTGCAATGGGTAGACATACGTTTTTGTTTCAAAACAACCATCTAGTTTAAATACAAATGTATATGCAGGTTGTCTGGTTTTGCGATCATCTCCCCCGATATGCGCGCAAACGTTTAAGACTTGTAAACACTGAGCAGTTGACAAAACATTGTGTCTACTATATGCGTAATAGTGTAACTACCGAATATGATACTGCATATTTAACGAAAGATCTTTTTCATTTTTATGCAGGTTGACTGCTTACGATATCATATCTGAATATGTAGATCTATGTGCTCAATTTTCAATACATTTAAACTCTGTTAGAGTGTGCAATCTCCGTCTGAAAAGATATTGTACTGACTATTAAATGCCAACGTATATATTCTTCCATAGATCTTATTTAGCTCAGACTATCTTCTTTGTTTAGAAGCAAACAAAGAGACATCATTTCTTAAGTAGCTACAGGAGTTAAAAACGTAGTAAAGCAGAGTAAATATTTCTGCGTGAGTGAACCTTGCGATTTTGTATTCCTCTTGTGTTACTTTGTTCTCGTTGTTTCATTACATAAACATAACACAAAAGGTTTCCACGTGTTTGTTAAAACGTTTTTGTCATAAGTGACAGAAATCCTGTCTTGTTTTATCGACATATTTTTCATGTACATATATACTTCGTGTGTATGTGTTTATGATGCACTATATTCAACATGTAATTGTTGAATTGTAACATTTCATTTCCAAATACCAACCAATAAACTTTTCTAACAGGAGGTTATTCCCTCAAATGGCAACTTATTCTCTCTCCCTTAACAACCCAAATGACATGAACCGTCTGTAAAACCATACAGAACTGTATCAGTGGTATTTAATGTGCTCAACTTCTTATTTCGTTTTATTTAATGTACATGTGTTTACAAAAGCCTGTGATTAACACTGCGATAAAGTGCTGTTATAATAAACAGTGTGTTTAATTTTCAATCATCGCAATTCGTCAGTGCATTCAATTAAGATGCTGTCAACCATCTGCTTTGCAAGCAATGTTCCAATTATGAAGACACCAGAATGTTACAAGTTAAATCAAGAAAATAAACACAACATGCTTCTCATACTGTTTTAAGTTGGATATTACACAAAGTACACTTGTAAAACAGGCCCGGACCTACCGGGGGGGGGGGGCAAGTGGGCCCTTCCCCAGTCGGCTGTGGAGTGACCTTTCCCTGATATAACATTATTTCCACTGATTATGCCTTAAGTTACTATTTAGCTATTTGAATGCAATACATTGATTTAAAGTTTTGCAGAACAAGCCTACTTTCATACTTTAACATTTTCCTTAAAATTTGTTTTAAAAAAAAGGTTTATAATAATGGTACAATAAAAGATAATTTGACATCAGTCGAATGTGCACACACTTTACGGGTAAATCCCATGTGACAATGGTTACTTAAACTAAATGTTAAAAACAGTTTACACTAGAAATATGTCCATATGACACAGATGCCCCACTTCCAGCCTTTGTCACATGGGCAAATGCTATTATTCTGCCCATAGGTTGAGAATGTGAATCAAAGTTACCAAGTGAACAACTTTACAGATTATGGTGATAAGTCAAAAACTTTGCACTTACTAGGCTTAATAATAAATTATACTATAATTTAAGATATTTTCAGAAAAAAAAGGAAAATATACGCAAATTTATTTCTAAAAACTCTCTAGCTTTATACATGTATAATTATCAATCAAGTAACATCTTGCAAACGAGAGAAAATGATTGATAACACTACATGTTGAAACAAAAAGAAGTAAGACTGTTAATGTTAAGGACAATTGTACTTAACACTTTACAGTGGGAGAACACTTTCCGAACGAGAAATCAGGGGTTTCCCCCACCGCTTGCCAATCGGGAAGTATGTTACTACAGTTGTTTATACTACGTTTATTCGACAACCTTTTATACGTATACTTAGTATCATCCAAAATAAATATCAGGTTCCGATGTAACTTCTTAAGCACGTCGAATGAAAATGGGCTATTCGAAACTATGTATTATTCGAAATGAAAATTTATGAATACATATTCAGATTTTTTAAATTCCCGTTCGGGAAGGATAACGTCGCTTTATTTTTAGATATTTCTCTTAACCGTTAAGAGTAAAACTGTCTTGTCTTGGAAAGTGAAGCATTATATGAAATAATGGGTGATTCGGGAAGTTTCTCCTACTGAATTGTTGTTGGATGAGATAAAATTTGGTTATAAAAGTGTTAACATTTGCAAAATGTAGAAATGTTTGGGGAATTTCGCGCATACAAGAAACATCAACTTTTATATGATTATTACACACACAATGTTTATTCTATACTCGTATGTTCATTTTTCATAGCTCATGTACACTCAATGGCCAAAATGGAGTTCCCAAAATTAACATTTTGTGGAACATTCTAAAGTATCAGTATGTTTCAAGATAAATAATTCTATTAATACATGCTCAACTGTAATGATACTTTGTAGGATTAATGAATCGAGTATGCATGACAACTGTTACCCTTGATGACATGCCAACAGCAAAATACCGCGAGATTTAACGACGGCACCGCGCGGCAAAGAATCGACAGTGGGGGTAAAAGAAACGATTGTAAGGCTAGACAAAGAAGGGTATTCACACGAACAAAAGCAAAACAACGGGGATAAATCGGCAAACAATTTCAATTCTTTTAAACGAACAGAAATCCAATGATGTGTTAGATATCAGGTTCCGAAGGGGACGGAAGCAAAAACATTGTCAAAGGGCGCGATTTTGAACGTTAATTTAAGGCTACTGCTATGTTTTGTGCTGTATGTGATTTAACGGAGTAGGTATTCTTTTTTCTATCAATAGAAATATGAACAGTGAAAAGTGTATTCAAACTCGTGATCAAAATGTGTGGCCTGCAGTAGCTAGATATTGTGCAAATCGCAATCTGATCTTCATGAAGACAATTCCCAATGTCATGGCTCAAAACTAGCAAAATAAATGGATGCCTGATATCAATATTAAAAGTTCATGCTCGTCATCCTTATATCCCGACCGTAATAAAATAAAAAATATATATGGTGGGAGCTCAAACTTTTGATATAAAGATACTAACCGAAATACAGTCGAAGGCTGATATTCAAGGAGTGAGGCTGCAAACCTGAGAGTCTACTTCTTAACATAGCTTAAAATCCCTATGTGACAGTATTCAATCCAGATTAAATATAGTTACAAAGGTCAAACGTTATCTTTAAAGATGGTAGTAACAACTGGTAAGTCTACAATGTGCTTTGTTAAAAATGTCAATGAAAGTCTATGCCTGGAATTATCATACTAAAAAATCACGCGACGTGTACTATTTTTAACGTTATGTGTGAACTGATGGTGTATCTATGAATTGTAATGTATTTGATATGTATGATTTATTTATATGAATTTACTGTACAGCACTTTTGAACATATTTGTAATATGAAAAGAGTGCTTTATAAATCTGGTATAATAATAATAATAATAATAATGGGTAAGACTCAGTAAAATGTAGGTGAGTCTCAATAACAGAAGCATAATGATAACATTGATACACACAATTAATTTAATAAGTTCAACGTAGTATTACTAGGATGATTGGTCATCGAATAAATATAAAACCACAAATGTTAGGACATAGAAATTACAGTTCCTCAAAACCAAGTTCAACACATACACACATATCGTTAATTTCAATATGTACTGTATATATAACCTTAAGGCATGCTCTCAATCCCTTAGACAATGTTGTTGACCATGCTAAAATGGTAGTCATGATCTTTTGACGACCATTTCATGTCGGTGAGCAATAAAACGGATGTATTCAAGGAACCAATATATACATTTCACTCTCAATCGAGTATTTTGATACATTCATTTTCGTTCATAATAACAAACAGGTTTTGAAATTTTCGATGGAAAAATAATGCCACCGGTCTTTGGATGCTGTCTTCTTCCTTCACGATTAGGCCATCTTTGAACCATCTTCTCTTAATTGCACTACTTTGTTTGAATAATAACCGGCAACAAATACATTCCCTCTCCCATCAATATACACTCCACATGCTCCATCAATATCTAGATCATTGTTTGTTGCAATATGATTTCCTTTCTTATCAATGTACACTAACCCATCATAACCACCAACAAACATATAATCATCACTGTCACATAATGCGATTTGCATAGAGTACTTAAACAGTTTATTAACCAGGTTTCCGAAGAAAACCAGGTTATTAGAATGGTGTATGTCGTTGGGCGGGCGGTCGGTCGGTCGGTCGGTCGGTCGGGCGTCAAACTGGTGGTTTCCGGCGAATAACTTGAGTTCTGTTCATCATATTGTAAGCAAACTTAGTGTATAGTTAGAACATATAGAGAGCTCGCTTAGGATTGCTTTTGGGTTCGTTTCGCCAAAGGTCACCGTTACTAAAAATAGAAATTTGGTTTCCGGCGAATAACTTGAGTTTCGTTGATCATATTGACAGCAAACTTTGTGTATAGTAAAACATGTGGAGAGCTTGCTTGGGATTGCTTTTGGGTTATGTCCACCAAAGGTCAAGGTCACCGTTACTAAAAATATAAATTTTGTTTCCGGCGAATAACTTGAATTTCGTTGATCATATTGACATCAAACTTGGTGTATAGTAAGAACATGTGGAGAGCTCGTTTGGGATTGCTTTTGGGTTCGTTCTGTCCAAGGTCAAGGTCACTTAAAATTAAAAAAATCTGTTTCCACTTAATATCTTTGCTATGCGTCGGCGTATTGACATCAAACTCTGTGTATAGTTATTGCATATATATATACTATATCTAAGTGTGTGTTTGCATGTATCACCTTTGCAGCATAGATGATCATCATGTATTTATTATACAAATAGAGCCTTGGTTACCAATAATGAGGTTTAAAACCTGGTTTGTGGGCATTGCCCATTTTTTGTTTCCACTGTTTGTCAAACTCTATTTCTGATGTGTTGAGTATTTTAAAGGTGCCCAGCTCTTGGTCATGTTAGTTTGTAGTGATTGTTTCCATGGAAACAACATGGAAGAGATTTATTAGTTTTTTTTAATTATAGAAATGTTTGAATTATGAATTACAATTCGTGAAAGATTAAAGATAGCAAATTTCTACAAATGTGTATATGTTTCAAATGTTTGTGATATGTATTTGTACAGATAAGGGCCATGAGTTACTTAACTCAGTGTGGGGACCAGTCTCAGAATGCTGCCTCTTCATTGGTCTAATTTGAGACATTGGTTAGAAACAACCAATCAGAGAGTCGAGACTGGTCTACAATCTCAGATTTATAACCTTAGGCCATGGTAGTTTAATTTGTTAGTCTGGAGTTCAGAAAAAACAATATTTTACTACCTGTTAAATTATTATTAGACCCTCTGCACGTAGTTTTGCATACCAGACGGGATGTCCCGCTTCCTGAAGCCAATGAAACATGGTTATAGTCCATATAAATCACACACACATTTTTAACTACCTGTAGTTCAATATAAGATAATATCTCAACAGTCTTTCTTCAACATAGGTACATGTAATAGCTATTCACTTGTACAAATAATTATAAAAAATGTTCATATCACATTCCTCATGTGCTTTCTTTTGTTAAGCTTGTTAACTTTATATTTACATATTGTGGGGTTGTACTGACTTGAGTCAATTATACAAATAAATATATTTTTTTATTTTGCTTTTTATAAAAGTTGAAAGTTGTTGATGAGATTACATTGGTAGCAATCTTCCCATGATTTCTCTAAATTTCTCCGATGTCTTGAATGGAATATTGTAATTTGTATATGCTTAAAACTAAAGCTCTTATATTTTCAGTGCATGGCTTAAATACTTGTCCGTATGTAAGTGTCTCCGTGTATTTTTGTGTCCCAACTTATTGTATTTTTGGTTATTATTGTAAAATAATGTGTGTGTTGTATACTAAATTATATAGAGGATGAAACTTATTTGAGCGAGTGAGCAGCGGACAGAATATTTTCATGAGTGGCTCAGTCATCAGCGAAAATATAGTCAGATGCTCACGAGGTGAAACTCAATCATACACTGAAACATACAAATATTCAATTTATTTCATGCTTCAATTTGGTCTTTCATCATATTTCCCCATTGAATGCCTCAATGTTTTGTATGACGTCATTATCACTTTGATAATTTCACTGTGAATTTTTCAGAAAATAATTACCGGAAAGCATGAAATAAACCTTGAATGTTATAATGTTACCTTTTTAGACTAAAGTTCTTTTACACAAGACATTATACAGAATATAATAGACGTAATCCGGAATTTGAAAAAAATGGTTTTTACCAGGGGTAAAAACAAAATTTAAATTTAGATGTATTGAAGTTCAGTCAGATGTTCCTGTCTTTGTTTCCAATGTGATTCGAACACGACATTAACGGTATATTGTTGTTTGTACTGCATGATTAGAGGGAAACCCCCATATTTACACCAATCCGGAGTATATCTATTCACGACAGGTGGGAATTTGACATGCCGATTGATCCTGGAAATGTGGAATTAGACCCCAAGATAAATTGTCTTATACCCCTGGGTCAGTCCACTGCTCCACTTACGGGGCAAACTATTGATAAGTGCATAACTCTCCTATCGAAGATTTAATGCAAAATCTAGTCACTCTCTTTTGATAGAGTAGCAGTTATCATAGTAACGATATACGAGTGTAGTCAATATAGCATGGTCGACAGTGTTCGCCATTTGTCATCACGTTATATCGAATTTATTCATGAATTTGCTTGGATTTCCCTATCATCTACACTAAAGCAACAAAACACAAAATCTTATAGATAAATGATAATGAGTTGTCTGATAGAAGCTGCAGTTTTGTTAAAGTTTTGTTTATCCAGATATTCACTGGTATGTTTACTTACCAATTATTAGTGAATTGTCCCTTTGGTGCACATGTCTTTTTCTAGGGCAGTTATGTTTGGCTATGTCTGGGATCATTTGTGGGCCCTATTTCTCGGATAAATTAATGTTTTCCATTATAAGTTTGGGTTATTCCAAATTTCTTTAAACATATTAATAAATAAATAATCTTTGGCATGGTTTCACATTTCTAGCATCTTATACATTTGCATGTTGCAATATACGTTCAGTTAAATGTACGATCCTTTGCCTGGGCTCATACGAAATATTCTAAATCGTGTAAGGACTGTGTCAGTGAAACCTTTCTTGCTTCTACTTCAGTATTTCTCATAGTACATGAAAGTTTACCAAGAATTATGTGTGTCTGTTTGGATCAGATTTCCATTTGAGCAATTCCAATTAAAAGCGTTATAGGGTCAAGATATTGGTATTCAAGATTTTATTTTTTAATGATTTTCTCGGTCGAAGAATTATATAGTCTCAGGAGCCATTGTCAACGAACATTCAGCGACAGAACACGTGTCAGTTTATCGCACTGACACATCTAGTACAATTTCCTGTCTGTAGTTGCTGGCATTTGCACAATTGTTTACTTCTCTTATGCATGTCATGTTACTTAAATACGCTTTTAGTTTTGATTGAACTTTGGGAATATTTGATGTTTGGATTATGAAGCGTTTTATTTTCCCCTTCAGAGATCTATGCTATTCAGATAAAATTGTGCATTTCATGATTAGATTCTTTATATTAGAAATAGCATTCATGTTAGGTTATTTAAATTAAAATTTGTTTAAAAAAGCTTCGTTGTTAGTTATCGCTGTTTGCAGTAATGTCAAATACGTTATACAGCATCGTATACTGTTTCTGCCAAGTCTTAAATATTGTATGGCACAGTTAGTATATAATATGCAAATGAGCAAAAAACCCGAAATGAAATCCACACGCTACCTAGCTGTTTACTTTTGACAAAAAGTGTAATGATTAAATTATCCACATCGCCGACTTTTGATATACATGTATTGAAAACTACAGCCAAAAAACACCAAAAATAAATAAGGTAACATTTATTATTAGCGTGCAAGTAATGACAAATCATGTTACTAGAACACAAAAATAACTGTGTCACATAAACTCTCTTCTACGTTAACCAGTCAAATTACAGTTTTTACCTGTCTCACGATTATAATTTTGAAAATAAGACATTGGTATCCGTGCTTTGTGTTTATAATGGAGGACAGTAATGAGATGATACACGGACGCAACTTTTTTACACAATATGTAAGCTTATTTGATAATAGCAGCATCACGAATATCTCATTGTGGCCATGTTTGCCTGTCCCTCGGATAGGGGTGTATGTTGCAAGCTCTGCGGCAAAACATTTATGGACAATACCATTACGTACATTTTCTAAAATTATAGAACTAAGGTGAAGTTTGAATTTTTATCTTAATTTTCCCTTGTTTGACGTGATATTCTTGAAATGTGGGTAAAAGTCCTTTGTCCCGATTTTCAGAGTAAGATACGTTACGCAACTTCAGCTGAAGCATAGCCAAATATAGATCAGAAGTTGTTTGAATGTAGACGGAATACTTTTCAGACAATGTTCAATATACCGTCCGAAATTGGAAACCCCACGAAAAAACATAAGATACTTATACGGTTTATGCACGAATGCAACTATATGTATCTAACAGGGCCATATAAACGGTATTTATAATACGCCATCCATGCTTCCTTTACGTCTGGCAGAAAACTAATCATTTCAGGATACAGTGTGATTTCATAAAACGCCAATAAGATACGTTATAATAAGATACATAATATGCAGATAAATTAATCGATTATTGCACAACGATAAGCCGAGTACAGTGACGTATGTGCATTTACTACTTTGCTTACATCTTCTGGAAACACGAGGCATGCCTGTCACATGTCTTTAAATTTAAATTTAAATTTTTGAAGAAATCTGAAGTTGTATTCCAAAAGAATTTAAGCGTTAATCGAGTATTTCCATATTTGCAGGTTACTATTATCGTTTATATATCAGTTATAACTAGAGCTTACATATAAAGATTTTACTGGTTGTGTATATAAGCAAATCGTGTACGCATGGCCATTGAAAACGTCTTTTAATTATACAACGTATCTTATGGAACATAACGTATTTTATGGAACTTTCTCAGATCAATTCGTACACAAGTACTTATTTTGTATTAAAGTAAACACCAAATTTAGGTTTTCTGATGTAAACGTTAATAAACCATGCAGCATTCTGAAAATGTTTCTGTCTGATGAATGTCAAAAACGGCATTAATATACGTAACGTATCTTACGTAAACCATAATGTATCTTTCACTTAATAACATTATATTAGATGTAAACACACATGTGTCATATTAATAGCAGAGTACTTACATGTATTACTAATGTTAATTTCCATGAAATATGATGACAACACGGAGAGAAAGGCAAAATTAGTGTTCACAAATAATTAGTTTACAGGATCCAGATCAAATACAGATTCTTTCAAACTTTGAATAAGAACATTTTGCAAATTTCAGAAGAAATCGAATTCCAATCTCTTATTTGTTTAGAAAGAAGATAATAAATTAATAATAAGATAAGACAGAATCATGAAATTGATCTTGATTTGATCTAGATCAGATTCAGTCTACAGTATTATTGATTATTTTCTCAACAATAAGGTAAATGTTTTCACAATATCAGTAAGAAGATAATAATGTGTTTCATGAAAAGTAACACTTATTCAATTTCAATTGCATTATGAAAATGGCAATCATTTTGCAGGATCAAATTGATCCAAATCAGTTGATACTTTGTGAACACGGGGGTCTGGCTATCTGAAGAGAAAAAGAGCTAAAAGTACAGTAAATCAATCGATTCATTAACTAGAAATGACAACACCACCTTAAGAGACAGAAAAACAAACTTTATGAATAAAAATTCAGAGACAGTTAAAGGTTAAAGGGAAAGGCGACAACTGAAGAACCTGCTAACTCACAAAATATATCCTCTCCTTCAGCTAGCAGGAACATTATTTTTGAAAAACCAACGATTAACTAGAACAACCAAATATTAGCATTGTCGAGTAGCTACCTTTGCCTTGTACAGCCATTTGAAGCATTGTCGGGTACCTACCTTCACTATGTTCAGTCATTTGTGGCATTGTCGGCTACCTACCCGGCTTTGCACAGTCATTTATGGCATTGTCCGGTATCTACCCATACCTTCTACTCATATATAGCACTGTCGGGTACCTAAACTCGCTTTGTGAGTCATTTATGGCATTGTCAAGTACCTACCCCGGCTTTGCACAGTCATCTATGGCATTGTCCGGTCATTTATGGCATTTTCCGGTATCTACCCTTACCTTGTACTCATATATAGCACTGTCGGGTACCTACCTAAACTCGCTTTGTGAGTCATTTATAGCATTGTCGGGTACATACCCTCACCTTTTACCGGCTTGTATAGAATTGTAGAGTAGCTGTGTAAAAGTATCATGTTTGAGCGAAATTTCGTAACACGCAAAATATGTTGATGTAATTAAAGTTGGAAGGGTATATTAGATATAATTATGCGTTGCCTTATGAATAATTATAATATCTATGGTAAGTTTAGCACTGCAAACGTTGTGTTGACGTCAGTATTTTTGTAATTGGTAATGGAACATACTACATTGTCTACGTGCGCATGCCTTATACCAGTTTATTTGATACTGTATCCAACACGAGCATTTTATTTCATAGGAATGTTATTGAACTATGGAATGTTGTTAAAGTTTTTTGATTCTCATTTAAACCAGTTTTTTAGAAATTAATCATCTTATGAAGTTTTTTAGTGACATGTACACATATATTCTGCATTGCATAAGATACGTTACGTTTGTATGAATCACATAAGATTGTCAAATCGTGGCATCCAAGTTTTACGTAATACATTTCTATCAAAGCATATACATTGTTGTTTGTGTCAATGATAAACATATTGCGCAAACGTTGCTATTTTAAATTTTATAATAAACTACATGTATCTGCGTCGAGAAAAGGCTTCTGTCAATTTTCGTCAATCGTATTTGTTTATTTTTTATTATTTATTGCACAAATGAAAAATATTTAATAAATGTGTTCACAAACCATTTTGATATACATTACGCTTTTCATCAACCGAAAAAAATAAGACATGTATGTAGATTTTGAATTTCACAATTGGTGTTTTCTTCTATATAACAGAGAGAATACGTAACTACGGGGAACGCCACATACACAAGACAATACCTCCCCACGCAGACCTCAGGAAAAACAACAATCCACAAAACATAACGCACCTAAGGAGGTCAAACGTTACACATATTAAGGAACAGAGGCACAAGGAACGGCCCAACAGACCATAAGGAATAATTAAGAGTATCAAAGTGGACAGTAAAAGGAGGGGAGGGGGGAATTAATGGATGGAAAAGCTCACAGGACCATTCAAGACAACTGGCCACAATAGGCCAAAATTGGGCAGGAAACACTCTGAACACTGTATAAAGTGACAGAATTGCATAGGGGAAAGGGAAACATAAAACATTCATAACACAAACAGAAACAACAATCATATAGCGAATTACAGCCTTGGAACTGTCAGTAAAAATACTGGGGGTTTAAATCGATTTAACAGCTAGCTAACCTCACACCTTATCGCTATATGGTCATTGATTTCCAACATATATACATAAATTGACTAAGTAGGCAGTAACTAATCATTAAAATAAACCATATATAACGTATCTTACGCATGAAAGTAAGTGTGTTCTTGTCATGTTATGTTACAAAATCTAGGACCTGTTTGGGTCCACTGAGATTAGATATTTTGTGTTGAAGCATTGATTAATCTGATTAAAATAATAAAACCAGTTCTCTAGATGGGTTATTTTCAACTTGTGTTATTTCTTAATTTGACAAGTTAACGTAGATTGAATGTTTAAATATGGCCTTCGAGTGGTTATAATACCAAATAGAGTTTACGTGGCGAGTAAAACAAAAATAAAGAACAAATATCAGATTGTGTTGTAAATGGGCTTTTATTAAAGCCATTAAAACAATCAAAACATAGATAATGTAACTAAATATATACAGTAAAGTAATAGGTAATACCTTAACCCATGATATTGACCATGGTGCAATGATAGTCATGATCGGTTTACATCATGTAATTGTCCGTAAGTAATAATACCGATGTTTTCAATGAAACAAAATAGTTATATACTTCACTCTAAATCGAATATTTTTATTTTGTCATTTCCGCTCAAATAAACAAACAGTTGGCGTAATTTTCGATGGAAAAACAATGACACTGGTTCCCGAATGCCGTTTTCTTTCTTCACGATCACTCCCATCTTTGTACCATCGTATCTTAATTGTACTACGGTGTTTGAATTCCTACCGGCAACGAATACATTTCCTCTCCCATCAATACACACACCACATGCTCCATCAATATCTGGATCTTTGATTGTAGCGATATGATTTCCTTTCTTATCAAGATACACTAATCCATCATAACCACCAACAAACATAAAATCATCACTGTCACATAATGCGATTTGCATTGAATACGTTAACAGTTTATTTCCACTGTTGTGTTTAGATATAGTTTGTAACAATGTACCAATCATGTCGTACATATATACTGAAGAAACATCATCAGATACATAGAATTTGCTATCCATGTAAGCGACATTGTAGCATATATGATTCAGTTTCATTTGTCGTGATAGTGTCATAGTTGCTCGTACAGATACAAACTGTATCATTTTATTACTATAGCATGCCACAGCAACCTCATTGTTATTCACACAACATACACCTCGTATGTCATACGGTATATCAATGTGATATACTACAGACATCTGCTCAATGTCTACTCGTTTTAGTTTTCCATTAGCAAAATCTGCAATGATCAATATGCTATCACCTAAAAGACAACATCCTGTTAAGTTGCATGTGGTAGTATCACTTGGTATCCTAGCCACTATATCTCGACATTGCTTAATTCCGTAAGGTGTGTTTTTATTATGTGTTTTAACTTTCACCTGGCCAAAGTTTTTGGTTTGTTGAAGAAATGTTAAAGATTTTTCTGCAACAAACGAAAACACATCGTCCTCTGTGAATGTTTCGAGCTCTTCTTTAGATGTTGTAATATCATCTCGTCCCTTCGTGATGGTTGAAGAAACGAGTTTTGAGCAGACAAACTTTTGTGATTTATTGCCTTGAGCTCGTCGTATTTTCTCGCCAAGCTCTACAACTCTGTTGAGAGTAGATTCTATTCTGTCTTTGGCATTTAATATGTCCGCCTTCATTTTTTCGTACAGTAATTGAACTTTGCCCTTAGCATCTTCTTCCAGGCGATCAAGTATGGCATCGGTTTCCCTTCTGTGTTCGGTGATTGCAAGCAATGAATTTTGTTTTGCACTGTCTAAATTCTGAAGATAGACATTGTTGGAGTTTTGTTGTGTGGACTTTAAGCTTTCCGTCATTGTCTGCAGGTCTCTGTAAGTGTTGTCAAATTCTCTGTCTTTGGTGATTTGATCTACATCATCTGGGATTGAATGTATGTCGGTGCAATTTCTGAAAGTAAACATTGTTGAAATATATTTATCTTTTGTATATCTTCAACTAGTTGTCGTTCTTACATTTTATTTTTGTCTAAACACGTTATTATAGTTATGAAGCACATTTATCTGTATCATTTATTCATTATGGGTTAGAAAGGGTACAGTGAGATATCTGATAATGGACTGGTTTAATATGGGACATGTAAAAGATTATTGCGAATGATAACATTTCTTATCTTGTTGACAAAAGTAAATTTAGATCGGAATATTTGAATATTTATAAAATAAAATATCATCTCTTCTCGCTTGCAAACAATTATTTTATACCATTAATTGTGATATTTAAAATGTACGTACGTTTGACATCTCATAAACATATACATGATTAAAGGCCTAAATTCGCGTTCATTAGACAAAATTCTGCTCAAACTATGAATAAGCACTAGTTTTTGTATTGTTAAAATGAACTCTCTGTCAGTCTTGATTAAAATTGTAGATATATGTGCATAACCGTCGTATCTAACGATACGCGAATAATAAATTTCCAAAAAGACAAGCGAATAGTTCGTACATTCTAGATTAAATGTTGAGCACAGATATGTGTGCAATACACTCGTATGTAACGATAAACGAAAAATAGTAGCGTGTGCTACTTTTGTGGTTCAAGCGTTTATTATTTTTGTTTATCTTTTTTTGCTTAAAGCCTTTACAACTATTGAGATATCAGTACTTGTATTGAGCGTCTATATAAACTATAACAGTTTTAAATTAATGAAAAATGTTTCATTCCTCGATCGATAATGTATTTATTAAAAGTATAAAATCAGTTTGGTTTTATTCACGAAAAGTATTTTGAATGGGCGCCACCTAGCGTTCACTGATAATGAACTACACACGTTTCAGCATGATAATTTGCTCGTAAAACTTCAGTGTATTTGAAGGAATGTTGTATTTAGAGTTTTAGAGAATAAATGCGGCTGTCCCACTGGTGCTCGGTGTCTGGTTTGATCCGAAAATGTACTATATGGTCAAACTATCCTTACTATCTTCCAAACATAATAATAGCATTGACCCTGCTATAATATCGGGGAAAACACTGACTTATAATGATATATGAATTTATAATTATATGTAGAAGACCTAGCCTCACACCGATCACCTATGGTCCAACTGTATTCTTGTATACTGAGTCAGCTATAAATTCAAACTTACCTGTGATCAATGACAATGCACGTACAGCAACCGACAACATCATGATCACCACAATACATATCTATAACTTTCCCTTGATGAATGCTGCATTTTTCTGTAGGAAACGAGGGTAATTTTGGTGTCTTGTCTCCGTGTTCAGCAGTTGATATACCAAGTAAACTGTGTTGTGTTTATGCAGGATATTTCTTGTGGTTAGAGACACATACCTTACAACAATATCCTTTACATTCAACACAATATCTAATTCCTTCTTTTATGACATTCTCTACAGCACAAGATGTACATAAATAGTCAAATGTCTCTTCAGACAAACCATTGTCACTACCACCCGACGCCATTTTAGACGAGAATATGCAACGGATAGAAAGATAGATAGATCACATGACACTACTGAACAAATCAAAGTGAGGCAAATCGACCTAGTTGCGGTTTTATCGTTGTCATATACATGAATGTATTTGAATTAAGTTAAAATATTTAACGTTTACATGATATATGTTCAAGTCGGACAGGTCGACCTGGTTATTGCATTATCGTTATCAAACACGTGACAGTTAGCGATTGAAGTTATTACTATTTATGTACATGTTGACTACTTTCGTTAAATAACGCATATATTTATCGACTTGCAACATCCGTTCACTCAGACCATGTATATCTGGTGCTCATAAATATATGTATAAATCACCGTCTGAGTAAAACGAAGAACGACATTCAATGTTAGCATATTAAATTATCACGTGACCAGTCCACATGAATGATGATTATGCACGAGGATATCGGCGATAATTAATGACTGCCAGTTAATTTATAAATCATATAACACTTCCTCAATCACTCATTGTATAAACAAACCGTCGAGGTAGTTGTTACTGTTATTTTATTTATCATATTTCCATAATATAGCGTCATAAGGTATATTCTAACCCCTTTTGTAATATGAATTAAATCATAAAGTTGTACATGTATTTAGCAATAAGTGCAATACTATTTCGATAGTTAATGAAATCTCATCTATATATTCAGATGCAAGCTGACTCGTTTCGCACTTTAACTCTCAGCAGACGACAAAACACTGTGTCTAATTTCGGTGGGATAGTGAAACTACTGTATGGACAACTATTATTTTTACCGACCCAATGATATTCTGTTATGTTTTTCACAACTAGATCTTAGTTGGCTCTGATTATTTCGCTCTGACTATATCCTACATTTAAGGGGGATACGACATTATATTATGTCAACTATCTTCAACGACGTAATATCTAGATCTTACTCGGCTCTGATTATCCTATGTTTTAGAAACGAAGGGAAATTATTCCGTACAATTTAGTAGCTTCTGGAGTTGTCTCCCATAAATATAGTAAAACTTAGGATCTGTACACTGACTATCTACGAGAGTGAGACTTAGGATATTGTATTCTTCTTGTGTAGATTTGATATTTCATCAAGTAAATAAGTTTTCCCCGTGTATGTTCATTCTTACTTAGTGTATTTTATAAAAGGTAACAAAAATGCACACGTGTTGAATCGAAATTTTAATGGCATATTTTCATACAGTTTTACTGCAAATTTGTTTGGCCACAATGTAGCTGGATTGTACGATGTAGCATTTCATCTCCAAATACACTAGTACAAATTAATAAAAAAATCTCGATTACGTAAATACCCGGACACATTATCCAGGAACTAAAATAATAGTTGTGAAATATCCCACACAAAGCCGTTTTACAGGCGGAACATTTTAATCCACCGCTGACGTTTCTGATGTCCTACAAAGCCGTTTCCGTCGGAATCTTTGAAACCCCTACTGACGTTTCTGATGTCACACAAAGCCGTTTCCGTCGGAATCTTTGAAACCCCTACTGACGTTTCTGATGTCACACAAAGCCGTTTCCGTCGGAATCTTTGAAACCCCTACTGACGTTTCTGATGTCACACAAAGCCGTTTCCGTCGGAATCTTTGAAACCCCTACTGACGTTTCTGATGTCACACAAAGCCGTTTCCGTCGGAATCTTTGAAACCCCTACTGACGTTTCTGATGTCACACAAAGCCGTTTCCGTCGGAATCTTTGAAACCCCTACTGACGTTTCTGATGTCCTACAAAGCCGTTTCCGTCGGAATCTTTGAAACCCCTACTGACGTTTCTGATGTCACACAAAGCCGTTTCCGTCGGAATCTTTGAAACCCCTACTGACGTTTCTGATGTCCTACAAAGCCGTTTCCGTCGGAATCTTTGAAACCCCTACTGACGTTTCTGATGTCACACAAAGCCGTTTCCGTCGGAATCTTTGAAACCCCTACTGACGTTTCTGATGTCCTACAAAGCCGTTTCCGTCGGAATCTTTGAAACCCCTACTGACGTTTCTGATGTCACACAAAGCCGTTTCCGTCGGAATCTTTGAAACCCCTACTGACGTTTCTGATGTCACACAAAGCCGTTTCCGTCGGAATCTTTGAAACCCCTACTGACGTTTCTGATGTCACACAAAGCCGTTTCCGTCGGAATCTTTGAAACCCCTACTGACAATTCTGATGTCACACAAAGCCGTTTCCGTCGGAATCTTTGAAACCCCTACTGACGTTTCTGATGTCCTACAAAGCCGTTTCCGTCTGAACCGTTGAACTCCCCGCTGACCATTTTTATTTCTTGTTTTACAGTTGTTTTTATCTTAATCTCTGAAATCCGTATTGTAGATGTTATTGCCTTTCAAATTGTACTATCTGACCATTTAGTATGTTTTCAATAAATATATCAAACAAACGAAACTTTTACAATTTATGTGTATAGGCTGAAAATGGATGACCAACTACCGGTTAAGTGTGAGAATAGCTAGCTGTTTAGATCAATTTCAATCCCCAGTTGTTTCACTTGATATAATATTCATGTTCTTTTCTCCCCCTTTCGACCTATTATTACTGACTTTCTTGACCTGTTCCGTGATGTGTTCTATCCATTAATGTTTTCACATTGTTGTCCCCCTAACTTCTCCGTAGTTGTTTTTATGTTCGGACAGAACCTTCTTTCCACGACTTTCCCAATTCATGTTTACCATTGCACCTCGTCAATCCCTAATGGTTTATAGACTGTTGTTTTTCCCTGGTGTCTGTGTGGGGAGGCATTGTCTTATGTATGTGGCGCTCCCAGTAACAACTTAATCTCTATTCTATATCCGGGATTGCGTATGTATGCTTTTACAAAACATAATGACTCAGTTGCCACACATAAACCGATCATACACGGGAGCTTAATATAATATAATGTATTCTGAGGTATCAAACAGACAAGTAAATGTCTTCTCTACATTTAAACACATTTTCACATTTGAAATGTTCATGTTTTAAGAAATAAGATAAAACTAGATATGGATAAAGTAGTTGCTTAATTACATTCACGAAATCTCGTCACCTAAATTGCGAAATATCGCGTGATTTCATTTATCAACGTGGGTTTGATATTTTTGAATTCAATAGCTTCTCTTCAAATTTTCTGGTTTCTGATAAGTCATTGAGTCCTTATTTAAATAGACGGATCTATTGTTTTACATATCTATGTTCAACATGCATTATCCTGTGTTAGCTGTCTCTGGTGGGAGAGTGTTGTTCGTCGGTGACTTTCTTGTTTCCACCGTTTGTTTCATGTGGTTGAATGTAGGCTGACAAGAGGTTGTTGCATCTATAAACTAAGATTAAACCTTCAGTGGTTATGTGACACTGATCGTTCAATGGCGGTTTTCCCATTTTCATCCATCATGTTTCTATCTTGTGTCCATTGATCATGCAATTGTTTACATATGTGTCGTCGCGTCAGATGTTGGCGTCAGTTTGCGTAACGTAACGTCCAGTTTTTCACCAATTAACGTAGTTGGACAATAGTCAAATGATTTTTTCTACTCTTACTCTTTGTATTGATTTTAAAAGTGTTATAGTTATTGACAGTCAAATTGACGTCAACATCTGACGCGACATATATGTATATGTATATGCTGCAATGTTTCCTGAGCTTTTGATTTTTGAGTGGTTGTGCTTTTTGTAGGTAGCATGTCCTGCTCGGCTTCTCGATTCATTTTTGATATTTTATCAAGATTTTTTTATCGTTGATGTAATTTGTGTATCTGGAGTATATGTCAACACGGTCGAGTACTAGGTCAAGTAAATTGACTGCAGAACAGACACACAAGAGTCAAACAAAGAGACGATCAGTCAGAAGTATGTTTGGTTTCAATCCAGGTTTTACAAATATGCACTATGACAACACTTTTACAAGGCACGACAAACTCATTTGGCAAACTATGTATGTATACACCAAACAAACAAACAAAATAATTTCCTCGTACAACATGGCCGAAAGTATTAATCCACGTTGACGCCAACAATACACCAAACATTAACAGTGACATAACAGTTATATACGGTATTCTCTCTTCAAGAAAAACAAGGTGACAAGTATAAAAAAAAATAAAAAATACAATTTTTAAAGAAATTAATGAAAAGGGACAATTCAAAAATTCACTCTTACTGCCTTTTTGGCTAAAAAGCCATTAGAAGAAAAAGTAAATATTACTTTGTTACAGGAAACGCCACATACATAATTACAATGCCCCACCACACAGATTGAAAGGAAACACCAGCCTGCGAAACATTAGGGAGTGAGGAGGTGTAAGCGCAAACATCAATGGGGAAGTAAGGAACTGTCTGGCTGACTATCCAAAACAACCATGGAGAATAAAACAAAGGGGGTTAAAATACATTAATAAGAGTTCTGAAGTGACTTCAGTGCACCTTGGACTATAGATAGATACATGTATTACTGAGAAAAGTTCTAATTATTCCGTGTGTAGAGCTTGTATTATAATGTTTTCAGCAATGTCATATATTCTACGTACTACACTGAATCATAAAGCTCATTACTCTTATGCTCACGACTCCCTGTAAAAGCAATACAGGTTTTATCACAGGAATTGACTTTATTTAGTCATTTTAACAATTTTTTATCGATAACTGCGTCTAATTTAATTAATATGTTATAGCATTTTATCTATGTATTGCGTACGTCAGTGCATTTGGTCTGATCGCATTAAATAATTCCATAATATTAAAGGGCGTGAATATACATCCAGGGCCGTGTTGGGACTTTTCTTGCTGTAAGAGTGGACGAAGCCCCCATGTGCCCCTTCTAGCGTTATATATGGCATAGGCGGGCACTTGGGTAGAAATACTGACGTTTAATAAGCCAGCCTGACAGCTTCCTGACATATAAATGCTTATATCGAATGTAATCCTAGCCGCATCTGTGAGGGTGCAAGTGCAGTCGACACGGAGTCCCCTTAAAATTAATCAGAGCGCGAAATAATAACGGATTCCTCCCCTCAGCACTCAAATCACAAAAGTTTTTCTTATTAATTTTAAGTGGAAATTTGTGTGGAAAATGAGTGCTGAATAGTCTTTTTTGGTCCATCTACTTTTAGATTTTAGTGTAATATGAAATCTGGTAGAGATTGTTAAGTCATACTAAAATCTCAAAGAAAAAGAATGTTCAGCACCTATTTGACATGTTCATGCATTTTCCACTCTCGAATGTCCACTATCAGACTCATAAAAGTTAAGTTTGTGATTTGATTGCCGAATGTAAGTAGCCGTTGTAATTTCGGACCCATGTCTATTTTGTTTTTAAGTACAATAACATGAACAAATTATTCATATTGCAGAGCATTGGTAATATCTTAATATGTCAATTCTGACCACGTCACTACAAGGAGAATCATAAGAACTAATTCTAGTTGCGACATTTTTTTCTATTTCCGCCACAGAACTATATTATAACTATAGAGACAATTAGCTGGCCATCAGGTAAATTCCATTATCCACCGGTGATGTATTGATAAAAGGAAATTATCTCTATATACATCGTACAGTTCTCTGATTATCTTCTGGAAAAATGTCAATCAAAAATGAAGAGTTGTCAATCAAAATATGTCTGCACATTAAGCCTTGATTATAAAACTGACTTTGGAGACCAGCCTAAGAATGAAGCCTTGCCATTGGTCTTTTTTTAGACTGAGCTCAGAAAAAAAACTTACCAATTAGATGCTTGTTTTCCGACTGGTACAATAGTACTCGCGGAACAATGAACTTCTGGAACATGACAAACGTACTGAAACAAATAACTCTCTTATGAACATGTTATGCGCATGCGCGCTTTGACAGGAAGATCATACTAAAACCTGTAGCTGCCGGTTAGCCAAGATAACGACATAGACTAGACCTAATCGCATGGCACTCTCGTCCAATAAATATTTTACTATAATAAAATACAAATGTGGAGAAGGAACATAAAGTCAGCACGACCAACCCATGTTCCTATTCCACTTATGTTATGGAAAGGTTTTGTATCAAGAAAACTTGTATGTACCGACTTTCCAGAATGGTGACATCAATCGGCTACCAAACTAAGTGAGAAGTCACATTAGTGTCGACATGTTCTTAGTTGTCCTGTTATGGATTCCCTCCCCTTTTGTCCCCTCCTTATACTACTTTCCTTAATTGTTTTTGATAATCAGCTAGACCATTCCTTACCGCCCCATCCCGATAGATGTTTGCCCTTATACGTTTTAACTCCTGTTGTTGTGTGTGCGTATTTTTCCCTAGGATTTGTGTGTGAAGGTATCGTCTTGTGAATGCTCCACATTTTGACTTTTGACAACTTAACGCAACCAATATAGCTAAACGCTTCATGTAATACGAAACATGTGTCACTCCCTTTCCTACCAAAAACCTAATCTAAAGCAGGGTCGTCAAGTTGGTTACTTATTCCCTATTCCCTATTCGTTACTTATTCCCTATTCCCTATTCGTTACCTATTCGTTACTTATTCCATATTCCCTATTCGTTACCTATTCGTTACTTATTCCCTATTCCCTATTCGTTACCTATTCATTACCTTTTCGCTTTTTCTACATTGCATCTTTTAAATTATTTATTTTCATGTCCCTGGTGTTAGCTCGAGGTTTGTGGAGTTGGAAAAACCTTGTTAGCGCATATGTACCAGTTTCTCTGCTCGGCTGATACTCTGTTACATATTCGTTACCTATTCGTTCCCTATTCGCTTTTTCTACATGGACCCTTTTGAATGATTTCTTTTCAGGTCTCTGGTGTTAGTTCGAGGTTTGTAGAGTTGGAAAAACCTTGTTAGCGCATATGTACCAGTTTCTTCGCTTGACTGATACCCTGTTACCTATTCGTTACTTATTCGTTCCCTATTCGCTTTTTCTACATTGCATCTTTTAAATGATTTCTTTTCAGGTCTCTGGTGTTAGTTCTAGGTTTGTAGATATGAAAAATCCTTGTTAGTGCATATGTACCAGTTTCTGTGCTCGACTGATACCCTGTTACTTATTTGCTCAGTATTCACTTTTAATACGTTGTCCCTTATTAACCTTTTCCTTTTAACTGTGATGTTCCCTCTCATTACCCATAACTAACACCATAGACAAGAAAATATATAACAGTTAAAAAGAAAAGGTTAATAAGGGCCAACGTATTAAAAGAGGGTATCAGTCAAGCGCAGAAACTGGTACATATGCGCTAACAAGGTTTGTTCAACTCTACAAACCTCGAGCTAACACCAGGGACATGAAAAGAAATAATTTAAAAGATGCAATGTAGAAAAGGCGAATAGGGAACGAATAAGTAACGAATAGGTAACAGGGTATCAGTCAAGCGCAGAAACTAGAACATATGCGCTAACAAGGTTTTTCCAACTCTACAAACCTCGAACTAACACCAGAGACCTAAAAAGAAATCATTCAAAAGGGTCCATGTACAAAATGCGAATAGGGAACGAATAGGTAACGAAAAGGTAACAGGGTATCAGTCGAGCGCTGAAACTGGTACATATGCGCTAACAAGGTTTTTTCAACTCTACAAACCTCGGGCTAACACCAGGGACATGAAAAGAAAAAATTTAAAAGATGCAATGTAGAAAAAGCGCAGAAGTGGTACATATGCACTAAAAAGGTTTTTTTCATATCTACAAACCTAGAACTAACACCAGAGACCTGAATAGAAATCATTCAAAAGGGTCAATGTAGAAAAAGCGAATAGGGATCGAATAGGGAACGAATAGGTAACGAATAGGTAACAGGGTATCAGTCGAGCGCTGAAACTGGTACATATGCGCTAACAAGGTTTTTTCATATCTACAAACCTAGAACTAACACCAGAGACCTGAAAATAAATCATTCAAAAGGGTCCATGTAGAAAAAGCGAATAGGGAACGAATAGGTAACGAATAGGTAACAGGGTATCAGCCGAGCAGAGAAACTGGTACATATGCGCTAACAAGGTTTTTCCAACTCTACAAACCTCGAACTAACACCAGAGACCTGAAAAGAAATCATTCAAAAGGGTCCATGTAGAAAAAGCGAATAGGGAACGAATAGGTAACGAATATGTAACAGAGTATCAGCCGAGCAGAGAAACTGGTACATATGCGCTAACAAGGTTTTTCCAACTCCACAAACCTCGAGCTAACACCAGGGACATGAAAATAAATAATTTAAAAGATGCAATGTAGAAAAAGCGAAAAGGTAACGAATAGGTAACGAATAGGGAATAGGGAATAAGTAACGAATAGGTAACGAATAGGGAATAGGGAATAAGTAACGAATAGGTAACGAATAGGGAATAGGGAATAAGTAACGAATAGGGAATAGGGAATAAGTAACCAACTTGACGACCCTATTTAAAGCCCATTACGCTGTGTTTTTATGAGTGTTTCTTTCGGCAAAAATATTTTGCTGTGATTGTTTGGATGTTTTTATATAACGCCGTTAAACACTGTTCTACGCATGCTGATATCACCGACGTTCCTTTGTTTTTCAATCGGTCCCAAAATGTAACACTACAAGTAGCAGACGTCTTTTTCACACATAAATCAGACGTGAAAGGCTAATAGCTTAAGATGTATTGTCGTTGTCAACATTCACCACAATTGCAAAAAGCGTGGTCATTCTCCGATGCTTTGTTCTTGTTTTACGCATGTTGAAAAATACTTACTGCCGCTCCATCGAAATCGGATATCCTCGGGAGATTATTCTATCTGTATATAGTTTAACGTTTGGAGAATGTAACTTTATAGATACATCATGATGGCCTCAGTGCAAAGAGCGTCAAATTCTAAACATTAATTCTGTCTGAACAAATTAATGCTGATATTGTTATATTTTGTGTCACTAATGTGCCTGGGTCTTTCATGTTGTTTTCAAACAGCAAAAACTCCTAACGCCTTTATACAGATTTTTTCACAGGTGCGTGACAATCAAATGTTTCATTTCCGAATGAAAGCGTCTCTCCTATGACAGCTTAAGTTTGTAACACTGGTCCGCTTGTTCAGCGCAGTTGATAGGGCAGTGGGCTGTAAACCGGGAGGTCCGGGTTCGATTCCCGGGTGGGGGTAAGTCATGTCATTTCGTGCCGTTTGCTGTCAGTCATTTGTCCTCCTCTTCTGATTCATGTGGAGAAGTTGTCAGCTGTTGGAGGAAGGAGTTAGTGCCGGATGATTCGGTTAGATCGACTGACTGCCATATATAACTGAAATAATGTTGCAAAATGGCGTTAACTCAATGAAAAGAAAACAAAAACCATCACGTGCCGCTTTGATAACTTCTGGCTGAATGAGTTACTGTCGTTTGTTGCTAACCACGACAGTTAAATCCGTTGCGTTTGTTATAATGAATGACTCTTTACTTCAAATCGAGTAGGATGTATGCGGCACACAAAGAACACGGCCTCCACAACAGTACACGAAGATGAGGAGAAGATGTATACACTGTATGTACAAGTAAACATATACAAAGGTAAAGCGACACATGCTAAACAATAAAGCCATGGCCCATGTGGGGGACATATTTTCATTTCTGACCGAAGCGAAAGTTTTCATTTTCTGACCGAAGCGAAAATACGATTCTAAATGAGCGATGAAATTGGTACAGCAAACGCCATATTCACAAGACAGTGCCTCCCCCACACAGACCCCGGGAAACATCAGCAAATATAAGACTTTTGACTTGAGAAGATGTAAGGACAAACACCTTTGATGATTAATTCCCCTTGTTTGTCCTTTTTGATTCTCCTAGTGAACACTTAAGCCTCTGTTCCCTTACGTGTGTACCATTGAGCCTCCTCAAATGCCTTATGTTTTATGGAGTGTTGTTTTCCCGGAGGTCTGTGTGAGGAAGCACTTTCTTATGTATAAGGCTTTCCCTGTAGCAACTTATTTTTTTTCTCTTTTAAACGAATTAACTGACTGAGGGGTGGGGGCAGGATGATAAAAGGACAATTTTGCCAAGGATCGAAAGTGGGGAGAACACGAACATTATGTTACACCAAACAATCTGATAAGGGAATAGGGAAAACTTAATATTTTTCTTAAAATATATGGAAAACATAACAACATAGTGATTTACAGTCTTGGAAATGTCAGTCAAACACTGGGGATTTAAATCGATTTAACAGGTAGTGTACCTCAAACGTAACTGCTATATTTTGGTCATATATTTCCTACAAGTACACATACATTGACCGATGCAAATTATTCCTAAGTCTCTGTTGCCGTTGCAAATGGTAGTTTGAAGGGCGCAACACAATGACATAAGATAACGTAAGGTCAATATCCTTCTGTTGTCCTTCCATACCAACCCTTCCCATTTTGAGGAACGACTAGATGTCTACCTTCAGCATATTTAAGGCATTGCTATTGCCGTTTTTAAGCCGTTCCTATCTCGGCAGTTCCTCTACACGATAGTGTCATTCAAGAAAGAACAATCATTCATGAGAACAGAATAAAGACGAGACACCAAATGTTTCATTCACAAGAGGGATTAATTAAGAAGTAAACAAACTAATTACTTTTACTGTGCCGCTTAAACAATGAGAAGGAATTGTTAGGAGTTCTCACCAAAAATAAATCAGGAATCGGAACCGTCAAACGTGGTAATTAGTTTCGAAGTGTGCTGTCATTCGGGATAATTTTAAACTAAAAGGTGTGAACTACGAAACCTAGCAGCTAGACATAAACACGGTACCCTAGCTAAGAGAAAAAAAACCAATAAGTGAAAAGATTCAAATTCGTCTGAGCAACACCGTAAACCAGATATCACCCTGTTAGACTGTGAATTTGTCTCAGTAGCAAAAAGTGGTCCCGAACTAATACCTAAATATATTGTCGCTACTGCTATAAACGTATGTCACTTGGAGAATAAATGAATTTATCAGTATTGTAGTAGAGACTGTAGAGTCATTCACGAGTTGTGACGCGGGATGTCATTGACGATGGGTGTGCAGAGAAACTTTTATCTTTTATTGTTCAAAGTCATTATAGTCGGAATAATTATGACTGATTTATGTGAAGGGGAAATAAAGCCATACAAAAGGTAAACTTGTAGAAACTGATTTTGTTATTTTTTTTGTTATAGAACAAATTATTACCGAACGACTTAGCGTTATGTACTATGACTCCGTCAAAAAACACTTTAAATTTTTTGTTCTTAAGGGGTCAATAATGGAGCGAAATTCGATTTGGAATCAATTAAGATTAAATTTAAAAATGAAAATGTTAGTGCGTGTTTTTATTTAGCTAACATTGCATACAATAAGCAACAGTCTAAACTATTTCTTCACGTTGGGGAACACTATTACAAATATACATCTTCTTTTACGATTAATGACATTGTAAGTTTTTGGAATCAAATTAAACTAACGTGTTCATTGGATTATGATCTGTGTATAACCCGGTAATTTGTGTATAACTCGGGCAAATTCTGTCTATTTTCGGGGTAATCCATTTAGATGCCCATAATATCGAGGTACGGCGCGAACTAAAGTATCTAAGTTTTTAAGAAAACACGATAGTTTTACTCCAAACAATCGATATGAAATTTAAATTTTGAGAAAATGAGCTTAAATTTATTTTTCAAAATTACATTTTGTTTCAAACTAAATTAAAAGTTTTTTTCAGACGCAAACCACATTTTGAAATACGTGTATTTTGAAAATATTGCCAACTTATGAAGAGCGCGTAACTGATATAATGTAATATATTATTGTCTCTAATTAAACTGTGTATTAATTGTGCATCTATTAAACGTGTGTGTATACATAAAGACTGAGGCTAGATTTTTACCGCACATTTACAGTTCAATGTCTGATATATACACTCACACAAAGTTCTAACGCATCATATTTAAATTTGATATAATTTTCTTAATTCTGTACTTTTATTTTTTATGTTATTCTGTTTTTTTTTAAACATACATACATAATATATAAGAGATAAATCATATACATTGTACATATAAATGCATAATAAACGTGGCAGTTGTTAAAGATATACTACATTGTAGTATTAATTCTGTACTATAACTGTTATGAAAATTCAGGTTTCTGATCATATAGCATTATATTTTTAAAAACCTTTCGCAAATATTTTAATCGATGTTAAGTACAGCCAAGCGGAATGAATGATCGAATTTCGGTATTTTTGACTTGCTGCTTTTATTTGGCTGCTTTTCACATGATTTCTTTTTCAAATTGTGTTGGTTTGTATTACAGTCGTTTTTTAAAAACATTATGTTTTGAGTGAAAAATGGTCCAAAAAAATATGAGGGGACTATTTGTCCACTGAAATGATGAAACATAGTATGCCCTTTCGTAAATGTGGCTAAAATTGCATTTCCTGTAGGACTAGAAGTAAAATATTTTGTACTCCTAAAGATGCTTAATTGAATCTAACAACGGCGTTATTTATTTGAGCTTGTTACGCGAGATTTCCACTCGGATCCAAGTAAAAACTGTAAATTTTAAAAGACCGGAAGTGGAATCGGAAGAGTCCGTTTCCTTCGTCTCGACACCAGTTAAGGGGACTCGTGTAATGCTGCTAATAGGCAGAAAATCATAAACCATAGGTGACTTGCACACGCTCAGTTATTAATTACATACTCGTAGAACATATTTTTTAGTTTTTTTTTAAATACCAATTGAACTTTTATTAAAACAATTAGTTATTTTTCCTGTAAGATTTATTCACGTTTAATTGCTGGACCTTATTCAAGCACTTCTTTGTTGCTAGCTTTGTGATTTCATTGCGTTTTTTCTACTACAATGACCATAAATTTCCAGCCCCTCGTTGGTCTTTTCTAAATCAAGTAAACCCAAAGTGATGCGTTAGAACTTTGGGTGAGTGTATTGCTTAAGAAAAGCATAAAAAACATATATAAAAATAATAAATTGAAGTGATGCGTTAGAACTTTGGGTGCGTGTATTGCTTAAGAGAAGCATAAAAAACATATATAAAAATAATAAATTGAAGGATTTAATGTGAACAATCTAAGAATAAAACAACTTACGATAGTTCAGTAAGAAAACGACCCGATGATTAATGCTCCGAAACTTTAAAATAAAAAACCACCTGCTAAATCTAACCAATGCACCATATTACTGCGCCTTAAGCGACGCTGTAACAAAAACCTGCATACCTGTGATTAAGTATTTAACGTCTTGAGGACAAACATCGCCAGGAACCAGACGAGTATTAAATCAAACTCTTGTTGGGAGAACATCAATTACTTAATGCCAACAAACGGTAAATATCTATTTTTCAAAGCAATATATTATAGGACAATTTGTTGCGACAGGCTTTAGAATTTTACATCGTTAGGAATGGTACGGTGTCCGATTAGCAGTTCCGTAGGAAGACGCGCGATATTGTTGAAAATGTTGCTATTTTGTTGAAAATGTTGCTATTTTGTTTTTATACTCTATAAAAAAGGAAACGCATCGCTTACTTCTTCGTTATTTTTTTCTACATACAAAACTGAATTATGTATTGTGTCATTCTCTGAGATGTTTAGCCCAAATGACATATATGGGCGAAATTGAGTTATTAACATTTTTGAATGCAGGAATTTTTGCAGGTTACTAAAAAACAATAGATTTTGCAAAAGGACATTTTTCAGGGAATTACCGCACTTTTAATATGGTCATCAATAATACAAACAATCAGAGTTTCACAAATTTAATACAGCGAATATGTTTTCAGATACAATAATAGTTTTATGATTATATGTTCATTATTATTTTCCTTAAGAAAAGAGGCCGTTTCAATGTTTACTGATTATTGTTTTGCTTCTGCTCGCCGATTTATCATAAATGTTTTACTGAAACGGTTTAATTAGATGTTGCAATTACGACAGATGTGAATGTGAATTGTAATGTGAAAATTGATGACGTCATAATGTGAAGAAATGACGTCATCTTTATTGCGTTTTTCACAGAAACGAGGCTCAGTGCACTTGGGCGAAAAATCTCAGAGACCGCCACAATTTAGTAAATACAAGAAAAACCTAAACCACAATACAGCAAGGTAACATAAACTGTAGTGATTTATTTAAACGGACTTGTGTTTATATCACAACCTCACAATACAATGTGCCAAAATGATACGTTCTTCTTTTTGTTTGGTAAAATGCTTTGGACATTCAAATTTCACCACTTCTATCTTGAAATTATACCGTAATTTATTTTTATAAAAATATTTGAAACTATTTTGAAATCATTTTATGTAAACTCCGCTTGTGATATATCACCTAAGTGAACCAGCAAACGGCTGCGAAGTGTTTTTTGTATGTATGTTCTTTTCTTGTGGCTGCATAAACAAAATGCATAATTCATTGACTGTCTACTACATATGTCTCAAACATGACTAGATTGTATCCAATGTTTACACCATCACGCCATGTGATAGCACTGTATCAAAGCTAGCCTAGTATTATCAACATTTAACTGTTGTATTCTCACACTGTCCTGTAGTTTTATTGAATTATGCAAAATATAAAGAGACTGATATACCTTGTCAAGTGTATGAATCATGCACCTTTTATGACACCTCGAGAAATGTATGATAATTTTCGTCTTTTTTCTAATGGTCTAAATAGCTAACCTGTCGGTGTTTTATACGTAGTTTCTACGACAATATTGATTATTTCTTTATAAAAGTTTGATAGCAAGTAGACATAAAAACAGTTATTACAATTTGTCTGACTATCCATATCCAGTCGAAATTTTGCGGCATTTTCCGGAGAAAAGAACGGAAAGAGCCGAGGAGGTCCGAATGTTTCAATACGATAGTTCGTAAATTTTTAAAAGATATTTCGAAACAAGTAATATCTTGAAAAAAAGATGGTGGGCACAATCTAAAGCAAGCAATATAGTTGCAATCTGAAGGTTAATATTACGAGTGATAGTCACTTGATTATGTTACACTATAGAAGCTCCGATACCAGGGGAGACGACTTCGTAGGAGATTGGATAACAATTACTCCGTAGGGACATTTGTATAGTCTGTTTCAATATAGTTCATCAGTACTTATTGTCACACATTCGTGATAAATAACTTGTTAAATATCGATATATTTTATTAAAACAATATAAATGTTCGTGACTGGTACATAAAACCTAGAATCTTCTTAATTCCAACGCCGGGCAATTTCCCGAGAGGTTGACTAACAACACTACTCACTAGATAAATCTTGAAATGTACTATAAATCTTCTTCCATACGCAGTTGTTAAGGCAAACAATCTTATGTCCATCTGTGTTTCATACAACACTGGCATGTTTACAATTATAAGAATAACGCCCCCATCCTGATCAAAATGTTTTCTTTGCAAACATGGCATCTTTGCAATAACAGTGTCCATTACTTTGCTTCGGAAGACAAAATACGTAACAATATAAAAGTATATGTTTATATATTTGATAAACACATATATAGGCCTTCTCGTACTGTATGTTACCTTACCGTAATCCACTGGAGACTTAATCGTCTATATTTTTCTTAATATGCAACATTTCCCTTAGATTTATGTATGTGCATGTAAATCAACCTAATATTTTATTTTATAACAAGAAATGAGCAATATACAGTGCAGTTATTGAAGTAGACGTGGATTTCCGTAAGGTCACGTGCCCCATATCGAAAAATTTACCAATCCGCGTCAAGGTTACAAACGTTATTCGGTTGAAGAGAAATTGATTTATTGGATTACGTAAGATTTGATTGGTTTACGCAACACTGATAAGTAAATAGCAAAGTCCTGTTAGTTTGGCTGCCTTGTATACATATGGTTGAACGAGGTCACCGACAGTCGACTTATCATTAATTGACAATTAACTCAATTACATGATCATTATTTTGACGTCATCATTATATTTATATGCCGTATTTGTATCTAAAGATTGATTACTGATTTTCTTATAGCAAAAGCAACCCCATCACGTGAGCGATTTATAATCTAGTTTTTATATGAAATGTTAGTTCGCTAGTCTGTCTGTTCTATTTGTTTGTTTGTTTTGAACGTACACGTTGTTTTGTTAACATACCTGCTGTAGTCATGTATGTTTCGTTGGAAACTCCAGGAAACTCCACAACTGGTTAAATTCTGATTATGTAATCCCTTTCCAAAGGAGAACAAAACCAAACCAAATACGCTTAATTCTCTCTCGCTCATATCTGTGAACGTAAAACCAAGAACTGTCTAAAACATTTCACATTTACTTCTTTAACTAACTTGATAAAACATGAACTTCTAGGGTAGAAATATAATTCATCATGATGGTAAAATCGAATAAAGCAAAATACAGATATATTGTAAAGCATGCAAACAGTTGGCTGTTAATGGGAGTTTGTTGCTGTAGAGAGGTTCATTTAGAATAATACATGGTTTCGAATAACCCATTTCAATTCGACGTGCCTAAACAGATGCATCGTCGCCTGATATTTATTTCGGATGATACCAAGTATTCGGATAGAAGGTTGTCGTTTAAACGAGGTCCGAATGTATTTTTCAATAAGTCCATTAACAATAGGATTGGAATGATTTCGTTATAAATATCTATGAGTAGAACCAATGTCACACGAGCATTACTTATTGATTTGCTTAAATACCGGGTAATCGGATGATACAAGAGAGAACATTAACTTTGGAGGTTAACGAGTCAGCTGTGCATGCATGAAATAGGATATGATTACAATACGACTATGATCTTTCTGCGACTTATGAACTTACCATATATTTCTTTTGCGTCATTAAACAATTTGTGCGAATCTATAAAACCCCTGGTCGATATGGTTTAAGACGACTGGGTTATGTTGAAGCAATATTTGAAATTAAATACAGACGTTAAGCAGTATTTCTCAAACAAAGCCAACGAAAATGTTTTCTGTCCAGGGTTAATATTTATGTTTGATCATTGACGGCAGAAATACGTTATACATTGTAGCAATCTTTAAGTATTGCATTCAATAATTCAAATCGTTCTGAAATGATATCCACATTATCCTGAATAACCGATGGCAGTTAAACCACGCTGCGGCAGAAATAATGGGTAAGACGGCAGTAAACATTTGAGCGCCAGGAGCGATGGATATGGTGCGGGTGTGCCCCTTATTGACGGCAGTAGACATTGCAGCGTCAGAAAGGATGTTTATGGTAGGGGTGTACCCCTTATTGACGGCAGTAGACATTGGTGCGAAAAGATGGGTATGGTAGGGGTGTCCTCCTCGTTGACGACAGTAGACATTGGAGCGTCAGAAAGGATGGCTATGGTAGGGGTGTCCCCCCCTTATTGACGGCAGTAGACATTGGAGCGTCAGAAAAGATGGGTATGGTAGGGGTGTCCTCCTTGTTGTCGGCAGTATACATTGGAGCGTCAGAAAAGATGGGTATGGTAGGGGTGTCCTCCTTGTTGACGACAGTAGACATTGGAGCGTCAGAAAAGATGAGTATGGTAGGGATGTCCTCCTTATTGACGACAGTAGACATTGGAGCGTCAGAAAGGATGGGTATGGTAGGGGTGTCCTCCTTGTTGACGACAGTAGACATTGGAGCGTCAGAAAGGATGGGTATGGTAGGGGTGTCCTCCTTGTTGACGACAGTAGACATTGGAGCGTCAGAAAGGATGGGTATGGTAGGGATGTCCCCCTTGTTGACGACAGTAGACATTGGAGCGTCAGAAAGGATGGGTATGGTAGGGATGTCCTCCTTATTGACGGCAGTAGACATTGGAGCGTCAGAAAGGATGGGTATGGTAGGGGTGTCCCCCTTGTTGACGGCAATAGACATTAGAGCGTCAGAAAGGATGGGTATGGTAGGGGTGTCCCCCTTGTTGACGGCAATAGACATTAGAGCGTCAGAAAGGATGGGTATGGTAGGGATGTCCCCCTTGTTGACGGCAATAGACATTGGAGCGTCAGAAAGGATGGGTATGGTAGGGGTGTCCCCCTTGTTGACGGTAATAGACATTGGAGCGTCAGAAAGGATGGGTATGGTAGGGGTGTCCCCCTTGTTGACGGCAATAGACATTGGAGCGTCAGAAAGGATGGGTATGGTAGGGGTGTCCTCCTTGTTGACGGCAATAGACATTGGAGCGTCAGAAAGGATGGGTATGGTAGGGGTGTCCTCCTTGTTGACGGCAATAGACATTGGAGCGTCAGAAAGGATGGGTATGGTAGGGGTGTCCTCCTTGTTGACGGCAATAGACATTGGAGCGTCAGAAAGGATGGGTATGGTAGGGGTGTCCTCCTTGTTGACGGCAATAGACATTGGAGCGTCAGAAAGGATGGGTATGGTAGGGGTGTCCTCCTTGTTGACGGCAATAGACATTGGAGCGTCAGAAAGGATGGGTATGGTAGGGGTGTCCTCCTTGTTGACGGCAATAGACATTAGAGCGTCAGAAAGGATGGGTATGGTAGGGGTGTCCTCCTTGTTGACGGCAATAGACATTGGAGCGTCAGAAAGGATGGGTATGGTAGGGGTGTCCTCCTTGTTGACGGCAATAGACATTGGAGCGTCAGAAAGGATGGGTATGGTAGGGGTGTCCTCCTTGTTGACGGTAATAGACATTGGAGCGTCAGAAAGGATGGGTATGGTAGGGGTGTCCCCCTTGTTGACGGCAATAGACATTGGAGCGTCAGAAAGGATGGGTATGGTAGGGGTGTCCCCCTTGTTGACGGCAATAGACATTGGAGCGTCAGAAAGGATGGGTATGGTAGGGGTGTCCTCCTTGTTGACGGCAATAGACATTGGAGCGTCAGAAAGGATGGGTATGGTAGGGGTGTTCCCTATTGTTGACGGCAATAGACATTAGAGCGTCAGAAAGGATGGGTATGGTAGGGGTGTACCCCTTCTTGACGGCAATAGGCATTGGAGCGTCAGAAAGGATGGGTATGGTAGGGGTGTTCCCTATTGTTGACGGCAATAGACATTAGAGCGTCAGAAAAGATGGGTATGGTAGGGGTGTTCCCTATTGTTGACGACAGTAGACATTAGAGCGTCCGAAAAGATGGGTATGGTAAGGGTGTCCCCCTTGTTGACGGCAGTTGACATTGGAGCGTCACAAAGGATGGGTATGGTAGGGGTGTTCCCTATTGTTGACGGCAGTAGACATTAGAGCGTCCGAAAAGATGGGTATGGTAAGGGTGTCCCCCTTGTTGACGGCAATAGACATTAGAGCGTCAATAAGGATGGGTATGGTAGGGGTGTCCTCCTTGTTGACGACAGTAGACATTGGAGCGTCAGAAAGGATGGGTATGGTAGGGGTGTCCTCCTTGTTGACGGCAGTTGACATTGGAGCGTCAGAAAGGATGTGTATGGTAGGGGTGTCCCCCGTGTTGACGACAGAAGACACTAGATCGTCAAGATCGATGGTAAGGTAGGGGTGTCCCCTTTGTTGACGGCGGTATACATTTGAGCATCTGGATCGATGGGTAGGGTAGAGATGTCCCCCTTGTTGATGGCAGTTGACATTTGAGCGTCAGAAAGGATGGGTATGGTAGGGGTGTCCCCCTTGTTGAAGGCAGTTGACATTGGAGCGTCAGAAAGGATGGGTATGGTAAGGGTGTCCCCCTTGTTGAAGGCAGTTGACATTGGAGCGTCAGAAAGGATGGGTATGGTAGGGGTGTCCCCCTTGTTGATGGCAGTAGACATTGGAGCGTCAGAAAGGATGGGTATGGTAAGGGTGTCCCCCTTGTTGATGGCAGTTGACATTGGAGCGTCAGAAAGGATGGGTATGGTAGGGATGTCCTCCTTATTGACGGCAATAGACATTGGAGCGTCAGAAAGGATGGGTATGGTAGGGATGTCCCCCTTGTTGACGGCAATAGACATTGGAGCGTCAGAAAGGATGGGTATGGTAGGGGTGTCCCCCTTGTTGACGGCAATAGACATTGGAGCGTCAGAAAGGATGGGTATGGTAGGGGTGTCCCCCTTGTTGACGGTAATAGACATTAGAGCGTCAGAAAGGATGGGTATGGTAGGGGTGTCCCCCTTGTTGACGGTAATAGACATTAGAGCGTCAGAAAGGATGGGTATGGTAGGGGTGTCCCCCTTGTTGACGGTAATAGACATTAGAGCGTCAGAAAGGATGGGTATGGTAGGGGTGTCCCCCTTGTTGACGGCAATAGACATTAGAGCGTCAGAAAGGATGGGTATGGTAGGGATGTCCCCCTTGTTGACGGTAATAGACATTGGAGCGTCAGAAAGGATGGGTATGGTAGGGATGTCCCCCTTGTTGACGGTAATAGACATTGGAGCGTCAGAAAGGATAGGTATGGTAGGGATGTCCCCCTTGTTGACGGTAATAGACATTAGAGCGTCAGAAAGGATGGGTATGGTAGGGATGTCCCCCTTGTTGACGGCAATAGACATTAGAGCGTCAGAAAGGATGGGTATGGTAGGGATGTCCTCCTTATTGACGGCAATAGACATTGGAGCGTCAGAAAGGATGGGTATGGTAGGGATGTCCCCCTTGTTGACGGTAATAGACATTGGAGCGTCAGAAAGGATGGGTATGGTAGGGATGTCCCCCTTGTTGACGGCAATAGACATTGGAGCGTCAGAAAGGATGGGTATGGTAGGGATGTCCCCCTTGTTGACGGTAATAGACATTGGAGCGTCAGAAAGGATGGGTATGGTAAGGGTGTCCCCCTTGTTGATGGCAGTTGACATTGGAGCGTCAGAAAGGATGGGTATGGTAGGGATGTCCTCCTTATTGACGGCAATAGACATTGGAGCGTCAGAAAGGATTGGTATGGTAGGGGTGTCCCCCTTGTTGACGACAGTAGACATTGGAGCGTCAGAAAGGATGGGTATGGTAGGGATGTCCTCCTTATTGACGGCAATAGACATTGGAGCGTCAGAAAGGATGGGTATGGTAGGGGTGTCCCCCGTGTTGACGGCAGAAGACATTGGAGCGTCAATATCGATGGTAATGTAGGGTTGTCCCCTTTGTTGACGGCGGTAGACATTTGAGCATCGGAAAGGTTAGGTATGGTAGGGATGTCCCCCTTGTCGATGGCAGTAGACAGTTGAGCATCGGAAAGGTTAGGTATGGTAGGGATGTCCTCCTTGTTGACGGCGGTAGACATTTGAGCGTCGGAAAGGTTAGGTATGGTAGAGATGTCCCCCTTGTTGATGGCAGTAGACATTGGAACGACAGAATATTTATTGTGAAATATATAAGGCCACCGGCCCACACACAAGATGATACTATAGATATATTACACAGCGTAGTAAGGTCATTGTAATATATGCAATACATATGCAAGGTTCCAAAACTGGAGACATTATAACGTAATAACAACATAGAATGACATAGACAAAACCCTATATGTTAATATATACAGTCAAACAAATCTTGACATAAAATCATCTCTTAATCTAAGAGCATGATAAATATACATAGCAATATTACGGACAGCATATTTATTTGAACATGACATCAGGTTGTAAAATGCTTGAACACTAGGGTGTTTCAAGTAACGCTTAGGAATGTATTGTGATCTTAATTCATATAGAGGACAGCATATAACAAAGTGAAATTCATCCTCAACACAACCTTCACAATATATACATGTTCTAAATTCTCTGGGAACACCAGAATGTCTACCTTGTTCAATCATCAAGGAGCTAAATGAAGCTAAACAATATCTAAATTTATTAATGTCAATGTATAGAATGTATGGTTCCATTTTATAATCAGTTTTAAAATGTGCATAGTGATACAATTTGCTGTTTTCAAGGCATCTGGCAGCCCATGATTGTTTGTACTGATAAATTAATCGTTGAATATATTGTTTCAAAAATGCCTCAGGATTTTCAACATACTGATTTTCCTTAATATACCCGAACCCGTTTACAAACAAATTATTTTTTACATAAGTTACCCAGTTTGTTTGACCGATGTTATCAAGGTGCACAAGCATATCATAACACAAACGGTCACGTGGCATACACAATAGTCTCATCCAGTATTTAATGTAGCGCTTATAAGTATATACATACATGGATAGCCTACCCAGATCCCCTAAAATAGCATCATTACATGAATGTTTGTTAACTTTCAAAACACGTTTACGTGCATAAACTTGTATATTCTCAAGACTAATTATATTTTGTAAACCCCACAATTCGGAACCATATAATGGTATTGAACCAACTTTCGCATCAAACAACTTGAAAAAAGTTTTATACAGACAACAAGACAATTTACTAAAACAATTCAGTATATGCATAAGCACTGTTTTTGCCTTGATTGACATAGCTTCTGACATTCTATAAAGTGACATCCTATTCGTAAATAATACACCTACATAGGTAAAACTATTGACTACATCTATGGCCATATTTTTGTAGTGCCACCTCTCGCGAGCTGCTAAACGACCACCTTTCTTGAACACAACCATTTTAGTTTTATTAATATTTACAGTAAGCTTATAGGTGTTACAGAAAGTACTTAAGAGATTTAATTGCTTTTGTAAACCAACAATGGTGTCTGCTAAAAGTGCTATATCATCAGCAAACATTAATAGAAATATCTCAACAATATCAGGAAAAAGCTGAATACCACGAATGTCATTATTACAAAGGAATACATATAGTTCATTGATGAACAGTGAAAACAATATTGGACTTAGATTACACCCTTGACGTAGTCCAATTGGACATTGAAAAGTATCTGTATTTCCTAACTTTGTTCTAACATGCCCCTTAACTTCATTATAGATGGATTTAATCGCTTTGAACAAATTCCCTTTAATACCATCCCTTTGCAAAACTTCAAACAATGTACTTCGGTTAACATAATCGAAAACATTCTGGAAGTCGATAAATGCGACATAGATAGGTTTACCTTTCTTATTTAAATACTTGCTTACAGTAGAATATAAAACATAGGCATTATCTATGGTGGAATAGCCGGATCTAAATCCTGCTTGACATTCTGTTACAACGTTATATGCATCTACATAAAAAGTCAGTCTTTTTGTTGATATTGAGATATATATTTTACTAACACTATCCAATAATGATATACATGTACCTCTATAATTGTTAGGTACATTTCTATTTCCTTTTTTGTGTAAGGGAACAACAATACCCTCAGTCCAACAACTTGGGAATTCGTCTGATACAAATAGTCTGTTAAATAGCTTGCACAAAATAGACAATAACTGAGTTAAACCATACAAAATATGTTGTGGTAAAATATCTCCCGCTGAAGACTTATTAACATCAATATTTTTTATAGAGTCAGATATTTCTTGCTCTGTGATTGGAGAGTTAAAAATTAATTGTTCTATCTCATCAAAATCTGCTTCGTCAAATATTGGTGCATGCATATCATCATGTACTAGATCGCCATCATCCTGATTATCACAGGCAAGAACGTTACTAAAGTGTTCATACCAAGCATCGAGGGATATGTTTGGGGTACTAGAAGTTTGTTTTCCAAGAATGGTTTTGACTTCTTGCCAAAATAATTTGTGCTTAAGCTGTAGATAATGCTGCAGGTTACTATCACTGCGATTTCTTCTAAACTGTTTCAATGCTGACTTCGACGCTTGTTTTGCTCGCTTACACTCGCTATCAAACCAACCTTTCCCTGAATGATTTCTATTACAGGATTTAATTTTCTTAAATTGCTCCGCGCTTTTCAGTATCACTTTCTCTATCTCACATATGATTATGTCTACACAAGTTGTTTTATCCTCAATCATTTTAGATATATCATTTAAACTACCTGCTAATAAATTATCAGACAATGAATTTACATATGCGCTACTATTTTCATTGTTGATTACATAGGATGTAGAAAATGACGTCTGATTGTTGTTATTGGACGAAGAATCAAGCATATATGTCATGTTTCCTAGGCATAATTCGAATGGGAGGTGTGTGCTTTCAGTCCAGGATAAAACTTGACAAGAATTTGTTACACTGATAATGCCTCTGGTAGCGATGAAGTAATCAATTACACTTCTTCCATTTTGATTTATAAACGTAAAGCCACCGGACCATAACGACCATTTAGAATATAGCAACCAAATGTCTTACAGAACAAGAGAAGATCACGACCATTTTTGTTCACGATGTTGTCTGCTGATGTTCGTGGTACACCAATATCTCCATCTAATATATCATCAAATTCTCTTAGTTCAGGTATAAATTTATTAGATTAGAAAAATCGTCTTCAGTACCAGTACGTGCGTTAAAGTCTCCACACAGTAGTATTTCATTATCCATTAGGTTATTACTTACTAACGTTTCAGTAACAGTATCAATCCCTTTTAAAGTATGTTCATGATAGAATGGTGAATTATCAGGAGGGAAGTATATCCATATGAAAGTTACATCTCTTTCTGTTTTCAACAGGTTTCTGTCAATAGACAGAATCACTCCAAAGCTGAATTCATCACATACTTGTCTTACAAGATGATCCAATGAACTTCTTATGAGAACAGTTACACCACCTAATGGTCTCCCGCCTACATTAGAAGCTTTAGCATTACAACTATATATGGTATAACTATTAAATGTGTGTTGTAGGTAATCACTATCAGTATCCCATGTTTCTTGCAAACTCATTACATCATAGTCTGTTAATGTATCTACCAGATCGTTTGAAGTAGATTTCGACTTTAGACCTTCAATTTTCCATGATAAAAAGCGTAAGTTATTCGAGTGTGGTGGACCATTTTCCTAGTCAATGTTGGATGAGTGGTCCATTTCAGTACTAGTTGTAACAGGTTCATGTTGATTTTCATCCCTGTTCCTGTCATGCTTTCTTGATCCATGTTTAAATACACGACTTTCAATTTTGTCAAGTTTCTTTTGGGGATATGAGATAAGTTTATTTCCTTTGAAGTAGCCATTATAACCCCTTTTGTTTAATTGTTTCAGTTGTTGCCTCTGCCTATTAGATATGTCATTGGCAATACGAATGTTGTTTTCACGCAGTTGATCTCTGTATCGAAATAATTTATATTTATCCTCTGTATTTCTGAATTTTACAAGAACCATTCTTGGTGACTCTTCATTGTATTCACCCACTCGCCTGGCTTCCATTAGAGTGTTTTCATCAAAACATCTTTAGCAACACCTAATACCTTCTCCTCAACCCTCGATTTCAAGCTATCATTGTCAGTTCTACATTCTTCAAAACCAAAAATGCGCATGTATGGTTTCAATCTAGCAGATTCCATTATACTAATTTGATATTATGTGTATGTATACAAGGATTGCGACAATACTGCACAATTATTTGGCTTCTTCGTTTTGCTTTTACTCTTCTATATAAACATGGAAACAACAATAGATATAAAATACTACATTCCATCATGAGTTCATACCATTACTGGAACAAGCCGTCAATATCTGCTGTTCTTTATTTGGCTTTAAGTCACATAAACAATGCACCGTTTATACCAATAACATTCCAGTTCGATCACTTTGCCTTCCGAGCTTCAGTCAATGTAATAATTTGAAAAGTCGACTTAATGTATGTTTAAAGTCGTCTTTTGTTTGATATTCCTGATATTCCTTGACTGACTCTTCGTTTTATAGAAATGTACCAAGATTTTGAAGTAATTTAAAATGTACCGTTTATTGCAGTCCTTTTTGTCATTAGTGTATGTTTGGACAGGACCAGTTTATTAAAGAAATAACGATGGACGAAGGTTATACACGGTCGGTTAATAAGTTTTCATGTCGTCATTCATTTATGGTAAATTTGTGAAAACAAGACATCATTGAAAGAAGGTGGTATCTTTGATGATTCTACTGACACAAATTCAATTAAACTCTTCCAGAAAAGAACTGAAGTTCGAAAACACATTTAATGAGATAACTTTGTTAGCGTAAATAGGATTTGAATAAATACGCGGATTTGGCCATTCTAGTGGAAACAATTTTATTACGGTATATTAATCAGGTGATGACCATTAGCCACAACCAAGACCGACATGGTTAAAGTTCATCCTAATGTCTTAACCGTTTTCGTCTCTTTGATCACCATTTCTATATCTCTGCAACGTGATACAAATCATTTACATATTGATCCGCGATATATTTTCATTGTATGATTCTTTGTTTAATGTGAAATGAAACGTCTTGTAAGCATAGTGCTTCACGTTTGTTTAACAGATGATATATCGGAAGTGAGACACGACTTCAGGCTAAATTATAGTATTTTCCTCTCCATACTTGACAATGCGGATAGTTTTTCCTGCATTTCCATCCTTAATTGATTGATAATCGCAGAGGAATGTGTAATATGTAATTAAACTTTCTTCACGAATACTAGTTCTCGATTTTATTATGTCAGGCAAATTATGTAACCGTCTTACCATTTTTTATATTTTTAGTGTCTTGTAGTATCTCGTATACTGAATAATGACAAATTGTTCGGAACGTTATGCATGATTTAACATACTTTCATTCCGTTGTCTCTGCTTATGAATTTCTTATTGTCGATGTTGTTAAATTGGATAACTTACGGGTGGCTAAATGTCCCACATACGTTTGTTATATTGGATCGCCTACGGGTGGCTAAATGTCCCACATACGTTTGTTATATTGGATCGCCTGCGGGTGGCTAAATGTCCCACATACGTTTGTTATATTGGATCACCTACGGGTGGCTAAATGTCCCACATACGTTTGTTATATTGGATCGCCTGCGGGTGGCTAAATGTCCCACATACGTTTGTTATATTGGATCACCTACGGGTGGCTAAATGTCCCACATACGTTTGTTATATTGGATCACCTACGGGTGGCTAAATGTCCCACATACGTTTGTTATATTGGATCGCCTACGGGTGGCTGAATGTACCACATACGTTTGTTATATTGGATCACCTACGGGTGGCTGAATGTACCACATACGTTTGTTATATTGGATCGCCTACGGGTGGCTGAATGTACCACATACGTTTGTTATATTGGATCGCCTGCGGGTGACTGAATGTCCCACATACGTTTGTTATATTGGATCGCCTACGGGTGGCTGAATGTACCACATACGTTTGTTATATTGGATCACCTACGGGTGCCTACGGGTGGCTAAATGTCCCACATACGTTTGTTATATTGGATCACCTACGGGTGGCTAAATGTACCACATACGTTTGTTATATTGGATCACCTACGGGTGGCTGAATGTACCACATACGTTTGTTATATTGGATCACCTACGGGTGGCTAAATGTACCACATACGTTTGTTATATTGGATCGCCTACGGGTGGCTAAATGTACCACATACGTTTGTTATATTGGATCACCTACGGATGGCTAAATGTCCCACATACGTTTGTTATATTGGATCACCTACGGGTGGCTAAATGTCCCACATACGTTTGTTATATTGGATCGCCTACGGGTGGCTGAATGTACCACATACGTTTGTTATATTGGATCACCTACGGGTGGCTAAATGTCCCACATACGTTTGTTATATTGGATCGCCTACGGGTGGCTAAATGTCCCACATACGTTTGTTATATTGGATCACCTACGGGTGGCTAAATGTCCCACATACGTTTGTTATATTGGATCACCTACGGGTGGCTAAATGTCCCACATACGTTTGTTATATTGGATCGCCTACGGGTGGCTGAATGTACCACATACGTTTGTTATATTGGATCGCCTACGGGTGGCTGAATGTACCACATACGTTTGTTATATTGGATCGCCTACGGGTGGCTGAATGTACCACATACGTTTGTTATATTGGATCGCCTGCGGGTGACTGAATGTCCCACATACGTTTGTTATATTGGATCACCTACGGGTGGCTGAATGTACCACATACGTTTGTTATATTGGATCACCTACGGGTGGCTAAATGTCCCACATACGTTTGTTATATTGGATCACCTACGGGTGGCTGAATGTACCACATACGTTTGTTATATTGGATCACCTACGGGTGGCTAAATGTACCACATACGTTTGTTAAATTGGATCGCCTGCGGGTGGCTAAATGTCCCACATACGTTTGTTATATTGGATCACCTACGGGTGGCTAAATGTCCCACATACGTTTGTTATATTGGATCACCTACGGGTGGCTAAATGTCCCACATACGTTTGTTATATTGGATCACCTACGGGTGGCTAAATGTACCACATACGTTTGTTATATTGGATCACCTACGGGTGGCTAAATGTCCCACATACGTTTGTTATATTGGATCACCTACGGGTGGCTAAATGTCCCACATACGTTTGTTATATTGGATCACCTACGGGTGGCTAAATGTCCCACATACGTTTGTTATATTGGATCACCTACGGGTGGCTAAATGTACCACATACGTTTGTTATATTGGATCACCTACGGGTGGCTGAATGTACCACATACGTTTGTTATATTGGATCACCTACGGGTGGCTAAATGTACCACATACGTTTGTTATATTGGATCGCCTACGGGTGGCTAAATGTACCACATACGTTTGTTATATTGGATCACCTACGGATGGCTAAATGTCCCACATACGTTTGTTATATTGGATCACCTACGGGTGGCTGAATGTCCCACATACGTTTGTTATATTGGATCACCTACGGGTGGCTAAATGTCCCACATACGTTTGTTATATTGGATCGCCTGCGGGTGGCTAAATGTCCCACATACGTTTGTTATATTGGATCACCTACGGGTGGCTGAATGTACCACATACGTTTGTTAAATTGGATCATCTACGGGTGGCTGAATGTCCCACATACGTTTGTTATATTGGATCACCTACGGGTGGCTGAATGTACCACATACGTTTGTTAAATTGGATCATCTACGGGTGGCTGAATGTCCCACATACGTTTGTTATATTGGATCACCTACGGGTGGCTGAATGTACCACATACGTTTGTTATATTGGATCATCTACGGGTGGCTAAATGACCCACATACGTTTGTTATATTGGATCACCTACGGGTGGCTGAATGTCCCAAATACGTTTGTTAAATTGGATCATCTACGGGTGGCTGAATGTCCCACATACGTTTGTTATATTGGATCACCTACGGGTGGCTGAATGTACCACATACGTTTGTTATATTGGATCATCTACGGGTGGCTAAATGACCCACATACGTTTGTTATATTGGATCATCTACGGGTGGCTAAATGACCCACATACTTTTGTATATTGGATATAACTAAATAGTTCTCTGCTTCACAGCTTTAATTGAAGGCTAACGACCAGGACGAGTAATGCTAGAAGGTCTACGGCCCTTCTAATCCGATGAATTCAATATCTTCTTCCAATGTACGATTTGCTAATTAAGATACTTTTGTAGTGTTACGAAATTTGGATGAAGCCTGTTACGCCCCTTCAGGCATTACCATTCTAGAAAAGATTACAAGTTTTTTGAAAAGCTAACATTGTCGTTCAAGGCGATTTAATATAATATATCCCTACAATTCACGAATAAATTTTCGTGATATCTCAGGACGAGCTCATAAATCAGAAGAATGAGAATTTCAAAACCTCTGTAGAACCATTAAATATGTTTTATAGTTAGAATAATCTATTTAAATAGTTTTTGTTAATTACTAAATGAAAGCCGATAATTTAAACACAAATCGGGAATACCAATCACTGAATTAGTATCATGTTCAAATACATGTACAGACGGACCTCGTTCATTCGAATTCATCGGGTCCGAACTTTTATTTCGAATGCTACATGGTTTCGACGAGCCTAGCAACATACATCGGGACCTGATATTTTTTCAGATGATATCAAGTATTCGAATTGAAGTTTGTCGAATGAACGCGGTCCGACTGTACATTAAAATATCGCGGTAAATATTCATAAAATGTAAATGTTATTTGAATACATGTACAAAACATTGTAATAATTTCAGCGGTGATTTCGAACTCTGTTCTATCTGTTTCGTGCGGTAAAATATCTATAGTATATACACCATCGCTTAACCATACGTATGTTTCTGTCCGGAATATTTTTATTCATTTCTGATGAAAACTTATTGCTCTTTAATCCAGACCCCAGTACTACGAAAATGTAGAAATGTATCGAGATTTTATGCCAAATACCAAAATGTGCCGGAAATATTTATATGTACGGGTGCGTTTTATGTAACTCGTTTAGAGAAATAAGCACATAATGTGCGAGATTTGATACGATGTACAATGTCAGCACAATATCACCTCAATGGTATGCTTGAACATTTAAACAGTATAAGATCTCTACTATGTTACTCAGGGATTGTACAATGTCAGCACAATATCACCTCAATGGTATGCTTAAACATTTGAACAGTATAAGATCTCTACTATGTTACTCAGGGATTGTACAATGTCAGCACAATATCACCTCAATGGTATGCTTGAACATTTGAACAGTATAAGATCTCTACTATGTTACTCAGGGATTGTACAATGTCAGCACAATATCACCTCAATGGTATGCTTGAACATTTGAACAGTATAAGATCTCTACTATGTTACTCAGGGATTGTACAATGTCAGCACAATATCACCTTAATGGTATGCTTGAACATTTAGACAGTATAAGATCTCTACTATGTTACTCAGGGATTGTACAATGTCAGCACAATATCACCTCAATGGTATGCTTGAACATTTGAACAGTATAAGATCTCTACTATGTTACTCAGGGATTGTACAATGTCAGCACAATATCACCTCAATGGTATGCTTGAACATTTGAACAGTATAAGATCTCTACTATGTTACTCAGGGATTGTACAATGTCAGCACAATATCACCTCAATGGTATGCTTGAACATTTAAACAGTATAATATCTCTACTATGTTACTCAGGGATTATGTTACTACAGTCGGACCTGGTTTAGTCGACAGCCTTTTATCCGAATACTTGTCATCGCACGTCGAATTGAAGTGGGCTATTCGAAACCATGTAATATTCGAAATAACATTTCGGACCGGATGAATTGGAACTAACGAGACTAACTGTACGTGTACACTTAACACAACTCATAAGTGTGCACTTTTTAATGTCATATAACGTTTTTATTGAGTAGCAATGCATGAACATTTGTATACTGGCTACTTGATGATCATGATTCTTGGGTCGAACTTATCAATTTCAATAACTGAGTCAGGGTGGGCACACACGCTATTAGACTCTTTCCAATCAACCAGATCATCTTTAAGTTGGAGCTACAGTATGGATCTTATGGCAGCATCACATTTATTGATTTTATTCGTTCAATATGGTGCTTTATGACATGAAATGCATAAAATATTATGTCAGGTATATACGCTATATTTGTTGAAAGTTTCAGCAAGAAGGCTAATATTGACTGAGATACGGTCATACTTATACCTGCACACTTATAAGTTTTGTTAATAATTGTACAATGGTTGTTTTGTATAAGATGTTTTTCTACAGTATATAAATAACATACGGAAATTAGTTGAGCTAAGAAGAAAAAGAATTTGTTACAGGGAACAATGATACACCGCACAACGCCACATACATAAGACAATGATTCACCGCACAACGCCACATACATAAGACAATGCTTCACCGCACAACGCAACATACATAAGACAATGATTCACCGCACAACGCCACATACATAAGACAATGCTTCACCGCACAACGCCACATACATAAGACAATGTTTCACCGCACAACACCACATACATAAGACAATGCTTCACCGCACAACGCCACATACATAAGACAATGCTTCACCGCACAACGCCACATACATAAGACAATGCTTCACCGCACAACGCCACATACATAAGACAATGCTTCACCGCACAACGCCACATACATAAGACAATGCTTCACCGCACAACGCCACATACATAAGACAATGCTTCACCGCACAACGCCACATACATAAGACAATGCTTCACCGCACAACGCCACATACATAAGACAATGCTTCACCGCACAACGCCACATACATAAGACAATGCTTCACCGCACAACGCCACATACATAAGACAATGCTTCACCGCACAACGCCACATACATAAGGCAATGCTTCACCGCACAACGCCACATACATAAGACAATGCTTCACCGCACAACGCCACATACATAAGACAATGCTTCACCGCACAACGCCACATACATAAGACAATGCTTCACCGCACAACGTCACATACATAAGACAATGCTTCACCGCACAACGCCACATACATAAGACAATGATTCACCGCACAACGCCACATACATAAGACAATGCTTCACCGCACAACGCCACATATATAAGACAATGCTTCACCGCACAACGCCACATACATAAGACAATGCTTCACCGCACAACGCCACATACATAAGACAATGCTTCACCGCACAACGCCACATACATAAGACAATGCTTCACCGCACAACGCCACATACATAAGACAATGCTTCACCGCATAACGCCAATGTAACACCAGTCTACACAACATTAGGGACTGAGGAGGTGTAAGGGTAAACATATACGGGTACATGGGTGCACAAAGGGTCTGGACTACCAACAAGAGCAATGTAGGGGACAACAAGGGGGTATAGGGTCGAATGGATGGAACAAGTCAAGAAAGTCTGTAATCATAGGTCGAATGGATGGAACAAGCCAAGAAAGTCTGTAATCATAGTTCGAATGGATGGAACAAGCCAAGAAAGTCTGTAATCATAGGTCGAATGGATGGAACAAGCCAAGAAAGTCTGTAATCATAGGTCGAATGGATGGAACAAGCCAAGAAAGTCTGTAATCATAGATCGAATGGATGGAACAAGTCAAGAAAGTCTGTAATCATAGATCGAATGGATGGAACAAGTCAAGAAAGTCTGTAATCATAGGTCGAAAGGATGGAACAAGTCAAGAAAGTCTGTAATCATAGGTCGAATGGATGGAACAAGCCAAGAAAGTCTGTAATCATAGGTCGAACGGATGGAACAAGCCAAGAAAGTCTGTAATCATAGGTCGAATGGATGGAACAAGCCAAGAAAGTCTGTAATCATAGGTCGAATGGATGGAACAAGCCAAGAAAGTCTGTAATCATAGTTCGAATGGATGGAACAAGCCAAGAAAGTCTGTAATCATAGGTCGAATGGATGGAACAAGCCAAGAAAGTCTGTAATCATAGGTCGAATGGATGGAACAAGCCAAGAAAGTCTGTAATCATAGGTCGAATGGATGGAACAAGCCAAGAAAGTCTGTAATCATAGGTCGAATGGATGGAACAAGCCAAGAAAGTCTGTAATCATAGGTCGAATGGATGGAACAAGCCAAGAAAGTCTGTAATCATAGGTCGAAAGGAGGAGACAGAAACATGAGCACTTTATCAAGTAAAGGAACTGCACATGGGGAAATGGGAACTTAATATACAACTTATACATATAATAATGACCTTGGAACAGTCAATAAAAATACAGGGGGGCTTGGTTGGTTGTGATTGCAATCTTAAATTGACCAATAGCAAGACTGTATACTGAGGCAAGTTGCTAAACTACCTGTAGACTTATCATGGTATTTCGTTGATCCTATCTACAGTGTGTCACCTAAATATAAATAACAATAGCCCAGAGATTTCTCCAGGCACCAAGAACATTTTTATTTCACCGCCTACATCATCCTTATGTCTCTATAATGGTCAGAACATTGTCAATATCTTATAACACCATAGAATTAATAGAATACCGTTAAAAAGGTTTGTGATGGCTGTGGTCTCTGTATTTGTAAAGGTTTGTGATGGCTGTGTTCTCTGTATTTTGTAATGGAAGATTGACAACTGAGGTCACCGCCCAGATAAAAAACATCTCACAAGTGATTGACAATCATTGTGCGTTTTACAACTGAGAGTGAAAAGCTACAAAAATGAAATGCACGTTGTGAGGAACTCATTTCCTGCAATCAGAAACGTCATGTTTGTAATACACAATGAACTGTAATGAAATGTTGTAACCCAATCAGAAAGACATCATGAGAATGTTCTCAAAATTAGCGATATTTCATGAGTGGGCAGGCCGCTATGTTTGATTCTTGTAATTGAACCTACCGTTGCCTTGGACACGAAGTTTAAACAAACTAGAAATACATTTTGTACGTGTATATTTAAAAAAAGATGATCGGCGCAAATTGAAATAAGAGAACATGTTGTAGTTTTAAACTGGTCACGATTCGGAATTATTTCACGAACACACGTCAACAAAATCAATAAATAAAGTCATCCAATTATTAACATCCTGCTTCCCTTCATTTATACAATGTATGAACTTCTGAATGTATTCAACAAGAATAGCTTGCGTGCTATAAATAGTTTGCTACTTAATGAAGCGTGTAAATGTATGTACACTTAAACACACGTATAGGACCATTGTGACATTGTCCATAAAATCACAACACATGAGTTTATTTTCCCTTTGTGTAAAATCTGTTTAACTATCACTACTATAGAAACGTACGTATCACTGTTGATTTTGTCTAATTAACATGACATTGATAAACATAACGTTGTTTTACGTTAATACATAAACTGTTCGTAAGTATGTGTAGCTCAATCATATACATGTGTCAACATGCAAACCAAAATTAAATAAAATTCATTCAATTCCAGTCCAGCGTTTACAGCGTGCAGATTTAAACAAATCAGTGCCCAGTTTACAAACGATATTTGGCCAATGTTTGCTTCGACATTTAACTTTAGATTGTATTGGCTTATACACAACACCGTTACTCGTGTAGCAAAAGACTGCGCTGAAAAAAGGTTAGAATTCATAACAGGGATAGTTCAGAATTAGATTTTTTAGCTTTATTTAATTTTCGGGTTTTTTGTCTTTCATTCTTTTCACATTTTTTATAAATTTCTTGGCATCATTTGTTCGTGAAATCATGACATGAATTTTTCGACGAAATATTTCCTGATTTGAATGAGAAACAAATCCACGTACAAATGTGTAGTACTTTTCGAGTCATTCAGATCTTTTCGCTGTTTGTGTATTTTCAGTCTTTTTGAAAGTATAGCCGTTTAATATCCTCTTCCAGATGTCTAGTATTTGAAGATGTGATAGTATTAATCCATATTACAGACATCACAAAGTTGTATTGTAAACATCACAAAGTTGTATTGTAGATATCACAAAGTTGTATTGTAGATATCACAAAGTTGTAGTGTAGATATCACAAAGTTGTATTGTAGATATCACAACGTTGTATGGTAGATATCACAAAGTTGTATTGTAGACATCACAAAGTTGTATTGTAGACATCACAACGTTGTATGGTAGACATCACAAAGTTGTATGGTAGACATCACAAAGTTGTATTGTAGACATCACAAAGTTGTATTGTAAACATCACAAAGTTGCATTGTAGACATCACAAAGTTGTATTGTAAACATCACAAAGTTGTATTGTAAACATCACAAAGTTGTATTGTAAACATCACAAAGTTGTATTGTAGACATCACAAAGTTGTAGTTAGATATCACAAAGTTGTACTGTATATATCACAAAGTTGTATTGTAAACATCACAAAGTTGTATTGTAAACATCACAAAGTTGTAGTGAGATATCACAAAGTTGTACTGTAGATATCACAAAGTTGTATTGTAAACATCACAAAGTTTTATTGTAGACATCACAAAGTTGTATTGTAGACATCACAAAGTTTTATTGTAAACATCACAAAGTTGTAGTGAGATATCACAAAGTTGTATTGTAAACATCACAAAGTTGTAGTGAGATATCACAAAGTTGTATTGTAGACATCACAAAGTTGTATTGTAGACATCACAAAGTTGTATTGTAAACATCACAAAGTTGTATTGTAAACATCACAAAGTTGTAGTGAGATATCACAAAGTTGTATTGTAGACATCACAAAGTTGTATTGTAAACATCACAAAGTTGTAGTGAGATATCACAAAGTTGTATTGTAAACATCACAAAGTTGTATTGTAGACATCACAAAGTTTATTGTAAACATCACAAAGTTGTAGTGAGATATCACAAAGTTGTATTGTAAACATCACAATGCTGTATTGTAAACATCACAAAGTTGTAATGTAAACATCACAAAGTTGTATTGTAGACATCACAAAGTTGTATTGTAGACATCACAAAGTTGTATTGTAAACATCACAAAGTTGTAGTGAGATATCACAAAGTTGTATTGTAAACATAACAAAGTTGTAGTGAGATATCACAAAGTTGTATTGTAAACATCACAAAGTTGTAGTGAGATATCACAAAGTTGTAGTGTAAACATCACAAAGTTGTATTGTAGACATCACAAAGTTTATTGTAAACATCACAAAGTTGTAGTGAGATATCACAAAGTTGTATTGTAAACATCACAATGCTGTATTGTAAACATCACAAAGTTGTAATGTAAACATCACAAAGTTGTATTGTAGACATCACAAAGTTGTATTGTAAACATCACAAAGTTGTAGTGAGATATCACAAAGTTGTAGTGTAAACATCACAATGCTGTATTGTAAACATCACAAAGTTGTATTGTAAACATCACAATGCTGTATTGTAAACATCACAAAGTTGTAATGTAAACATCACAAAGTTTTATTGTAGATATCACAAAGTTGTAATGTAAACATCACAAAGTTGTATTGTAGACATCACAAAGTTGTTTTGTAAACATCACAAAGTTGTAGTGAGATATCACAAAGTTGTATTGTAAACATCACAAAGTTGTAGTGAGATATCACAAAGTTTATTGTAAACATCACAAAGTTGTAGTGAGATATCACAAAGTTGTATTGTAAACATCACAATGCTGTATTGTAAACATCACAAAGTTGTAATGTAAACATCACAAAGTTGTATTGTAGACATCACAAAGTTGTATTGTAGACATCACAAAGTTGTATTGTAAACATCACAAAGTTGTAGTGAGATATCACAAAGTTGTATTGTAAACATAACAAAGTTGTAGTGAGATATCACAAAGTTGTATTGTAAACATCACAAAGTTGTAGTGAGATATCACAAAGTTGTAGTGTAAACATCACAAAGTTGTATTGTAGACATCACAAAGTTTATTGTAAACATCACAAAGTTGTAGTGAGATATCACAAAGTTGTATTGTAAACATCACAATGCTGTATTGTAAACATCACAAAGTTGTAATGTAAACATCACAAAGTTGTATTGTAGACATCACAAAGTTGTATTGTAAACATCACAAAGTTGTAGTGAGATATCACAAAGTTGTAGTGTAAACATCACAATGCTGTATTGTAAACATCACAAAGTTGTATTGTAAACATCACAATGCTGTATTGTAAACATCACAAAGTTGTAATGTAAACATCACAAAGTTTTATTGTAGATATCACAAAGTTGTAATGTAAACATCACAAAGTTGTATTGTAGACATCACAAAGTTGTTTTGTAAACATCACAAAGTTGTAGTGAGATATCACAAAGTTGTATTGTAAACATCACAAAGTTGTAGTGAGATATCACAAAGTTGTATTGTAAACATCACAAAGTTGTATTGTAGACATCACAAAGTTTATTGTAAACATCACAAAGTTGTAGTGAGATATCACAAAGTTGTATTGTAAACATCACAATGCTGTATTGTAAACATCACAAAGTTGTAATGTAAACATCACAAAGTTGTATTGTAGACATCACAAAGTTGTATTGTAAACATCACAAAGTTGTAGTGAGATATCACAAAGTTGTAGTGTAAACATCACAATGCTGTATTGTAAACATCACAAAGTTGTATTGTAAACATCACAATGCTGTATTGTAAACATCACAAAGTTGTAATGTAAACATCACAAAGTTTTATTGTAGATATCACAAAGTTGTAATGTAAACATCACAAAGTTGTATTGTAGACATCACAAAGTTGTATTGTAAACATCACAAAGTTGTAGTGAGATATCACAAAGTTGTATTGTAAACATCACAATGCTGTATTGTAAACATCACAAAGTTGTAATGTAAACATCACAAAGTTTTATTGTAGATATCACAAAGTTGTTTTGTAGATATCATAAAAGTTTTAATGTAGATATTACAAAGTTTTAATGTAGATATCACAAAGTTGTAGTGTAGATATCACAAAGTTGTACTTTAGATATCACAAAGTTTTATTGTAGATATCACAAAGGTGTATTGTAGGTATCGCAAAGTTGTATTTTAGGTATCGCAAAGTTGTATTGTAGATAGTGTAGTGTAGACATTACAAAGTTGTATTATAGATATCACAAAATTGTATTATAGATGTCACAAAATTGTATTATAGAAATCACCGATTTGTGATGCAGGTACCATATATCTGGAACGATGTGATGACCTCAACAATAAATCTCTTAACACCATATTTAATGTTTACGTTATTTCTACAATACAAAATATAGCACGTTCAAACATAACATGTGATATCTGCAATCAGTCGAAAAATGTCATCTGCTATACGAAGGCCGATGTCTCTTAATGAATTACCGGATGTTTAAAATACAAATACTAGATATCTGTATGTTTAATACTAGATATCTGCTATACGAATACTGGATATCTGCTTTACGAATACCGGATGTCTGCTATACGAATACCGGATACCTGCTATACGAATAATGGATATCTGCTATACGAATGATGGATATGTGTTTTACGAATACCTGATATCTGCTATACGAATAATGAATATCTGCTATATGAATACCGGATATCTGCTATACGAATAATGGATATCTGCTATACGAATACCGGATTTCTGCTATACGAATAATTGATATCTGCTATACGAATAATGGATATCTGCTTCACGAATAATGGATATCTGCTATACGAATAATGGATATCTGCTATACGAATAATGGATATCTGCTATACGAATAATGGATATCTGCTATACGAATAATGGATATCTGCTTTACGAATAATGGATATCTGCTTCACGAATAATGGATATCTGCTATACGAATAATGGATATCTGCTATACGAATAATGGATATCTGCTATACGAATACCGGATTTCTGCTATACGAATAATTGATATCTGCTATACGAATAATGGATATCTGCTTCACGAATAATGGATATCTGCTATACGAATAATGGATATCTGCTATACGAATAATGGATATCTGCTATACGAATAATGGATATCTGCTTCACGAATAATGGATATCTGCTATACGAATAATGGATATCTGCTATACGAATAATGGATATCTGCTTTACGAATAATGGATATCTGCTATACGAATAATGGATATCTGCTTTACGAATAATTGATATCTGCTATATGAATAATGGATATCTGCTTTACGAATACCGGATATCTGCTATACGAATAATGGATATCTGCTTTACGAATAATGAATATCTGCTTTACGAATAATGGATATCTGCTTTACGAATAATGGATATCTGCTATACGAATAATGGATATCTGCTATACGAATAATGGATGTCTGCTTTACGAATAATGGATATCTGCTTTACGAATAATGGATATCTGATATACGAATAATGGATATCTGCTATACGAATAATGGATATATGCTTTACGAATAATGGATATCTGCTTTACGAATAATGGATATCTGAAATTCGATGTTGAGATCAATTCTACAGTCCATCAAATATGACTGTACCCTTATCTGCAATGAACACTATAGCCATTGTTAATTAAAAACTGATTTTATTAACGCTTCCACATTTTCATGTAACTTTGGGTGAAGAGAGTTTTATTGAATTTCTTAATTGTCTCTCCGAACATTTTATCAATGTGTTTTATTGAATCGTAACTTGCCAAAACAAGAAATTTGTCTGTCTATAAAATAGTGCCTATATCACTCTCAGTCGTTGTCCATCTGCTGGCGAAATGTGAAATAAATCCCATTGGTTTCTTAATCTCAATTGTTATAGGTCTATAAATTGCTAACATGATTAAGTAATTGTCTGTGCGTAGTGTTGTTAATTGATAAAAATGTCTTTCCCGACGAAAAAGAAATCTTATAAAACACAAACTGTCTGATGTTTGTCGGCCCCGAGATCTTTACATGTTTGCCTTATTTCTACTTTTCTACAAACACAATGCATTCGTATGTGTCTTTATATGTATTCTGTGCATTAACTCATTATCTCGTCTCCTTCGCGTCTGCTCCTGCCTCTTATTTGTGTTATGTAAAGTAGGAATTCATAAAATATGTCCCAGCTTATAAGTTCATCATCAAAATGATGAGCATTATCGCTCACCTGAGATCGAAATCCAGTGTCTGTGTTAATTAAACCAGTATCAAAATATAAGGCATCTGATTGGTTGATACTTAATACAGCCTTATAATTGACCAATGGCAAGGCTTCATTCTGAGACTGGTCTCCAAACTCAGTTTTATAGCTTCAACCTAAGAGTTTTATTTTAATTCGTCCTTAAAAAGCGGCATAACTTATTTGTTGCAATGAACGCATGCACGTGTTTTACATGTTTGGTTAGGTATGACGCATGCACGTGTTCTACATGTTTGGTTAGGTATGACGCATGCACGTGTTCTACATGTTTGGTTAGGTATGACGCATGCACGTGTTCTACATGTTTGGTTAGGTATGACGCATGCACGTGTTCTACATGTTTGGTTAGGTATGACGCATGCACGTGTTCTACATGTTTGGTTAGGTATGACGCATGCACGTGTTCTACATGTTTGGTTAGGTATGACGCATGCACGCGTTCTACATGTTTGGTTAGGTATGACGCATGCACGTGTTCTACATGTTTGGTTAGGTATGACGCATGCACGTGTTCTACATGTTTGGTTAGGTATGACGCATGCACGTGTTCTACATGTTTGGTTAGGTATGACGCATGCACGTGTTCTACATGTTTGGTTAGGTATGACGCATGCACGTGTTCTACATGTTTGGTTAGGTATGACGCATGCACGTGTTCTACATGTTTGGTTAGGTATGACGCATGCACGTGTTCTACATGTTTGGTTAGGTATGACGCATGCACGTGTTCTACATGTTTGGTTAGGTATGACGCATGCACGTGTTCTACATGTTTGGTTAGGTATGACGCATGCACGTGTTCTACATGTTTGGTTAGGTATGACGCATGCACGTGTTCTACATATCCGGTTAGGTTTGACATTCTTGCCGAAGAGATATTTTATTTCACTGAATATGGCAGAATTTGTGATAAGTAAGACTAAATAATTTAACTCCTGTCTTTCTTCTAAGAAACTTTTGCTGTCACTGAAATACTCTAGGCTTACACTGGTGAATGTGACCATATCTGATATCAATCATGTACACTCACAAGATTTGAGTCCACTAGAGTTTTACCTGTGGTGATACTTAAAGGACGGTGTGTACAATCCCTCCCCCAAAACTATGGAATAACTTAAGGTGAACATCAGGCGAGAAATCAGGCAGATAAATAATGAAACATGTCAAGCTGTAATTAGTAGTTTTGATAAGCGATGTGACGTCGTTATTGAACAACATGTACGTCATGTAGAACATGTGCTGTAATTGTAAACTCAAGAAAGTTTGTGCAAGTGTAAATTATTTTTTTAAATTTTGCATACCAAATAAACTTTATTATGTACACAAATTAGTAGCATCATTTTTTTAGGAGTTATTAACATCAAAAAAGAAATATTACCATTTAAAATAGTAACATATATATGGGACACCCTGTATGACAAGCCTTTTTGATGTCATGAAACTTATTCTCAATTCAGGTTCATTATCAAAACGATAAATTAGAAAATCTTCTCCGATATATCATACATTCATTTACTCTGATTGTATGTGCATCCAAAATTTAACTAAGACAAGGAGACAAAAAAAAAACAAAAAAAAACCCAAACTTGATTACAATCTCTTACTAATACACCTTTTGTTAGTTTGGTTATTGATTATGCTTTAATAATTTGTACATTGATCGAAAGCATTTATTTATAATTGTGTTAATATTTACATGTATGCTCATGGACAAACTTGCCTTTTGCAATAAATATATCTATATCAACATCCCTACTTTCGTTTTGATGACTAAATCCGCTACATTCGGTTTAGAAACATTATTAAACTAACATAAGGTTTTTTGTAGCGTGAAATGCAATGGTTTGAAACTACCATTTAGCCGGAAGAGAGAAATTTAAGCAATTATGCCTCGTGTAAAATATTGCAATTATGACTATCGCTAAGTTAGTGCTTGGTAGAATGCGGATAAGTATGAAATCGAAAATGTATTGTATTTTATATTGTATATTATGAATCATATATAACTAGTTTTAGTTTCCATATTTGTGACGTCATGTTTGCTATAGAAGACAGCCGAATTAGTCAACAAAGTGTTTGAAAAAAACGAGAATACTCTATGATGTATAGATGCTGGCCAGGATTTCAAGCTGTAAAGATCAGTAAAGTAATACAAAAAGTTCCGATTCAGACAAGTTCCCGTTTTTTCTCGTTCTGATAATGGTTATTTCATGAGTTCTGTGTTTTCGTGCGTAGCGCAATGATTTGATGACACACGCCTATAAGTAGAATAAATCTGATGGGAAAATTAAATTGAAACCATATTGCAAACATTCACAAGTAAGATTTACAATCACAGGCAAGTGATTTACACAAGAAAAAGATTAAATTCGGAGTGTTATAAAACGTCTTGATATAATCACGTACCGTCTGCTGGCTGCTATTTGAATACGATTTAAGTTTGCAGTTTTCATAAGACGGAAAACCTAAGATCAGTATTGTAGGTGGACTACTTTCGATTCATACACAATTTGTTAATTACAGTAAAACCTCACGTAAGGACCACCACAATAATAGGACCACCTCAAAATTAAGAAATGTTAAAGCCCATAAATATTGTTTTGCTCTTTATTCAACCTCGATATAAGGGCAACCCTCATGAGAAGACCAGTTTTCACTGGTCCCAAGGATGGTCGTATTATTGAGATTTCACTGGTCCCAAGGATGGTCGTATTATTGAGATTTCACTGGTCCCAAGGATGGTCGCATTATTGAGGTTTTACTGGTCCCAAGGATGGTCGCATTATTGATGTTTTACTGGTCCCAAGGATGGTCGCATTATTGAGGTTTTACTGGTCCCAAGGATGGTCGCATTATTGATGTTTCACTGGTCCCAAGGATGGTCGCATTATTGAGGTTTTACTGGTCCCAAGGATGGTCGCATTATTGAGGTTTCACTGGTCCCAAGGATGGTCGCATTATTGAGATTTCACTGGTCCCAAGGATGGTCGCATTATTGATGTTTTACTGGTCCCAAGGATGGTCGCATTATTGAGGTTTTACTGGTCCCAAGGATGGTCGCATTATTGATGTTTCACTGGTCCCAAGGATGGTCGCATTATTGATGTTTCACTGGTCCCAAGGATGGTCGCATTATTGAGGTTTTACTGGTCCCAAGGATGGTCGCATTATTGAGGTTTCACTGGTCCCAAGGATGGTCGCATTATTGAGATTTCACTGGTCCCAAGGATGGTCGCATTATTGATGTTTTACTGGTCCCAAGGATGGTCGCATTATTGAGGTTTTACTGGTCCCAAGAATGGTCGCATTATTGAGATTTCACTGGTCCCAAGGATGGTCGCATTATTGAGGTTTTACTGGTCCCAAGGATGGTCGCATTATTGAGGTTTTACTGGTCCCAAGGATGGTCGCATTATTGAGGTTTCACTGGTCCCAAGGATGGTCGCATTATTGATGTTTTACTGGTCCCAAGGATGGTCGCATTATTGAGGTTTCACTGGTCCCAAGAATGGTCGCATTATTGATGTTTCACTGGTCCCAAGGATGGTCGCATTATTGATGTTTCACTGGTCCCAAGGATGGTCGCATTATTGAGATTTCACTGGTCCCAAGGATGGTCGCATTATTGAGGTTTTACTGGTCCCAAGGATGGTCGCATTATTGAGGTTTTACTGGTCCCAAGGATGGTCGCATTATTGATGTTTCACTGGTCCCAAGGATGGTCGCATTATTGATGTTTCACTGGTCCCAAGGATGGTCGCATTATTGAGGTTTTACTGGTCACAAGGATGGTCGCATTATTGATGTTTCACTGGTCCCAAGGATGGTCGCATTATTGAGGTTTTACTGGTCACAAGGATGGTCGCATTATTGATGTTTCACTGGTCCCAAGGATGGTCGCATTATTGATGTTTCACTGGTCCCAAGGATGGTCGCATTATTGAGGTTTTACTGGTCACAAGGATGGTCGCATTATTGATGTTTCACTGGTCCCAAGGATGGTCGCATTATTGATGTTTCACTGGTCCCAAGGATGGTCGCATTATTGATGTTTCACTGGTCCCAAGGATGGTCGCATTATTGATGTTTCACTGGTCCCAAGGATGGTCGCATTATTGATGTTTTACTGGTCCCAAGGATGGTCGCATTATTGAGGTTTTACTGGTCCCAAGGATGGTCGCATTATTGAGGTTTCACTGGTCCCAAGGATGGTCGCATTATTGATGTTTCACTGGTCCCAAGGATGGTCGCATTATTGAGGTTTTACTGGTCCCAAGGATGGTCGCATTATTGATGTTTCACTGGTCCCAAGGATGGTCGCATTATTGAGGTTTCACTGGTCCCAAGGATGGTCGCATTATTGAGGTTTCACTGGTCCCAAGGATGGTCGCATTATTGATGTTTCACTGGTCCCAAGGATGGTCGCATTATTGAGGTTTTACTGGTCCCAAGGATGGTCGCATTATTGAGGTTTTACTGGTCCCAAGGATGGTCGCATTATTGAAGTTTCACTGGTCCCAAGGATGGTCGCATTATTGATGTTTCACTGGTCCCAAGGATGGTCGCATTATTGATGTTTTACTGGTCCCAAGGATGGTCGCATTATTGATGTTTTACTGGTCCCAAGGATGGTCGCATTATTGAGGTTTTACTGGTCCCAAGGATGGTCGCATTATTGATGTTTCACTGGTCCCAAGGATGGTCGCATTATTGATGTTTCACTGGTCCCAAGGATGGTCGCATTATTGAGGTTTCACTGGTCCCAAGGATGGTCGCATTATTGAGGTTTCACTGGTCCCAAGGATGGTCGCATTATTGATGTTTCACTGGTCCCAAGGATGGTCGCATTATTGAGGTTTTACTGGTCCCAAGGATGGTCGCATTATTGAGGTTTTACTGGTCCCAAGGATGGTCGCATTATTGATGTTTCACTGGTCCCAAGGATGGTCGCATTATTGATGTTTCACTGGTCCCAAGGATGGTCGCATTATTGATGTTTTACTGGTCCCAAGGATGGTCGCATTATTGAGGTTTTACTGGTCCCAAGGATGGTCGCATTATTGAGGTTTTACTGGTCCCAAGGATGGTCGCATTATTGATGTTTCACTGGTCCCAAGGATGGTCGCATTATTGATGTTTTACTGGTCCCAAGGATGGTCGCATTATTGAGGTTTTGCTGGTCCCAAGGATGGTCGCATTATTGATGTTTCACTGGTCCCAAGGATGGTCGCATTATTGATGTTTTACTGGTCCCAAGGATGGTCGCATTATTGATGTTTCACTGGTCCCAAGGATGGTCGTATTATTGAGGTTTTACTGGTCCCAAGGATGGTCGCATTATTGAGGTTTTACTGGTCCCAAGGATGGTCGCATTATTGATGTTTCACTGGTCCCAAGGATGGTCGCATTATTGATGTTTCACTGGTCCCAAGGATGGTCGTATTATTGAGGTTTTACTGGTCCCAAGGATGGTCGCATTATTGAGGTTTTACTGGTCCCAAGGATGGTCGCATTATTGAAGTTTTACTGGTCCCAAGGATGGTCGCATTATTGAGGTTTTACTGGTCCCAAGGATGGTCGCATTATTGATGTTTCACTGGTCCCAAGGATGGTCGCATTATTGATGTTTCACTGGTCCCAAGGATGGTCGCATTATTGATGTTTTACTGATCCCAAGGATGGTCGCATTATTGATGTTTCACTGGTCCCAAGGATGGTCGCATTATTGATGTTTCACTGGTCCCAAGGATGGTCGCATTATTGATGTTTCACTGATCCCAAGGATGGTTGCATTATTGATGTTTCACTGGTCCCAAGGATGGTCGCATTATTGAGGTTTTACTGGTCCCAAGGATGGTCGCATTATTGATGTTTCACTGGTCCCAAGGATGGTCGCATTATTGATGTTTCACTGGTCCCAAGGATGGTCGCATTATTGAGATTTCACTGGTCCCAAGGATGGTCGCATTATTGATGTTTTACTGGTCCCAAGGATGGTCGCATTATTGAGATTTCACTGGTCCCAAGGATGGTCGCATTATTGAAGTTTCACTGGTCCCAAGGATGGTCGCATTATTGATGTTTCACTGGTCCCAAGGATGGTCGTATTATTGAGGTTTTACTGGTCCCAAGGATGGTTGCATTATTGATGTTTCACTGGTCCCAAGGATGGTCGCATTATTGAGGTTTTACTGGTCACAAGGATGGTCGCATTATTGAGGTTTCACTAGTCCCAAGGATGGTCGTATTATTGAGATTTCACTGGTCCCAAGGATGGTCGCATTATTGATGTTTTACTGGTCCCAAGGATGGTCGCATTATTGAGGTTTTACTGGTCCCAAGGATGGTCGCATTATTGAGATTTCACTGGTCCCAAGGATGGTCGCATTATTGAGGTTTTACTGGTCCCAAGGATGGTCGCATTATTGAGGTTTTACTGGTCCCAAGGATGGTCGCATTATTGAAGTTTGACTGGTCCCAAGGATGGTCGCATTATTGAGGTTTTACTGGTCCCAAGGATGGTCGCATTATTGAGGTTTTGCTGGTCCCAAGGATGGTCGCATTATTGATGTTTCACTGGTCCCAAGGATGGTCGCATTATTGAGGTTTTACTGGTCCCAAGGATGGTCGCATTATTGAGGTTTTACTGGTCTCAAGGATGGTCGCATTATTGAGGTTTTACTGGTCCCAAGGATGGTCGCATTATTGAGGTTTTACTGGTCCCAAGGATGGTCGCATTATTGAGGTTTTACTGGTCCCAAGGATGGTCGCATTATTGAGGTTTTACTGTACTTACTCAACATTTTACTCTAAACGCCACTTGACTTAATGAACACATTTCATTTAATTAACATTTCTGACAAATTAAATTGTAAATATCACGTCTAATAAGAAGGTATTGTACTGTACTCCAACAGGGATGTAGCTTAGCTGACATGGATGTGAAGGCCTAGTTTTAGGGGGGGTCCGGGGCATGATTCCACGGAACAAAAATTGTAGCTAGATCGTGTTTATGTATATTTCGTTCCGGTAAATATGCTTACAATATTATCAATAACATACATTAAATATCTTACATTTATATATTTATCTTAGATTTATATATTTTAATGGATATCTGTAGGCCGCGGTCTACATGGCCTAGAATAATCTACGCCCCTGTCCAATCGACTCGTTTTTGGGCTCTTCGATGTAAGAATTGTACGTGTCTGAAAATCTATAACATAACTTTAACTGTTGTCCTTCGAAGAGAAGAATCTTATATTTTTTAAATGGGAAAAACTTTTCTAAATATTACTAAAATAGACACAAGTATCTCTCTCGTTGTTTTAAAATCGACCTGGTTGCTGTTAACAACGTTATTAATGTCACTGAAATAAAACCTAAAATTAAACTTAAAACATTTCGACAATCTCTTCACGACACTTGTGCGCTCTTGTCGAGCGGACACGTAATCTTCGTATTCTATTATTTGCGAATTTGTGTTTCATGCTAATACTGTCCGAGTGTTTCTGCCTCAAAGATTGTGGACTGTGGTACCGAAAACAACAACAACAATAGAATAAGGATGGCGTAATTCTTGCATATATAATACTCAGACATAAATATGATCATACCAGTGTCCTTGTGTCTGTTTATTTTGTATATTTGGGTTTTACCCTAGATGCGAGACTCGACTAAATATTATTGCTGAAATAATTTGGAATAAAACTGCTAGAATAATCAGAAATATACCGAGTTTAGCAATTTCGGGAGATTTACAGGTTAGTCTTATTACTTGCTAGTAGAATCTGTCCGCTAGACGCTCTACAGTCAATAATTACTCTAGTAAGCGGGTGATCAGGGTGTTTGTGACGCTTTGTGTTTAGCAATCTGTGTCACTAGAGCGCATACATGTATATAATATTTGAACCGTAGCAAATCTCATCCCGCAGATAGCGTCAGTCGTGATTCCTTCTCTGAATTCGATTTATTGCAATTAAAATTCGTTATAAGAATTTGGAAAGTTACAAAAAGTGGAACCAATTTATTGCTGCCCTGTTTTGTTATTCAATTGCGCCACTTCGACAGTTGTTCGATGAACTTTGGGTATATTCGATATCTCTAAATAAACGCCCTTTTGAGTTTTATTTATTCACCGACACTTTTGATTCGTATAAAACTATGACCCTCTTATTTAACATTTTTCGACTAAAATGGTAAACATAAGCTTCCCTATTCGTCTTTGAGACTTTTCAATTTGTTTAAACTCTAGTGTCTGATTATTCAGTAACATTCCGGTATTTAAGAAAATTGGGGCTAGTTTATTTTATCACATTTAGCGAATGGAGACCGTAAAGAACGCTTGGCTAGGTTTTGTATTGTTAAGTATTGACTGGATTTCTATATCTTAGTAATAAGTTTTTTGTCTGTTCCTAAATATATCCGATATTTGTCTTACAAACTGGTAGTATTCTCTATGTAGTCAAAGGGTGAGTTAACGACGTAAAATGCAATCACTTTGAAAGCTTATATCAAAGACTTAATTCCCTATATCTTTGCTTATATATAGTCACGCCGCACATATACAGTAACACATCGATAGAGTGGCCCTCTCTTGAGCCAACCTCTCTTCAACAACATTATAAATTTTCATAGAACTTGTAATTTACCTCCAAAATAAATTGAACCCCTCTCGAACGACATCATCTCAACAAACGCCGAAATGCGCATTTTCCAGAGGTCATTGCTGTAGGGAGGAGTGCATACATGTTGTCATTGAGCACAAGGCGATGTATATTTGCAATAAAAAGGCAATATTTAAATGAGGTGTTTTTGTCACTGACCGATCATGTTTGTCACACTTCATGCATGTACGAGTACGTGTGTGTTCTGTGTCCGTTTTGTTATTGTAATTGTTTGTCTACATATTTTATTGTCACCTTGTGTTTGCGGGTTGGTTGTGCTTCTGTTCGACTTCTTGATTCTCTTGAGAACTCCATCTCTTTGTTCTGACCTTTCAAACCACTATCCTGACTAGATGAGTTTTCTGTCGATTGTAAGCATTTCGCCTTTCCCGTGTTTGTGTCTTACCCAGAAGTTGTACATGTTAACGCTACACTCGGATCGCCTCGTCATTTATCGTTCATGTGTCACGAAAAGTAATAGCACGATTTAACTGTTTTGAATAGAACACGTGTAAATTCCGTAACCCTAGCAACATTTTTCCATGGAGATTGACAAAAACTATTTTCTATTCAATGCAAAGGAAATTAGTAGGAAGACAATGCTGTTGCGCACACATTGGAGTTTGAAAATTATCACGAGCGTGTTGTTATGACAAGGAAATTGCGATGTTTTAGTTAACGCGCTTTGAACACGGTTAATATCACCCGTCTATTTAAGAAATACCAACATGCGTAATTTAACAAAGATATGAGCTATTGTACTAGTATTTTCAATGCGATATGCTGGTGTTTTATCACACAGACGCTTGTCTTGTCGTTATGCAATCGCAACATCTCGTTAATTTCCGTAACAGTTCGGAAGGATACATTGAAGGTACGTGTATGAATATGCATAAAATCGCGGTGCGTGATGCGGTTTTCCTACATTGACCCAGATGACCTCTGTTTCTACAAAGCCTACAAAAACAAAATGCAGGAGGAATTATTTTGTCAACCAATACTCGTAGTTTCTCGCGTTATATGATTCAAATGACGACGTGTATTCTCGTCCTGTCAGCAGAATTGTTTTATAATCTCCGCTTATCAATATACCCTCCTGTTCACAGCGGCAAACTACTAATTGCATTTCCCTCGAAAGTTATAAAATCTAAACATAATTAGTTTAAACAAATAAATCTAACTATGGTGTCTTGGAAAATCGTGTCCAACATTTCCCTAAGCAAGTACGTCAACTATTCGGTATTAAACATAATATGACAATACCATTTATTTCAGTCATCAATTTAGTAGAGAAATCAAAAGTTACGTACGTAGTCAAAGTTACGTCTAAGATAGCGTTTATTTATAAAGTCTCTGCAATTGTGACACCAAACAGCAGGAATGGCGGGGTTGGCGTGGTGGGGAATGGCGTGCTTGGGTGTGGTGGGCGTGGCGGTGTAAGGCGTTCAGGGGCGTGCTTGGGTGTGGTGGGCGTGGCGGAGTATGGCGATGAGGGGTGTGCTTGGGTGTGGTGGGCGTGGCGGATTATAGCGGTAAGGGGCGTGTTTGGGTGTGGTGGGCGTGGCGGTGTATGAAGGTAAGGGGCTGGATCTGGATCTGGATTTATACACTGCAGGACCGTTCGGCATACGCGCAGTGGGAGAGATTGGAAATGATTAGTCCCGATGCTGGAGGGCTGTTTTAAAGCCCCCAATTGTCTCTTCAAGGTTGTTCCACTCAATGATGGTCTTTGGAAAGAAAGAGTTTTCAAATAGGACACTTTTACATTTAATTTGTTTATAACATTTTGAGTTCATAGATGCAGATTTTGTCACTATATTGTTACTTTCACAGTTTTCAAATGTTTTTGGTTTTATTTGTCTCTTACCACGGATTGGGGTTAGAAAGTCAATACATGGCATTGCTGGCACCAGCCCCTCGACCACTTTGTAGAAGAACGCTAAACATGCAGATTTTCTTCTGTCCTGCAGGGGGGTCAGTTCAAGGTCCATGAGCATCCTGGTGATGCAGCCCTGGTCCCGGGAGGAGTAGTCGCCGGTGATGAACCTTGCTGAGCGGCGTTGTATTCTTTCTAGTTTGTTGATGTCCTTTTGTAGGTGAGGATCCCATACTACTGAGCTATACTCTAGGGTTGTAGGTGAGGATCACATACTACTGAGCTATACTCTAGTGTTGTAGGTGAGGATCCCATACTACTGAGCTATACTCTAGGGTTGTAGGTGAGGATCCCATACTACTGAGCTATACTCTAGGGTTGATCGTACTAATGCCAGGTATGCGGTCTTCCTGCATGATTGTGGGCAGTGTTTCAGGTTACGTTTCAAGAATCCAAGTGTTGAGTTTGCTTTTTTGGTGTTTGTTTGTTTGTAATATGGGAGCTAAATTTGAGATTTTCTGAGTGTAACGCGAAGATATGGGTTTCTTCTAAGAAATGACTAGATGTTTGGTTGATACTCATTTCATAACACTTCTTGGCGTTGAACCGCATACCCCATTGTGTGGCCCACTTCTCAAGTTCGTTCAAGTCATCTTGTAGTTGACTATGGTCCCGTGCAGATCTGATGCAGCGGTATAAGAGACAGTCATCTGCGAATAGGCGGACCGTTGACTTCACATGGTCAGGCAGGTCATTTATGTGGCACAGGAATAATAGTGGCCCTAGTACCGTTCCTTGTGGGACGCCGGAGTCAACGCTGACTGGTTCTGATGAATCGCCATCGACTACAACTTGCATGGTCCGGTTTGTCAGGAAGTCACGGAGCCAGTTATTGATGTTTCCGTCAACGCCATAGCATTTCATCTTATTTAGTAGGCTATTATGAGGCACGGTGTCGAATGCCTTGGACAAGTATCATCATATCTATCTGTGATCCAACGTCGTAGTTTTTGAGTAAGTCATGAGAAGTGGTTAGTAGTTGAGATTCGCATGAAAATCCAGATCTGATGCCATGGTTTAGTGGTGTTAGGAATTTGTTGTTTTCTAGATGGTCTAGTATATGTTTGCAGATAATGTGCTCAAGTAATTTACAGGAAATGCAGGTTGATGAAACTGGACTGTAGTTTTCGGCTAGATGGGAGTCGCCCTTCTTGAACACATGTGCCACATTCACGCTTAGCCAGTCAGATGGTAGTTTCCCAGTATCTATGGAGACCTGGATGATATGTCTCAGTGCCGGGGCTAGTTGTTTGGAGCAGGTCTTGAGAATGATGTAAGAGATGTTGTCCGGGCCTTTAGCTTTGGCTGTGTTTAAAGTTGAGAGAAGTTTTTCAATACCCTTGGTGGTAACATGTAGAGGCGGGATTTGTTTCTTTGCTTGTTTTGTTGTTTCTGGTACGGAGTTGTCTCGCGATGTAGTGAAGACAGATTTAAATTGGACGACAAGGATTTGAGCTTTATCTTTGCTGTTGTTGTATAGCTGGCCTGTTGTTTTCAATGGTTGTACTCCTTTGTTATCTTGTCGTCTTGATTTGACATAACGCCAGAGTGGTTTTGTATTGTTATCTTCAAGGCCCTATTGAATGGTTTTGTTTATATGTTGTATTTCGGGTCTTTTGAAGGCCTTTTTTGCATTTTCTTTGGTATGTTTTAAATTGATTCCACTGTCCGGTTTTCTTTGCTTGATTATACAGGTGGGCTTTTCTTTTCACCATATGCTGCAGCTCTCGGTTGAACCATGGGACTGACTTCCGTTCCTTACTCCTTACTCATTTTTGTAGGAATATGTTTATCGATGATGGTGGAGATACCATTTTTTAGTAGTTCCCACAGAGATTCAATGTTTGTGGAGTTTGGTTTCTTGATGATGGACGATGATAGAATATCCATTTCCGGGTATATCATTCCCCAGTTTGCTTTTGAGAAGAGGTGAAATTTTCTCGGCTTCTGGCGTATGAAGTGTGGGATTATGTCGATGTCAGTTACAATCATGGCGTGATCACTGATACCCGGTATAGAGGTTGAAGTTTTTACTAGGGATGGATTCGATGTTAAAACGAGGTCTAAAAGGTTATTGTCCCTGGTAGGCTTGTGGTGTTCTTGAGTTAGGCCATGTTCGACGGAGAAATCTATTAGGGCTTTCTGGACTTCTTGGTCAGGAGCTCCCTTGTTGACAGACATGGTGTCCCAGTTGATGTTAGGGCAGTTAAAATCTCCTGCTATAATTATATGTTTATCTTTTGAGACTTGGGACAGTTGTTGTACGGATTCATGAAGTTTGTTAATGTCGTTGAGATTCATGTGAGGCATATAGAAGGAGCAGAGATAAAGATATTTTTTCTTGGCCATCCGAACTTTGGACCAGACTATCTCACAGTCGTTGGATAATTGTGGTTGGGCATCTGACTCTAGGTTTGTGCTGGTGGCTGTGAAGACCCCTCCTCCAATTCCTGATGATCTGTCATTCCGGTGTATTGTGAGCGTGTCCGGGAAGACTTCACTAGATTTGATGGCAGCTTTTTCAGGATCCTTCCCTGGCTTCACCCCTTTTAGCCATGACTCGGTGCAGCATACCAGGTCTGGTTTATGTATTCCAAAGCTGTGTGGAATTCTGCCCTGTTGGTGCGAATACAGCAACAGTTGACAGTGAGAAGGCATAGGTTTGCTTGTTTAGGCGGAAATCTTGATTCGCTTCTGCTTCGGAGCAATGGAGTATGGGTAACAGACGGTGCCCTGTTGCTACTGTGCCTGCTAGGTCTAGGACTGCTTGTATGTATGGGGCTGAAGCACGACGAGGTGACGGAATCAAATGTTGTGTCTAGTTGAGATAATGGTGAAAAGAAATTTAAGGTGGTAATTTCGTAGTTGTTAAATGTAAAGCTGTCGACGTTAATGCTCTCACACTTGCAACAATGCCAGACGACGCTGGAGCGACCAAGGTATGACATATTTCTGGACAGGACTTGTGATACCAGGCACTGCAATTGGTGCAACTTACCCCTTCCTGTGACCAGGTTACCGGGACATCACGTGTGCCACATGGAAAGATCGATTGATTCCTGGGACCAGGGTTTGTTTGGATGTCTCTGGAGAGTAGGATAAGGAGTGTGATGGGGCATGGTCGTGTCTTACATCCCTGTGGTTGATCTTTCTTGTTAGTCAAAATATTGAAAGAGTTTGAAAAAGTGAAATTTCTTGGATGTGTTACTTTAAACATGACGCTGGTGAGGATTATAGGATTGAATGTGTAGGGCTCATATTGGCGCAGGATGATGTTAAGTACAGAGCAGATCAAGAGTAGTTCTAGTAGAAGTGGTTCCCTGTTTGTTTTGGTCGCCATCTTGAATTTAAGGGAAGCAACTCCTATTATACAAGTATTTGTGGCCGAGGGCGGTAACCAGCTACGTGTGCCGTTTAGTCAGACATACTGAGAGTGGTGGTATAGATATATTGGTTAATAATGAACCTGTTTACCAAATTTCAAGTTTCAAAACGATCTCTAACACTATTAAATAATTAGTTTTCCTTTTGGAAAATAGAACACAAAATGTTACGATGTTTCCGGTTGCGCGCGCATCTCCGGGGCGTAATTGAGTATGGCAGAGTTTTGCATGGCGGTATATGAAGGTGAGGGGCGTGATTGAGTATGGCAGAGTTTTGCATGGCGATGTATGAAGGTGAGGGATGTGGTTGAGTATGGCAGAGTTTTGCATGGCGGTGTATGAAGGTGAGGGATGTGATTGAGTATGGCAGGGTTTTGCATGGCGATATATGAAGGTGAGGGATGTGATTGAGTATGACAGAGTTTTGCATGGCGATGTATGAAGGTGAGGGATGTGATTGAGTATGGCAGGGTTTTGCATGGCGATGTATGAAGGTGAGGGATGTGGTTGAGTATGACAGAGTTTTGCATGGCGGTGTATGAAGGTGAGGGGCGTGATTGAGTATGGCAGAGTTTTGCATGGCGGTGTATGAAGGTGAGGGGCGTGATTGAGTATGGCAGAGTTTTGCATGGCGGTGTATGAAGGTGAGGGGCGTGTTCGAGTATGACAGAGTTTTGCATGGCGGTGTATGAAGGTGAGGGGCGTGATCGAGTATGACAGAGTTTTGCATGGCGGTGTATGAAGGTGAGGGGCGTGATTGAGTATGGCAGAGTTTTGCATGGCGGTGTATGAAGGTGAGGGGCGTGATTGAGTATGGCAGAGTTTTGCATGGCGATGTATGAAGGTGAGGGGCGTGATTGAGTATGACAGAGTTTTGCATGGCGATGTATGAAGGTGAGGGGCGTGATTGAGTATGGCAGAGTTTTGCATGGCGGTGTATGAAGGTGAGGGGCGTGATTGAGTATGGCAGAGTTTTGCATGGCGGTGTATGAAGGTGAGGGGCGTGATTGAGTATGGCAGAGTTTTGCATGGCGATGTATGAAGGTGAGGGGCGTGATTGAGTATGACAGAGTTTTGCATGGCGATGTATGAAGGTGAGGGGCGTGATTGAGTATGGCAGAGTTTTGCATGGCGGTGTATGAAGGTGAGGGGCGTGATTGAGTATGGCAGAGTTTTGCATGGCGGTGTATGAAGGTGAGTGGCGTGATTGAGTATGGCAGAGTTTTGCATGGCGATGTGTGACGGGGCAAAACGCGTTAAGGCGAGTTATAGCGTGCCGGTGTATGGCGTGTTGGGGGATGGCGGGAAGGCATTTAGGATGTCAAAACGTCATTTGTTGTCTACCTGTTGATTACGTCTTTCTAGAGCTATTTGTAGTTTACCTTTGATACATTTCTATGTTGTTGCCGGTCTTTCTTGCCTCTTTTTACTTACAGTGTGTGTATATTTGCAGGCAATGCCAAAGAGAAAACTTTTTCTTAAATTTAAAAGGAATTCAATGAGTTTTAAATTGTATAATAGCAGTCTCGAAACTTAAAGTAACGACCAAACTTATACAGTACAATCAGACGCTAACATAATTAACAAATACTTTAGACTATATTTTATACGAATCAACTGTACCTTACAGTCAAATTGTTGTCTGGAACAAACAAACGTGCTTAATAAAGAAAGTTAATGTATATTTAGTTGCAAACGCGTACTGTAATGGTTGTTTCAACATTCATTAGGTTAGAAGCAGACTACCGTAAAGAAAGTTAAGATTAAATACTTTGTTAGTAAATGTTTCACATTATTAGTACACATTTATACCAAGACACATTTAACATTTCCTAAAGTCAGAGCTACTGTTTTTTTATACTACGTGCAAAAATATATCAACATGTATTACACCTCTCGGTATTTTGTCCCCCGGGTGGGAGGGGTAGTTGGCTGACACAGATGAATTAGACAATTGTCTAATTTCCCACCCTAGTGTCAAGTATTGTGTCTACATACCAATGAGGGAGATGCTAATTCCCCACTTCCGGGATCTATCTAACATCTGAAGTTTATGTATGTTTTAATCTGTATATCATAATAGGTTACCTTCGCAAAATAAAGTTTGCAGTAATTTAATCAATGTGCATTTCACGAGAAATGAAATTCCTGTATCTTTTTTTTCAGAATGTCGAATATTTTGCATCAGTTTACATTGAGTTCATTATCTCCTGCATACCTCAATGGTCTTATACAGAGAACAATTTCAAGGTAAGAACAATAACAAGGTAACAACGATAACATGGTTACAAAGATAACAAGGTAACAACGATAACATGGTTACAACGATAACAAGGTAACAACGATAACAAGGTAACAATGATAACAAGGTAACAACGATAACAAGGTAACAACGATAACAAGGTAACAACGATAACATGGTAACAACGATAACAAGGTAACAACGATAACAAGGTAACAACGATAACAAGGTAACAACGATAACATGGTTACAACGATAACAAGGTAACAACGATAACAAGGTAACAACGATAACAAGGTAACAACGATAACAAGGTAACAACGATAACAAGGTAACAACGATAACAAGGTAACAACGATAACATGGTTACAACGATAACATGTTTACAACGATAACAAGGTAAAAACGATAACAAGGTAACAACGATAACATGGTTACAACGATAACATGGTTACAACGATAACAAGGTAACAACGATAACAAGGTAACAACGATAACAAGGTAACAACGATAACAAGGTAACAACGATAAAATGGTTACAACGATAACATGGTTACAACGATAACAAGGTAACAACGATAACAAGGTAAAAACGATAACAAGGTAACAACGATAACATGGTTACAACGATAATAAGGTAACAACGATAATTAGCGGGAGGTCGACCGGTAGGGGTCCGGTCTGCTATGGCCGGTTGATGATCCACCTGCTAGTTAAATAATGGTTCCTGTGCGTCTACCTACCTGGTGCATGGCAATAAAGGAAAGGAATCGGGAAGAAAATGTGCTCAGAAAGTAGGTGTCTCATAAGTCAGAAATGAATGGTCCTTTAGGTAGGGCTGACGCTATAATAAATAAACACTACTTTGTACGTAATGTCGTACAGTTAATCTGGTGCTTCCGAAAACAGTAACGGACTCCAAACCATTATTGCGATAGAACGTACATATCTATAGCTACGAGGTGGTAGTGTCCGGGTATCTATGTTGGCATTCTGAGTATCAATGTTGGCGCTATGAACTTATTGTTTGTTAATTATGATGCTGTGTTAGCTTTCTTACTATCCATCTCTTTTAAATACTTGTACTTCCAACCATCTCTATCCAAAGTTGTCACCCCTTGGTGTGTATCAATATCGACAACTTCGGATATGAATCGTACAAAAAAATGTCAAAAAGCTAGAATGTTTCGCTGCAGTATCAATATCTCTGTGACACACATGAACATTTCAGGTCCAGAGAACGACGTGGTAGGGTGGTGTCCGATGCCGGATATGGGTCACGTGTTGCTGCAGGCACTAATATCGCTAACGCGGTAATGGGTAAGTGTCTATCGTCTGATAGTATTAATGAGACGCAATACTTGCATTCTTAGGTAATCGCTCAATGGTATTGATTTTACAGTAAGTGCAATTATCTTACAACTGACCAAGCAAAACGTTAATAAAAAGACATAACAATTGTCAATAAAGAACTGACAAATGCAATTCATACTGGAGTCACGAAATAAATATGTGAATATTTTCAACATCTAAACAGAAATATTGACATGGATATGGCCAGTTTAAATACAATAGATCGGCATCCATATCTCTTTCGTTTTTCGTTTTTGACTGGGATCAATGTCCCATATTAGGATTGTTCCGATTGGTTGTTGGTAAGCGATACGGTCGTAGTAAAAAGGAGGTTCAATTCTGATGTATACATTTCAGCTCGACACAGCTTGTTCGGTATACATGGTCCTGGGAGACGAAAAAGACGATCTTTGGAGAATAATGACGCCATTCAACGCAGATCAAACGATTTGTTCCGATAGCGTCCGTATTAATGCACCAGAAGGCCGATAATTTGATAATAATCTGACTTAAATGAAAAATATTTTTCTCTTTGTGCGCAACGCAGACTAATTGTGGATCAAAATAGCGTTGCCTTCAAACTTTTATAATTGAAAAGTACATTATTGTGTCAATAAGGGGACAGGTTACGATACTGTGTGCGTGGACAATACTGGGAATGTGATACGTTCCATTGCATCGATTATAACTTTTTTAAATTTTGCTTACGGAAATTATTGTGGAAAATCTTGAGTTCTTGATCTATATATGAAAAATATATTTGCTCTTGTCAGGAATATGTTTTGCTTTCATTGTCAAAACAATGCTGGATTTAATCATACGTTTGTCTTTAGAATTACGCTTACCTGGATATAAATATATTGCATTTCGCAGCTGCGGAATCTTGTTTAGGCTTTTGTATACCTTTTAATTATCACCTAAGAGACGCGACGGTTAGAAATTTACGACACAAGACGTTTGAACGTGACGCACAAAGGTAAAGCACAACACGAGACACAACGACGTGACGCACACCTGTAATTCACGACATGAGACGCTACGACGTGATCCACAACGGTAAATCACGTAACGAGACACTATGACGTGACTCACAATGGTAAATCACGAGACGCTTCGACGCGATGCACAATGGTAAATCACAACACGAGACACAACGACGTGACGCACAACTGTAAATCACGAGACACTACGACGTGACGCACAACTGTAAATCACAACACGAGACACAACGACGTGATCCACAACTGTAAATCACGACACGAGACAATACGACGTGACGCACAACTGTAAATCACGACACGAGACACTACGACGTGACGCACAACTGTAAATCACGACACGAGACATTACGACGCGACGCACAACTGTAAATCACATCACGAGACACTACGACGTGACGCACAACTGTAAATCACGACACGAGACACTACGACGCGACGCACAACTGTAAATCACGACACGAGACACTACGACGTGACACACAACTGTAAATCACGACACGGTACACTACAACGTGACGCACAACGGTAAGTCACCACACGAGACGCTACGACGTGACGCACAACTGTAAATCACGACACGAGACACTACGACGTGACGCACAATGGTAAATCACGACTCGGTACACTACGACGTGACGCACAAAGGTAAATCACGACACGGTACACTACGACGTGACGCACAAAGGTAAATCACGACACGAGACACTACGACGTGACGCACAAAGGTAAATCACGACACGAGACACTACGACGTGACGCACAAAGGTAAATCACGACACGAGACACTACGACGTGACGCACAATGGTAAATCACGACTCGATACACTACGACGTGACGCACAAAGGTAAATCACGACACGAGACACTACGACGTGACGCACAAAGGTAAATCACGAGACACTACGACGTGACGCACAAAGGTAAATCACGACACGAGACACTACGACGTGACGCACAATGGTAAATCACGACTCGGTACACTACGACGTGACGCACAAAGGTAAATCACGACACGAGACACTACGACGTGACGCACAATGGTAAATCACGACTCGATACACTACGACGTGACGCACAAAGGTAAATCACGACACGAGACACTACGACGTGACGCACAAAGGTAAATCACGACACGAGACACTACGACGTGACGCACAAAGGTAAATCACGACACGAGACACTACGACGTGACGCACAATGGTAAATCACGACTCGGTACACTACGACGTGACGCACAAAGGTAAATCACGACACGGTACACTGCGAAGTGACGCACAAAGGTAAATCATGACACGGTACACTACGACGTGACGCACAAAGGTAAATCACGACACGGTACACTACGACGTGACGCACACTGGTAAATTTCGACACAAGACGCTACGACGTGACGCACAACGGTACGATGAGGAAGTAAAACGGGACGAACATCAGTGGTGATAACATGACGTCACAACAGCCTGAGTGAGATGTCGTGCACAGCCAACATGAAGTTTGACTTTCTGTTACATGGGTTACATGAGTATCATTAATTCAACTCTTATAACTGACATTCGCCTTATTCTGCATGAGACAAGATTCCTGTCTTAACTTTACTGACCACTTTTCGAACACTGTCTTTGTATGCGTACACAGAAGTTATAATTGTTTTCTTTTTTTAAATACAATAATGTTCGCGTAATTCTATGGATAACATAATTTTACCCAAATATTTCATTGAAAAACTTGAATAATATTGACGACTGAATAAAAGAGTATCTTTCAAAATTTAAAGCAGACTTGAGTTGTTTTTTCTTCACACGTCTGTCGTAGCCCTGGTAGAGTGCCAGAACGCAATAAAGGGCAAAATTGCGATACATTTCATAAGTTCCTATTCAAGAGAGAAATATAGCGCCAGAATTCGTCAAATGATATTTGATATACAAGATATTGCATTTTCATATTCTGAATCTACAAAGACTTTCAAAATTTCGATTGTAAAAGAGAATTTTAAATTATATAAGGACTTTTTGTTTACTAATACAGGTCATGGCTCAGCTCATCTGGTATAACATTTCGAACGAATTCTCGCGATATTTCGCACAAAATACATGACACACTAAGTCTTAGCTGACGTCACGAGGAATGTCAGCGTATTGTTGATAAAACGTGACCAAAAGGTCAAACATGGTCGTGTCTAAATATTGTTTCAAGACAGATGAGATTGGAAAGCAGACGGCATCAATTGTAAGTAAGCAAACTCCAGCACCAAGCGGTATACAAGCGCAGAATGTACAGAAGTATAAGATCTACCGTCTGCTATATGCCACATGTTGTGTGTACCGGCTGCTATATGCCACATGTTGTGTGTACCGTCTGCTATATGCCACATGTTGTGTGTACCGTCTGCTATATGCCACATGTTGTGTGTACCGTCTGCTATATGCCACATGTTTTGTGTACCGGTTGCTATATGCCACATGTTTTGTGTACCGGCTGCTATATGCCACATGTTGTGTGTACCGTCTGCTATATGCCACATGATGTGTGTACCAGTTGCTATATGCCACATGTTGTGTGTACCGGTTGCTATATGCCACATGTTGTGTGTACCGGTTGCTATATGCCACATGTTGTGTGTACCGGTTGCTATATGCCACATGTTGTGTGTACCGGTTGCTATATGCCACATGTTGTGTGTACCGGTTGCTATATGCCACATGATGTGTGTACCGGTTGCTATATGCCACATGTTGTGTGTACTGGTTGCTATATGCCACATGTTGTGTGTACCGGTTGCTATATGCCACATGTTGTGTGTACCGGTTGCTATATGCCACATGTTTTGTGTACCGGTTGCTATATGCCACATGTTGTGTGTACCGGCTGCTATATGCCACATGTTGTGTGTACCGTCTGCTATATGCCACATGTTGTGTGTACCGTCTGCTATATGCCACATGTTGTGTGTACCGTCTGCTATATGCCACATGTTTTGTGTACCGGCTGCTATATGCCACATGTTTTGTGTACCGGCTGCTATATGCCACATGTTGTGTGTACCGTCTGCTATATGCCACATGATGTGTGTACCGTATGAGGTAAGTTTAGAATGACTTTGCTTCAGGGCATAACGATTCTGTAACTCCAGCACGGTTGTGTGGCAGGAAAAGTACACTCCGCGTCATAATCACTTGCGTCACTAGACAAATTACTCCGTGGTCAGAGATGACGTGACCTGCGCATAATTACTTTCATTCCAGGTCACGGTAACTCAAGGATTGCCAATGGCAACAGTATAGAGTGAGCACTGTCTGTCGAAAATAGAGTGGTTGACGAGAATAGAAATAGACAAAAAAAAGGAGTGCTAATAAGCCTCAAGAGAAATACTTCTTCCATCATTCCGTAGGGAATTCCGACGGCATCGAAATATGTGTTTCATGAACGAAAACGAAATGCTGAGAAAATTACTGACAACGATGACTTGATATATGATGTAAAGATGAAGTACAATTATCTGACTTTGTAGAATATATTTAGAGCAGATATTTAACCAACATAACGTGAAGAAATGGTTTCAAACAGGCATAAACAGGAAATGCCGACGGCAACTAAATTAGAATCGTTTATTTCAATAAAATCTTATGTACAATACAGAATATTTTGTAATATCAACACCATATAATAATTGCAACAGTTTTTTGGAAATATGTTCTTTCGTACCATGAAGCGTGTAAGCAGGTAGATGAGATGGTTCAAGTAATAACATCGAATCGAATATGAAGGTTGAACTTTTTTAACACCCTGTATTGTGTTGTCCATGCATTTATCATTGGGTTAGGAATATAACTACATTGTATACTGGTTGAAAGTGCCTACCCGCCCGTTCTAATTGATATTTTATAAAAAGCTAATGAATACATACAACAGATTATTCTGAGTTGATTTTGATTGCTGAAAGCTAAAACAGTTATAATTCAAATAAATTGAACCATCGAATTACCTCAGTGTAAACTTATCAAAATCACGTTTTGCGTTTAAGAACATTTTTTCATGATGTATTGAAGATTCTCTTACACAAAGTTGCGGGTTTATCCTTTTGACCAGTTTAAAAAGTGACGTAAGTTTACGTACGGCAATGTTCATACAGTCATCAAACTGAGATGTACGTATATGTAACTATTGCATCTATCAGAGCGAAATTCCAGTATTTATCCTGCTGCAGGAAAAAAAATCTATATTATACAGTCGGGTCCCATTTATTCGACAACCATTTATCCGAATACTTGGTATGATCCGAAATGAATTTCAGGTGCCGATGTATCTTATTAGGCGCGTGGAAATGAAATGAGCTACTCGAAACCATGTATAATACGAATTAAAATTTCGATCCCGATGAATTCGAATGAACGAGGTCCGACTGTATTTAAATATTTCTGGATACTGGTAACCTGTCTATAGAGTGGTACACCGAGGAATAAACAGCATGTCGGTAATGTCAACATAGACAGTGGTATACCGAGGAATAAACAGCATGTCGGTAATGTCAACATAGACAGTGGTACGCCGAGGAATAAACAGCATGTCGGTAATGTCAACATAGAGATGGTACACCGAGGAATAAACAGCATGTCCGTAATGTCAACATAGAGAGTGGTACACCGAGGAATAAACAGCATGTCGGTAATGTCAACATAGAGAGTGGTACACCGAGGAATAAACAGCATGTCGGTAATGTCAACATAGAGAGTGGTACACCGAGGAATAAACAGCATGTCGGTAATGTCAACATAGACAGTGGTACACCGAGGAATAAACAGCATGTCGGTAATGTCAACATAGACAGTGGTACACCGAGGAATAAACAGCATGTCGGTAATGTCAACATAGAGAGTGGTACACCGAGGAATAAACAGCATGTCGGTAATGTCAACATAGAGAGTTGTACACCGCGGAATAAACAGCATGTCGGTAATGTCAACATAGAGAGTGGTACACCGAGGAATAAACAGCATGTCGGTAATGTCAACATAGAGAGTGGTACACCGAGGAATAAACAGCATGTCGGTAATGTCAACATAGAGAGTGGTACACCGAGGAATAAACAGCATGTCGGTAATGTCAACATAGAGAGTTGTACACCATGGAATAAACAGCATGTCGGTAATGTCAACATAGAGAGTGGTACACCGAGGAATAAACAGCATGTCGGTAATGTCAACATAGAGAGTTGTACACCGAGGAATAAACAGCATGTCGGTAATGTCAACACAGAGAGTGGTACACCGAGGAATAAACAGCATGTCGGTAATGTCAACACAGAGAGTGGTACACCGAGGAATAAACAGCATGTCCGTAATGTCAACATAGACAGTGGTACACCGAGGAATAAACAGCATGTCCGTAATGTCAACATAGAGAGTGGAAGTAAGCACAGAACTGGCAATGCTAACTATTAGATACAGAGAGTTTTTCACGAACTTGGAGTCAATTACAAAACACATAGAATCAAATAACACAGCATACTTATACTTGTTCGATATTACGATATTTAGATACAGCTAATCGAATAGATAAAATGTTGTTTTATACAGTGTATTCTCTCCATAGAGACCCTCTCTGCAGCAACATCCATTATGCAACAACATTATCAGTGTTCTCTTGTGGAAATTTACTACCAATTTAACCTCTCTAGATCAACAATCAAACAGTCGAATTTAGCAGATGTTGCTGTGGTAAGTTTGCACTGTTCTGTGCTTCCAGGCTCAGTCAATTAAACACTCATGTTTTTAAGTCAAAGCCTTCTATGTATCGAATTGCAATCTCTGTTAATCATGTTCCTTTTCTTTGAACTAATTGCTTTAATTTTATAACAAAATGCTCATTTTCTAATCGGATGTAGTGTACCAGAACAACACATGTTGATATGTATAAAATACTGATATGCTGTATGCCCATGTTTGCAACACACTGACACACCTTTGGTTAGAGCAACATGATAAACCCTTGCTAACGGCAAATAATACGCCCATGGTTACATCAAAAGGATAAACCCTTGCTTATGGCAAATGATACGGCCATGGTAACATCAAAATGATAAACCCTTACTAATGGCAAATGATACACCAATGGTTACATCAAAATAATAAACCCTTGCTAATGGCAAATGATGCGGCCATGGTTACAGCAACTTGATACACCCTTGCTAATGGCGAATGATACGGCCATGGTTACAGCTACATGATAAACCCTTGCTAATGGCGAATGAAACGACCATGGTTACAGCTACGTGATACACCCTTGCTTATGGCAAATGATACGCCCATGGTTAAATCAGAATGATAAACCCTTGCTAATGGCAAATGATACGGCCATGGTTACAGCAACATGATAAACCCTTGCTAATGGCAAATGATATGACCATGGTTACAGCAACATGATAAACCCTTGCTAATGGCAAATGATACGACCATGGTTACAGCAACATGATAAACACTTGCTAATGGCAAATGATACGACCATGGTTACAGCAACATGATAAACCCTTGCTAATGACGAATGATACGACCATGGTTACAGCAAAATGATAAACCCTTGCTAATGGCGAATGATAAGACCATGGTTACAGCAACATGATAAACCCTTGCTAATGGCGAATGATACGACCATGGTTATAGCAACATGATACACCCTTGCTCATGGCAAATGATACGACCATGGTTACAGCAACATGATAAAACCTTGCTAATGGCGAATGATACACCCATGGTTACAGCAAAATGATAAACCCTTGCTAATGGCGAATGATACGACCATGGTGACAGCTACATGAAACACCCTTGCTAATGGCGAATGATACGACCATGGTTACAGCAACATGATAAACCCTTGCTAATGGCGAATGATACGACCATGGTTACAGCAACATGATAAACCCTTGCTAATGGCGAATGATACGCCCATGGTTACAGCTACATGATACACCCTTGCTAATGGCGAATGATACGCCCATGGTTACAGCTACATGATACACCCTTGCTAATGGCAAATGATACGGCCATGGTTACAGCAACATGATAAACCCTTGCTAATGATGAATGATAGGACCATGGTTATTGCAACATGATAAACCCTTGCTAATGACGAATGATACAACCATTGTTACAGCAACATGATAAACCCTTGCTAATGGCAAATGATACAACCATGGTTATTGCAACAAGATGCTTGTTTCTTGAAATAGTCACAAGAAAAGATTTGTAAGAAATTTATTTAAAGACTTTTAACATGTTTTTGACATTTCGACCAGCGAAACGTACAAAGTATAGAATAAATAGTAAAAACATAATCACAGACAAATGGAGCTATAATAGAAATATAAAAACTATAGAAAATATGATTTACAGTAATAAAACTGAGTTCAGAGATCATGCTCAGAATGCAGCCTTTCTATTGGTTAGTTCTGAGACTGTGATTGGAAACAACCAATCATATGCTTGTGTTTTGAGACTGGTCTCCAAACTCACTTTCATTACTTGAGAAGCAAATATCACAGAAAATGGCAATAAAACATGTTATAAATGTAAATGACATAGACTTTCCGTATAAAACAGTAGGCAAGGAAAAACAAACATTTGTTGACTTGACAAAGTCACAATACAGAATCTGTATGGGTAACAAGAAACATACAATCCCTATGGTTTCATATAGATACATTGAGAACTGTCTGATGTGATATATCCAAACTCAAATATACATGTATGTGCCAAATTTAGAAATAAAATAAACAATGAAAAACTTTATGTTTTTCACAGCATGGTTACATAATAAACATATTGTTATAAAATGATTGCTAATTATTCATAGTCAGATTTAAGAACATTTCCAGTGGATTGTGAACAACAAGACATATAAGGATTGAAAGTGATGTAAACCAGATCACACAAAACCTTTAATTGTTAGTAGAACAGATGGATGCTCCCAGAAGTATGTACATGTACATGATTGATCACCGCACCGGAACATGCAGACAATATGCGAATCTCCTCTTGGTAGTGAAGCTCCCATCAAGTTTCATTGAATTTTGGTAAGCCGTTGCTGAGAAATACCCCAGACACGAGTGTGGGACAGACGGACGCACTAACACACGGACAGAGGAAGCAGCACCTATATGCTCACCCTTCGGGGAGAATAACAAATATGTGTAATAAATTCAAAGGTCTGCTGTTATAAATCTCGAGATCGATCTCCTATCACAAATCTCACTTTTGTGTTTAAATGTTCTCAAGGCATTTGTGGTCAGATTATGATATTGATCATACAGTATTCTGAATGTGATAAATCCATCTGAATATTCATATAAACATCTTACAACAGTACATACTTGACATTAATAAGTTGATAAAGAGAATAGGCTTTGAGCTCTTAAACTGATCTCAAGTTTTACAACCTTAAAAAGAGATGACAAGAAAACTAGTGAATGTTAATTGTTCTTTTACATCTGATAAACAAAGGGTGAGGAAAATGTAAAACTCAGACATACAGTGTGTTTCTATAAGACGTAACAAGCATAAATAAATAGACAAAATATCTCCAACTTTGAATTAAAAAAACATTTGAAGAGAGATAACTCTTGCTAACGTCTGTTGTTTGGATACGCTATCTGGAACTGGTCAAACTGTTGGTAACTCTGTAATGGACAATAAAACATATCAGTTACAATGACAATGAATGCATTAATGCTTAGACAATACAAATAAATGATTCCTGCAATATGCATCATTTTTATATCATATATTTCTCAAATTCAGAAAATAACTATATGGTTGATGAATTCGACAATGGTACAATGTCAAGATAGCAGAATATTGTTTATATTGTTTATTTATTAGATTATATTGCACAAATGATAATATGTACATAATTGAATTTGTTTGGCCCATTTTCAGATAAAATCAGCTCAATAAACTCATCTAAGCAAAGTAATATTTTATTTATATTACAAAATTGCAGTACACTTTCTTTATAACTTACGGCAATGGATATGTACTGTTTTTGTATACATTTGATAATTTTAAACGAGTGTCCACCTAGCATTTTCTACTCAGAGGAACATTTTCAGAGTTATGTACATGTGATGATTTAATTTTACAATCCATGAACAAAATCTGAAGAAATGCCCATCAACATCTGTACATCAACATCTGACGTACATCAATATCTTTAGAATGATTACCTCTACGAAGTTTCCTCCAGACAGTGAGGCAGTCGCCAGCAGATGTCCCGAGTTAGTTAGGTCAGTAACTGTAGCACTTTCTTCCATTCGGAAATGTAAAACACCGTAATCCTTCCATACCGGACGTTGTAGGGAAACAAGACTGATGTGTGACGTTATATCAGAGTCAGGAACAGCAATGGAATATACCCGCAACTGTAACATATAAATATACCATTATTTTGGAACCGCTTGAGGCCGCAGTAAGGTTAATGTGTGGGGAGGCACTGTCTTGTGTGTGGGGAGGCACTGTCTTGTGTGTGGGGAGGCACTGCCTTGTGTGTGGGGAGGCACTGCCTTGTGTGTGGGATGGCACTGCCTTGTGTGTGGGGAGGCACTGTCTTGTGTGTGGGGAGGCACTGTCTTGTGTGTGGGGAGGCACTGTCTTGTGTGTGGGGAGGCACTGTCTTGTGTGTGGGGAGGCACTGTCTTGTGTGTGGGGAGGCACTGCCTTGTGTGTGGGGAGGCACTGCCTTGTGTGTGGGATGGCACTGCCTTGTGTGTGGGGAGGCACTGTCTTGTGTGTGGGGAGGCAGTTTTGTGTGTGGGGAGGCACTGTCTTGTGTGTGGGGAGGCACTGTCTTGTGTGTGGGGAGGCACTGTCTTGTGTATGTGATGTTCCTTGTAAGAACTTAAGCAGGTCGAATTGAAATGTGCGATTCAAATTATATAGTATTATTTGAAATGAAATTTCAGACCTAATGAATTTGAATGAATGATGATCGATTGTAATTAAATTCTACTTTATTACATTACCTCATCAAGGGTGCCTTTGAAGTAGGTGTCATTTTCTCTTCCAATATACACAGTAAGATCATGTGTCACGGCTTCTGTTGTCTGAAACACACAAGCATTCATGTTTCATGCTGATAAAGTCATGTGATATAACTCACGAATAACAAAATACCTAAAAATCATTTATTTTTTTATAGAGGGGTTTAAATAACATAACCAGCCAGGGTCATACAGTGACTGTTTCAGTTTTTGGAGTACAGGAAGACACCATGCCTGGGTAGAACAACCGACCTTCTGTTAGCCAGATTCCCCACCTACAAGTTCTACATCCCAAGTGGGATTCAAACCTGCAGCGGTGAGGACAAGTGACCATGACCACTTAGCCACAGAGACCTGTATGTCCCTACAAGTACAACATTTATGAGCATCTTATGTCATCTAAAATGATACAAAAAATAAATTTGCTTTAGAATTAGCCAATAGTGAAATTTGGAAAACATTTGCATCCAAATATGTGTCTATAAGTGAAATATCCATTGATCACGTTTTAAGAATTATTAAGCACCATCAATATTTGTCATAGGAGGGGGGGAGGGGCAACATGATGGGGAACACGAGGCTTTAGACAGAAGACAAGCCACGCTATTCGAGGTCATGTGACTTGGGTCGGATTTTTAATAAATTTTTGAAGTGGGGATTTAGAAAAAAACTTGGCTCTAGCATGGAAAATTATACCCCAAAAAAGACACATTGTCTAATTCCACTGTGTCAGCCCACAGTCCCCCACTGGTGCAAAATATTGATAGGTGCATTAATGTCATACAATAACTGTCAACTTACCCAGTTAACCATAGACACACCGTTAGTGATACTATCTTGTACAGAGTCAATGAATATCACCAGAGTTTCATCTGCAAAAATAAAAAACGTTTCATACATTTAGGACCACTGTACAGTTTATAGTAATTTGATATAATATAGTTTGGTACTGAAATTCTACTTTCTATATAATTATGATGAATCCAGCTCCCTAAAATTCCTGTTCGTTGAAGCTGAATCTGTGGAAATGATAGGAGGAACAATCACAAGTTATGGTTCTAAAAATTTGATAGAATGGTAATTTAGTAGGATCGAATCTACGTTGGTTAAAGTGAGCATTAAGAGAGATTGATTGTTGAAATATGGCATCGCATGAATCAGCCGCAATCATAACCATTCCAATAAAATTGTATTGACACCTCTTTCAAATAACTATGCTGGACAAAACTGGATATCTTAACATAAATAACAAGAACAAACACATACAAACACAAACCTTCTATGCTATGTCGATATACAATATTGTACCAAGTTCCCGCTGACAACGTCGAAGTGGACACCACAGACTGTGTCCCATATGTACCATATATTTGAGCATTCTCAACCCATAGACACAGTGAACCATTCGACGTACATATAATAGGGTACGGTCCAGTAGTGTATCCCGAGTCTAAATTAATCCAAGTCTCAATTGTGAAACTAAAAATAAACAATAAATAAAAACCATCTGTGAATAAGATTTCATATACCAGTATACTCTAATACTAAATATCTGTTCACAAAAACTGCCTATAGATGATGGCGAGTATTTGGAGCCAATTTTGTTTGTCCATTATCCTTGTACATTGTATTGCTATCATTTTCAACATATAGGTAAAAACTAAGTATCACCCGGGGAAGACACCATCAAAACAAACAGGCTAGAATGAACAAGGGCAAGACGTAGTTGCAAAGAACTGAATTAAAAGATTCACGAAATGAAATGAACTTCAAGTGTTTATATTTTTCACATAAAAAGCTTCCTGAACGATTATAAAAAGATCCAATATTGAGAATAGTTCCGCGAGACAAACTAAAGAAGAATCCTGTTATGTCCATCGTAACTATGTTTTATTGCCAGCGATGCATGGCAGTATGATGCAATGGTTTGATGGCCCTAACAAGATTCCATAACATACCTTTCATTAATTGCCAAAGTATTGATATCATCGAGAGTTACGTAGTCGTCAATGCCATCAAAATGTAAAGCTTGATTCAGATGTTCCTTACATTGAACTCTCAAGTTGGCCCAGATCATCGACATATACCCGAACTGGAGTACCCCGACACGTCCACCTGTGATCGACGCATCATACAGACTCCCAGAATCAACCATTAATGTAGAACCACGATATACTTGAATGCTGAAAGATGTACACCATTAAAATATAACCTTGTCTAAGATGTAACAAACATAAAGATTAAGCTAAACTTCATTTCAATCAATATGTAGTTTAATTATATGTTTTAGTAAATATCAGATTAATTAAGTCATATATCGAATAATGTTGGGAAATTATATAATCACATACATGTTTATCAAAATCCAGTTGAGGAGAGTTTAACAAAAACTGAGATTTAAGTTTGGAGATGAATCTCAATGTTTTAATTCCTAAAAATATACAAGTGAGATCAATGGTTACACAACACCACACAGGTGCCAAAAGAGAAGTTGACGGACAAAATCAGTTGAAATAAATGATACAGAAAACAGCCATTTTAGCTTAAGTCGTCTGACAACTATTACCTTATATAACCAATAGATGGTTGATGGGTAATAAACCATCTGTATGAAGTCTGTGGAAGCCAGCCTTGCAGGTCTGGGTCCTGCCATATCAACGTTGTTTCCCCACTTGTGTCATAACTATGCCAGATGGCTTCTGCTAGTGTACTGCTCGGTCCTGTGCTAGAGTCAACCAGCTACATGAAATGGAAAAAACATGGATGTATTAATAAATAAATAGGGAGGCCTAGCAGTCAAGGGGTAAAGTACCTGACTCCTGATCCAAGGTCATAGGTTGCAATACCACGTGGGGCGGGATAATCACAATCCCTCAATTAGGCACAAGTACTGCAGTTAGTAACACAGGAATCTAAGCAGTCATTAACAGTGATTTATAAAAATGTTTCATGACGGATGAAAAATGTACCTAAAATCCATAAACTAAATCAAAATTATTGTAAAACACAAACAAACACACAGATAAGAACATTGAAGTATTTTAATATAAAAGCAGCTGTACAAATCATTGTCCAAATTCCTAGTTTGTACTTGAACAGAAGTAATATATATTTTACAGATTATAATAAATGATATTCATATTGTTTTCAAATCTATGTTATGCAATGTCATGTTCTGGGTTATTCCCCACCCATGCAGAACATGCAACACAGCCAAGGGCGTATATGTTCAAGCATTCAGTACCTTTAGTTGAATCCCTTTTATTCCTGCCCTGTAGGTCGTGTTACCGTAGTTGTAATGGGTTCCCTTCCACATGACAACATAGAACTTCCTGTTATTTGTATACCCAAACACACAAGCAAAATAGTCAGTGGCTGACCCATATCTCGTAAACCATGTGCCTGCATATTCCATTGCACCATAAGCTTGATTGCCTGTAATGAAATAATACAATAGCACATTATTCAACAGTGCATGATAATTTTGGCTATATAAGGCTAATTATTGTTGCAAACTAATACAAGTATGATGAAATCATTGTACATGTATATGTTAAACAATTTGTTTATTATCTCTTTGATTTTGCTTGCGGACTAACTGTGAGATGTTTTACATTTATATTCCGACCTAAGGGTCTCAGGTTATAAAACTGAGTTTGGAGACCCAGTCTAAGAATGCAGCCTTGCCATTGGTCAATATTAAAACTGTAACCAGAACCACCTAATCAGATGCAAGCATTGCGTGACTGGTCTCCAAACATAGATTCCTAACCTCAGAACCAGTCCCGGATTTGAGTAAAATAGAACAGACAGTGTATAGCACAGATATCTAGCAATGCGTTCAAAGCAAGCAAAGTGTGTAATGAAACGTTTCATTGTTACAACACATTCCAAGGTAAACAAAAATGAACACTGAAATGTCATATACAAAGCACAAAGTCAGGCCAGACAGCAGAACGAAGCATGAAATAACATACATTCAAAACAATTAAAAAGGCAAAAATGACACAAAACACAACATCTCATAAGAATGTTCATATCATCATGGTGACAACTGTGTGTCACAAATAACAACTAAATGATAACTTGGTCACTACCTTAGATATTCTACTGTTAAATGTCATCATACATCGACATCGACAGTAACCTAGAATTCATAACAGCAGCTAAACTGTGATTTAAAGCTAAACATTGTACATATAAACAGTGTACACAATTACCAATGAGCATCGCCGGTCTCCAGGTATGCAAGGACTGCGTCACCTCCGCACCGTTACCTTTGACCTCCCAGTAAGGCATGTCAGAGGCTGACGAAGGATCAATATCGACAGTGAAGTAGTCATTCAAGCTGGTCGTATTGATAGCTGGATTGTGAGGACATGTGTCATTTTTATCTATCGTACCATCCCCGTCAGAATCTGTTTCACAATCATCACCGACATCATTTCCGTCCACGTCAGTTTGTGACGGGTTACTGAAGTAAGGGCAGTTGTCGAGGTCATTGAGTACACCATCACCGTCAATGTCCGAGTCACATAAGTCACCTGAAATGTTTCAGTATATTAATTAACTGTATTTAACCTGTCTGAAATGAATGAGGAATTCAAGTTTTACAAAAAATTGATGTATACGCATATATATACATGTATGTGCATATGTATTAAGGCTGATTTATAAAGTAAACTTCTCTGAATTAATACTAATTATCTTGAAATGAGCATTTTGAAAAGAACTTATTTTCAAAACAATATCTGCTTGCAATACTCGTGCTTTTATGTTCAAAGAATCTTATAAATTGTGTTAGTTCATAAACAGGTCAATTACTTTATCCTAAACACACATTTCTTTTATTTTCACATTATGAGTGCAAGTCGTGCTTTCATTGTTCTAATGTTTGCTAAAGAAATGATTTCCTAACTTATTCAAACACCTACAGTGGAAGACCACAATATCTTCATACCTGTACCATCCGAGTCTATATCTGACTGGTCAGCATTTGGATATGAAGGACAGTTGTCAAGGAAATCAAGAATACTATCACCATCCCTGAAAACAAATACAAACTGGGGCATTATTCACAAGCACTTTAAGTCTGAAATTCAGACAGAGACTTAGCAAAACTTATATTTATCAGCATTTAGTTTTCATTTAAATCTAATTAAATGTAATATCTTCATATTCATAAGTAACTGTAAAGGCAGTGGAATCAATGCTCTGTGTGGGAACGTATGTATTTGTATGGAAATGGCTAGGTTGAGATTTCTTTGAAGTTATTTAAGCATTTAAAATCACTAAATTAAATTACTAGAAACTGACCTGACTATTCCATTTAATAAATGATTAAAGTTTCAATTAATTACTATAAATTGGATTGAAGATGTTTGCAAATTTAGACAATCAGGTATGCGTAGAATAACAAAAAAGTCAAACAGCATAAAAACAAGAGATAATTTCATTTTCTTGACACAGCAGTAGGCTCAGTGATCATACAAGAAAATATTTGCATCCCTGCTCATGTCTACTTACTCGTCTTTGTTGGTACCACCTACAGTATCACAATCATCTCCAACACCATTTTCATCACTATCTACTTGACCAGCATTAGCGACATTGACACAATTATCACATTCATCCCCCACATTGTCAGCGTCAGTATCTGTCTGTGATGGGTTGGCAACCAGGGGACAGTTATCACTGCCATCTAGTACTCCTGTAATAGACATGTTTGTACATGAGTTAATATTAAGCCACAGGTTCTAATAAGAAACATTGCATCATACTGGAATCTGTCTCCAGTGTAGGTATGTAGTCGTTAAAAAAAGTCAGGCATTAATCAGATGTACAGAGATACCTAGAAATGTTGAAATCATGTTTTAAATGTACCCACGTTTTTCGTTTTTCATGTGTGCACTGGATAATACATATAGCTGGAGGAAAATCAGGCAAAAAGAAGACAAGGTTACATATTGGTAAATAAGAATCAATAATGTTATTCAGCAACATGTAATGCACCAGAAGTCACATAGTTCACATGTTCAGAAGGGATGTGGGTGCAGAAAGAAAAAACTGAGCACATTCCATTTTCTTTCCTTAGATTTCTGTTGAAATTTGATCTGCTTCAATATACAATATGTGTGTATTACTTTCTGAGTTATGCCTAACTTCTCGCCAAAAACATCAGAATACATATCTAACTTACCATCATCATCATCATCAGAGTCGCAATCATCGCCCAGACCATCAGCATCACTATCTTCCTGGTCTGCGTTAGCTACATTAGGACAGTTGTCACACACGTCACCGATACCATCGCTATCAACATCACTCTGATTCCAGTTTGATACGTACTGACAATTATCCTGGATTAAAATGTACGAGAAATTAAAACTTAGACAGAGCAGCAGAGGACGAAACGTGTTCACAAAGCAGGGTCTTCCTACACAGGTGCGTTAGGTACAAAATAAACTTATTTATACAGGACTGAATAGCAAATTTAATAAACATGAAAAAAAACAGAAACACAAAAGCTTTACCAAAATAAAGAAAATCAAAATTTATGATAAATATTTGTATAATTCTTCAGTTATCTGTTATTAACGTTTTGGGCAAGCCCTTCAGCAAAATCATGGAATTATAATATAAATAAATATTGATTACATTTAGTATATTAAGCACTGAAACATGTAGTTCCACAATATGCATAGTTAATTGATAAATGAATTAATAGTCCTCTAATTACCAGATAATCCCATCTACCATCATTATCATCGTCAGGGTCACAATTATCTCCTAAATTATCATTGTCCGAGTCTAACTGGTCACTATTGGAAACATCTGGACAAATATCCTGTAAAATACAATACTACAGTATTTAGATACAAATAGAAGTTTTTAAGAATAAATGTACATTTTAGTAAAATGTTTCAGGCACAACGTCATCATTATGTAGATTACTTTAGCATTTTGTTCTTAATATTGGAACCACTATAAAAACAAAAGTAGACATCTGCTTTTAATATCTTTGATATTAAGTGAAAGTACAAAAATATATCTAGTAATTCTGACAACGGAATTTTGGTCACCAATACAGATTTTGTCATGTTACAGCTCATATATGTATAAGTGTATAGATTTTGTCATGTTACAGCTCATATATGTATAAGTGTATAGATTTTATCATGTTACAGCTCATATATGTATAAGTGTATAGATTTTATCATGTTACAGCTCATATCTGTATAAGTGTATAGATTTTATCATGTTACAGCTCATATCTGTATAAGTGTATAGATTTTGTCATGTTACAGCTCATATATGTATAAGTGTATAGATTTTGTCATGTTACAGCTCATATATGTATAAGTGTATAGATTTTGTCATGTTACAGCTCATATATGTATAAGTGTATAGATTTTGTCATGTTACAGCTCATATCTGTATAAGTGTATAGATTTTATCATGTTACAGCTCATATATGTATAAGTGTATAGATTTTATCATGTTACAGCTCATATATGTATAAGTGCATAGATTTTATCATGTTACAGCTCATATATGTATAAGTGTATAGATTTTATCATGTTACAGCTCATATATGTATAAGTGTATAGATTTTGTCATATTACAGCTCATATATGTATAAGTGTATAGATTTTGTCATATTACAGCTCATATATGTATAAGTGTATAGATTTTGTCATATTACAGCTCATATATGTATAAGTGTATAGATTTTGTCATGTTACAGCTCATATATGTATAAGTGTATAGAATTTGTCATGTTACAGCTCATATATGTATAAGTGTATAGATTTTATCATGTTACAGCTCATATATGTATAAGTGTATAGATTTTACCCGTCGGCATCCCCATGTGATACACGATACGCCTCTGTCTGGATGTCCGTCATTGTCCGAATCCACACCACAGAATTCTCCGTCTCCGGCATACCCTGGCTTGCACTGAATGATGAAAATGTAATATTTTAATATATATACTCCACACAGTAAAGTGTTTATTATCATAGTGACACTCCTACTTAAAGGGCCAGCCATTTCTGACTTATAAGACACCTACTTTCTAAGCACATTTACTTCCCAATTCCTATCCCAAGCCCCGAGATAATTGGAGTTTGATTTTGGTGCAAGTACTGGTTGGTAGCCAGGAAGCAGTCATCGAGAATGTTTAGTATAAGGTATAAGAACTTGTTTCACAATTGATGTAAAGTACTTAAGTTTAAACAAAATGTTTCATTCACTCTGGGTGAGGAAGGTTTTCATATAAAGTGTGTTACCTCACAGCGGTACTGAGCAGGAACGAGGTATGTACATATAAAGTGTGTTACCTCACAGCGGTACTGAGCAGGACCGAGGTATATACATATAAAGTGTGTTACCTCACAGCGGTACTGAGCAGGAACGAGGTATGTACATATAAAGTGTGTTACCTCACAGCGGTACTGAGCAGGAACGAGGTATGTACATATAAAGTGTGTTACCTCACAGCGGTACTGAGCAGGAACGAGGTATGTACATATAAAGTGTGTTACCTCACAGCGGTACTGAGCAGGACCGAGGTATATACATATAAAGTGTGTTACCTCACAGCGGTACTGAGCAGGACCGAGGTATATACAATTGGCGCCAGCATTACAATCATGTCGTCCTGATATACAGAAGTTGTCTAGGTAACAGCCACTCTTGTTGGTTCCAATATATCCTGTCTCACAAAAATCACAGTAGTAACTCCCCTGAAAATGCAAAAAATCAGAGTTGAAAAAAAGATTATGCAATATAAATCCTTCGTTAGATAGTGTCTGAAGTTATCTGCTGACAACATAAGGATGTTTTCTGCATTTCAAGTTAATTACCATTGCATCAGCATAACATTTAATGAATTCTTTTCTTACTTAAGGATCTAGGAGGCTATGATTTGCTTGTATGTCAAATATATCAATGTAATAAAATAATCAAATGTTTTACAATAAAACAATCTTGATTTGGAAAGCTTTGAAAGAAAAAAGCCTGGGACCCAAGTCATAAATCTGAGAGCAGGTACCAGTGACTGGGACCTAAGTCATAAAACTGAGAGCAGGTACCAGTGACAGAATATAGCAAGGCCATTGGTCAAGATTTTAAGACTGTACTAAGAAACAACCAGTCAGACACACAGAGTGGTGTTCATGCGAAGATCTATAAGCTCAGACTTATGTCTATGGAAGTGAGTATGAGTCTACATTCTTACCACTGTGTTAACACACGGCATTCTGGAGTCACAGCCACCATTGTCCACAGCACATTCATCAATATCATTACACGTCTGTATGCTGGTATTATCATGCATTGTATTCATGTATACAAACACACGCTGGTAAACATTCCACGCATAGGCATCCTCGTACGTGCCAGAGTATCCCTCGGGACATTCAAGGCATTGGTACCCGGGATCTGTGTTAACGCAGCGACTGTTAAAGCATGGATCGTGGTCGGCACACTGAAAGTTGTGAACAAAATCAGTTAAACAAAACACAGATAAAACAAAGCACATGTGACAAAATACTGTGAAGGAAACATTCGTGAATCAGAAATTCCCCGGACAGTACTAAATAAAAGTAAAGAGACACAGGCCAGACAGAAGTCCTTTTCAAGTGAGCTAAAGTTTGTGTTTGATAAATTTATTATAACTGTAAAACATTCTGTACCTCGTCGATGTCTTTACACGACGTTCCATCGGCTTCATATCCATCAGGACAAGGCAGACACTGGTAAGTCCCCGACCCCGTATTGTAACACCCTGTCCCGTTGAAACATTTGTCCCAAGTCATACAGGGGCATTCCGTAGCATCAGCGCAGACAACACATCCTGTACCATCACTTAGCGAGTATTCCTCCGGGGGACAAACATCACATGCCGTCATTCCTGTACCGGTAAAGTACCCGGCTGAACATGATGTACAGGAACTCGAGGCATTCTGGTCTTGATAGGTACCAGTGTCACATGGAGAGCAGTGTTCTACAGTCAAAATGGAATTTTAATATCGATGAATACCAATTAAAAATCAATGCATTCTTCTGAATTTGAATACAATAACAGAAATTCACATGCAGAATGAAATCCTTAAATCAGTCGATTAAATAAAGCCTAAATAAGGATAAATTAAGTTGACTTATAATGCTGAATATAGTGGTATTCAATTAATAAAAACACCAATTTCTTTAGTGGTTTTATCATTTTTTGCAGCATTATTGTATCACTTTTGTAATTCTTAATTTTTCTAGAAATATAAAGTCTGAACTGTATAAAGCATATATTCTGCAAACGCCCTCTACTGGCTCTGGATATTAACAATTTGTACCCTTGTAATACAAATTGACTCCATTATTTTCTACTGAATTTAGATTTCTTACCCATATAACCATCAGAGTAATAGCCTGGTCTGCACATTGATTTCTTGCCATCCAAGCAAGCATACCCTGGCTCACACTGCGTGCAGTTATCTGGACACCAGGTGGAGTTACATATTGCGTACTGGAAGTCAGGACACGGTGTGGCGTAACCATCCTCACATATCTGTTAAATGCAACAATATACTTGTACCAGTCAAACCTCATAGCGACACATTGTAAATTTAGTTTATGTTAGATCAATACAACTTCATAGCGAAGCAACATAATTTTTTATATTTTAGTTTAAGTTAGATCAATATGTTTGCATAAAAGATCGAAATTATGGAATGGAAAAATGATGTAGGCATCTGATTGGCTGTTCCGTACTTAAAATTGACCAATAGCAGGGCTTCAATTTGAGTCTGGCATTAAACTTCAGATTCATAATCAATATTAAAATAACATGTAGATCTGTATAATATATTATATTATTATACATACAGGTTGTTGTCTGTACGTCCATATATCCGAGGGGTTAGGTGATATTGTATGAAGGGTGTTTTATGACATTGAAGTTTCTAATACATACTTAACATTATACACAGAATAGGTTACGATCACTTTATCATTACTGTACAAATATCTTACCCAGCCATCAGGACATGTGGTGCATTCAGAGGCGTGTCCGAAGGAATGTTCCACCGGGTTACGTCCGCATGTAGACGACGGATCATACGGATCACAACGACCGCACGGTTTCTGTATCCCCTCACCTTCACAATAGTTTGTCGCCTCACAACGTACACAGCTAACATCATCTACAATCAAACAACATAAAATATCAGAGAATAAATACAGCAAGTTGTGCTTATACCATTTCCACATAAATACCTAAACAATAATTTTGTTAATCCTTTTTCTGAATAAACACAACAAATATAATTGTGATTATCGTGTTTCTTAATTAATATCACAAAACAGAATTGTACAAATATCACTTCCACATAAAAACCACAAAATAGAATGTACAGTTACATTACATCATACAAAAGTTTAAAATCTGGTTTGGAGACCAGTCTAAGAATGCAGTCTTGCCATTGGTCAATATTTAGACTGATCTCGAAACAAACCAATCATAAATGTGAGCTTCACTGGTATCAAATATTGGATACCAGTCTCAGAATACAGCTTCACCATTGGTAATTTTTAAGACCTCACTAAGACAAACCAATCATATGCTTGCTTGTGAGTTTTCAGACTGGACTCAAATCTATAACCTCAGACTTTGAAGAGCAAGCCAATAAAATACTCACAGTAAAGTTGTTCAGCTTGTGGACATCCTGACAGTTCGATTCTCATAGAAACGTTGCCCCCACTCCATGTTTGTGGATTAATGCGGATCATGTCACTAAGTACAGGAGGGTCAAGGTTAACTAGGGTCACTGTATCCCTGTCAGCCACACCCACAAATATCTACAATGGAATGGTCATAAGTATAAATTCTTGGCAAAAATTGATTCAAGCGTGTTTTTGTTCATTTTAAAAGTTTTCATAGCAGTGGCTAAGTATGCAAATTGAACTATGTTTCAGTAATGATACATCAAGTTCTAGCAACAGTATGGAAGATGATGGTTCTCCTAAACTAGCAAAACTATAAAAAACAACTATTTATAAATGCCATGTTTAAAACCTTTGCCAACTTTTGAGCACAACATTTTGTTCATTAGGACAAATACCGTAATGTACGAAATCTTGTATCAGCAATTGAACCAACAAGTCACAGCCACTAGCAACACTCGTGCATTAACAATTTGTACATACAAACTTTTACATAAATACTGGGATGAAAGATTTTAAAACAGCCGAGGCTCTGAGATGAAGAATCAGAACCAGCAGACCATTCTCAATACAGATGCCTCTAATTGGTTGAGTCTTTAAAGATTAACCAATGGCGAGACAGCATTTCCAAGACTATGTTGTACAACTCTATAACTTACATTCAAGCCATTGGTGTCTGTATACTCGTCCCATGATGCTGCACTATCATTGTAGTACAGTATTTTAAACGATGTCACCCATTCGTCCGCATCCGGGCGACCTTGTATATATAATTTGGTAAATCTGTATGGTAAGCCCATGTCGACTTGTAACCATTGACTTGTATCTGCTGTTGCCGCCACCCACGAACCGGCCAACTCACTGTATATATCTGATAACAAACAACTTAACATTTAAGACAAAGTAAACCTACATTTTTAACAATTTTACAAAAATATCAGTTAGAATCTATCACCGTGATATCGCAGACGATTTGATGCAAAAATAAACATTAACTTATTTGTAAAAAAGAATGTGCAAATATCTGCGTCAGTTTTTATAATAAGTATTACATTTGATACATATTTCTGTGCCTATGTCAGTGATACATGTATAACTTACTAGCAGTTCCGTTGACGCGGCCCCTTCCTGGCCCTGTTGCTACGGGATGCAGAGAGGACGAGGCAGTCATCATACTGTCCAACACAATACCAGTGACAACTCCCAGATCATCATCACATACTGTAAAACATTGAGTTCATTGATACATTGGTAAGCAGGAATCGAAACTCCTTTTTTTGTAGGCCGGTAAAATAGCAGTAAGGGAGATTGATTGTTGAAATTCGGTATTGACACTGAAACAGCTGCTTATTGCAACTGTTCCAAAAATGTAACAAAACATATTTAATATATACATGTACTTCATAATTCAAGTTCTATGTCAAGATTGTCATTGCACATTTGATAGCTCCCTTAACTGCATTCTTGTCTTTATTTCACTTGGTACCCAGAAATCTATGTGAGGCAGCCCTTTTTGTGGCCTGCACTCTTTCTCTGTTTTTGAGGTGTTGATATATATGCAAAGTTTACTTAACACTTTGCTGTGCACATTCTTGCATTTTGTTATGATATGCAGTCCTTTACTTAAACCCTTAAATAAGCCCTTAGCTGAACTTCCAAGGGTCACCGTTTATCCATTTAACCCTTTACCCTATATTGAGTGAATTATTTACAAATCTTATCAAATTTACCCCAATGCTAAATGTTAATATGTTTCTACAAAATCTCACCATAAATACATATTGCAAGGAACAATGACAGTTCAAGGTCAATCTGTCACAATAAGAACAGATTTCAAATCTGCAGATTTTGAGGGGAGGGGTACATTTTCTAATTTAGATCAATAAAACTTCAATTTTAGACCATCTCAAGAAAAGACCACTGGATTAATTAACCAGATGCTGAAGCATATAATCAGGCCACCTCACAAATGAGATCATCTTTATTCCCGACCAATGGAGGTTTATTGTTGACGTTCCATAGTTTATCAATTTAGCTTTGTCAATACTTACGGAAATCTACGACGTAGTATTTTGGTATACGCAGCGTCATTCCTCCACTGGTTTTATTTACAGCAAAAATATATGTGATGTCACCAAACAGTACATCCATAACACATGTGTTACTAACTGTAACATTAACAGTTGCCGAGTCACCACGTGGTATTGTACCGTTGTCAATGGCGATGACGTTAAATTGAAGAGTTGTGTAATTAAGATAAACATCGTCCCAGAGATCCATTGTGTCGTTGTAATCCACGGGTGGACTGAAAGATGAGAGAAAGTCAAAATGTCAGTGAACAAATTTTGATAAAATGTCATTTAAATCATTTTTTTATCATCATCATCATCATAGCTGTTATTGTTGTTAACAAGGTTGTTGAAGGTGGACATCTTTCAATAATTCTATTGTTATTCTTACTCTGAATTTATTATACATACAAATTTTATTTTAATTAGTTATACACATAAAAATAATTTTATTTATCAATTTTATTTTTATGATTATTAAAATGATGAGAAGACGACAATGATGATGGTGTAGAAGTGGCGATGTCACTTACTCTGCGACCACAGCAGACACGATGTATCTTACATCGCTATTGTCACCGCTGTCAGTATCGGAATTGGAGAAGTAGGTCAATGGAGCGTCCACTAATACAGGAAGTGGTGTCATAGTAGCACTTGTAGGCGTTATAATTGGACAGTTATCATTCACGTCAGATATCTTCACCTGTAAATACAAGGAAACATTAAACATGAAAACTTCCATGAAAAGTGCGCTGACTTACGATGTTATGTTAGACAACATAGCATTTCCTAACAAAATATTGTCTAAATACTTATGATAATATTTTTATTAAAGAAATCATTAATTACTTCATAAAGATTTCACATTTCTGGCATGTTTACATACAACTGCCATTCACTCCATTAAAAAAGTTAGAAAACAATTAAAACAACACATTTTAAGTATCAGCAGAAATCTTTATATTGAGCCAATATATGAGATGATATATGAGATCATGATATTGATAACTCTCACAGCTCAGAGATTGTTCTCGGAGTGACATGTTTAATAATCTATATGAAGATTAACAGCATACTCTAATCGCTATGGAGCCTGTACGACTGGCTCCTTGATCCACCAGAGTCAGCAGAAAGTAATAGGAAGTTGTTGTTTCATAATCAAGATAATCTTTCAGTGTCAACAATGCTGTTGTTGTGGTGATGCTGAACGTCTCTGTTGCTGTGTTGTTTGTCCAAGTTGGTGTAAATGTGCTCGAACATTCTGAAAAATAAGAAAATTCTAGTGTTACATTTAAATAATTCTGCATTGCTATGACAACCTGTTAAAAAAAATTAACTGCTCATTGGAACAAAATCGAGATTGGTTCAAGCCTTTTTACATGTGCTTGTATCAATTATGTAATATTGCACATCATATTGCAACATAATTTGGTTAGAAATACTAGAGAAGAAGGTCATACAGCTGAGTTTGAAGACCTGTCTCATAATGCTACCTTGTCATTGGTTAAGTCTTAGTCTCATTTTGGAAACCAGTCTCCTAACAACTATCTGATTGGTTGATTCTGAATGCAATCATAAGATAGACCAATGGCAAAGCTGCATTCTTAGACTGGTCACCAAGCTCAGTTTAAACATCTCAGAAATTGTACATAAAGGGTACTTACCTACATAGTTGACTGTATTACCATCTATGTCAATAATTGTTGTATAATTTGGGGCTGTAGGAGTTGGTGCTGTGAACTGATTGGCCACTGTGTCTTCTTTAAATTCAAACAATCGGTTTTCATTTCCTGTAAAATATTATAAAGTTCTGTAAACAGTAATTCCATGAGCAAAACATGATGTTTTAATACCAACCTATACTCAATGTTAGGTATTCTATTTTTAAAAACTGAAGTGAACTTCTCATAAAAAACTAACATTATAAGTTTTAAATATTTGCTCAAAAACAGGTTTTTAATAAAAGTTGATTGTTTTCAAAAAATTCTGTAAAACGTTTTTGTCTCAAGTAAGATAACTGCAAGTAAGGTTCATACCTGCATAAAGAGTTATCTCATAGGGTCCAACAGAGAAAACATCAGTAAGATAAATTGTTGTCACAATATCATCAACGTAGAAATCTTCATCTATAGATGCACTACAACAAAAATGTCAGTATAAATCACAGCAGATTGTCACAAGTTTACTCATAAAAACTTAATCAATAATCATATATATATATAATTAGAATTATGCACAAAGAAATGTTTTCTGCCTATGTAGAAGGATGATACAACAGTTTTACACCAATTTTTGTCGTGAATTTGGCTGACATAACTCATTTACGTTTGGAAAAACTGCTTCTGGTCGCAAAAAATGATCAGATTTTTGTATGTCTAAGCCAAGGTACATTCTCAAAAATAGGGATAAGTAGGACAGGAGCATTAAATAGGGCATATATGGTACTTAAGAATACCTGTAATCAAGTGGTAATTCTGTCGTAGGACTTTGACTAAATGTTGTATCTTCAACTTGAAACAGAAGTTCGGATGTACAACGTCTTGTCTCCGCCAGAAACAGATCAAAGTGGTATATCTCATCAACCTAAACAAACAAGCACTCTATAAATCATTTCATTGACAATTAGGAAATTCAAAATGTGGCTTAAATCAATTAAAACACATCTAATAACATCAGTTAACAAAATAGCATGGCAATGTTTTATGTGGCGTAAGATTTTATGTTGTTATCTGTTCTTTCTGCCTGTTATCTACTGGGTTCTGTAAGTGACATATACTATCTTTGTTTATGTTTCTACAATGAACTATTGATTCAACATGATTCAACATGCATTTGTTAATTAATTATAACACAATTTAATAAAAACTTCATAATAATGAAATAATGAAATACATTCAAGACTTAATAAATAGTAATCTGAATTAAATGGTTGTTACCTATTTACAGTATTTATATTTCTTTATATTTTACATTGAAAATAATTCATTGAACTGATTAAATTAGCAAGTGTAGTTCAGAGGTCACTACAAGTGCAATATATGCAACTGTTAAACAAAACGCACATAGCTGACCATACCTCAAGTTCCATCGTAGCACTAATGGTTGTAGGTGTGAGTCCCGTACAAGCTCCCCCAGACAGGGTGCCCTCCTCTGGCACCACAGCTCCACCGCCGACAGTTGCAGCTGGGGACAAGTCAATAACAAAACATTCTTTGTTGGAAGAACCAGAGGAGACAAAGTCAATCAGGTTAACGCCGTTGATATACAGCCACATTGCCTCACCACCACCCAGCGTTATCTTCTCCGTACCATTAAACTTGATGCCACTTCTCACAGCAGACGTAAAGCTGCAATACAAAATATTTGTAATCATCATATAATAACTGTATTTATTTATCTAACAGGTTTACAGAAATATAATACATCTACACAAACATGACATTATACATTACTGACATTAGGTCTTACAATATTCTTCAACATTTAAAGCTCTATAAAGGCGGTTAACTTTTAACATTTCCTTTCAATGGCCATAAATGTATAACATTTGATTTCAATGGCCATAAATGTATAACATTTGATTTCAATGGCCATTAATTTATAATATTTGCTTTCAATGGACATGAATTTATAATATTTGCTTTCATTGGACATGAATTTATAATATTTGCTTTCAATGGCCATTAATTTATAATATTTGCTTTCATTGAACATGAATTTATAATATTTGCTTTCAATGGACATGAATTTATAACATTTGCTTTTAATGGCAATTGATATATAACATATGCTTTCAATGGCCAGTAATTTGATGTCAATAGTCATTATGGCATTACATTTAATTACAATGGCCATTAACTGATACCATTTGCTTTTAACTGCCATTAATTTATGACATCATTTTTAATGGGGGTCATTTTGAGAAAGGAAGTATGTGAATGAATAGAAAAACAAAGACTGGCAAATTGTGGCCAAATTCTGTAAACATTTATGTATCTACTGACAGGATAAGTAGAATCCAGTTATTATATTGAAAATTGGTTGTTGAACTCGTGCAAAGATTGAAATTGTAGAAATTACCCAAAATTGTGATATGTTCCATTGCAATCTTGCTGTTGCTCGGCAGCAAACCCGAGACCATCAACTGGGAAAAAGTCGGTGTCGTAAAACCTGTAATATGTGAATAATATAATTGTATGTCAAAATAATCAAGTACATTGTATGTCAAAATAATCAAGTACATTGTATGTCAAAATAATCAAGTACATATTGTATGTCAAAATGATCAACTACATTGTACGTCAAAATAATAAAATACATTGTATGTTAAAACAATAAAATACATTGTATGTTAAAATAATCAAATACATTGTATGTCAAAGTAATCAAGTACATTGTACTTTGAAATAATCAAATACATTGTAGATTTTGTATGTCATTGTACATTGTATCACTTATACAGTAATAACGTCAATGTATATCATGCCGGTTGCTCTTACTTTTTGATAGTTCCAGTCTGTGCTTTTAGAATGATCGTATCGTTCAACTCGTGGTTCACAGAAGAATCGTATCTATACCAGGTCGAGAACGTATCGGTGAGTGGATTGTTTGAGGCGGTTAACCAGGCACCGTACGGACTTGCTACGTACGTTGGAGAACTTATCGAGGGGTATGCCAAATCATTGAAGTCTGCATGGACTTTGCTGAAGTCATAATATCTGATATCAAGTTCCACATCCGTAGGACCAGCCCCTGTCCCAGGTACTGAAAGTAAAGTCATATTATGTAGGGTTTCAAACTAGAATAAATACACCAAATTTTAGTATGTATTGTATTTATATCCAAATTTCTTCACTATAAAAAGTAACATTGCTTTGGCATTACCCAAGAAACATTTGTACATCCAATACTAGACCAATATTTTATTGTAAGTGTTAAACATGAATAACAAGTAGTGCTGAGCCAATGAAATTAAAAACTAGTGCTGAGCCAATGAAATTAAAAACTAGTGCTGAGCCAATGAAATTAAAAACTAGTGCTGAGCCAATGAAATTAATAAAAACTAGTGCTGAGCCAATGAAATTAATAAAAACTAGTGCTGAGCCAATGAAATTAAAAACTAGTGCTGACTAGTGCTGAGCCAATGAAATTAAAAACTAGTGCTGAGCCAATGAAATTAATAAAAACTAGTGCTGAGCCAATGAAATTAAAAACTAGTGCTGAGCCAATGAAATTAAAAACTAGTGCTGAGCCAATGAAATTAATAAAAATGAGTACAGAGCCAATGAAATAAATAAAAAGTAGTGCTTAATCTTTTCACTTGTAAAACATGATGTCCTTCTATTTCTGGGACAACCCTCTTATAACAAGTGTTTGCCGTGTTTAAAGTATTCACTTCATTTCAGTAAAATTATACAAATTTTGATCAAAATCACAAGCTTACAGCCCAGCCATTTGTTAAGGTATTGTATCAATAGTCCTATACCATCACTGGCTTACAGACTTTTCAACCCCAAGACTTTTCAACCCCACTTTTCAAATGAAGACTTTTCAACCCCAGGACTTTTCAACCCCTGATTTCAAGACTTTTCAAACCCTACCTGTTGAGACTTTTCAACCCCTAGTTTGAATATTTTCAACCCCTACATTTATCTTTTTCAACCCCTACTTTGAAGACTTTTCAACCCCTATTTCTAAGACTTTTCAACCCCTAAATCGAAGACTTTTCAACCCCTGTGTTTCAGATAAGTGTATTGTTTGGCATAATATTTTGTGTGAATAAATAGTGTTTGATTGTGTGTGGCAGTATAAATAAATAATATTTGAGTGTAAGTGGCAGCGTAATTAGACTTAATTAGAATAACAAATCACATTATCAATTAAATACCAATTAAATTCTACCTGCTGTTTTAGGCCAAATAAAATGTGATAGAATGATTGTGTGTATTTTGTGTGTATATATCTTTATTAGTTCTGTGTAGTACACATGTTGTGCAAATAGATCCTTTATTTTTTTTAAATATTATTGATATGTTTTTTTGTGTATATATGCTTCATAAGTATTCATTTTGGAATGTAAATAAACTTAAAAAATTAAACTTAAACAACGTGTTTGTCAACATTTTTCAAGGTAACAAATGTGATAATTGTCCAATTAAAAACATAATTGAGGGGTTGAAAAGTCTTGGTTTATTAGGGGTTGAAAAGTCTTGATTTTAACAGGGGTTGAAAAGTCTTAGGCTAATTAGGGGTCGAAAATGACAGTGGGGTTGAAAAGTCTCGATACCCCATCACTTACCTACTGCATCCGGGGTTATAACAATAGATGGTATACTTTGAGCACTCGTGTAAGAATTGTGAACCATCTTAATTGAACAGTCGTATATGGTTCCCGGCACTACACCAGAATTGAACGTCATTGTGTTAGACGTGGAACCAGCCGTAGTATCGCCATCAGTCAGTGTGTTGTACAACGTAGAGGCGGTGTCGCTCACACAACTTACCTGGTACTCTCTGTTGGAAAATATAAAATGTTACATTTTAGATGCATGCTCATCTTAAATAATTACAATCAATTATTGCCCTTTGGTGACGTAAATAAAGGATTTATTGACCCAAGAAAAGCAACCTCATTATCAACCATACAAGTTGCAATCATTGTTTAATCATTTAATCAAACAACTTACATGTTATTTGTAAAAGGAGATATCACACCAAAACAGAGGCAAAAGTAGATAGAATTATGTTATTTTCACTGAAATGTATTAAGGAAATATGGAGTCCATCTTGTAGTGATGTCATATTTTACTAATATTCCAATTACAGGTATGTGAATAGCAAAACATGTGTTACATGTGTGTACTTGTACAGTCAGACCTCCTTTATTCGGAAACCTTGGAATCATCCGAAATATCAGATCCCGATGAATCTTATTAGGAATGTTGAATAGAAATGAGCTAGTCGAAATCATATATGCATATTATTCATAAAAAAATTTCAGACCCGATATATTTGAATGAACGAGGTCCGACTGTATGATTATAAAAATAAAGATAACACTGGTAAGGATGATAATAATGGTGGTCACGCGATGATGAGGGTGAAAATGAAGATGATGATGATGATGGTGGTGGTATTGTTGATTATGCTGATAATAATAACAAAGAATAAGAAAAATAATTAAAATTCTTCTTACACTGAGCCAGATAAAGTAGCACCAGCAGCCAGTGTAGCATTCGGTTGGAAGTATAGATTAGACGGCTGTTCCCAGGCTACCTCGATTTCTGTACCAGACACAGCAGTAGCAACAACACTCTCTCCAGCTGTAAATCATGAAACTATCATCCATTAACTACAATTATCACAGAGCTGTTATAAGGCCCCTCTCAAAAGGTTGAGGCAACATGTAACATACCGAGATACAATATACATGTATATGTAGAAATGTAACGGCAGTAATGTAGTGTCCAGTTGCTTATATCTTCAATATCTGGGTAACTTTACTTAAAGTGGAAGGAAACTACACTTAAAATTGTTATATGTATCAACAGGACCTACAAAAGGCATTAATTGTAAATTGTTTAATGAATGTATTTACAGAATGAAATACGGACAGAATGTGGGGTCTTTAGCCTTTAGTATTTATCCTCTCGGACATGTATTAACTTATTTAGTACATTCAGTTTTTCACTATAATCTACATTTTGTTCAAAAATATGTACATGACATGACAATGTAAACAGTACCAAAGATACAGTATTCGTTTGACAGAATTTAGTGATGGACATATTGCTATCACACAAACTGACACGAGGCCACAATTGAACAACAAAAATTACCAACCCATTTTCATTTCATTTGACAAAGAACAGAACCCAAAATATTTGAAATAAGTATTTTAACACATTGTGCAGCGACTTTGATTTAAAAACTTTACACTTTTGATATCAGATTTGACTATCAATTTATGATGCAATACTATAAATTCTAAGCCACTTACTACACTGGTAAAACGTGGCGTTCACACCGGCACTATGATAGTATGTTGGGTCTAACTCGAACGCGTAATCGAATGTTGTACCATACACAGCAACAGGTGTGACACATGTTCCTCCTGTTATAGCTTCGTGTACGTCATTCAAAGCATTCACTAACTGACATTGGCAAGCAAAAGAATTGCCAGTCAGTATCCTGAAAACGAGATATAAACACTTACAAGATAAAGAAACACATATAAAATTGTATAGTTTGTGGTAAGTGGTTTATTAAATACAAGGTTTATCTATAGAACAACTTATAATACAACAAAGGCAGCAAATGTGAAAGCGAAAAGTGAGATCAATTTAAATTGACACCAGAGTTCACCAAATATATCCAGCATTTACCAGTCAGACAGATTTTTCCTTGTTTGCTTATTGTAACATTTCTAAATTTTTACCAGACCAAATTAATGTTTACAAGATCTGTAAACCAGATACATATACTCTGAACACAAAGGTGCAATAAATGATCACATGTTTCCAGAAGGTCCTCCATACAAGACAACTTGTAACCTTGAAGTACACATGAGATGTTTTATATAACATTTCTCAGTGTCTGAATTAATTGAATATAATATCAAGTTTGCACAGTTTATCAAAATGTTGTTTTGCTTTGCACAGCAGCGATAGAAACAGAATCTTGTCAAAGTCCTTGTATCACAGTGTTTGTCTGATACAACATGCAACACTACGGCACAATATGATCTAGTGCAATGCAATGTGGGACACTCAAATTACTTCACAACAATTTCACATAACACATAGTCACACACTACATGGATGATGCTGACAAGATTATATGTACATGCTTAGCGGTACTTACAATGAAGACAGGCTGCCGAGACTTGAAAATGCAGAATCTCCGACAGTTTCAATGTCGTTTGATGACAAATCGATTGTATTCATCGACTGTGTGCCAAGTGAAGGAAAATGTGACAAGAGATTGTTCTGCATATAAATGTATTCCAGGTTAACAAGATTATCAAATATATCATCGTCGACTCGCTCGATTATGTTGTTATCCAACACGCTGAAAATAAAAGCATGGGTTATGTTGTTAATGTTAGAGTTACATGGATAATGCACATAAATGAAAATTACCAATACAATGTACAGTTATATATCACAAGAGAACTTAACATTATGAAGTATCAAATGATGTCACCCCAAAACCTAAAATCCTGGTAGAATATCACGATATATGATACACAAATACTTTATGCAAATAAAATATAAATTATGTTTTCCAGCTAAAGGTATAAAATATTCTGGGTGATAATTTTGAGAAAATGGCATTGCAATGCCTTATACCAGACATACTCTAAAACCCTTTTCTGAAAAGTTTCCTGGAACTGCAAAACAACAGTACCGTACAGGTAGTTCCTAGCACTAACTCGGCGTGTAGGTCAGGATAGAACATACCTGTATCGGACACTTGTATTAGTGGTTGTGGGAAACATGTAAGGAAAGTGACAGTGCAGTGTTTTAGAGTATGACTGTATGAAGGCAATTACCACCAATTTTCTCATATTTACGATTAAGCAAAGTTTGACCAAAAAATCAAGACTATGTACCTGTATGAAGATCGAGTTTACTTACAAATATATGAGAGCGGTGAGATCATCCAGGAGCCCTGATTGTATAAAATCTATCTGGTTACCAGATAAATACAATCTTTTTAGGTTTGTTTGACCCGAGAACGATCCATCAGGTATTTGTATCAGTTGGTTGTTCTCAATGTATCTGAAAATACAACATACAGTATGATAATTATATTCAGGTGAGTACGTATGTTACTATATATAGTAACACAAATATGGAATATTTTAATTATTCATGTTCAATAGAATAGATTTGTTACTATATAGAGTAACAAAAATGTTATGGATTATTTGAATTATTTAAAATCAAACTTAACAAGTAAGTTACTACATATAGAAACACACAGGTCATCAATTATTTGAATGATTCAAGTTTGATTGCTTACAAAGGATTCGGTTATATAAAACAGAGCATCAATTCCAGTCGGAAACAACAAGAGAATTAACAAATTCATAAAACTGGGAATTTTCAGAAAAGCTTGGTTATACTTACATTCGGTCAGGGTTTTGGCCGGCTACAGCTTGCGGATATACTGTGAGTAGATTGTTAGACAGATATATGTAAGCAAGATTCACATTATCGAATGCATCCAAACTCATTCCTGTAATATTGTTGTCTGAAAGGTAGAAATACTTCCCAACGCTGGAAGTCCCTCCGAATATAGGACTTGTTATTGTAGCAATGCTGTTGTTCCCCAAATTCCTGAATTCAATAACATATTGAATAAAGTTCAACACCAAAACAATTAACAATCAGTCAAATGCCAGTATCACAATATCCATAGTTACAAGCACAGAAGATTTACGTAAACAGAAATTTCGAAACTCCAGAAACTGATGTCAATCTGAAATCCTAAATTCTTTCTATTAACTTGAGTCTGATGTTATATAATATTATCTAAGTTCAGGAACCAGTCTCAAAACTTAAACCTTTGATTGGTGGTATCAAAGCACAGTCTCATAAGTAACCAATCAGAAGGCTGCATTCTGAGACTGGGCTGCTATCTCAGTTTCAGAACCTCATACAACAAGATCTTAAATACTCACAAGTTTTCACCGACTGCAACATCATAGAAAGCTTCGGTCTCCACGGTAACGACTTCCCCACTGCTGATATCAATATTCTTGGCTGATACTCCATACATAGCATATGTAGGTATCTTATCAAAGTACATAGCATTTATGTACATACTCTCCGACAGCGACAACGACGTGAATGATTTCCAGTTTAATTCTCGCAGTTGGTTACCACGGAGATCTAAATATTTTGCAGTGAGCCCATTGAAAGCTTCTGTCTCAATTTTGGTGATTTTGTTGTTCGTCAGAGATCTGTGTGATACAATGAGAAATTATGTTGTTTTCTATCCAAATTTATGTTATACTTCAGTTTCAAGCAATACATTAAAATTAGTCCAAATACTTAAAACGAAATTAATCTCTACAGAACAACAGCTTTCATTACATGATTATAATTTTATAATCGCTTTCTTGTTTGATTGTTTGTGTTCAAAGATCAATCTATTACTATGGACAATATCTTATCAATTAATGTTTACCGTGATTTAAAGATTCTGAATTGAATGCAACAAGGCACAGACAAGTACTTACAGCCAATCATGGACCACGAGATTCACAAACGTGTCAGTTTCCAAGAAGACGAGTCTATTGTTTGTGAAATCCATAGTTCCCTGTAGTGACTGCCCGCCATCTATAATGGTCAAGTCAGCAAAATCTCCACCATTAGGTAAACGAGTCAGCACATTATTTGCTAAGGTACTGAAAAAGAATAAATAATGTTTTAGGTTTAACACAAGTTCTCTCCCTTCATCCATTCTAGATAAATGTTCTCAAGGGATTAATTGTTGCAAGTATTGAGAGATGGTTATATTTGAGAAATAAATGCTTGCTAAACATTTTTGCATTCATTTTCTAACCAAACCAAAAGTAGAAATTCGCAAAAATTTGACCTTGCTTTACTTTTTGTTACATTATATTAAATATTGGCCTCGCGCAATATATCTCATTTTACAGCGATTTCATCGCAAATGTTGCATTTTATTTGTGATAAAATTCCTATTCCTTCCCACAATGCATTGCGATTTCTCAACATCAGCCTCAGTCTTCTTTCACATTTAAAAAAAAACTTGAAGACTTCTCCAAAGGATCTACACAACACTTCGTACTTACAATCTCGTCATAGTGGTCACATGATCGAACGTTCCGTCTTCTATATAGCCAATATCATTGTCGTTGAATAGAATATCTCCAGCTAGAGGACAATTCTGGAAATGGGATTTCAGAAGCTGTGGAATGTTATTGTAAGCCATTTGTCTGGAAAAGATAAAATTTATATATGACAGTGAAATAATGTTACAGCTGCTTCTCTGTCAATGGTGAAGTAGGGTTCTTATTCTTCTGTATTGATCAGTGTATTTCATGTAATACAAATTACAGGAGAGTGTCACAAATTATCTCCCTTTATCCCTTCTAGAGTTGTCTCCCTTTATCTATATATCTATTTATCTCTTCAAGAGTTCTCTCCCTTATCTATACATCTATTTATCTCTTCAAGAGTTCTCTCCCTTATCTATACATCTATTTATCTCTTCAAGAGTTCTCTCCCTTATCTATACATCTATTTATCTCTTCAAGAGTTCTCTCCCTTATCTATATATCTTTTTATCTCTTCAAGAGTTCTCTCCCTTATCTATATATCTATTTATCTCTTCTTCAAGAGACAAATGGACAGAACTTGTGAAATCTCATGTGGTTTGTTTTACAAACCACAGGCAATGTTAATTTTTTAGGTTTGAAACCAAGAACTGTACTATACTTACATTTCTAAGAGTGATGTACAATTCTCAAACGCTGCTGGTGGTATGTAACTAATTTCATTGTTGCTCAACCACAGTTCTTTCAAATTCTGTAGATTCGAGAATGGATATTTGTGGGTGAACCTAAATTCGTTGCTGTCTAATCGTCTAAAAAATTGTTTAAAAAATCGCAAAAATTAATGCATAAAATGTATTTAAATGTTAAAATGGGCAGTAGAATGTAGGCAGTAGAATGTAGGCAGTAGAATGTAGGCAGTAGAATGTAGGCAGTAGAATGTAGGGAGTAGAATGTAAGTCATTCTTCATTTTCTTGTGGTTCTCATTTCTTCACCAGTAATCAAATTGTGTTCTTCCAGAATACACTTCTTCAAATTTACCAACAAAATTTGTTTTATTTAATGTGAACCAGTTTCAAGCTGCAGTGAAACTTCTTCAGAGTGAACATCTCTTCAACAACATTGTCCACTTCTCACATATTATTTTACCAATTTAACCTAGTCTCTAGACCAACAAGTTCTCAACAGTGGAGGACAATATGTCACCTGTAGATTATAACTGCAATGTGTATAAAATGTATCAGAAACTATGAAAATAATGTTTTTCATTCCATTCCACATAGCAGTGTTTGAAGTTTACATGATTTTGACAATACAATTACTGTTATACGAACAAACGTATGGTAAAAATAAAGACACACTTACAGAAATTCTATGTCGTCATTGAAAGCGTTGTTTTCTACAGCAATGATTCCATTCGAATACAGAGTTCTGTGGATACATACAGTAATATCTCATTAAGATTATTGAGATATTTATAACATTGAAATGGTTAAATAATTTAACACAACAATTTACTGATGGGGACATAAACCATACATACATGTAATAAATAGTTTTTAACACATTATATTACAACAACAACAAAATTATTATTAGAGAATAAACCAGATTTATATGTACAAAAACAATCGGTTTGGGTGCATTTGTCATGTTTTCGTTTCTTTTTGTAAAATTTGCGAACATTGCCTTAAATTCGCTTTTGAAAACGTCTACTTTTTGTATGTTAATCTTAGTCAGATTTTTAGTTTCTTTTAATGAAGATTTACTTACAATGTGGAGAGTGTGGTGAGGTTGGTGAATGTTCCTGTCTCTATAAATGTTAACTTATTGCTTTGCATGTATAGCTGTGTGAGGGACGGTAATACAGTGCTGGTCTTCACTGCCTCGGGTATGTACTGTATAAGGTTACTTCCTAGATGTCTGAAATATTGCATACAATTATAAGATGAAGCTTTGCATGTATAGCTGTGTGAGGGACGGTAATACAGTACTGGTCTTCACTGCCTCGGGTATGTACTGTATAAGGTTACTTCCTAGATGTCTGAAATATTGCATACAATTATAAGATGAAGCTTTGCATGTATAGCTGTGTGAGGGACGGTAATACAGTACTGGTCTTCACTGCCTCGGGTATGTACTGTATAAGGTTACTTCCTACATGTCTGAAATATTGCATACAATTATAAGATGAAGCTTTGAATGAACTTGAGTAAATAAACCATTACAAGTAATATTTGTGGAAGGAGTCATGCCATTGTTTACATACAAACTCTTTTGACTGGCTGTGTAATCTATGACTCAGATATAAGCTTTTAGAAATCGAGTTTGAGACAGATCTTAATAGAGATATTGTGTCAATTTGAAGAAATTTCATGCATGATTAAAGCATAGAGAGAATATAATTATTAACATAATGAAAATACAGTATACAGATAAGTTAGCAGTGACAAAATGACTAAGATAATATGACATACAGATAATTTAGAATAGGAAGACACTGGAATGCATCTGGGTCAATATTGTCCTCTGTGAGCAGGTTACTTCCTAAGTAAAGGTTTTGTAGATTCGTCATATTACACAAATCATCGTTCTCTACTCGGTCAATCCAGTTGGCATGGAGATATCTATTGAATAGAAAGATGTAAGAACACATGATTAGAAATACGAACATTAATCAACACAACACAGTTGTAAAATTATAGAATCCTGCATGGGCCATCAAATGGTCGTGTTATTGCCATGGATGTGATGGTATATTGCATGGCTCAGAGCAAACAAAGTACTGCCTTTTAATATTGTGTAAATTTTGGAATTTTATGTTAGTCACAACAATGAAAAGAAAGTTAAATGCTTGGTTTAAAACATTCAACAAATTGATCCAAAATGTTTAGTTCAAGATGAAGGTAACATTATTGTAATCAAGAAATACAAAAATGATTATACAATAAATCCCTCCTCATCACCATCTCAAACTTCAGAACTTCTCATTGATAAGACCGTATGTTCATGGATTAGTTTTGAATTTGTTTCCGTACTTAAATTAGATATTCAGACCCCCTCTCAACCGAGACCAGCTTTCTTGTTGGAACCAATGGTGGTTTTACTATTGAGCTATCACTGTATATTACAACTTAAAGACAAGTTGATGTTAAACGCTATATTATTCATCCAACTTACAAAGTATGTAATGCCGGGTATGCAGCAAATGGCGTGAATGATTTCTTTCTCTGTGAATAGAGGAACTTCTGTGAGGCAGGAAACGCTTCGTCCCCATACTCCGTCATATTGGATATCGCATTGTTGTCGGCAAAACTGAAAAAAAATCATCTTTGTGATATTAGCAGAGTGATAGCAGTTACATTAGCTTCAATATGTTCCTGATATGTGTAGTGACACTTGAAGCATTACAACTGTTACTGGCAAAATGTTGTCATGACTGCAAAATGATAAAATCATCTAAACTGTCAAATACACGTATCTGTAGATATTAAACATTAATATTGAACGCAGTCAGTACTTTCTTTTTTTAATTCTCACATAAATTTAGGAAATAAAACAGCAACAACACAATATTCTGATTTCGCCATCAAATGACTATGACTGTATAGAACCATTTTATCAACAGGAAGTTGACTACAAAGACCACATTACTACGGAACACGAGGTTTGCCATCCTGCTAGTACAGCAGTGAATATATATTTACAATTACTTATTTCATTTTATCTTACATTCTTTCCAGTTTGGGATAATAGCCTTCCTCCAAGACTTGATGCGGATACGTCTGCAGCTGATTCTCACTTACAAATAAATTAATAAGTTCATCGCCGATGTTTGACCATGCATCCCAGGCTATAGACAACATCTTTGTCTTCTGTGAATGCACTCTCAACTCCATCAACGCTGGTAGATTCTCAAAACTCCTACTTGGCAAATTTTGTATGTCGTTGCTATGGAGATCTCTGAATAAAATTTGAAATAAAAACAAATAAAAATTCATCAAAAATCCAAGCACCCGAAAGTAATGAGTGTAGCACTTTATAACGCTGTTTGGAATTAAAGAAAAAAGTGTGAAATGACTGGGTTCAGTGGCATAGAAATTTTGCTATAGCTATATTTTGATCATTTATCATCAATACATTAATGTATATACCAGGATCCAATGATCTAAACAAGTATTTTTGAGTTTTCACCAGAAATAGCTCATTCTTTGCAACCAGCTTGTAGTTTTATTTTAGTCTGCTGTGTGATACAAAGCAATTGACATGAATAGTTATAAAATACATTGAAAAAAAAACAAAGATTGAAGGAGTCTTCTGAAGAGTAAACTGGGAGGAGTTTGATTGCAATGGTACATGAATATGCAAAATTACAGATAACTGGGAGGAGTTTGATTGCATTGGTACGTGAATATGCAAAACTGCAGATCACTGGGAGGAGATTGATGGTGGTGGCACATGAATATGCAAAAGGTGGGGTTTCAATGAATACTTACAAATGAAGTAAGTTTGGTATGTTGGAGAAGACATTCACGTTGATGGTTGGCAACAAATTGTTGTGAACTTCTCTGAAAAAGAATTAAATCCTTCAGGATGAATGAGCCTTAAATAAACTATAGTAAAAATATATAATCATATGTTCTGCAATTTTCTTCAAATAAGTTTTAATACCGTAGAATATTATGTACAAAATGAGTACTACTCTTTATTTACTATTTATATTATTTAAATATTAATTGAATACATCAAGTATTGACAGAAATTAGTAAAATGATGTCCAGATGGGTCTTGCTATATGTCAGTCCCTAGGACAATGATAACTTATGATCATCCTTAGAAAATGTTTTTTGCAGAGAAAAAAATGTAAGAGCCAAATATATTTATGTCAGGGTATGGAAAACAAACATTGTTCACTATATACAGTATGAACATCAAAGAAAACAAAACACAACACTTACAGTATTTTCAAATTGGGCAACTGATTAAATGTCCCAGCTTGAATGAACTCAATCTCATTATTGCTGATGTTCCTACAATGATGAGAAATTGTACATCATTTAATAATGATGATGGTATTTGTGTATAATCAAACATATATATAATCTTATAACATGTTCATATCAATGAAGACATCATTTGGAACTTCTTTGGCATTTTCCAACATTTTATGTAAATCATATACTACACACCAAAATTCTTCAGGCACTTCCAGAGATAAATAATGATAATAGAAGTACCTCCGAATGATATACATTACAGGCATGGTTAAAAGAGTGTCAAAGTAAGTATTTTAATTCAAAACATAACTTTGTTCTATATTGTTTTTAAATATTCTAACATTTACTCACAGATGTTGGAATGTACTGGTTGCCAAGGCAGCAAGGCTGTTTTGTGAGATCACTGAAATCTTGTTGCCATCCATTCCTCTGTAAGACAAAATGGCAGATAAATATCTCAATTAAGTACAAGATACTTGTTGTTTCAAGTTAGAAAAACATTCTGTTAGAATTTGTGATTTCACTGTACAGCATTTGTCGACCGATTTATTAATTTTACCGTCATTTCTTTTCTCCAATTCTCTCTGTCAACAGGACTTGGCCTAAATTATGTGTACTGTAGACTTTTATAGCCGCCACACGGCAAACACAACACTAGTGTAAAACTTACAGGTAAATGAGTGAAGATGTGTCGCCAAATATTGTCGGGTGAATCTGCAGTAACTGGTTGTTTCCAAAACTCCTGAAGAATGATAAAACATAACAACATCAATGAAATATATTAATGACAAACTACAAAATCAAGTGATAGCAAAAAATCGCAAGACATTACATTTGTAGTACAGTACAAATGTATGGGAACGATTTCAAAATGATGTCAGTTTTAAACGATATCTCTCAATATCACAGCTTCATTCACTTAAACTTTGAATTAACTTATAAAATGCATAGACATCAGAAGAATTGATGTGTGAGCTAGATTAAAATAAACTAGAACCTCTTACAATGCCCCCCCCCCCAGAGTGTCTGGTGAATAATTATAATTTATTGCAAGAAACCAAACACAATGATTCTGGGGTAAAAAGAGCCAGATGTGTTCTAGATGGAAAGTGGTCACTTACGCCATCCGCAAGTTTGGTCCATCAACAAAATAATTCGGCAGCCAGTACAGCAAGTTGTCCATCATGGCGCTAGAATAAAAAATAATTAGATTATAAATGCATAAACCTCTAATCAAAATAAAACATAGAACATAATGAACTCAAAATTATGAGTTAACCAAATTATATTCTTCAAAACATTCTATGTACTTAAAAATAACAAAGAACATTTGCACTAATAAGTACTATATTTATGGTCTAATCGGTTCTTTCATTTTTGTCAGATTTACGCATAAAAAAGGAGACTTGGCGATAAAGTAAGATCAACTTAACTCAAAAGCTGCTCAAACTGAAAACTTTTATAAAAAAAGCATGGCATATTTTATCTCTTTAGATTTGTGTGAAATTGACAAGCACAAACATACTGAACCTACATGTATTGTACAGTTGTCGGCCATCTCCAGCCTCGATGGTTCTCTGTATTCAACTTGATCAAGTTTCCTGCCAAGTTCCTGAAAACAATGAAAGATAATAATCAACATGTATGGCAACCATTGGTAATTTAACTAATTGGTTAACCACAAAACTGTTTGACTGGCTAATTGGTTAAAAAGACATTTACTGCTAAAGTAAAACAAACTGAAAGACTTTTTACAGACATTTGGATAGGCATGAAGTCTGTGTTGATTGAAAGATAAACTGTTCAAACTTAGAATTTGTTGTATTTAATGGATATATTTTGATGTTAAATGAATCCGGACTTCGGTCGCAGAAAGAGATCATGTGTGAAAAGCATTAGAATCCCTGTCCAATAAACAGGTTAAAGGAGAGATCTCTAGAAGGGATAATGGGAGAGAACTTAGAACCATCTTCTATGGTATATGTACATGTACTATAAAAAAATATACTAAAGAAGGCATTTAGAAGGGGAGAGAACTTATGACAATCTTCTATAGTTTCTACATTTTTGTCAGATACCAGAGTTGTTCTCCGGTATTAATTGGTCAAACATTAGAATTATATAATAGATATTAATGAAGCAAAACACATTTCAAGTTCTTTAATGTCAAATGGATCAAACTTATTATGTCGGTCCGAATGATAAACTGTGTCACATGATGTGATATTTATAGATGATGATCACTTACACTTTGGTAACAGCTGTAGTAGACAGGTCAGGCACGTGATTCAGTGACGTCCCTTGCACAATTCTGTAAAAACAAAACAACAATTATTATTGTATATAAGTTACATCAGCAAGAAAATTAATTGTTTAATGCTTATACCATTAAAATTATTATTGCATTTAGTCAATTGTGTAAGCATTAAACAATCTGGAAAAATATGGATATCTTAAAGCAATTATCAAGTTTGACCTATGACCGTTTGTAGACAATTTGAGAATGAATGTTGTTTGTATCTACATCCTCCCTCTCATAGAGCACAGATTTGTGTCCATGGAAACCATTTTGGTGGGTTCCAGGTTATTATCATATGGCAGTTTTGTTATCAAATATTTATTGAACAAAATCTGAGATTACCATTTTTTATGAAAATGGGTGCACTTCACCTTTAAGAAAACATTGAATAACGATGTTATAACTATCCTCAAAGAATTGATCAGATGTGACTATGCACGTGGAAACAATATACAAGCAAACAAAATATATTGAATTGAAAACAAGCAATTTTTATTTTGCCAAATAATATTTACATATCCACATATCTGACATTGGTTTGACATTTCCACAGATCTGGGCAAACAGTACCATGCACTTATACAATGTGTAAGATACTCACAACTCTTGAAGTGACGTCAAGTTTTCAAAAGTTCGGTCTTCAAAGAGTTCAAAATTTCCACAGTTGATAATCGTTCTGAAATCATAATAACAAAAATACCTTGAAAAAAGATGGTCGGCGTAATTTGAAGGTCAAGATTTGTTGTGCAACACAAAAATGCCGAGATGTTACTAATGCTGGTCACTCCAGATCCAAAATGGATTTCGCTAAATTCACCGCAATTCAGTGGATTTCGGTTTAGGTAACGTACCCATTGTCCAAAGGTTAACCAATCCGCGTCAAGGTCACACATGTTGTCCGGTTAAAGAGAAATTGGCTTAGTGGTAAACAAAAGATTTGATTGGATTACACAACACTGATATGCAAATAGCAATACATTGTACCATGTTAGTACGACTGCACCGAAAAATAGTCATAGAAAACATTTAGATTTTCCCAAGACAGCAATATGTCAACACGCACCTGGTTGTTGAGCGAAGTTTGCAGACATGTGACGATGTACACAACTCAGACATATTCTTTTATAAATGTTGCCAAGATCTATGACATGTTTTACCCCAATGCTAAGTTTCGCAAGATTACATAAATTGCTTAAAGATATTTTGTGTTCAACTTACGACCGTAATGTGTGTTTTATTGTTTACTCTTGTCCTGATGTTCGCTCAGTAGATCAACTTGTATAATGTTGAGTTGGTGACTTATCTATAACCCTGTACCTATATGACCCTCTTAAACTACCCTCGAATGTGTGCTGAGATAATGCATAAATATTGTAGTATCAGTATGTAGAGGACAAACTGGTAAATGTTTGACACAATGACTTACATGCTTGTTGTGGTTTCAGCAAAAGTCCCGGCCGTGATGTTTGGGAAGGATTTGCCTCGAAGAACTCTGAAGACAAAACAAAATATGATCATAAACAACTATATGATCTCTACCAAACCCAGGCCTCTTTGCTACCAAACCCAGGCCTCTTTATGCTACCAAACCCAGGCCTCTTTATGCTACCAAACCCAGGCCTCTTTATGCTACCAAACCCAGGCCTCTTTATGCTACCAAACCCATGCCTCTTTATGTTAATAATGTTTAATGATATGATTAGAGAAACCTGATTGACATTCTGCTTGCTACTGGTAATATTGTGGATGACAATGATAGGATGGAACAAGCCACCAACAGTCATATCTATCTACCAGTTTACACAAGGTATATCAGCGGCACCCGCATGTAAAGTTACGTAAATTAATTATATGAGCTTTGAATCTTTCTAAAATTAACATCAATCAAAAATATCCACTCGACGAAGTTTATTTAAAAAGAAAACTTACACAGTTGATCCTGTACATGACGTCACCTCACCGACGCCATCATCGCACGTGCATCCCGTGCATGCATCACCGTCCCAATAAGAATCTGGGTACAGATAGTTACTCTGTAAGGAAGGTTCGTCTGACCAAATACCGTTATATCTGTCGTCTGCAAATGAAACATTATAACGTCTGTAATATCATAATCGGTCTGGTTCTCCAATTAATCGAAATATTTCGACCTTTTCCATTGCTCCAATCAGATCATCTCGGTTATTTTAAATGTTTCGGTAATTGGCGAGAAGTTGAGATTGCCGTTGCTTAGTCATTTTCCGTTTGCTCAGGTTTCAAAACAGAACCTTGTCATATCGAAAAGTTTACTACATAAAGTTGAGGAATAATTGAATGCTTCGATGTTATTTGTAGCTGCAGTCTACGGCTATACTGACGGTCCATGTGTGATCCATGTTGTGCCAACCACGTGGTCGACAAATAAGCAGTCATCCACACTCACTGATTGAGAAAGTTTGTTTTATGATACTCGTAACTTCTCGGTCATTTCCGTCACCTTACTCGAGTTTAACGGACATTGCCGAAGTTACAGTCGTTAAAATTGTCAAGGCCTTTAGGGAAGTTACTGCTGTAAGGAGTTTGAATGGTCTTATCCACAGATAGGAACTTTGGCTATGTATATGAAAAGTGATCGAGCGTTTACCTGTGCTTGTATATGCGATGCCTTGAGCCCCGTATCTATCATTGTAGTACGAGTCACCGTAGAAAGTGCCGGATACCAGGGTGGCAGGAAATGTGAAGAGAATCCATGACGCACACAACAATCCGTAACGCAACATTTGTCCTTCGTGTTGACGTCAATATGTCATCTTTAAAACAAAAAAGAAATTGAAAACGAGGCACTCTGCACATGCTAAACAAAATGTCACAAACTTAACAAAAATTCACTACCTCTCTAGAGCAACAACCAATCATGCAACAATGGCTGGAATTTGCATCACCTAAATGTGTTGTTCTGGAGAGGATGTGCTGTAGTTTCCGCGGAAAACTGACGAGGCCAGCAGACACCGGACTCATAAAACGCCTATACATACTGATGCTAGTACATTGTATGTCCGAAATCTAATTTAAATACTAATAAGTTTTATATTATCTGTAAATAAACGCTATTTGATTGGTTCATGAGTAAATGCGTTCTAGTCCGTATAATGCGATATGAATTCATCAATATTCACTTGTCTATACCTGATAGCAACAGGGGAATCCCAATAAGCTGTCATTGTATGGCAGTCAGTTCCTTACGACTATCTGCGTTATCTTCTTATTTTATTGTATATTTCATAACTTGTCAAATAAATAATGAAATATGGATAACGGGTGTTGAATGATAAATTACGTGTGTCAAGTGGTAATCATCGGCATATTGGTTTAACATCCTGAAAAATCCTGTCAAAAAGTTACTTTTTAGATATATTTTATATTTTTCGGTGCATATCACGTCAACAACAACAGCTGAACAGGCCATCATTGTATCATATCAGTTCTTGCACATTTGGGTATTTTGTGAGACCATAACTTGTTTACAGATAAATCTATATTTTATGTGGACACATTTATATTGGACATACAGTTCTTCAATAGCGTTGAATACCGTCACACATTTCCCTGTAAGGTTTCTATAGCACAGTGGCAATAAATAACTTTCATGTCTCGATTCCGATCTTTTGGTTGAAAATTATTTAACCAAATAATTGTCTGTAAGTATACACAAAGGTATTGACAATGTAATTGTTCGAATTTCAATCATTGGATAAATAATTCGCTTACAATACCCACAATAAATTGTTGCAATTGTAAATCGCATTAAACAGCGAATATTCCAAGTATTTACATAAATACGTCTTGAGGCAACCGGTAAATATTTTATGATTAAACGATTGGTCAACAATATCAATAGAAGACTGGAGGATAAAAGATATGTAAACATCGCTGAATTAATAATTAAAATCCTTATGAACACACAGTGACCTAACACCGTGTACGAAATTCGGTCCGTTTTTAAGAAGCTTTAACATTTAAACCGCAAAAGTCGAAACTTTTATCTCTACAATCTTTTAAAAGCAAAATAATATTTTCAGTTCTCGTCTCGATAATCTTCAATAGATCGCGCACTGGTCTTGTACAATATCGACGCACACTCCGAATTAATGCTCGTCTTCGAAGTTTAACTGCGCCGTTTGTAGCCGTATTTCAGTAATGAAAGGTTACAATGTTGACCTGTGTATACAGTGTTCCTGGATTACCAACCAGTGCTACCATATCCTTCCGCACATGGATGTGTTGTCTTCAGTCAAATGAAAGTATCATGGAGAGCATACGGCACGCCTGCAGTTCGAACCTCCGATCTTCAGATTGACAGCTAAACTCTTAATTCTCCAGTTCGAGAAAATGTGAAATTTAAAACACACATTTCAACATACGCTGTGTCTAAAGGGGCCATATTTACAAGAAATTGTCTCGACAAACTGAAATTACGTACTATGTTCCCACTAAACATTAAAGACAGTATTCGAACCTGCTTAAAGACATCCATTACCACCAAAACCTCGTGCCGGTTTCCTGTTTGGGAATTTCTTCATTTTATTAATGACTTATAATATTGTATGTTTGGTGTTTACTATAGTTATATCCTAAATGAATAGAAAATAGAAATGTTTTTCTTATCTTATCGACCGCTTGAAAAAATGACGTCCGCCCATATCTTTTTTTTTAATCCCTAAAATTTCATTTAGCGTTTTTTTTTATTCGATAAAATATTCGCCAAGAATATCTACGTGCGGATCTTAACATTCAGCCAAGTCTGTAAAGTTGGTAGGTCGTACGAGAACCATGAACAAAATATGGGGTCTTGGGCGTGTGACTTGCGTTTTTGTAAAACATAATGATTAGATTAAACCAATTTTTACATGGATATTGAAGCAAGTTTACAATGTATATTGATCACTCTTGTGCTTCTGGAACTGGGACATCTTCTGTATCATGCACTTTCCTTCAAAAATCTAAATTGACTAACATTCTTCCGGAGGCGTCGCCCATATGGGAAACCGTTGGCGACGATAAATAAACGCAATTGTACGAATAATTTGTACAAACCCTCACGCCGGATCAACACTTTCAAGCAATAACGGAAAGTAATGAGTGTTTGTCCAGTAATGTTTGTTCTACCAAATGTAATAATATGTTACCCTTAAATACTTGTATATAAGACAAAATGACAATACGTAAAATGGGCAATTTGTGTATCTTAGTAAAATGTAGTTCAATAATTCTAGGTCAAAGCTAAAATCTTTTATATGATAATTGATTTCATTTCAATATTGGGACAGTTTTACATGAGAAACTATGACTTGCTGCAATAATAATATAAGTCTTTAATAACATTAGTTTAATGAATTTAAGAATAGGACAAATTTGTAGACATTTGCACATACGGGGTAATACGAATCCTAGTTTATCGTCTTGTGGATTTTATTATAGAACTTATTTAAATACTTTTGAATATCGATATATTGTCTCTCATATTTCTGAGACAAAAATGTTCGTCTGCCAATGCATGTTTATACTTGCTGTTTTAAAATGCGTATATTACGCAAAGTGACATTTAAGTGAACTTAGTTTATTTTGTCTAAAATTCTATGTCCATGTTTCCATTGTAACAGATTATTTAGTATCATCACTTTGTCGTGTTTTTTAGGGGGAGGGGGGGGGTAAACTTAGATTTCAGGTTGATGGTGGAATGTCAGATGGATTTTTTACTTAAATTTACGGTTTTTGTTAATATTTTTACATTTGTACTTTCTGGTTACTGACAGGCAAACATTAAACGCAACTATTTTGAAATATCGAGGATTTTAACATATTATAAGGTTACTTTTGTTTCGAGTTCTTGAGAGAGAGAAAACAACACAATAATGCTGTATGAAAATATAATTATTAAAAATGATGTTATTTTTGTCAAATTATCTCTTGAAAATGGTAAATTTATTCAATTTATGATTATCTGATATAAAATAGATAAGGCGCATACTTTAAATAACAAATATTCTTGAAAAATTACCACAAAAAAATACCACACTTACAAATAACAGCACCTGATTTCTGAACGAGAACACTTCAAAACTTGAATTTAAAACTACAACCGCTTTGGAGTATTTACGAAAAAATAATAAATCCGTATACTTTCAGTTGTTAGAAACCTAAATTATTCACGTCAATCTTCATTAACACTGAATAAAATATACAAATCTAAAAGAACTCTGAACGCAAGAATTTAACAAAGTTTTAAATCCCAACTAACATTTCCAGAGTCTCCACCAATTGAAAATTTCACTTCACAACGTTGAATAATTGACAATGACCAACTTCTCGTTAACTGTTGACCATAAGCACAATATAACCGCCGTGTTTAGTCTATGTTTTGTCCAATTTAATATCAGCACTAAACAGGAAATTCAGTCAAATTATGTTCGAGATCGATTCCACCGTAATGTAAGAGTGATTAAATTATGTAAATTTACGCCGAGTTTTTATCGTGGCGATTTTTTTGTAACAAGGATCGGCGGATGTAACAAGCAAGAACGTGTATAAACTTATCTCGTGTCACAAACAGAGGCAAACTTATAATTGTTGTATCAAATGTTTGCTGGGACTGTGTTTGTTTGCTTTATTGTTTGTTTGTTTAAAATATATTTCCTTGATTTTCGAAACCCAAACAAACAAATATGTTTACTAAGTACGCTAGACAAGCACGTTTTGTGGTTTATTTCTGTCTAATCAACATACACACTTAAATTTTCATTTTTCCCATTTTCCAACAGATATATTTTTCAACTTTCATTCATACAAATACAGACTTTGTCACGGCAGCGCACATCTACATATAAGTATGACCACTCTTTAAGAATCAAGAAATGCAATATAAAACACGGACATCAGCTCACATCTACATATAAGTATGGCCACTCTATAAGAATCAAGAAATGCAATATAAAACACGGACATCAGCGCTCATCTACATATAAGTATGACCACTCTATAAGAATCAAGAAATGCAATATAAAACACGGACATCAGCTCACATCAATTTGTACATATGATACCAAGTGAAATATATTAATCGGTCACAACAATTCACCGCCCCAGTAGCTCAAATGGAAGTGTCCATTTTGACCGCGGGAGGTCGTGGGTTTGATCCCTGGCCGCGACATACCAAAGACGTAAAAATGGTGCTGGAGTCCCTAGTTCCTAGACGCTCCGTATTTTAAGGTAGTACCAGGAGATAAATAAACACAGGTTACAAGCGTATCTATTACATCATACCTTGTTGGTTGCACAAGAGCTTTGTTGCTCGTTACTTGCTGCGATGTTAAATAAAGCTTCTTAAGCTGATCCTTATCTGACACTAATCTTGTTCGTGTTTCGTGTAATGTAATACACTTATCAGTGAGGCCCTTGAATTTGGGACCCTCTCATGATCATGATATGGACAACCCTGTATTGCCAACATATGAGGAGGGTACGGGTGCCCCGGTCCCCCCTCTCGAGCCGTTCTGTTTTTTAGTGTTTGATATAGTATTGCTCGAAAATAAAGCGTCGGCATGCACATCAGTGCACGTCTATCGTCCGGTTAACTTCCTGATCCAATGACGTGACCTTACATGACCCAGTCATGTGACCTTAAACAAAGTACATGTAGTTATCAATTTCACTGACAGTTTAAAGATTATGTGAACGCATCGATATCATAATTTAAACAAGATAGAAGATACCACGATCATCCGCAAGTTTTATGTCGATGGAAAGTTAAGTTAAATTACATCGATCAATATCCATCGACTTGCAAACAAACACAGATAACGTTATCACTGCGTGGATTCCACAAATCCTAGTCGGATAGAAGTTAAGTACTTGACAAGTGAATGGTCATAAATTACATAGTTTTATTAAACGGATTTTGCCGTGATCCAACATCAAACAACGAACCCCTAGGTATTGACAGACATACAATACACGAGTAAGGGGTCTGTATATATCGTAGTTCTGGTTCCCATTACTTAATTTAGTGGTATATATATAATTCGCTAACCTTATCAATAACGCATATAAATACGTTTGGCTTGGGGCCTTGTTTTCGGTGACTGTTGGTGGACAATGCACTTTGACATATAAAAGTGTAAAACTAATCTAGGGATTGACCTGATAGAAAGTCTTTCTGCAACAATAGATTTAAACTAACAATGAATTCGTCAATTTTTTCATTGTTGATTGTTTTCCTAAACATTTCTTCACAAGGAATTATACCGTATGTACCCGTGCGTGGACCCTCGAGGGGGGGGGACCGGGGGTCCATCCTTTACGATTCTGACAAAATGTGGTTGTCCAAATCTAATCCTAGGTCAAGAGGGGGTTCCTACAAGGAGATGGAACGCCTGGCGCAAATTGTTGGTTACGCGTGTACCCATATGGAAAATAGTATACTACATGAAGAATGTCAGTTGTTCCGAACCATAACAAACTCCTTCATTACACTGATTTGTCTATAATTATGTTTTATACAGAGTCATTGTATATGTAGAAATATGTGTCTATCGCAAACAGGACTTATTAACAAATTAAAAACATTTTGTATTGAAATTTAGACATTTAGAGACATTAAAAATTCAAGATTTTGTGCAAAAATACAGTAGCAGACAGAATAGGTGAGAAGTTGTCAGTTGCTTGTGGAAGAGTAATTCCATGAAAACTGGTTAGGTCAACAGACCGCCGTATACGACTGAGAAGTTGTCAGTTGCTTGTGGAAGAGTAATTCCATGAAAACTGGTTAGATCAACAGACCGCCGTATATGACTGAGAAGTTGTCAGTTGCTTGTGGAAGCCGAGTAATTCCAGGAAAACTGGTTAGATCAACAGACCGCCGTATATGACTGAGAAGTTGTCAGGTGCTTGTGGAAGCCGAGTAATTCCAGGAAAACTGGTTAGATCAACAGACCGCCGTATATGACTGAGAAGTTGTCAGGTGCTTGTGGAAGCCGAGTAATTCCAGGAAAACTGGTTAGATCAACAGACCGCCGTATATGACTGAGAAGTTGTCAGGTGCTTGTGGAAGCCGAGTAATTCCAGGAAAACTGGTTAGATCAACAGACCGCCGTATATGACTGAGAAGTTGTCAGTTGCTTGTGGAAGAGTAATTCCAGGAAAACTGGTTAGGTCAACAGACCGCCGTATATGACTGAGAAGTTGTCAGGTGCTTGTGGAAGAGTAATTCCAGGAAAACTGGTTAGGTCAACAGACCGCCCTATATGACTGAGAAGTTGTCAAAAAAACGGCGTTAATCCGGATAGAAAAAAAGTAGTCACAATCTAACAGCTTGAAATACTTTTTAAATTTTGATATTTTACAAGTCCGGGAGTTGATCACTGTAAGCAGGTGATACAGTGTATTTTCACACGTCCGGGAGTTGATCACTGTAAGCAGGTGATACAGTGTATTTGCTTTTCTGCGATGACCATGATTGTGCTCGTCGAATGGGTTTAAACAACTAAACTCAATTAATGCAGAATTATTTTAAAGCGAATGCATGTTTAAGAAATGTAATAACTATACATGTATACGCTCTGATCGCATTTCAGTGGAGTTTTCCATGAAAGTCAGCATCTGTTCAAGCAGTACCTTAGTTACCAAGTCGTTAGAATGTTTCTTGATTTGGTCAGGTATATGTTTAAAAAAAGAAGGAGTATTTTAAGATAAATCGTAAGAAACTATGAAATTAGTCTCCTTTATTTAATAATAGAATTTGGCAGTTACATGATTACTTTAACTTACATTTAGGCAGTGTGATTACTTGATACGCAATCCAGTCTCTGATGTATTTAAACACGCACCATAATACTTGAGTGGTTTGTTAGATAATTTGTCTGATAACCTTCCTTACTGACCAACTTTTACTGATCACTAAATAGATTATCGGCCAATTAATTAAGTTAATCATTTTTTATGAAAAACAAATTGCATCTTTGTGTATATAAATGCGTTATTTATATTCTGAATGCTGCGACATTATTACTTCGCTCACAAACCTTTCTATGAAAGTAACTCCACAATAAGTTCCTGTATCATTGGAATGAAATCACTGATGCACCAAACCAGTCTATACGTGGATACAAATATAATAAAACAGTAAGTAACTCCAGGAAATAATTTGTTTACATACTGACATTTATCTTTAGTTTAACCCCTGGTGACACACAGAATCAACACTTCACTGTCCGAGAAGGCGTACAATAAAAATTATATTGAAAAATAAATAGAATAGAATAGTGTAATAAATTTCGCCAAATTGTCGTAAAATTGCTGATAAGGAATTGATTACTCAAACAAAATACGGTACAGCCAATCAACGAGAGAATGGTAGGAAAACTATACTTGATGATTAATATTGCTTGAAACACGCGTTCATATTTTTGCGGTATTGGAAATGGAATACCAGATTGAGCAGGACCTGAGGTAATGATCTGAGTGTGGATGAATGCAATAATCTGATTGGTCAGTTCTGAGCTCGATCTTAAAAATGACCAATAACATAAAATATACGAGTGTCTCCCTTTACACAGACTTATATATGAGTGTCTCCCTTTACACAGACTTATATATGATTGTCTCCCTTTCCACAGACTTATATATGATTGTCTCCCTTTACACAGACTTATATATGATTGTCTCCCTTTACACAGACTTATATATGATTGTCTCCCTTTACACAGACTTATATATTATTGTCTCCCTTTACACAGACTTATTTATTATTGTCTCCCTTTACACAGACTTATATATGATTGTCTCCCTTTACACAGACTTATGTATGATTGTCTCCCTTTACACATACTAATATATGACTGTCTCCCTTTACACAGACTTATTTATTATTGTCTCCCTTTACACAGACTTATATATGATTGTCTCCCTTAACACAGACTTATATATGATTGTCTCCCTTTACACATACTTATATATTATTGTCTCCCTTTACACAAACTTATAATGATTGTCTCCCTTTACACATACTTATATATGATTTTCTCCCTTTACACATACTTATATATGATTGTCCCCCTTTACACAGACTTATATATGATTGTCTCCCTTTACACATACTTATTTATTATTGTCTCCCTTTACACAGACTTATATATGATTGTCTCCCTTTACACAGACTTATATATGAGTGTCTCCCTTTACACAGACTTATTTATGATTGTCCCCCTTTACACAGACTTATATATGAGTGTCTCTCTTTACACAGACTTATACATGAGTGTCTCCCTTAACACAGACTAATATATGAGTGTCTCCCTTTACACAGACTTATATATGATTGTCTCCCTTTACACATACTTATATATGATTGTCTCCCTTTACACAGACTATTATACATGATTGTCTCCCTTTACACAGACTTATATATGATTGTCCCCCTTTACACAGACTTATATATGATTGTCTCCCTTTACACAGACTATTGTACATGAAAAAGACAAGTGTATGGCCATCATTGTAATTCAAATGATTTAGTCCATAGAAATATCATATCCTTTGCAGTGCATTTTTTATACTGATCAACGAAATATTGTTAGAAGATATGGTGGTCATATGAGTGAGATTTCGCTGTACACTGGGAGAAATGGTGGTCACATGACTGAGATTCACTGTATACTGGGAGAAATGGTGGTCACATGACTGAGAATTACTGTACACTGGGAGAAATGGTGGTCACATGACTGAGATTTACTGTACACTGGGAGAAATGGTGGTCACATGACTGAGATTTACTGTACACTGGGAGAAATGGTGGTCACATGGCTGAGATTTACTGTACACTGGGAGAAATGGTGGTCATATGACAAGATTTAAAGTACACTAGGAGAAATGGTGGTCACATGACTGAGATTTACTGTACACTGGGAGAAATGGTGGTCACATGGCTGAGATTTACTGTACACTGGGAGAAATGGTGGTCATATGACTAGATTTAAAGTACACTAGGAGAAATGGTGGTCACATGGCTGAGATTTACTGTGCATCAAATCAATGAATAACATGGATCATTTAACCCTTGTTTCCTTGTCAGTCTTCTGTAGGAAGATCAATTGATATATTGTCTAATGTTGCATATAACATTGATTATCAATTTTCTGCTTCTCTGGATGTTGTTGTTGTTGCTTGTTTCTCACAAAAATCTCATTCTCCAATAATCATAATTCTACTCAATACACCAATACATATTACAGTCGTACATTCAAATTCATCAAGTCCAAACTTTTATTTCAAATAAAACATGGTTTCATATTACCCATTTCAATTTGATGAGCCTAAGAAGAAACTTCAGGACTTGATATTTATATCGACTGTTCGCAAGTATTCGGAGAGAAGGTTGTTAAATAAACCAGGTCCCACTATACTGCTTCAGTTGTGTTCCATGTACAGTATGAGGCTTATTGTTGTTTTCAGTCACAATGTTGTTCAATTCATTTTGCTTATCTGGATAACTTATTTTATGAATTGATATTTTACAGTCGACACCAAGGAGCAGGTAAAGTGTCACCTGACACTGTTTTTTTGTTTCATAATTATGAAATAGATTTCCATTTTTTACGAAACAGTAAAGAATGTCACTTTAGTGGTTTAGTACCATCAATTGTTTGACACAATGTAACTGCTTACATACAAACCATGTTTTGCATCCAATCCTCCCATTTCCATCAAAACATAAACTGCAGTCTAGAAATGTAAACAAATTGTGTTGATCTTTTAGTCCATCATTCTATTCTTTAATGAAAATTATTTTTTTAGCAAAGCCTGCCCAGCTAACTCTGACAGTTAGAATTGCGGTAGACTGTTGCCTGACTAATACGGGTTCAAGTCAAATGTGGAGAACTTGTCAGTTTCTTGGGGAAGAGCAAGTTAATACTGGTTGATAACTGATTCCAGGGGCCTAAGTCACAAACACTGCAAGACTGAAACTTAGACTTTATAAAATTGCAAAAGTTATAAATAGAAGCATTCCGTAAAACAAGCAACTTTTTAATAACGTTTTCTGACAAGATTGTTGCAGTAGCTTTTCGTGCTATCCTATAATCATCATGAACAAATATTAAAGAAACATCCCGTCAGATATTAAACTCATTACTTAGGGACAAAATAATATAATATGAAGTGCATCGATATTGTTATATTGGCAAACACATACAAAACAATAAAACAATAAATGACTGAAATATATTTATTCTCTGAAATAAATTTCTGCTTGACATATTTGGGAAGCATCCTTAGAGTTAACTTAATGCAACATATTGAAAATATTCAACATGATGATGTAGTTGGTTTAGCATAAATATCAACATACAGTGCCTATCAATGTCTTCAGCAAGCTTCATACATAGGATATTGTCATGAGTTCTCTCTCTTTAGTACTCCTAGAATTCTCTCCCTTTATCACTTCTACAGTTTGTCTTTCGTAAGCTTCACAGACTGTATAATTCATATTGATTTGTGTCATTTACACAGATAAAACCAGTGTTTACACTGACGTCCCTCGTCTTACACATCTCAACATCACAGACAACTCTCATTGTTGTAAGTTTGAACAAAAACCGCACAATAAGAAATGGAAACCTAATATTATCACAGCTGTAAAGTAAAGATACAATGGAGAAGTTCCATGGCAGATGTAGTTGATGATACATCTCCCGTGCAGATCCAGAGGGGGGGGAACCGGGGTCTGACCCTCCCCCCCTGAGATTTTGGAAAAATAGGGTTGACAAAATTTTTCTGCCCTACATCCGCTGTTTAACAAGGAGCCGGACCCCCTCACCTAACAGTGGCTGATCAATGCACTATCTGTTCCATGGCTGATCAATGCACAATCTGTTCCATGGCTGATCAATGCACAATCTGTTCCATGGCTGATCAATGCACAATCTGTTCCATGGCTGATCAATGCACAATCTGTTCCATGGCTGATCAATGCACAATCTGTTCCATGGCTGATCAATGCACAATCTGTTCCATGGCTGATCAATGCACAATCTGTTCCCCAAAAACAATTGACACAAAAATGGTCACAAACTTGAGAGAAAATCTGTAAGCGATCCACTGGTAGATTTATCCTGTTCTTGTTTCAACAATCGACCCAACTGTTGACTCATTTTCTTTGCCTTCTTTTTCTTGTCTGTTACTGATTTCTGACATTTTCCAATCACAGACGTATGTCCTTTAATACCATGTGACATTTGTGCACTGACTGTATGTCCTTTAATACCATGTGACATTTGTGCACTGACTGTGGTGGCGAATTTTCTGTCTCTATCAGTGATGGATATTTTATTCAAGTCACTCTTCATTTTACCTGATGTCTTCTCTGAGATGTCTATAAGGTTGGATAAGACACTAGAATGAGTTCCATGTTTTAAATCCGTTTTTGCTTTTCCTAAATCAACATTATCTCTCACTATTCTCCCCTTCCCAGGTACTGAAACAGTCTCATTCACAGCTATAGGTTTAGTTCCCTGATTATCCAATTTTCTACCCTCAGTCCTGATTTCCTCTACGTTTTTACTCTCTCCTTGTCTGAAAATTATAAAACATTTCAAGTAAGCATGATTATCTGCCAAATAAAAAATCTTACACCATCGTATCTTGTACTTAATTCAATTCATGTCATTTAAACATACATGTATTCATTTTACATTGATTGCTATACAAGTTATTACAACTTCTATAACTCACTCTTGATGACGGCTTCCTGGGTTAGGCTTAGGTTAGACTAACTTGCACCTTATTGCAGAATGGTGTTTTCCTACAGTGGGATTTGTACCCACATTCTACGGATCAGGGGTCAGATATTCAACCCCTCAAGCACCATGTCTCCATTGTAGTTATAAAGACAAACACACAACACAACATGTTCTGTTGGTGCTAAGTAAATAAATACCAAACATGGCACTTATACCATGTCTACTCTAAGGCACATGATAAACCTTGATATTGGAGTGCTTCATCAGAAAGCAGCCTTACCATTGGTCAATTCTAAGATTATGGCCAGAACAAACCAATCAGATCCTTGAGATCTGAGACTAGTCTTAAATTCAAATTTAGAACCTCAGACCATTAAATTTTTTATATTGACACCAAAACAACTATACATGTAACAGATTACACCATTGTCTTGTATACAATGTAAGAGACACGCCGGGTTTGCTCGGTCTGTAGAGCCGCCACTTGAGCGCCAATCTGGAGATTGAAGGTCTAAGAATATGTTCTCTGGGATAATGTTACATTAGATAATATACATCCAAAGTCTTTTTCCCACATCTGATTCAAGTTGTCAGAAGGTTGTAAAAGAACAACATCATCATAGTTGCGTCTCAAAGGACGATGCTGTGAAGAGATTACATAGTACATACTTGTCATCATCAGTTTTATCCAATGTTGGTATCAACAGTCCAGCATGTTTATCATCGTCCAGTTCTCCACGATGTTTCTTCCGTCTCATCAGTTTCCTCCTATCTTTCTTTTTGTCTTTCCGAGTTTTAACAGGTTCAACTTTAAATGTAATACAGTAAAACCTAAATTAAAGACCACTTTACAAATAAGACCATCTCAGTAATTAGACAGCACTAGTATATATGTTTATATGAGAAACTGTACTTATCTGTTACCAAACCTTGTATTCACTAACTTTTATTGGTACAAGCATAGATCAGATCTGTCATTGATCAGTATCATGAGAATATTTCTGAGATTCTGACCTAAATTATCAACATTGCAGCTGAACCAACCAATCAGAGTCCATCATATTTCTGGAATAATCTACAACTATCAGACTATTTGAATGCAGCTGCGCTTTTGGTCAATTTCAAGACTGCTGTAAGAACCATCCAATCATATTTCATTATATTTCAGGTGTAATCTACAACTATCAGACTATTTGAATGCAGCCGCGCTACTGGTCAAGTTCAAGACTGCTGTAAGAACCAACCAATCAGAAAAGAGAAGAATAATTTTGATACAAAATGGGAGAAATATCTAGTTTTCAGACAGAAGAATGGGGCCCCAAATAAGTTAAACAACACTGTTATCTAAATCTTATATAAAGTTTCCATGTGCGTAACCGTGGTACCTGGTAGCTCCATCTGTTCTTGTTGTTCTCTTTCTTTTTCTACAGATTCCTTTTGTTTTTGTCTTTCTAATCTGGACTGACAGTTCACTTTTCTTGTCTTCTTGCATAGTGCACACACAATAATCTACAATAAAATATAAAAATACCCTTGAATCAAGGTACATGTACTGTTGTTTCCAGTTTACAGACAAAAATGTCTCCATATGTATGAAAATTTTACATGTATAACTCGAACTAGCTATTCCTTTCATTATCATGATTACCTAAATATTGATTATTGGGGTGTTGTATACAACCTATTTACAGCGAGTTGAATTGAAAATATGATTTAAACAACCTTCCCAATCTCATTGAAATCAGCCCCTAACTTTAGCTCCATTACTTTCCGCTGTTAGGATCTGACTACACTCCGTAAGAGGTCACGTTCACATAACCTCTCTAAAAATAGATATGCATAACCAGGTGCTCGTTTGTGGTCCAATGAAATTTCTCCTTACAAAACCATGTTTGTCGTCTTTCTCAAAATGGCTTTATCGTTTATTCGGAGTTTCTGTTTATACTGTTTTTTAATGTCCTTCCTGCCGTATCCGGTTTTAAATATTTCCAAAAACGAAACACCGATGAACCAAAGAATGTTGCCGTGTAGGAGTTGCGGTTGTGTCCAAGGGTGCAGCCATATTGAAATTGACGAAAATACGTAATTAGAATGTCTTGGTGATCTACGCTCAAATAGAATTTACGGAGCTCGTCGGAAATCGACGAATATTCATAACTCTATAACAAAGCATTTTGCAGCTGACGATTTGATTGCCTACTCAAAGGTCACAAGAATATGACCTGTATTGTGCAGTCATCAGATCCAGTTAACGTAAATTATAGGAGCGTGCGACTGGAGCTGATTTTAATGAGATTGACAACCTTCCCACCCTATACGCAATATAATGGATGAATCGATAATGAAAGCCTTATCAAATTGGGTTTATACTTAGTTGGTTAAAATCATGCAACAAACAATATTTTCATGGCAAATCATTCCCCTCACTTAAAAGTATGTTTTTTTTCCCTATTCTCCGTTAAAATTCCCCTCCTACACTCAGTCTGATGAACATATTGTGTACTCCATCTAGGAACAGACTGTCTGAGTACTCTTTGGATGCACTTATGAGAATTTGCTTGCATGGTGATATTAGTGACAGAGATGTTGCCAGTATTCTTGATATTTTTAATCAGAAAGATAGAAACATTGACCTGTAATGAAAGTAACTAATCTGTCAGCATATTTACATGTTTACATCACTGCAACACTGAAGTGTAGTGAAAACAAAAAATAGAAATGTATACTTGGTTATGCACATTAATTTCCCCTATCAAAGGGCCCCGCCACCATTCCCCTAGAAGTGAATAAAGACACTGTCAACACATGTAAATTTGGGTTTATTGATTGGCAAACAGAACCAAAACTTTACTGAATAAACTTGAACCAATTAATTGTACATCAATTATGAACCAGTACCCACAACTAAATCAGGGAATGTGAAGTTGCGGTTCCAATTTGCCTCAGACAGGCTTCAACTCACAACCTTTGACAGATCAGAAGTCAGGTGCTCCATTCCTCCATCAACTAACACAGTACGAGGTTGGATCAGAACATTAAGCATGAAACTTGGATACCTACAAATCTCATTCTCAAACGATTAATCCAGTGTTAGTGCATGTTTCTTTTCACCATGACAACACTTGAACCAACATTCTTCTTACCAGTACTTACCAATTTGTTAGGTTTGTTTACATAATCCTGTACCAACTTCTTCTGATAATTCCCGATATTTTGTTGATTTCGTCCCATTCTTTTCATTAATCGTTGTACCTGTTTTGTAAGACCAGGTTTTGGTGACAGTTTCATGCTGCAGCTACCTGACTGGAGTGGATTGTAACAAAATGAACATCTAGAAAACAATGCATCTGAAAATAAAAAACAATAAGTATTCTTTTTGCCTCCACAATATTTGTTGCAGTATATTAGAAGAATATTTTTCTGCCTATAAAGTACACTCAGTTTCCCCTTTCACTTATCTACTTGCAGAATAAAGGCTTCTATATTGCCTGAAGGAGTTAATCTTTCTCAAAATTATTTCAATTGACATGATCCACCAGTACAAACCTGTGTATTCACACACAACTGGCAACTTCCCCACCTGAATCAGAGGTATAGATCACAGGACTTTGCATTCACACACAACTGGCAACTTCCCCACCTGAATCAGAGGTATAGATCACATGACTGTGCATTCACACACAACTGGCAACTTCCCCACCTGAATCAGAGGTATAGATCACATGACTGTGCATTCACACACAACTGGCAACTTCCCCACCTGAATCAGAGGTATAGATCACATGACTGTGCATTCACACACAACTGGCAACTTCCCCACCTGAATCAGAGGTATAGATCACATGACTGTGCATTCACACACAACTGGCAACTTCCCCACCTGAATCAGAGGTATAGATCACAGGACTTTGAATGTATTATCTTCAGTTAAATTGTCTCAGAGAGCATTCTGGTTCATGGATATAAAGGCATGACCTCATGATTGGCAATTGAGAGCTCTACAGACTGAAGTAACCAGGAGAGTCTGGCTTACAAGTTACAACTGTAAACTACTGCATTCCCTGACAAGCATCAACTAGGGAAAAAAGTAAGAAAAGTTGGCATAAAAAATTGTAACAAACATGTACTCACTGTCTTCAAACTTTTCCCGTTCATTTTTAGAACATATGCTCTTCACACTCCTATCACTACAATAATAAAATGAATAAACATTAATATGCAAATCAGTAATAAAATACTTATGCAAGGATATATAATTATATCGTTTTTTACTATATAATTTATAAAGAGTAGAGAAAACAGGTTAGAGTATTTTTCAGGGGTTGAATCCGAGCCATGAGATTCAGGAAGACTTTACACACACTGGTCCATATGTGCTTGACTTATAGTTCATAGTGCAGTAAGCATAATGAGTAAAGAGAGGCAATAATTGAATTACTTTTGTATAGAAAAAGGCCAGACAGCGACTAAGACGTTCGGTAATTAATGCAAGTCCTCGTAACTAAAACATGGAACAAAAGGAACGGAACATATGAAACATAAAACTGAAACTATTCAGTAGTATTTTGAATATTGCAGAACAGCACTGATACTGGGAATGTAACAGGATGTCATGTTAAAACAAGGCACAAGATATTGTGTGGCGACGTCATTTGGTAATACATGGTGTATTATTGATGGCTCAACCAGTTCCTGACTTGGGAAAGAAAATTCAGCTCGACAATAAATAAAAAATATGAAATCACAGATGCTAAATATAAACGGTGACATGTCTGAATATTTGCCTTTGGACTAGAGCTCTGGACCACTCTCTATGGCTATGCAACTGACCAAGATATTTAACTGTTTAACAGACAGTCAAGAAGAAAATATTCACAAAGAAAGCCTTATAGTATAATTAAAAGGTCATTTAGCAATTCATTTACACCTGACACATTTTATATCCCTTACAATAAGAAATTGAAAATCACCACTGATCGCGAAATCATATGACAATTATATACCACCGATACTTACACGAAATACCTGGACAGTGAAGGACTTTTGAATAAAGTTTCATGACCTAGTCGTCGTAAATGATTCGTTGTTTGCTCCATTATGTAGTTCAATGTTCTCTAACACGCCAACAAATACATTGACAGTCTAATACAATATTTGTGGAAGGGCGACAACGGGAGACAACTACTCATGTCAGTTCGGCATGAAAATTTAGCAGTTGTTTCCCTTTGATTATAAATTTTTGCGATTACAATTCTTGCGTAAACCACCGTGAGCATATTAATATTGCTCTGAAAAAGGGTTATGAAATTATATTTTTCACTTCCACAACAGTGTTTCATTGTTACTTGAAAATAGCTAAACTTTCGATAAAAAACTGAGCTATTTTCAGTTGTTTTTTTCTCTTAGACCAAACCTCTTTAATCTGAATCACAAGAACGCTCGTTCGGCATGCGTTTTTAGATTGAGACTTTAATATGTGTCCAATTCCAAATTTGTTGCAAAAAGCTTAAAAATACATTAATTGCAAGATGAGGACTGTTTTAATGGTCGCTGAGAAGCCTTCACTGGCTCAGTCCATTTCAAAGATATTGTCAAATGGCAACATGACGTCCCGGAAAGGCTCGAACAGTGCGTGTTCCATCCACGAGTACAGAGGCAAGTTTCCACCAACGAATGAACCGGCTTTCTTCAAAATGACCTCAGTATGTGGACATGTGTTTGGTTTAGATTTCATTGGCAGGTACAACAACTGGGATAGAGTAGATCCAGTAAGTATTGCATATACAGTTAAATTGGTAAAACATAGCATTGATTGCTCTTTATACATATTAAGGGTAAAGTTAAATTCTTGATACTCTTCTTCTTCCCATTAAAGTGCAGGGCCCACTGTGGTGCATCAACATACTTGGTGATATGTACAAGGTTGCTGTAAGGCACAATGTGGGGATATATTTATAAGCATGCAGGGCCCACACTGGCTTAAAAAAAGGAGCCACTTTGCGCGGCGCGCGAGTGCGCATTGCGTGCACAATAATTGATTTATAATTATTAATGTCTATTTAAGTCCAATCTGTGTAACAATAGTACATGTACTGAGTTTTGATGTTATGTGTGTGTTTCTGACATATGTATTTATCCAGCATGTTTATAAGTACAAAATGTAGCACACATTATACTTTTTTTATATAATACAGAATAAGAAAAGCAACATGTATGGTAACTTAAGTACATTTTTATTCAAAATAAGAAAAGATAATAATTGCATTCCAACATCAGCATGTTCAGTGCTTCCACAGGAGATCATTCACAGAAGTGTTTTCATTTTTTCATTCCTGGCACCACCTCTATTGGTCTCATAATCATCCAAGATCTCAGCCTTTTGCATAAACTTGTTTTGTCTGAATCTGAAACGATGTTATTTTTAAAGTTAAAAGATGGAGTATACTTAAAGCAATAAAATAATGCGTATTAAATTACCATAGTTACAGATTAATTGAGGCTTTCCCCACATAATGTGTTTAACATTCTCTTTTCATTTCAAAATGAAGTAGTTTCATTCAATTTTTATTTAATTTGTTCAAGATAACTGAAGGTAACGATTTTGTAGAAATTTGGAGTTTCTTAGCTGAATACTCTCCAACCAGAAATTTACAGAAAGTTATATTGCATCAATATAAAATTTTGTCCGCTGTCATGCTGCATGAATAAAAAAGTGTTGTGCATCGATTAATGCAGGGAGTTTAGCCCTTCCCTGAAGGCCTCCAGTGTCTGGGCTGAGGCTACTTCTTCAGGGAGCTGGTTCCATGAGCGGATATCAGATGAGTATCTGTAGACATTGGTGCAACAGAAAGGTAGGAAGTACCGGTGAGTATGACCTCTAGTTGACAGTGCTGTGGGGCCTGAAGTATGCAGGGTCTGGTATGTTGACATGGCCATGTATGCATGTATGATGGGGTGTACAACAGAAAGGTAGGAAGTACCGGTGAGTATGACCTCTAGTTGACAGTGCTGTGGGGCCTGAAGTATGCAGGGTCTGGTATGTTGACATGGCCATGTATGCATGTATGATGTGGTGTACAAGAACCAGTTTGGCATCTGCTCTTCACTGTTGCAGTGTGGGCCAACATAGAGTGCAGGCGAATACCCATCGGACAGTCGGACCTGACCGATAAAAAACGGCCAGGTCCGATGCAGAAAGCCTGTGTGTCGGTCCGTATGTCCTGTACGACAGTTTTACAACATACGTTGCTGTTTACACAATGCGATCTTCGTATGCGCACCGATTGCCTGCACATTCGCTTGTCTTTCAGACATTTATACTTTGATTGTGTCATGAAAATGGCATTTCAGGAGTGAACGTTAAGGTTAATCACAATTTTTAAATGTTATTTATCGAAATACGCCAAAATTTTGCCCATTTCTGTTTGATTTGTTAACTTTCACTTTGAAACGAGCGGTCCTATAGACGCACAAAATCCTGTCAGTTCTTTTAGAACTTGTAAATTTGCAATGTAGACGATTGGTAGAGTTGTCAAAATGGACATTTCTGGAAGATGTTTTTTTTTTAGTTCAATGCAGTATGATTTAACTCAATATCTTAATATTTCAAGAGTTGACAATGGAATTATTTTGACAATTCTGCAATTTTGCGTATTACTCCCTTGAATTTACAATATGTAGAATATGAATGATACTGAACAATAACATAAAAATAGATATTTATTTTGATATTGTTACAGACCCCTTTGCTTCCCAAGTCACATTTTATGTATGAATGCATGTAAACTAAATGTGATAGGTTACTGTATTTTCACTTTACCTTACCAACGTATCTGCAAAGAATGTAATTTTTTACATGTTTTCGGTCTGACAAGTTTGCATTCACACTGACAAGTTTTCCAAGGTTGTCAGACATTCGGGTTGTCAGACCGAATGTCTTGGAAGTCATTCGCCATGACTGTACTTGTCTTCCGGTAGTCACCTGTCACAAAGCAGGCTGCTTGTCTTTGCACTGCTTTCAGTTTGTTAATGTTTGGGCAGTGTGGATCCCAGGCTGGGTAGGCATATTCCAGAATGGGCCTCACTAGTGACTTGTAGCACTGGGATTTGATGGCTTGAGGACAGCTAGCGATGTTTCTCGGCAGATTTCTGCCGCTCATTGTGAAAATGCGAGAATTTATAGGAAACTTACCTTGAGTTTGTAAATAAATTACACATGAGCAGGGTAAAATCTCTACCTGTGATTTTTAATGCTGTTAATCAAAAAACATTTTATAGTAACCACGGACATATAAACCATGGATTGGAAATGTGTGTTTAGATTTGATTGAACTCTCGCTAGCGGAGAGATTTTCTTCCAAGAATTCTAGAATAAATTAAAGTGCCCATTTGTTTTACAAAAAAAATGAATAAATGTGCGACAGAAAGTCAGAGGCGTTAAAAGGCATATATATGTATGGAGATCCAGTAGAAGAGGAAAAGCTTAATAAATAGCTCGATCTATGGCATATTGAATTAATACATTCTGCTTGATACATTTATGGTGTGGCTGAATTGTGCTAGTCTTAGATTTATCTGTCAACAGTGATTAGTATAGATACTATGTGGGATAAAGAATACATATACATATACTGCCAATATTCATCAGTTCCTTCTTATTTGTTGAGAAATAATAAGAAGTAGACAACAGTGGACAAATAAAGATCCAAAATGTTGCAAAGAATACAGACTGTCATTGTAAATATTGCCAATGCAAAGTTCTTGACATTTTTACATTCATTATTTGTGTTTTAATTGTGACAATTTGGTAATTGAATTATTTATTTTTTTCCATATTTCCTGTTTGCATTGTATCCTGCCATGATGTAGAAGAATTTTTTCTTGTGGCCATTCACTCATGTAGGCGCTAAAATCTCACTAGACTACAAGATAAACAAAAAATGGCAGAAATTAAACATTAATAGTGAAATTGGGTTGTCCAAGGATATTTAAATCTGAACTGTGTATCATGTAGTAACGTTTTTCATTACAGCAATAGTGATTGCAGTCTATGCGAAAGACACAGAAATATTACTGGACCGGAGGACTGGTAAACTTAGATATATTACTGGCCCGGAAAATAATAATGACCAAAATTGTCAAATATGCTATTATATTAAGCTATTTAATTTGGTTAAAGTCTAATAAATTACTTGCTATAAACCAATGAAAATCGTTGAAGACAGTTATGGGGCATATTGAAATATCCAGTCAAGATGTGGCTATTTTTGTTCACGGGGAATCCACTGGCCAGGAGGGCCAGTGTAACTGTAAATGTCATTGGTCTTCTTCAAAATTTACCGGTCAGGTCCAAGGTTCGACAGTCTTTCGCATTGACTGTGATTACAAAATGTACATATTGGAGTCTTCTTAAGTTAAGGAAATATGAGGCTATACTAGTGTATGACTATGAGTGATGTTGAACAAACTTCCAGTTTTATAAGTGTTCAGTATTTTAACCACATTGTGAAATTTTAACCACATTGTGAAACACTTTTCTAAAGGGAATAATCAGAATTGAGTAATAGAAATAACAATGATGACGCCTATGAAAAGATTTGCTAGTACCATAATATTGAGTGAAACAATTTGGTAGAAAATTATATATATTTTCTAATAGGTTGAGTTGTTTCAAGCCGAAACACTAAAGAAAGAATCCACAGAAAAACTGCACATGCCATCATTTCTGCAAAAAGAGGTATTTAACTTTTTTACATAGACTCTGTATACATATAGTACATAGACTCTGTATACATATAGTACATAGACTCTGTATACATATAGTACATAGACTCTGTATACATATAGTACATAGACTCTGTATACAAATAGTACATAGACTCTGTATACATATAGTACATAGACTCTGAATACATATAGTACATAGACTCTGTATACATATAGTACATAGACTCTGTATACATATAGTACATAAACTCTGTATACATATAGTACATAGACTCTGAATACATATAGTACATAGACTCTGTATACAAATAGTACATAGACTCTGTATACATATAGTACATAGACTCTGAATACATATAGTACATAGACTCTGTATACAAATAGTACATAGACTCTGTATACATATAGTACATAGACTCTGAATACATATAGTACATAGACTCTGTATACATATAGTACATAGACTCTCTATACATATAGTACATAGACTCTGTATACATATAGTACATAGACTCTGAATACATATAGTACATAGACTCTGTATACATATAGTACATAGACTCTGAATACATATAGTACATAGACTCTGAATACATATAGTACATAGACTCTGTATACATATAGTACATAGACTCTGTATACATATAGTACATAGACTCTGTATACATATAGTACATAGACTCTGTATACATATAGTACATAGACTCTCTATACAAATAGTACATAGACTCTGAATACATATAGTACATAGACTCTGTATACATATAGTACATAGACTCTGTATACATATAGTACATAGACTCTCTATACATATAGTGCATATACTCTGTATACATATAGTACATAGACTCTCTATACATATAGTACATAGACTCTCTATACATATAGTACATAGACTCTCTATACAAATAGTACTTTGCAGACATTTTTCTTGTATAATTAGGAATATACATTCTTAAGGTTAATCTGCAACACTAGATTTTATCACAAGACTATGTTATTATTATTATTTGGGATTTTCTTTCCAAAAGTCTGGGACATATACAATTAAGCATACAGTTTTTGTGTGCCAAACAGAATTGACCAAATACAATTTTTGAATGATGGTCAAGTTAGCATAAATATATGTTGAAGCACATTTCTCTCTCCTCTTACAGGGCTCTCGTTTGCTTTTTGGGACTGGGGCCAGGGTCCATGCAAGGGGGGAATTTTGCATGATTTTTAACGATTTTTCCTTGGAGGGGGAATTTTCGTAATATCAAAATGATATAAAAAATTCAAACAAATATCAACAGTTTTATCAACTTTACTGAAACAAATCTAATTTCTGCTTATCCACAAGTTTACGATACGATTTTGAATTATGCAACATTTTTTTCGGAAATGGAAACAACGCTTGTGCTAAAATCTGTCCGGACCGCCGTTTACAGTACGCGGTATTGCAGAGTTACTGTTCTTTGCACTCACAATGTACTCGCTGATTCAGATTGTCTGATTTTTTTAGGGGGATTTTTTTTGGAATAGGGGGGAAAAAACATACTATTTTAAGGGGGGAATCTGTCTTATGATTCATTATATTTACAACTGTATTGATTGTTTGAGTGAACACTTATATCTTACTTATCACAAGATTAATTCCATTGACTGACTAGTACTGTACATCTACTTATCTATTTTTGATTATCTTGTATTTGTGGTGTTTAGGCTCGTGGAGTTGATTACTTGGTGCTTTGGCTTGATTGTGATAAAGAAGGTGAAAATATTTGCTTTGAAGTTGTAGACTGTGTCCAGGGAGTAATGAACCGCAATGTTAGTGGAAAGGTAAGTTGGATAGAGAACGCTGTGGCCCAAGGTTATAAATCTGAGGTTGGATACCAGTCTAAAACATTTGCATATGATTGGTTGGTTATAAGATAATTGACCAATGGTAATGTTGCATTTTGAGACTCATCCCCAAGCTCAGTTTTATAGCTTCAAGTCTTGAATGGTTAACTCTTGTTCTCTTTTGTTACTTAACTATGAGGTTTGATCGAAAATATTTGATACATAAGCATCACTGAACACATATATATATATCAGTCATGCATCACTGAACACATATATATATATCAGTCATGCATCACTGAACACATATATATATATCAGTCATGCAACACTGAACACATATATATATATCAGTCATGCATCACTGAACACATATATATATATCAGTCATGCATCACTGAACACATATATATATATATCAGTCATGCATCACTGAACACATATATATATATATCAGTCATGCAACACTGAACACATGTATATATCAGTCATGCAACACTGAACACATATATATATATCAGTCATGCATCACTGAACACATATATATATATATCAGTCATGCAACACTGAACACATGTATATATCAGTCATGCATCACTGAACACATATATATATATCAGTCATGCAACACTGAACACATATATATATATCAGTCATGCATGAACTGCTCTCTTCTATTTGATGACTGCCTTTTATCCTAATGTTAAATATTTTATTTAATTAACCCATGTCAGTAAGATTTACTGTTAAATTCTTAATTAATATTGAAATATTACAATTGTTGTGCTTATTATTTATACATATGAATAACATTATTATCTTACTTATAAAATCTCCGCTTTTTTGTGGAAAATATCATTTTGTGGTATTTTACCCAAAAACCATCTTGAAATGGAAATCATACCATAAAAGTACTTTGATATTTTTTCTGTTGTAGACTGTACATAGAGCTCACTTTAGCGCTATCACTGATACAGATATTCGTAAAGCTATGAATAACTTGGGAACTCCAAACAAGAATGAAGCATTATCTGTTGATGCCAGACAGGAGATGGATCTGAGGATTGGATGTGCGTTTACAAGATACCAGACAAAATATTTCCAGGTAAGGATAAGCGTCATGCACAAATGAGAGTCAATCTTTACCAAAATGTAACATTGTTTCTTAGTTTGTGTTCTTGTTGATATTTCCAAGCTCACAAAGGAGCACTACATGTCTGTCTGTTAGTTATTTCATCTGTCCATTTGAAACACTTCATATTTCGGAATGCAGCCTTGCCATTGGTCAATTTCATGACCTGTGCTCAGAAACAACCAATCAGTTGATAGAGATTTTAGACTGGTCTTCAAAGTCCATTTAAAACCTTTGGCCCTGTTTATCCTCGTATTACTCAAATATTATTAAGTACAAGTTAAGTTTCATTTAGATTTACTTTTTCAGGGGAAATATGGCGACCTGGACAGCACCCTGATATCTTACGGCCCCTGTCAGACCCCGACATTAGGATTCTGTGTGGACAGACATGACAAGATACAATCTTTTAAACCAGAGGCGTACTGGGTCATCCAAGTTCAGGTAAAGTCTTCTCTAAAATCTTACCATAATTGTATGTTACCCAGGTAAAGTCTTCTCTAAAATCTTACCATAATTGTATGTTACCCAGGTAAAGTCTTCTCTATAATCTTACCATAATTGTATGTTACCCAGGTAAAGTCTTCTCTAAAATCTTACCATAATTGTATGTTACCCAGGTAAAGTCTTCTCTAAAATCTTACCATAATTGTATGTTACCCAGGTAAAGTCTTCTCTCAAATCTTACCATAATTGTATGTTACCCAGGTAAAGTCTTCTCTAACATCTTACCATAATTGTATGTTACCCAGGTAAAGTCTTCTCTAAAATCTTACCATAATTGTATGTTACCCAGGTAAAGTATTCTCTATAATCTTACCATAATTGTATGTTACCCAGGTAAAGTCTTCTCTAAAATCTTACCATAATTATATGTTACCCAGGTAAAGTCTTCTCTAAAATCTTACCATAATTATATGTTACCCAGGTAAAGTCTTCTCTAAAATCTTACCATAATTATATGTTACCCAGGTAAAGTCTTCTCTAAAATCTTACCATAATTGTATGTTACCTAGGTAAAGTCTTCTCTATAATCTTACCATAATTGTATGTTACCTAGGTAAAGTCTTCTCTATAATCTTACCATAATTGTATGTTACCCAGGTAAAGTCTTCTCTATAATCTTACCATAATTGTATGTTACCCAGGTAAAGTCTTCTCTATAATCTTACCATAATTGTATGTTACTGTGACATACCGTCATCATATCTCACTGAAACTCTACAAGAACCTGCATTGTGTGAATGTAAGGCTTCCTTTAACGTCCTTCACCTTTCATTTATAAGGGGAAGGTGTCAGTTGCTTGTGGAGGGACACTTATTACTAGTTGATAAACCCAGAACAATGGATAGGACAACTGACCACCCTACATTACTGAAATACTGTTCAAAATGTGTCAAACTTCAGGGCAACATTTCCATGTCAACAAATGTGTAATTAGGAATGTAAAATGATGTTTAATTTATAACTGACAGACATGTATCTCAGGACAGCAAGTACAATGTATATTGAAAAATTGAGATGTAAATTACATTACTGCTTTTCTATACTACGTAAGAGAGGCATAGAGTATTAGCACTGTCTGTCTTTTTGTACATATGTCAGTTGTAACTTTTAACTATTTGAAGAATTCTGATGTTACCTTTGTACAGATATGAAGCATTGTGAAGTGTGCTGTACATTGGAGTTATGTCTGATGTTACCTTTGTACAGATATGAAGCATTGTGAAGTGTGCTGTACATTGGAGTTATGTCTGATGTTACCTTTGTATAGATATGAAGCATTGTGAAGTGTGCTGTACATTGGAGTTATGTCTGATGTTACCTTTGTATAGATATGAAGCATTGTGAAGTGTGCTGTACATTGGAGTTATGTCTGATGTTACCTTTGTACAGATATGAAGCATTGTGAAGTGTGCTGTACATTGGAGTTATGTCTGATGTTACCTTTGTACAGATATGAAGCATTGTGAAGTGTGCTGTACATTGGAATTATGTCTGATGTTACCTTTGTACAGATATGAAGCATTGTGAAGTGTGCTGTACATTGGAGTTATGTCTGATGTTACCTTTGTACAGATATGAAGCATTGTGAAGTGTGCTGTACATTGGTGTTATGTCTGATGTTACCTTTGTATAGATATGAAGCATTGTGAAGTGTGCTGTACATTGGTGTTATGTCTGATGTTACCTTTGTATAGATATGAAGCATTGTGAAGTGTGCTGTACATTGGAGTTATGTCTGATGTTACCTTTGTATAGATATGAAGCATTGTGAAGTGTGCTGTACATTGGAGTTATGTCTGATGTTACCTTTGTACAGATATGAAGCATTGTGAAGTGTGCTGTACATTGGAGTTATGTCTGATGTTACCTTTGTATAGATATGAAGCATTGTGAAGTGTGCTGTACATTGGAGTTATGTCTGATGTTACCTTTGTATAGATATGAAGCATTGTGAAGTGTGCTGTACATTGGAGTTATGTCTGATGTTACCTTTGTACAGATATGAAGCATTGTGAAGTGTGCTGTACATTGGAGTTATGTCTGATGTTACCTTTGTATAGATATGAAGCATTGTGAAGTGTGCTGCACATTGGAGTTATGTCTGTACCTTCAAGGTGACAGGCAAGATCATTGCTTCATAGTGCGTACATACTTCTGGTGTCACCTCTAATATTATCCAATGATTCATCTACCTTGTTTCAAACATGTTCTCTTATTGCATTCTGTCTTAGGTATCAGTGGAAGGCACAGATAGGACGTTGAACTTAGACTGGGACAGAATACGAATATTTGATAAAGAAGTCGCACAGATGTTCATGGGACTTATAAAAGCCACAGATTCTGCCAGGTTAGTGTCGTATTTGTATGATGCGAAACTTGGTGAAACAGCAGAGAATTTGTATCCATGCCTTGATTGTGCCCTGAATCTTGTGCTTGCATTCTGTAGTGTACTCTAGTGTTCACAATTAGGCATATAAATTATTCTATGTTCATTATTAAATCTAACTACATGTATGAGTATTGGTGTATAGTACAGTGCAGTCTCTCCAGACCAACAGTTCTCTTCAACATTGTCAGTATGAATGATCATAATTAAAGAGAAATAACCCCAGACTCCTGCCTACTTGTGGTGATTTCCCTGCCACTTTAAGAATTAGTGACACCCCTGCATCTTATATGGGGGCTTGTGATGTTACTCTGTATTTAACTATCATACTGTATAACATATTTTTGGTTTCTCTGAAACAATATACAATAAGATCACCCTGCTGTTAAAACCACATTTTGAAAGAACCACTTGTGGTAGTATTTGAGATTTTTACTGTCTATGATATTTTTCAGGGTAACTGATATTACCAAGAAAGAGAAGTCAAAGGCCAGACCTCAAGCATTAAATACTGTTGAGATGCTACGAACTGCCAGTTCTGGACTAGGTAAGACTGTCGTTTATGTATCAGTATACCTTTACTTCAGCAAGTGGCTTTTTGTATTTTTAAATGTGCTGATTTCTATATTATATCAGTGAAACTTCCCCTGTTAAAATTTAAAAAGTATGTTAAAAAGAGTAAATATCTGTCACATGTCAATATAAATTCTTCAAGCTGTGACTTGGAGTTGAACTGGGAACTTCTTGCTTCATAGAAAAACATTTCAAACATACACATTCAGAAAAAATAGTTATGGTAAATTAAGTTCCAACAATAATACAATGTCAATATGTATTAGTGAACAGTATTACATTGGACAATATATTATACAAACACTTATACAATATGTATCAGTGAACAGTATTACATTGGACACTATATTATACAAACACTTATACAATATGTATCAGTGAACAGTATTACATTGGACAATATATTATACAAACACTTATACAATATGTATCAGTGAACAGTATTACATTGGACAATATATTATACAAACACTTATACAATATGTATCAGTGAACAGTATTACATTGGACAATATATTATACAAACACTTATACAATATGTATTAGTGAACAGTATTACATTGGACAATATATTATACAAACACTTATACAATATGTATTAGTGAACAGTATTACATTGGACAATATATTATACAAACACTTATACAATATGTATTAGTGAACAGTATTACATTGGACAATATATTATACAAACACTTATACAATATGTATTAGTGAACAGTATTACATTGGACAATATATTATACAAACACTTATACAATATGTATCAGTGAACAGTATTACATTGGACAATATATTATACAAACACTTATACAATATGTATCAGTGAACAGTATTACATTGGACAATATATTATACAAACACTTGTACAATATGTATTAGTGAACAGTATTACATTGGACAATATATTATACAAACACTCATACAATATGTATTAGTGAACAGTATTACATTGGACAATATATTATACAAACACTTATACAATATGTATCAGTGAACAGTATTACATTGGACAATATATTATACAAACACTTATACAATATGTATCAGTGAACAGTATTACATTGGACAATATATTATACAAACACTTGTACAATATGTATCAGTGAACAGTATTACATTGGACAATATATTATACAAACACTTATACAATATGTATCAGTGAACAGTATTACATTGGACAATATATTATACAAACACTTGTACAATAACAAAACAATATTAAAGAGTGCTGATGTTGTTTATGAATGTATTGTTTCTTGTGTTACAGGTATAGGTCCACACCAGACTATGCAGATTGCAGAAAGACTTTATATACAGGGATATATCAGTTACCCAAGGACAGAAACAACACATTACCCTGAGAACTTCGATCTCATGTAGGTTTATATATACTCTCTGATTTATGTGTCTGTACTCTGAGTCTGAGATTTTTTGGAGGTTGTTAAGCTGGCAAGCTTTTTAAAAAAGTCACTTTCCAAATAATTGTTGAGCAAGTCTGTTATGAAGCCTCAATACTCAAACTCATAATTCTTACAGAAATGGTACATGTACACAATTCGGGAAATAATTCCAGAAGAAACTGTTAAGTTAAATTAAGAATTTACTCATATTTGATATTTTGGTTTTTCAATGAAAGAGGTATTCAGTTCACTACTATACATTGGAATTTATAAAAATTGCCACATTGTTATTTGACCAAGATGATAGCCAAAACACGCTTCGTCAATTTCCGTAGTGTTCCTAAAAGACCGACTGGATTCTAAGGATTCCCCTGTTACTATTAATAAACTAGTAAATATCACTGACTGTTGGTGAATATCTCATATTATAGACTCGAAAATATTGGCTCCTGGACCAATCAGAAAGTGTTTATTTATAGATTATATAATAATTAATGTTTTTTTTACAGTGGAACACTAAAACAACAACAGAATCATCAAGACTGGGGAAGTGCTGTCAGAGATCTGCTCAATGCTGGAATACAGAAACCTAAGTAAGCGAGACTTTCATCACGTAAACTTGTATTCATCCTTTGTCAGATTAGGATTCCACTTGAATGTTATGTTAAATATTTCTGTGATATCACATTATCTACTTAAAAAAGACAAATGATGATACTCCGTAAGGAAGACATTGAGTATTGGCAATGCCTCTGTAAGATAATAATTTTTTCTAACTGTCATTAATACTTTGTGGCTTGGCTACAACTTTAAAATGATTGAATGGATTTTTTAATTTTGCACAAATGTGAAGCATTATCAGAAATTGTGTCTGGTGGAAGAGTCCGATCTGTTCCCCAAGGTCACAGACAAGGTCACTTCTCCTGGTACAGTATATGGAATGTCCCCAAGGTCACAGACAAGGTCACTTCTCCTGCTACAGTATATGGAATGTCCCCAAGGTCACTTCTCCTGCTACAGTATATGGAATGTCCCCAAGGTCACAGACAATGTCACTTCTCCTGGTCCAGTATATGGAATGTCCCCAAGGTCACAGACAAGGTCACTTCTCCGGGTATATGGAATGACATGAAAGAAACTGAGCCACAGGGAGCCAAACATAATTAAGATAGGGTCATGTTTGATGGGTTAACCAAGTACCAGAGACAATATTTTGTGGATGGCACTGACGCCATTGAAACATTATGATCATAGCGAATAATCAATGTTTTTTCTGACAATGCTTGTAAATAAACAAATGTAAATTCTGAGTGGCTGTGATTTGTACCCGTGTTGTCTGGTTCCTGTATTACAGAAAAGGAAGTGATGCCGGCGACCATCCTCCAATAACTCCTATGAAGTCTGCGACAGAATCAGAGCTTGGTCACGATGCCTTTAGATTATATGATTACATAACAAGGCATTTTATTGCCACTGTGAGTAGCAGTTTTCTATTGTTTCTGCACGAAAAACTTTTTTCTGACAATACAATCATGTAGTCATTCGGAAAAAATGATGGTCCGAATGTAGCTTTATCTGTCAGAAACTCAGAATTTAATGATAGTTGGCTCATTATTTAAGATTTTATATATGTAGCTATAAAAGCGTATATGTATTTATGTATGCATCATTCCCAAAGTTGCCGAAGCAAAAGCAGTTCAGTAATGACTGATTGGTTAAAAATTACTGGGATCCCTCTCCATTTATCGATATTTAGAAACAGGAAATACCAAAACTGCAGTTTTCAAGATGTTGTTGTCTGTGCTATATTTTGAGCAGTTGTAATAGTCTACAAAATGTAAGATTGTTTGATAGTCCCAGTAAGACTATGCATATGTTTGGCAGTCTGGCTTAAAGAGGGTTTTAGCCATTCCTAATGATAATAGTCTTTTTGTTTTGTCCTTACTGATACAATTTAATGAAATTTCACTGAATCTGTCGATCCTTAAGACGGATCAAATGACGTTAAATATGTCTGAACATGGTTTTGAAATATTTCAATATTTACAATGATGTACGCCTGGACTAACAGTATGTATGAGTGACCATTGATTATTGAGAATTTATAATGATGCCCCACACATTCTTGAAAAATGCAATTTGTTACTGTGTAAAACATTTATGTAATAATTTAAAAATGATGGGGACATGTGTTTATGTGTTTTGTGATTTTACAGATCAGCCCAGATTGTAGGTACCTACAGACCACTGTGTATTTTGAGGTGGGTGGGGAACATTTCACCTTCACTGGTAAACAGTTGATTGATCCTGGTTACACGACGATGATGACTTGGCAAGCTTTGACCAGTGATGAAAAAGTGCCTGATTTCAAAAGGGAACAACAGTGCCCTATCAATGATGTAAGTTCTTGAAGCAATGTATGATAGTTGGGGGTTTCATTGATAGAAACGATATACATGTAGAAAGTTCCCGCATCTACAATGTTTACTCTCCCTTGTTCTCAATTGTCGGCCATTTTGATAGGAAAAATCCTTAAAGTTTATAGGGAATATAATGTAAGCGAAGATAAACTAATCCAATATATAAAAAATAACTTATTCATTACGCTCATGTGGGCATTTGGCTCAGTAAGTTGAAGAAAAACTGGTTGTCACATGCAAATTCTCTTGCTATTTTCTCAATTATCACATATTTGGAAATTACTCCTATAAGGGCTTATCAGTTTTGCCTATCAAAATGGCCAACAGTTAAGACATGGGAGGTAAATATTGTAGATGTTGGAACTATGTATTGATGTTTTACAGATTCCAAGAATCAATCAGATATTGATATGGACATTGACATATTGATACAATATGAGAAAATTTGTCTGTTTACTGAGTGGTAATATTGTTGAAGAGAGGTTGTTACTAGACAGAGTTTACATAGGTAGTAAATGTTAACTGTGGGAAAGTTGATTCTATTGTTGCAGAGAGAAAGAGCTCTGAGATTGCTGTGTAATATAACACAATGACATGATAACATCATATGTGACAGTCTCTGAGATTGCTGTGTAATATAACACAATGACATGATAGCATCATATGTGACAGTCTCTTCGGGGTTTGCTGTGTAATATAACACAATGACATGATAACATCATATGTGACAGGCTCTGAGATTGCTGTGTAATATAACACAATGACATGATAGCATCATATGTGACAGTCTCTGAGATTGCTGTGTAATATAACACAATGACATGATAGCATCATATGTGACAGTCTCTGAGATTGCTGTGTAATATAACACAATGACATGATAACATCATATGTGACAGTCTCTGTGATTGCTGTGTAATATAACACAATGACATGATAACATCATATGTGACAGTCTCTGAGATTGCTGTGTAATATAACACAATGACATGATAACATCATATGTGACAGTCTCTGAGATTGCTGTGTAATATAACACAATGACATGATAATATCATATGTGACAGTCTCTGAGATTGCTGTGTAATATAACACAATGACATGATAGCATGATATGTGACAGGCTCTGAGATTGCTGTGTAATATAACACAATGACATGATAACATCATATGTGACAGTCTCTGAGATTGCTGTGTAATATAACACAATGACATGATAACATCATATGTGACAGTCTCTGAAATTGCTGTGTAATATAACACAATGACATGATAACATCATATGTGACAGTCTCTGAGATTGCTGTGTAATATAACACAATGACATGACAACATCATATATGACAGTCTCTGAGATTGCTGTGTAATATAACACAATGACATGATAATATATAAATATTGACTGCCTTGAGGGTGACAGTGCATCTTGTCAACCCGAGGCAACACTGTCGACCGAGGCTTTAGCCGAGGTCGACAGTGTTTGTCGAGGGTTGACGAGATGCACTGTCACCCTCAAGGCAGTCAATATTTATTTTATTATACCGAACAAAATAAAAATAAAGCTAATAACTTAAATTTGCAATCCTCTAAATAAACTTAAATAAACAATCCTCTACAAGACACAGACTTTTAAAGCTAAATCCTGTATCATATGCATTCCGGGTAACGTTGCGGTTAAACGCTTACCCGCTTACTCCCCTTGTATTAAATAATCTATTTCAAAACTAGAAATAGAAGCTAGCTGGCCTTCCGCACGCTCATCATTGCCGTCGGCCATTTTGTTTGCAGTTTTTTAAACAATGTCAACAGCGGGCGACATTGCAGGGTGACAGTTAAAAATGTCGCCCGCTGAGGTTTATATGCAATGTATAGGGAAAACAGTCACGTGAGGTATAATAACATCATATATGACACTCTCTGAGATTGCTGTGTAATATAACACAATGACATGATAATATGTGACAGTCTCTGAGATTGCTGTGTAATATAACACAATGACATGATAGCATGATATGTGACAGGCTCTGAGATTGCTGTGTAATATAACACAATGACATGATAACATCATATGTGACAGGCTCTGAGATTGCTGTGTAATATAACACAATGACATGATAACATCATATGTGACAGTCTCTGAGATTGCTGTGTAATATAACACAATGACATGATAGCATCATATGTGACAGTCTCTGAGATTGCTGTGTAATATAACACAATGACATGATAGCATCATATGTGACAGTCTATGAGATTTTTGGCCCAAATGCACTGAGACTCATTTCTGAGAAAAACACCATAAAGATGACACAATGTTTTCACATTATGACGTTATGTTTTCACATTTATTGCAACAGCTAGTGGAAACATTTCAGTAAAAGATATATGATTCAGCAGCGAGCAGAAACAAAACAATTATTGCTAAATATTGAGGCAACCCTTTTCTTAAGGAAAAGAAAAGTATACATTTATTTGTAAAATATTATTGTATCTGAAAACTTATTTGCCGCATAAAATTTGTGCAACTCAGAAATGTTTGTAGATCTAGTCTTGATGACCATATTAAAAGTGCTGTAACTCCCTAAAAAAATGTCCTTTTGCAACAATTTTTGTTTTGAGGTGACCTACAAATATCTCTACATTCAGAAATGTCAATAACTCAATTTCCCCCAGATATGTCATTTGGGCAAAAAATCTCAGAGAATGACACATACATGTACATTGTATTTATCTGTAGGTAAAAATGCTTGAAAAACAGACAAATCCTCCGGATTATCTCACGGAGGCCGAGCTGATTACACTGATGGAGAAACATGGTATTGGTACTGATGCAAGTATTCCAGTACACATCAATAATATCTGTGAGAGAAACTATGTGAACATCATCCCTGGTCGTAAACTGAAACCCACAACCCTGGGTGTGGTGCTCGTGCATGGATATCAAAAGGTTTGCTTGTTGTCTTCTCTTGTAAAGATTGAAAATGCTGTATAAGAAGATTTCAATGTTTGAATTTTTATAATAACTCTTTCCTTATTTACACCTTTGTTCAGCTGTCTTCAGTCATAAAGCAGCAATTTTACAGTATGAAGTCATATCCATCTTTGATAACATCAACATTTGTGTGATTTCTACGTTTTATAAGATGGATTATAGGGAAAGATTTCATTCATGATACCAAATTCTCTGAATTTCACTTCAGAACAGAAATCTATGTGAAATAATGCGCCTGGACCGAGGTATGAAATTTAGTTTGGAGACCAGTCTAGGAATGCAACATTCCCATTGGTCAATTTTAAGACTGATCTCAGAAACATCCAATGAGAAGCTTGAGTTGTTAGACTGGTTTCTAAACTCGGTTGTTAACCTCCAGTCCTGATCTAACGTCACTTAAAGTGTATATTTTAATACATTACAGATAGACGCTGACCTTGTACTACCAACCATGCGTTCGGCCTTAGAACAACAGTTGAATCTGATATCACACGGTAAAGCTGACTATGAGGCCGTCCTTCAGCATGGCATCAACATATTTCATCTAAAATTCAAATACTTCGTACAGAACATAGCAGGCATGGATGAACTGTTTGAAGTTTCGTTTTCACCTCTAGCTGCATCTGGGAAACCACTTTCTAGGTATGTCTTTGGTTTCAAATGGATAAAACATTTTGGATTGAATTTGAAAAAAAATTATTCCGGCAATGCTAGTTTTAATGTTTTTTCTATCCATCTGCATCTCCATCGTGCCTCAGCTTTAACTGTTAAATGATTTAGTGGATTCCAATGAATTGTAAGATATGATGGAAGAAGGGTGCCTCACAAGTAAAGGTCAAAATCTGTATCCTCAAGGTCAGAGTCACTGGCGAGGGTGGCATTTGTCTCTTAATGGTAACACTTTGGGTTCGAAAATATTCTTCCCAAGACAACGCAGTAGTTTCTCTACAATTAAAGATAAAATTTGAAATCTTTACAAAAGCAGCCGTACACATATCCAATGTGGAGAAAGCAGATTTTATTAAATTGATCATACACAGAAGATGCTTTGTTTTGGGCTTGAGGCCATCTCACAACAGTATTGTAGTTTTATACGACCTAACCAGTGCTCCTGGGATGTCAACCAGTACTAACCAGTGCTCCTTGGATGTCAACCAGTACTAACCAGTGCTCCTTGGATGTCAACCAGTACTAACCAGTGCTCCTGGGATGTCAACCAGTACTAACCAGTGCTCCTTGGATGTCAACCAGTACTAACCAGTGCTCCTTGGATGTCAACCAGTACTAACCAGTGCTCCTTGGATGTCAACCAGTACTAACCAGTGCTCCTTGGATGTCAACCAGTACTAACCAGTGCTCATTGGATGTCAACCAGTACTAACCAGTGCTCCTGGGATGTCAACCAGTACTAACCAGTGCTCCTGGGATGTCAACCAGTACTAACCAGTGCTCCTTGGATGTCAACCAGTACTAACCAGTGCTCGTGGGATGTCAACCAGTACTAACCTATTCCTCCACAAGCAGTTGACAACTTCTCCACATTAGATAAGAGTTGAGAGGTGGAGGTAACATCAATGCATGTAGTTTGTATTAAATATATCATGCTTGATGCCGATATGTATTCTTATATTTTCCATTTCAGATGTGGAAAATGTCGCCGATTCATGAAATTCATTCAAGCGAAACCAAGCCGACTGCATTGTTCATCTTGTGATGATACGTATAACGTCCCACAGAACGGTAACATAAAACTGTATAAGGAGTTAAAGTGTCCGCTTGATGACTTTGAACTGGTGCTGTGGACCACGGGGTCAAGGGGAAAGGTGAGAGGTCATAAGTAATGATTGATTTATAAAAATTATAATTGTGTTTAAAATATTCACTGGAAGCATGTCACTCTGAGTATTATACAATATATTGCCCCTTGTACACATTAACCTTGAAATGTTCACATATATAATGTTTCTCTTTATAATTAATTCATAAATGCATAGTTTAGTGTCTTTTTGTATTTTATATTGCAAATCTTTTATATAAGTGTGACTGTGATGAATGTTAACGATGTGTAATTTTTAATGTAAGTAAATTGCGTGTTTATTTTCAGACGTACCCACTCTGTCCATACTGCTTCAATAATCCTCCTTTCAAGGACATGAAGAAAGGTCAAGGTTGTAATGAATGTACTCACCCGACATGTCAGTATTCTATCGCACACACCGGCGTGTCGGAATGTATTGAGTGTGAGAATGGAATACTTGTACTTGACGTGACTTCCGGGCCAAAATGGAGAATGGCCTGTAACAGGTAGTTGGTGAAACATTACAACAATATTGTCAAATAGATTACTGTCACTTTAGTAAGGAACTTGCCTGATAAATTCAATTTCAGCAGCTGTTTGAGTAGACCTAAGTAAGGCCATCCGTAAAATTGTTTGTTCTAGATTCGTTGACCAACACACCAAAATTGACCTGAATCAGGTTTTGTTGGCTTCTCTGTACATGTCTGGGATTTCTAAGTTTCGTGTGTAATACAACAAAAATTGAAACACAATGGACGAACCTACCCACCTCTAACACTGTGTTCAGATTAACAATTGTGTATGGATTGCCTATGTATAAAATGTCTTACTATGAACCTACAATATGTACAGAGCAATTTTGTCAAAAATGGGATCATAGAAACTTTCACTTGCAAGAAAGGAATATTCACATGTATTACTTTTTGCTTGACAAGATGAGATATATGTGACATGTGATATAAGGGGCCAATGAAATCAGTTCTGGGCAAGATGAGATATATGTGACATGTGATATAAGGGGACAATGAAATCAGTTCTGGCCAAGAGCAAATTTATTATCTTGCTGTATTAGAATATTGAGGTATGAGGAGAGATGATCATTCAGGCTTAAAGAACTTTACATGTGACACTGTAAACATTGCTTAAATATATGACTGATTAATCATGATATGAATTTCAGATGCAATGTGGTTATTAACTTCTTCGAGAATGCTCACAAAGTCACGGTGTCCGAGGACTCGTGTGATGATTGTGGTTCCAACCTTATAGAAGTAGATTTCAGCAAGGTATGTGCATCATAAATATCTCATTTTGAGTAGTTCCCTCAAACTACAATCTGCTGAATTCCCACTCAGTTGAGTTTACACTCAAATCGGTATTCACAAAGCATTCTCATGTATCAAGCATGACCATCCTGGAATATTTGAGTGCAAAATAAACACTTCACTTGAGATTTCCCTCAAATTTTCTTTTGAATAGCGTTTTACGACAATTCTCTGGTAGTTCTTTTGAATAGCATTTTAGGACAATTCCCTGATAGTTCTTTTGAATAGCATTTTAGGACAATTCTCTGATAGTTCTTTTGAATAGCATTTTAGGACAATTCTCTGATAGTTCTTTTGAATAGCATTTTAGGACAATTCTCTGGTAGTTCTTTTGAATAGCATTTTAGGACAATTCTCTGATAGTTCTTTTGAATAGCATTTTAGGACAATTCTCTGATAGTTCTTTTGAATAGCATTTTAGGACAATTCTCTGGTAGTTCTTTTGAATAGCATTTTAGGACAATTCTCTGGTAGTTCTTTTGAATAGCATTTTAGGACAATTCTCTGATAGTTCTTTTGAATAGCATTTTAGGACAATTCTCTGGTAGTTCTTTTGAATAGCATTTTAGGACAATTCTCTGATAGTTCTTTTGAATAGCATTTTAGGACAATTCTCTGATAGTTCTTTTGAATAGCATTTTAGGACAATTCTCTGGTAGTTCTTTTGAATATCATTTTAGGACAATTCTCTGATAGTTCTTTTGAATATCATTTTAGGAAAATTCTCAGATAGACCTATTGAATAGCATTTTAGGAAAATTATACAAAAGTTAGTTTTAGTGAATGTTCAATTTGAGTGTTTTACAACAGAAGTTATGTTATGTTTTGCTTACATTTTAAATTGTGTCGATCTTTAGCATGGCTGAAAGTTTAGTTTTAAGACTAGACTAGTTGTCTTTGTCTTTTTTTCTCAAACAAGTGGTGAAGAAAGTCATCTTGCTTGCATTGCAAATAATTTTCATCAGTCGAATTTCTGTGAAGCGAATGAAAGGTACTGATATTGTTTTTGTTTTACAGGGTAAAACTCCGCTTGAGGACGGAAACACGGAACACACTGGCTGTACCTTCTGTGATCCTATCCTGAAAAATCTTGTTGAAAAACACCACGCCATAACACGTCTAAGATCTGCTGCAAGTCGTAGTCGAGGAGGACGGGGGAGGGGCAGGGGGCGTGGTCGAGGAAGGGGGCGGGGCAAACCAAAAGACAAGATGGCTCAGCTGGCTGCTTACTTTGTGTAAAAGAAATCTGATCTGACGTCTATGAAACCTAGAATGAACAAACTCTGTCTGTGTGTTGATTTATGCATGTTTAGAACAGACACACTTAGATACTTGATGAGTTGATCATGCGCCATCAGAAGAACAAAATTTAGTTATGTTTGTACAGTATATATCTGTAATGTTTGAAGTTCAAACAGTGGTACATATGTATTAGTTTAAACTTATTTTACATCAGTTGTGAAACATTTATGGATTGTGAAGTTCATGGTTCAAACTCATCAAAGCGGGATTCAAACCCCAGACCTTTGGATCAGAAGTCGGTTGCTGTATCCCAGGTGATATAAATATACTGCCATTAGTTTTCATCGCTTTAGTTGTTGATGAAATAAAGATATAAATGAAATCTTTCTTGGAAAATCTGCACCTATGATTTGAATGCTAATATAGCATGATTCTGTACAGCGTACTTAAGTCTCTGTTTTTTTTTCATTTGCATGACTTTTGTGTTATTGACTTATCATTATAGAAATCATTGTTGTCATATTAACATGCTTTCTTACGTGCAATATCGAGTATATTTTTGTATTAGATTGAAAATGAAAAGTCCACTCTTAAACCATTCTTTCACCTTACAGCTTTTTCAAGAGAGTTCAAACCAAAGTGAAATGACTGCTAGTTATACTTACCAGATTATGTAACTCTGTCAATTTGATAGTTTTCCAATGAAAAAGATTTTAAAGTAGAAGTAAGGTTTAATAATGTGTTTTTCATTTCATATTTATTCCCAAGGATTCCTTGTGGAATCATTTCAACATTTAGATTATTGCTGATTATTAATAAAAGTAAACAAAATGTATACTTACATCAGCTGTGTAGAGATCATGTATACTTACATCAGCTGTGTAGAGATCATGTATACTTACATCAGCTGTGTAGAGATCATGTATACTTACATCAGCTGTGTAGAGATCATGTATACTTACATCAGCTGTGTAGAGATCACGTATACTTACATCAGCTGTGTAGAGATCATGTATACTTACATCAGCTGTGTAGAGATCATGTATACTTACATCAGCTGTGTAGAGAGCATGTATACTTACATCAGCTGTGTAGAGATCATGTATACTTACATCAGCTGTGTAGAGATCATGTATACTTACATCAGCTGTGTAGAGATCATGTATACTTACATCAGCTGTGTAGAGATCATGTATACTTACATCAGCTGTGTAGAGATCATGTATACTTACATCAGCTGTGTAGAGATCATGTATACTTACATCAGCTGTGTAGAGATCATGTATACTTACATCAGCTGTGTAGAGATCATGTATACTTACATCAGCTGTGTAGAGATCATGTATACTTACATCAGCTGTGTAGAGATCATGTATACTTACATCAGCTGTATAGAGATCATGTATACTTACATCAGCTGTGTAGAGATCATGTATACTTACATCAGCTGTGTAGAGATCATGTATACTTACATCAGCTGTGTAGAGATCATTTATACTTACAGTATGTATTTATAGTAAATAGGACTTTTGTTTTTTATTTGAAACGAAAAATAATTTGTGCCAAATATTGCCATTCTCATGAATTTGAATAGAATCTACTCAATCAGTACAATAAATCCTTTATATTCATTTAGTTGTAAAGCCCCTACAGCTGTTTTAGTGCATACAGGCATTGTGTGAGTTGTGCATACATATATTTTAGTATTACAGTGTATTGCATATTGTATTTTATAGATTTCGTTAGATGGATGACATGTAATTATACACAAATACAATATTATATCTCTAGTATGTTGGATTTCTTGTTATATAGTATGGGGTAATGTTTACACAGAACAAACATTCTAATTGGTCACTAGGGCTTTAGTGATATTTTGTTAACAGGGAATGAAAATCCATCAATGTGTCCTCATCAAAAATACATTCAGGGTACAAATGTAAAACTTTCCTGAAAGTATTTGCCCATTCTGACATATGTGTGAAGTTTATCGACAGATCAAGAACAACAACCCTAAAATCAAAGGCCATAAAACAGTAATACATGTATATATAGTATGGTTTCTTCAATAAAAACAAAGGTCTATTTTGAATTATAAAAAAGTGATTACTTAGAAATTATGCCCCGTATATGTCACTCATGACAACACATGTAAGCCTCTTAATGATATACTAGGTACATTTAAACATTCTCAGCTTAAGACCTGCGCAACGTTTCTAAAGCTTCATTTTATTGCATTTTGAAGCATTTTTGTGTGAAACTACCCAATATTTGCTATGAAATATATCGTGTATGTTTCATAAACTTGAAATCAGACAGTGTACAGTTCATTTCTAGTATCCCTATGTTAGTAAAAAGAACTTGAGAAAACCATTTTTGTGCGGTTTTAAATGTACTGAGTATATTATTGTGGTTCAAAATCACTGCCTAAAATATACAACAACTGCAACAAATTAGGGCTTTCATTAATAATATGGATTAATTACTTAAATGGTATCTTGTTTTAATAATTTAAATATACCCGAGTTGATGGGCATGTATGTAAGGCATACACACAAACATACACAAAAATAGGAGTTAGCAGTCTATTAAAGGAATTTAAATATATAATCGATACTTGTCATTCAATGTATCAATATTGTTGATGTGCAAAAATCTGAAACAATGACAGCTCTACAATAAATTAATAGATAGAAACATTGTTATCAACACAATTCTAGTGACAAAATTGCACTCGCTATGAGATAAATGTCTATGAAAGTGGTACATAAATAATCCTTATGAAATACTGAATGTTTCTCACATAAAAGCACACTTTTTTGTGGTAATGTGGATCCTTAAAGGGTCGTCAAGTTGGTTACTTATTCCCTATTCCCTATTCGTTACTTATTCCCTATTCCCTATTCGTTACCTATTCGTTACTTATTCCCTATTCCCTATTCGTTACCTATTCGTTACTTATTCCCTATTCCCTATTCGTTACCTATTCGTTACCTATTCGTTACCTATTCGCTTTTTCTACATTGCATCTTTTAAATAATTTCTTTTCATGTCCCTGGTGTTAGCTCGAGGTTTGTAGAGTTGAAAAAACTTTGTTAGCGCACATGTACCAGTTTCTGCGGTCGACTGATACCCTGTTACCTATTCGTTATCTATTCGTTCCCTATTCGTTCCCTATTCGCTTTTTCTACATTGACCCTTTTGAATGATTTCTTTTCAGGTCTCTGGTGTTAGTTCGAGGTTTGTTGATATGAAAAAAACGTATTAGCGCATATGTACCAATTCTGCGCTCGACTGATACCCTGTTACCTATTCGTTACATATTCGTTCCCTATTCGTTCCCTATCCGCTTTTTCTACATTGACCCTTTTGAATGATTTCTTTTCATGTCCCTGGTGTTAGCTCGAGATTTGTAGAGTTGAAAAAACCTTGTTAGCGCATATGTACCAGTTTCTGCGCTTGACTGATACCCCGTTACCTATTCGTTCCCTATTCGCCTTTTCTACATTGCATCTTTTAAATTATTTATTTTCATGTCCCTTGTGTTAGCTCGAGGTGTATAGAGTTGAAAAAAACCTTGTTAGCGCATATGTACCAGTTTCTGCGCTCGGCTGATACACTGTTACCTATTCGTTACCTATTCGTTACCTATTCGTTCCCTATTCGCCTTTTCTACATTGCATATTTTAAATTATTTATGTTCATGTCCCTGGTGTTAGCTCGAGGTTTGTAGAGTTGAAAAAACCTTGTTAGCGCACATGTACCAGTTTCTGCGGTCGACTGATACCCTGTTACCTATTCGTCACCTATTCGTTCCCTATTCGTTCCCTATTCGCTTTTTCTACATTGACCCTTTTGAATGATTTCTTTTCAGGTCTCTGGTGTTAGTTCGAGGTTTGTAGAGTTGAAAAAACCTTGTTAGTGCAAATGTACCAATTCTGCGCTTGACTGATACCCTGTTACCTATTCGTTACTTATTCGTTCCTTATTCGCATTTTCTACATGGACCCTTTTGAATGATTTCTTTTCAGGTCTCTGGTGTTAGTTCGAGGTTTGTAGAGTTAAAAAAAACTTGTTAGTGCATATGTACCAATTCTGCGCTCGACTGATACCCTGTTACCTATTCGTTCCCTATTCGCCTTTTCTGCATTGCATCTTTTAAATTATTTATTTTCATGTCCCTTGTGTTAGCTCGAGGTGTGTAGAGTTGAAAAAACCTTGTTAGCGCATATGTACCAGTTTCTGCGCTCGGCTGATACACTGTTACCTATTCGTTACCTATTCGTTACCTATTCGTTCCCTATTCGCCTTTTCTACATTGCATCTTTTAAATTATTTATGTTCATGTCCCTGGTGTTAGCTCGAGGTTTGTAGAGTTGAAAAAACATTGTTAGCGCACATGTACCAGTTTCTGCGGTCGACTGATACCCTGTTACCTATTCGTTACCTATTCGTTCCCTATTCGTTCCCTATTCGCCTTTTCTACATTGACCCTTTTGAATGATTTGTTTTCAGGTCTCTGGTGTTAGTTCGAGGTTTGTAGAGTTGAAAAAACCTTGTTAGCGCATATGTACCAGTTTCTGCGTTTGACTGATACCCTGTTACATATTCGTTACTTATTCGTTCCCTATTCGCCTTTTCTACATTGCATCTTTTAAATAATTTCTTTTCATGTCCCTGGTGTTAGCTCGAGGTTTGTAGAGTTGAAAAAACCTTGTTAGCGCACATGTACCAGTTTCTGCGGTCGACTGATACCCTGTTACCTATTCGTTATCTATTCGTTCCCTATTCGTTCCCTATTCGCTTTTTCTACATTGACCCTTTTGAATGATTTTTTTTCAGGTCTCTGGTGTTAGTTCTAGGTTTGTAGAGTTGAAAAAACCGTGTTAGTGCATATGTACCAATTCTGCGCTCGACTGATACCCTGTTACCTATTCATTACCTATTCGTTCCCTATTCGTTCCCTATTCGCTTTTTCTACATTGACCCTTTTGAATGATTTCTTTTCTGGTCTCTGGTGTTAGCTCGAGGTTTGTAGAGTTGAAAAAAAACCTTGTTAGCGCATATGTACCAGTTTCTGCGCTCGACTGATACCCTGTTACCTATTCGTTACTTATTCGTTCCCTATTCGCTTTTTCTACATTGACCCTTTGAATTATTTCATTTCTACTATTTTCTTGTCTCTGGTGTTAGTTATGAGTTCGAAGAGGTGAAATTACCCTGTCGTTTGTATTTCATATGTCAAATTGCATCATATTCTTTAAAATGAACCTTTTAACCAGTTATAAAAACGGAGAAACGGAGAAATGAGAACAACGGAAAAAAAGTAGAGTAACAAATTGGTCATTAATTGCTTCACTTGAACTTTTGTTTACAAAAAAACATGATGGTTTTCATGAACTAAAAGAATGTAGGTTCAATTGAGGCAACCGAGGCAGCTGCCTCGGCAATGCTCTGTAAAAATAAAGCAAAAAAAAGGGGAAAAGGGCAACAAACGAGAAAAAAAGAAAGACAAATACTTCATTCTTATATTTTCTAAAAGTTCCACCTCGTGAAGCAGGCTTTTGCTAGTTTTATGCGTCCTCATCGTGAAAAGCTATACAAATATTATGCTTAACTAATTTGCTTTTCACAATTATTGGTTATAAATCCCTTTTGTTTGGGTATTTTTTTATTCAAGCTCGTCTTTAAATAATTACAGGGTCAAGACTCTTGACTCAGTATTACTTGACAGAAAGATTCTTTATATCCGACAAGCAGTCAGGAAAGTTAGCAAAGGACCAGGTACTATAAGGGGTGTTTTTGGCCCCAAATCAGATGTTTATGAAACTATTGTCAAATGAAAGACATAAACTCACTGTGTATGATTTGAACTTTTTTATTTCATTTTCTTTCTTTTTTGTTGCCATAGCAACCATTTCTTCTTATTACTAAATAATGCAAAAATCAGTGTTTTACATAAAATTAAGCATATATATTGAGAACAAAATGTTTTATTGTTACACTGACTTGTATAACAATGTCTAAATAAGTATGACATGTGTTGCTATGGTAACCATGTCGAGTTTTTTTTCAGCCAATTGATTCTTCAGTAATTTGTTTAGTATTCTCAACAGTTTTTAAACACACTACACAATGAACAAATGCATAAACAGCATAAACATGAAGCATAACACTTTACAATACAAATAAATGTAATTCATAATGATGATTTATTATATATATCATTAAAATGACGTCATAAACATAAAATAACGCCCATGTATTAGTATTGATGATTCACAGGTCAAAAGGCAAATGACGCGACGTCGCAATTGTTTTGGAGTAATGGCTGCTGCTATCACAGTAAAAATGTTGAAGATATAAATACTATAATAAATGCATGTTCAGCAATAATTCATTGAAAGAAGTTTAAGAAAAATAATGGTCTATTTTACCATTTATAATAATTAATGGGCTATCATTATACGTTCTCTATTAATTGATGAGCTGTTCATCCAAACAACAGAGAATTAAAGTTGCATATATCACACATTGTATTTATATGTATATTTACCATACACATTTAAGTAAAAACGAATATCAACAATTCAACAATTATATAATGTTAAAACAATTGAACATGATTGAAGAACAAATCCTACAAGTTTTATAGAATCAATAACAGTTAAACACTATACCATGTAGCATGCACATTTAACAAATGATCTGGTATTTTGTCTGAACAATATATAAAACTTATTTAGTAATGAATGAAATCAAGAATATATAAACTTATAAGAACAATAAGTCAGACGTATCTAGTACATAAGTGTAATCGCAAACTTAAATGAACAATAAGTCAGGCATAGCTAGTACATAAGTGTAGTCGCAAACTTATCTTTAAAGACAATTTGTTATGTTTGACCCACAGGAGACTTCACAAGTTGTCTCCCTTTATTCCTTCTATAGTACTGGGCCCGTATTACAGAAGCTTCTTATCCTTAAACTTTTCCTTAAATGACGAAAAAATCTTAAGTTTTACATTTTTATCCTTAAGATTTCAGAAAATTCTTAAGTAGTATTATACAATGTTCTTATCTTATTTTTTCACTTAAGGTAAGCGATTTTCTCCTTAGATTTTAAGGAAAGCAAGACCTCCCTTATCTTGTATAAAATATCTTAAGTTATATAATCGCCTCCATTTTCTGAACCAGTGAACAGCACAATTATTCGACATCTACGATTTCAACACAACGTTCGTGTCAAATCATCGAAATCACGTTGCGTTCAGATATACATTTACATAAAGTAGGCCTACCAGTGTTCAGTAAATTCCGTAGAATTATAAAATTTCGCTCTTGAAATTGTGTCAACGCTGTGAGCAAAATCAACAATATTTACCTGATAAAATGCTGTTTTAAGTGTTAATTATACGTACAACCAACTATGTAATAATTCAGGGACGTGATGTAGACATACAGTGAATATATAAGAACGGAATGATGGAAATTGCACCGTGAATCGGAAAGAGATGTTAAGAATAATATTAGGTTTATATCATAAAGGTTTTTATGTTTCGGATATGGTAATCATGATGTTTGACTAAGGAAGCAAAAGTGAATCGAAACTGGTCCTGTGTCATGCTATTAGTTGACCGATGTTAAACTTGGATCATGACTGAGAATACTTTTTACTATTTTGTATGGTAAATGCATATTACTGCCACCAGTTAGCATGATAGTATGGTGGCATATTACTGCCACCAGTTAGCATGATAGCGTTCGCGAATTAATTCGTGTTAACCACTTAAATATTACGATAATTATCTAGCTATCTAGTTAATATTCGTGATAAATTTTCGGTAAGATAAATATCATACAACTAGAAACAGGCTTGAAAGTGCCCAGAACTGCCACCTCTTACCTTTTTATGATGTAACACGAATCTTATCTAGTTAACCACTTATTATGTTACTTAATAACTCAAATTCGCGAATTTCACTTAAGATTCGTGTTACCACTTATTCATTTTTGGCTTCTAGCTGTAAGTGGTAACACGAATCTTATCTAGTTGACCACTTATTATGTTACTTAATAACTCAAATTCGCGAATTTCACTTAAGATTCGTGTTACCACTTACATCTAGAAGCCAAACTTGCATTTATAAATAAGTGGTAACACTTAAAACTAGTGTAATACATCATAAAAAAGGTAAGAGATGGCAGTTCTGGGCATACATCTAGAAGACAAAAATGAATAAGTGGTAACACGAATAATGGAGTTAATAAAAGTTTATATTACATTTACTAGTAGTTTTCAATCATGATTTGATTTACTATGCTTTGAAATACACAGTTCTATTGAAATAAAATTGTAATTACTGTTACATAGTGTGTGTATTTCGTTTTCAACCAACTTATCTATATATAGCCCTATATCTGCACTAGACTAGTATTTATACTAATCACAAGTGCTATGTTCTTGTTTCATTTAGGTTCGTATGTGCATGCTTTTGAGCAAAATTTATCAGGGGAAAAGTACCATTTGTGGTGACTTATGATTTTTCTCAACAAGCTTTGTAATACTACACTTAAAAACATAACACATGCATCTAACTAAAGGATTGATAATAGTGGTTGCTTATTATATCACAGACAGCTGCAAATGTTGGGTTGAAATTCATACAAATTGTCTGTTCTCAGTACACAACTCGTAACAGGACATTATAAGAAAGAGCAAGCATATTGTATCTATATTATTATTGGTATGGATGGACTGGGTGTGTGTTGTGTTTGTGCCATGTCCAAGGACAGGCTGGATTCATTCAGTCTGAATTACTGGTACTAATCCTCCTCAACAACTAGATCACGACTTACCGACTGCATTATTCATGAAATATCATACAGATTTACTGAGCAAAACTTCTCACACAACATACAGTCAATTTCCATCAGTTATAATGCAAAATGTTCAAATATAATGCAACAAAAACAAAGATTTATATGAAATTACGATTGTATTTGTTACAACGTAACTAGGTAAAATCATTTATTTGCTTGGAGTTAGAGTAAAGTCTGCTACATTCTGCGCACGCATTATTTTTTTAATTTCCGGTTCTATTTTTGGAACGGGAAAACCCGATGTACGTTAGCAACAGTCTTAAGAATTTGCTTAAGATGAAAAATAAGGATAAGGAAATTTTAGTTAAAATTCTTTTAAGTTGGATCTGTAATAGTACTTAAGATTTTCTTGAACCTTATCCTTACCGAAGTACAAATCTTAAAATTTCTGTATTTCTTAAGGTATATCTTAAGAAGCTTCTGTAATACGGGCCCTGGGCCCGTATTCAATATACATCTTAAGTTGAAAATTTATCTTAAATCCTAAGATTTCCATTAAATTTAAGATTTTTCTTGCATTTCTTCCTTAGATTTCAAGAAAAATCTTAAGTGGTATTCACAAAGCATATTATCTTAAGATATTGTTTATTTTTCTCCTTAACTGTAAGGTACCTCTTAGCAGTCTTAACTTTTATCTTAAATATAAGGAAAATGCTAGTATTTTCGATATCTACAATCTGCTGCTTGTATTTTGTTTAAAAGAAGTTCCAGCATATACAATGACTGTTATTTTATCGTTCTACGTATATTTCCATTGATGCCCTAGTATAACATTTGTCAGGGGCGACTATTCTTGCTCGATCTACCTGATAAACGCTTGTCAGTATTTACGAAGCGGGGTTGGAAGATTGATTTTGTGACTAAAATGCTTATTTCATTGTAATAAATTAAATATTTCTCAATGAATGTGATTGAAATGGTATGACATACATGTTTTGATCGGAATAGACTTTCACTGTTTGGAGACGATCATTCAACAACGACCAATGGATATCATATTTCCACGAAATTGTCTGGCATTACTGGGGGGGGGGGGGAATACATTAATAAGTATATATTGTTATCTTATAAAGATATTGCTAAGCCTAATTTTAAACTGTTACGACATGAAATTGATGACTTTATATATCAAGACAGATTAATTATGAACTCTTATAAACCATTAGAATTACTGTGGTTATGACTGTAAGCAGTATTTCACATTTCTTTAATAATAGTCTGCATCATTAACATCACCAGCTGAATGACATCCTCAATGATATTTGACTTACAATTAAGTATTAAATCCTCAATAAATTAGATCTTCAAGATCGTGAAAATTCAAGAAAATAATAAACTATTTAAGCAAGTTTTCATCCTTCTGAGCATAGAATACCACTCAATATACTGTTTCTTAAGCTGTGTAGTGGAGTGTGACGAAACGGTAGAGCACCTTGCGAGAGTTGGGGTGGGGTCGAACCCAACACTGGGTGCACATCCACCTGCATTTATATGAAGGTAGCAAAAGTGTAGTGACGTAAGTGGGAGGAGAGCATCAGTGTGGGATGATACAGCCAACTGGTTACTACTGTTTGTAGAGCGTCATGCAGGGGTAGAGGGGGGTGGCGTGAGTTCGAACACCTCATCAAGCGCCACACCACTACAGTACTTTCATATTTCAGTTCGAACCTCTTATGACCAGCCCCTGTTTATTCGCATCTTAGTCATCAGACATGAAATAGCAAACCTCCTCTTTAATAAATAGGCTTTTAGTGGGTAGGCATATCCGCCGACATATCTAACTGAATACTGTTCAGTGTTCTGTTACATTGTACCAGTACTTTTAAGCAGCTATCCACCGAAGTTTGCTCGTCTTCCTCTGAGAAGTTTGTTTGCCTGCTGACAACAGATGGATAGGCGGTTATATTTTTGTTTCTCAACAGACGACTGAGAGACGACGTGAGATACGTCTAGTTTGACATCCCCAAGAAGAGCGTGTACTGATTTACTGTGCGCACGAACATTCTTATTCGTAAGATCGCAGTCATACATATATACGGACACATTTTGATAAAACGATCGTAAGTATTTTCGTAAGAAAATTCTTACGAACATTTCGTATCGTACGAACGCTCGTTCGTACGAATATTGATAAAACGGGTCCAACTCAAGACCAAAATTGAATGTTGATATGCGTGTCACAGGCACACTCATGTCCAACTTTCTGGCTCATCGCAAGATTCACCAGATCTGATCGATATTGGCTCCATGCTATAACCGATTATATATACGCCACTTTAACGTCTCATAATCATTTTCATTCGCGACTTAATTAGCTAGCATGATGAAATTGCCAAGGGCTGTAGCATTTATCTTGATGTATCAGTATGTATGTAGTTGTGTATATTTTGCTTTCGAATATTACATGTATCATAATATATTTGCAAACAAAACTGTATCTGTTTTCTTCAGTATACGTTTTAATCAATAATATATATTGACATTTTAGTACTCAGTACATGTAATAACGCACGATATGGGATCTTTATATTTTCATTGACTGACTTTGAGGATACAAGAAATTAACAACACGATATTATGACTGATAAATAAAAGTATTTGGAAGTAATGACAAGTTATCTTTACACCTTTGATGTAAGTCAATTACTTAACACAAATGTGTGAAAATACACATGGATGACAAACAGTTGGTTGAAATGTATCACATTTCACACCTTGTATTGAGACATAATTTTTCAATAGAAAAATAATGAAATTGGTAAATGTAAATAAAATATTATATTATGTTATATTGGAATGTTAAGTACTAATACTACAATTCACATACTATTATACATATTTTTCACATAAAATATAATCAACAAGTTTAAGTTAAAATCATGAAGAATAGGAATTGTAATACTTTTTTTTCACAAATAAATTACCATACATTAAAGTGCTATCGTCATGTTGGGGAAAAACAAAATTAGTCTTTAAGCAAACAACATTATATGAACAGAACAGAACAGACATTTTATTAATACTTGTACAATGTAAATCGTCCACAACACATACATGTTTTTATACATTTTGTCAACGTGAAAGTTACTTACTAAGTGTTATTGAACAACAATAAAAATACATCGGAATAAGTCATATATTACACAATTTAGTTTGAAATAAATCGTCGGAGGTTGAACTAAGCATTTATCTTTCAACAGTTAATAAAGTATTCAGTATTATATGAGATGTTAATCCAATTATGACAACGAAGATGTTCAATTGCCTCAGGCCCGGATACAGAAATTCCCGACTGGGGGGGCCAAACATGATGAAAATGCCCTGAACTTGAGTGCACAGCACCGAGTGGGGGTAGGTTCGGGAGGGGTTTATTCCCCTCCTTTAAGGGGGTCCGGGGGATCTCCCCGTAACATTTTTTCAAATATATGTATATGAAATGGTGGCTTTTGTTGTATTTCAGGGTCAAACTTTTAAGACTCATTCTCGAGAATTGCACTAGTATTATCTTGTAAAAAATACAGAACGTCCAAATGATACAAGTACCAACATTTTAACAAAGTTCCAGGGGACAGCCCCTCCTGTACCTACTCCCAGTCAGCTTTCAGTACAAATCCTTGTCACTAGTGAATAAGGGGCCATTTCGTCATAAACTCTGTGAAATAGTGTAGATATTAAAACTTTCGGGCTGATTTGGCAGAAGTTGACTATTTTTAATGTCCAAATTGAACATTAGCACACTTATAAACTGTATTAACTGGTTATCGCCTATAGTATATACTTAAACTACTAACAGGTTTATGTATGCTCCCTGAAATACAGGGCGAATTTGTTTTGCAAAACCTAGTTAAGGTTTGAGGTTTCAGTTTTGTTGTAGTTTGGTTGAAAAACTTAAACCAGTTATGATTTAGATTTGCAAACAAACAGACGGTTTAGTCGAATAAAAATGACCCATATGATTTTGATTGTATACGAACTTAGTGTCAGAAGACCATAACGATTTAGTTGACACAGTCGCATTAAAATATAATTTCATTTACTGCAGTTTTGTGATTGCAGACAGATTGGTGCTCGATAAGAAAGTCAGATTTGAGAAATTTGTTACTTCTGTTTTGCAACATTACAATGTGGACGATTTTATAGCCAGGTTCCGATTAAGCAGACATACATTTGACCTGTAGGTTCGACTGTAGGTTGGTGATTTACAATAACATACATTTACTACATTCTATACCAATCGTTGTAGAATGCGCAAAATATATATACATGCATGTTCATGTTTTAAGTGGTGTAACATAACAAAAGGAAAAATGTAATCTCCAGTACATGAATAATTTGTCGTTTTTATTAACGTTAAGGTAGTTGTATTAGCTATCTCAATAACATCTAAGTAGTTATATTTCAAATTCAAATATCTCTTTCAGAAACATGACAGTTAATGTTCGGAACGCCTCTTTATGGCTTGTATGAAAGGACCACATTTATGATGGTGTCTTATTACTCAATCTTTTGAATTATTTAATTTTCCTTATGACTCGGTAAAGCCGCGGTAATACGAACGTATTCAAAATACAAAGAAAACTATTGTGTGTTTAGTTTGAAAACAAATTCTTTATACGATGAAGAAAATGTAATTTAAGATTTAAGCATTTGAAATGTAATTCTTAAAAGGAAAATATGAAAATATGAAAGAAGGCTTGTTCTAGAAAAACTAAATTATTTTATTTTGCAAAACTTTAGGCCCAAGTTTTACATTCCCTTCCATAAATTATTGAATTGTTTAAAATTATTTTAAGAAATTTTATTTTCACTGTTTCACACTAAAACAACACCATGATAGATCTCTGTCTCTGTTACATTTGATGCTCAATAATCAGCGTTTTACAGACGCTTTCAACATGATAAGGAAATTGAAAGCGACTGTCTGATGTAGAGTGAAGAGCACAAGATTTTTCTATATGGTCTCAAGGCCGATGAGCACATCAGGGGGCCAACTTTTATTGCACTTGCTTCCGCTATACTGGTAGTATTTAAGAGGAAATCGACCATAAATCAATGTATTGTATTTGAAGTACTAAAAGAATAGTAACCTCAAGACCTAATCAGTGGATATAATTAGGAATAGAAAAAGGTCACTCCACAGCCGACTGGGGGGGGGGGGGGGCAGAGCCCCCTCGGCCCCCCGGTGGATCCGGGCCTGCACTGAGCCTGTAAAAACAAATATCATCTATATAGTAATAAGTGACATGTACTTAAAACCGCATAACATTAAATGTTCGTAGCTTTAAATTCGACACGCTAGATGCATATAGGAGGTGATATTTCAAATCTAATTGATATGTGTATATAAGTATGTGTTTAATCGACCACATGGTTATTATTGTATCGTAAAATGTTGTTTAATGTGGCGCTTTCCCACACCTTACACTATTTGTCGGCACATCAACAACAATTTAAAATTTTACGATCTGTTCATGTCTAGCTGTTCTTTGTTACATAGTTATATGATTACGTTCATGTAATAACATTCACCAGACCAATGCTTAACAACTTTAAAGATTAAAATCTGAAACAATTTTATGCATTTCATATAATACATATGTACTGCATAACCATCAACAAATTGCTTACTTTTTGAAGAACGCACCCTCATAATGCATTTTAGATTTGTTTACAATAAACAACTGAATGTTGCAACTGTCATTAATTCTTGATCGCTTCAGTGAAATTTTTGATTAAATAGTATATACATTTTTAAGTATAAGTGTTTATTCATGAGAATGCAAAATTTCAAATCAGCTGAAAATTCGGCAAGGGGTCCAGGGGGCCGCTGAAGCTACTGGCTTTAAGCATCTAAGACGGTTTAAATTGTCTCAAAAACGGCCCTTGCGAGCCTCAAATCAATCCCCGGAAAATTCTCATGCCTATTTATTACACGAGTACAGTAGAGCCACTCGTAACAAGTCTCTTAAGTCATGTATGTCATGATTTATATTGTTGTTGTTTTATCTATAAACTAGAGACAAGTGCTAATCAGTTCATCTACTGTCTGCCAGAGATGTAATCGAGTTTTACAAAATGTAATTTCACAATCTTTCTGAAAAACGGAATATGTATAGCAGAAATGTTAATTTTTTCAAAACCGTTTGCACAAGTTTGATATCTCAATCCGTTGTTGAGATATTAACGATTTCCCACAGTTCCCATGTATTTTCCCCATTACCCACGTTATCGACGATGAACCAGTAATAATAGGACATGATTGTTGGGAGTAGAATATAGATGTGTTGAAACAACAATAGCTTACAGAAATCATTGGTCCATGCAGCAGTAGAAATTTAGAACACGACTTAGATTATTTTTACTTAAGAAAATCTAAGGAAAGAAATATCTTAAGTAATATATTGAATATAACTTTAAGATAAAATATTTTTTATCCTTGCGTAAGGAAAGAAATGTCTTAAGGAAAAACTTAAGAAATATCTTAAGATGTATATTGAATACGGGCCCTGGTCCTTTGCTAACTTTCCTGACTGCTTGTCGGATATAAAGAATCTTTCTGTCAAGTAATACTGAGTCAAGAGTCTTGACCCTGTAATTATTTAAAGACGAGCTTGAATAAAAAAATACCCAAACAAAAGGGATTTATAACCAATAATTGTGAAAAGCAAATTAGTTAAGCATAATATTTGTATAGCTTTTCACGATGAGGACGCATAAAACTAGCAAAAGCCTGCTTCACGAGGTGGAACTTTTAGAAAATATAAGAATGAAGTATTTGTCTTTCTTTTTTTCTCGTTTGTTGCCCTTTTTCCCTTTTTTTTGCTTTATTTTTACAGAGCATTGCCGAGGCAGCTGCCTCGGTTGCCTCAATTGAAGCTACATTCTTTTAGTTCATGAAAACCATCATGTTTTTTTGTAAACAAAAGTTCAAGTGAAGCAATTAATGACCAATTTGTTACTCTACTTTTTTTCCGTTGTTCTCATTTCTCCGTTTCTCCGTTTTTATAACTGGTTAAAAGGTTCATTTTAAAGAATATGATGCAATTTGACATATGAAATACAAACGACAGGGTAATTTCACCTCTTCGAACTCATAACTAACACCAGAGACAAGAAAATAGTAGAAATGAAATAATTCAAAGGGTCAATGTAGAAAAAGCGAATAGGGAACGAATAAGTAACGAATAGGTAACAGGGTATCAGTCGAGCGCAGAAACTGGTACATATGCGCTAACAAGGTTTTTTTTCAACTCTACAAACCTCGAGCTAACACCAGAGACCAGAAAAGAAATCATTCAAAAGGGTCAATGTAGAAAAAGCGAATAGGGAACGAATAGGGAACGAATAGGTAATGAATAGGTAACAGGGTATCAGTCGAGCGCAGAATTGGTACATATGCACTAACACGGTTTTTTCAACTCTACAAACCTAGAACTAACACCAGAGACCTGAAAAAAAATCATTCAAAAGGGTCAATGTAGAAAAAGCGAATAGGGAACGAATAGGGAACGAATAGATAACGAATAGGTAACAGGGTATCAGTCGACCGCAGAAACTGGTACATGTGCGCTAACAAGGTTTTTTCAACTCTACAAACCTCGAGCTAACACCAGGGACATGAAAAGAAATTATTTAAAAGATGCAATGTAGAAAAGGCGAATAGGGAACGAATAAGTAACGAATATGTAACAGGGTATCAGTCAAACGCAGAAACTGGTACATATGCGCTAACAAGGTTTTTTCAACTCTACAAACCTCGAACTAACACCAGAGACCTGAAAACAAATCATTCAAAAGGGTCAATGTAGAAAAGGCGAATAGGGAACGAATAGGGAACGAATAGGTAACGAATAGGTAACAGGGTATCAGTCGACCGCAGAAACTGGTACATGTGCGCTAACAATGTTTTTTCAACTCTACAAACCTCGAGCTAACACCAGGGACATGAACATAAATAATTTAAAAGATGCAATGTAGAAAAGGCGAATAGGGAACGAATAGGTAACGAATAGGTAACGAATAGGTAACAGGGTATCAACCGAGCGCAGAAACTGGTACATATGCGCTAACAAGTTTCTTTCAACTCTACACACCTCGAGCTAACACAAGGGACATGAAAATAAATAATTTAAAAGATGCAATGTAGAAAAGGCGAATAGGGAACGAATAGGTAACAGGGTATCAGTCAAGCGCAGAAACTGGTACATATGCGCTAACAAGGTTTTTTCAATTCTACAAACCTCGAGCTAACACCAGGGACATGAAAAGAAATCATTCAAAAGGGTCAATGTAGAAAAAGCGAATAGGGAACGAATAGGGAACGAATATGTAACGAATAGGTAACAGGGTATCAGTCGAGCGCAGAATTGGTACATATGCGCTAACAAGGCTTTTTTCAACTCTACAAACCTCGAGCTAACACCAGGGACATGAAAAGAAATCATTTAAAAGGGTCAATGTAGAAAACGCGAATAGGGAACGAATAGGAAACGAATAGGTAACAGGGTATCAGTCGAGCGCAGAATTGGTACATATGCACTAACAAGTTTTTTTCAACTCTACAAACCTCGAACTAACACCAGAGACCTGAAAAGAAATCATTCAAAAGGGTCCATGTAGAAAATGCGAATAAGGAACGAATAAGTAACGAATAGGTAACAGGGTATCAGTCAAGCGCAGAATTGGTACATATGCGCTAACAAGGTTTTTTTCAACTCTACAAACCTCGAGCTAACACCAGGGACATGAAAAGAAATCATTTAAAAGGGTCAATGTAGAAAAGGCGAATAGGGAACGAATAGGGAACGAATAGGTAACAGGGTATCAGTCGAGCGCAGAATTGGTACATATGCACTAACAAGTTTTTTTCAACTCTACAAACCTCGAACTAACACCAGAGACCTGAAAAGAAATCATTCAAAAGGGTCCATGTAGAAAATGCGAATAGGGAACGAATAAGTAACGAATATGTAACGAATAGGTAACAGGGTATCAGTTGAGCGCAGAATTGGTACATATGCGCTAACAAGGTTTTTTTCAACCATACAAACCTCGAGCTAACACTAGGGACATGAAAAGAAATCATTTAAAAGGGTCAATGTAGAAAACGCAAATAGGGAACGAATAGGGAACGAATAGGTAACAGGGTATCAGTCGAGCGCAGAATTGGTACATATGCACTAACAAGTTTTTTTCAACTCTACAAACCTCGAACTAACACCAGAGACCTGAAAAGAAATCATTCAAAAGGGTCCATGTAGAAAATGCGAATAAGGAACGAATAAGTAACGAATAGGTAACAGGGTATCAGTCAAGCGCAGAATTGGTACATTTGCACTAACAAGGTTTTTTCAACTCTACAAACCTCGAACTAACACCAGAGACCTGAAAAGAAATCATTCGAAAGGGTCAATGTAGAAAAAGCGAATAGGGAACGAATAGGGAACGAATAGGTGACGAATAGGTAACAGGGTATCAGTCGACCGCAGAAACTGGTACATGTGCGCTAACAAGGTTTTTTCAACTCTACAAACCTCGAGCTAACACCAGGGACATGAAAAGAAATCATTCAAAAGGGTCAATGTAGAAAAAGCGAATAGGGAACGAATATGGAACGAATATGTAACGAATAGGTAACAGGGTATCAGTCGAGCGCAGAATTGGTACATATGCGCTAATACGGTTTTTTCATATCAACAAACCTCGAACTAACACCAGAGACCTGAAAAGAAATCATTCAAAAGTGTCAATGTAGAAAAAGCGAATAGGGAACGAATAGGGAACGAATAGATAACGAATAGGTAACAGGGTATCAGTCGACCGCAGAAACTGGTACATGTGCGCTAACAAGGTTTTTTCAACTCTACAAACCTCGAGCTAACACCAGGGACATGAAAAGAAATTATTTAAAAGATGCAATGTAGAAAAAGCGAATAGGTAACGAATAGGTAACGAATAGGTAACGAATAGGAAATAGGGAATAAGTAACGAATAGGTAACGAATAGGGAATAGGGAATAAGTAACGAATAGGTAACGAATAGGGAATAGGGAATAAGTAACGAATAGGTAACGAATAGGGAATAGGGAATAAGTAACGAATAGGGAATAGGGAATAGGTAACCAACTTGACGACCCTGATCCTTAACTGGATTGCCTGATAAGTCGGTTATAAAATCAGTTTGATGTTTGTGTAAGTGATTATACAGATGTTGTCTGTTGATCTACTGGTTGGAATGTGTGAATACCGAGTAGGTGAGCTGGAATACTGTTGAAATGGAAGTAATTCAGACATAGTGCTCAATAACTTTGGAATTCATTTTTCATTAGACTAGGTCAAGAGTTATTGCCCTTGCATTGAATAAATACTCTTGTAAGTGAAATTTGAAGTTCTGATAGGGTGTTTTCACAGGAACTGATACTAACTGTTTCACAATAACTGATAAACTGGTAGAACTTATCAAGCTTTTTGTCTACTGTCTTACCTGATGTTAAAATAACCACACTAAGAATTGAAGAGTTAAACCTTGAATTTAGAAAATATTGCAGACTCCTTAAATAAAGTAGATCTAACATTATATAGAGCTATAGATCCAGTTTGATTTGAAGGAAGCAACCACAACATATATAGCCTTACTGTTATCCAATCTTGTGAAGTTTAATAAGATATGAATTCTATCTGCAGTTTTGGTAGTCTGGATTACCTGCCCCTACCATGCACTTAGTTACTACCGGGTGCTCTAGATGCTTTTAAGAAAAACAACACTGCTAGATCTATTGAGGGTAAAAGACTGTTAGAGTGATCAGTTTTATACGCTATGGAAATACTAGATATACAAGTAGTTTCTAGATCTAGAGGATGCGCTATGGAATACTAGAAATACGAGTTAGTTTCTAGATCTAGAGGATGCGCTATGGAATACTAGAAATACGAGTTAGTTTCTAGATCTAGAGGATGCGCTATGGAATACTAGATATACTAGTAGTTTCTAGATCTATAGGTTCTTGGTTTTATCACATGGGTTATGGAATGCCAAATCTACATAAACTCAAATATTTGAAGAGCTCTCTAATTATTTGTTGCTTTCATTAAATAATTATTGCTATTCATTTGTTGCTGTCACCAATTGAATTAGAGAAAGCAGCTGGGAAAGTCTTTTCTTTTTCTTCCATTTATCTGTCAAGCTATTTTCCAATCTTACTACTATTTCTTTCTTCTGACCAGTAACCACCCATCGCGTAATAGTCAAGTGTGACTGAGCCGATGTAACCTGTAGATGTAGAACTCTTCAAATCAACTGAAGAGAGCTGTAATGTAATGAGGGCAACAACTGATTGTGGATATCTCCAATACTAACAAATCAAAACGTAATTGATTTGAGGATAGCTTTATAATTCTATTAATGAGCTCTTTTATTAAATTGTTGAGAGCATTATTTTGGAACAAAAGAATAGGACATTGATTTGGGGATATCTCCAATTGATTTTGAGTGAGCTGTAATGAAATTGAAGTACAGACCACCTGACGCCCCTTCTGATCAAATACAACTACTAAAGGATCAAATGGATAAAATCAAGAAATTAGGGAAAGCGAATAAACAACCATGCATTCATGTCTTGGGTGATTTTAATTACCGTAAAATAAATTGGCAGACACAGTTAAATAAAGATACCAACACATGTCTAAACGGTAGTGACGGCCAAGCGTTAATAGATATACTAAATGAGGCTAGTGCTGATCAACTCGTCCTATTTCCAACCAGGGAAAGTAATACGCTAGACCTTTTAATTACAACCTTACCAGGGCAATTCACAGATATCCACTCACATGATCGGCTTAGCGACCACGACATTGTCATGGGTACTCTGAAATGCACAATTCCAAGAAAAATAAGACCAGAAAGGACCTTCTTCCAATACTCAAAGGGAAACTACGATCAGATGAGAGAAGATACAAGGGACTTCACCAGAGACAAATACTTCAATGGCCATCAAAACACCAGAAATGTAGAAGACAACTGGAACATGATAAAAGAATTTATTCTAGGAACCACCAAAAACAATGTACCAACTAAAACATCAAAAGGAAAACAGTCAATACCATGGATAAACAATAACATCAAGGCCATGATAAAACGGAAGAACAGAACACACGCCAACTATAAAAAAAACAACAGCATGAGAATAAAACGAAAATGGCAAGAACTAAGACGCACGATTAACAAGGAAATTGAAACAGCCCACAACAACTACGTCAACAACTTAATAGGCGATATAAAGCAGGATTCTAAACCATTCTGGAAATATATTAACAACCAGAAGGCCGACAAACAGGGAATACCACCACTTAAGACTCAAGATAGTAAGACAGCCGATACAGACCATCAGAAAGCTGAGGCATTGAATAATCAGTTCACAAGCATTTATACTAAGACAGAATACGAATCCATTCCATACCAAACTCCACTTGTAGACAAAATGAGGAACATCACAGTAACAAGCAAAGGAGTGGAGAAGATACTAAAAAACATCAATGCATCGAAAGCGATGGGTCCTGATGGTATACACCCCAGAGTTCTAAAAGAATTGGCACCGAACATATCGGAGGTAATGGCTCACTTTTTCCAACAATCCATCAACAGAGGAACTATCCCAGATGAATGGAAAAGTGCAAATATATGCCCACTATTCAAGAAGAACGACAGAACCATCCCGAGTAATTACAGACCAGTTTCTCTCACATGTATTACTTGCAAACTACTAGAACATGTCATTTGCTCGAACCTAATGCAGCACTTTGAAAATCACAACATCCTAAATAGCCGACAACATGCATTCAGAAGACGACACAGCTGCGAAACACAACTCATTAACGTGATACACGACTGGGCAACTGCCATTGACAACAGGAAACAAACTGATATATTTATTTTGGATTTTGAAAAAGCATTTGACACCGTACCACACGAGCTATTAAAAAGTAAACTTCACAAATATGGTGTGCAGAAAAACATCTTGAATTGGATTAACGCCTTTCTATCTACAAGATCTCAGTGCGTCATAGTGAATGGAATTAAATCTGAAACATCAACAGTATACGTACTATCAGGAGTACCTCAAGGAACAGTTCTTGGTCCCATACTATTCTTAGTTAACATCAACGACATAGCAGAAAATGTAACATCTGAAATTAGACTGTTTGCCGACGACTGTGTATGCTACAGAGAAATAAAAAGCGAAGATGACTGTGCAGAACTACAGAAGGATATAGATACTCGAGGTAACTGGGCGACTGAATGGGGTATGAGATTTCAACCAATTAAATGCAACATGATGACATTGAGCCGCAAGAAGAAAATAACATCATTTGAATATTCACTAAAAGATACCAAACTCCAGTTCTTAACATCTATTAAATATCTAGGAGTCAACATCACCAATGACCTACACTGGGGAAAGCACATAGATGAGATATGCAACAAATCTTACAGGACATTAGGATTACTGAAAAGAAACCTCTCATCATGTCCTCTTGAAGTTAAGCTCCAGGCATATAAAGGACTCATACGACCCGTTCTCGAATATGCGAGCACTGCCTGGGACCCACATCAAACATATCTTCAAGACCAGCTGGAAAGTGTACAGAAAAGAGCGGCAAGGTTCATAACATCAAACTACAATTACGACCCAGGAAGTATGACAGCAATTTTAGACCAGCTGCAACTACCATCCCTAAAAGATCGTCGATCCCAAAATAGACTTATCCTCTTCTGCAAAGGCATTCACGGTCAAGCCAACTTACCAACTGATCTACTGAAAAAAACATCTAGGACAACCAAGAACATGCATAGCCAACATTTCCTGAGACCGCAAACAAAATCAGACACATTAAAATTCAGCTTCATACCAAACACAATTAAAGATTGGAACCTACTACCACCAGATATTTTCACCAAAATTGAAACAGCAGGAGAACCAGCTAAAACTTTCAGTGATATTGTAAGGGGGGCCCCACTTAAGTAAATTACTTGACGCACGCGCGGTGTAGTAATATCCTTGGATGTTTCACCGTATACCTATCAAGATCAAGATCAAGCTCTTCCAATGGTTTACAGCTTTTTCTCACCCTAGACGTTTCTCCCCTAGTCGTTTCTCCCCTAGTCGTTTCTCCCCCAGTTAGTTTCTCCCCCAATATTAAAGTATAAAGAAAAGGGGCTAATGGGTGTTATAGATTATAGAAAGAAATTTAATGTTATTTGATTAACATCTCATATTAATTATTATGTTGTTTGTTTAAATATGACAATACTAATTTAATGTATAATTGCAATTGTTCTTGATTTAAACTTGAACTTGTTGATTATATTTTATGTGAAAGATAATAGTTTTTGATTTATAGTATTTGTACTTATCATTACAATTTAACATACTATAAATTGAAATATAATAGTTTATTTACATTTAACAATTTATTTTATTCAATTAAAGTTTGATGTCTCAATACATGGTGTGAAATATGATGCATTTAAACAAAGTGTTAGTCGTTCAAGTGTGTTTTCACACATTTGTTTTGAGTAATTGACTTACATAAAAAATGTAAAGAAAATTAGTCAATTACTTCCAATTACAATTTATTTATCAGTCAATTATATATCAATTATGTTTGTTCAAGTATTTTGAGTATGATGAGAATAATATGTCAAAACTTTGTTGTGTATATATATATCACAGATGGCATCGTATTTCTTTATACATATAATTGCCTGGGATATGAAGATGTTTTTTTGTTTTCTTCAGACATTTTGTTTTGCTTACGATGGTCGAACATTTCATTTCATTGCGTTTAGAATACAAGTAAAACTATTATTAATCACCTGCTAAGGTATATAACCCTTAAAACAATTATATATTAAATCATTAACCCCACCTTCTCCGTTTAAACTAGCCCCATCCAACCGTCCTACCCTAGTTTTAGAGTATTGGCCTCTCCGTATATTTACAAACTAAATATACAAAACTAGAACGAAGCTTAAATCACATTCTATTTATTTAATTTGAGAAGTATTGCCTGCTGTATGATATGTATAACATTGTATTGATATTGCTGTTTTCACATTTTGCCACTATGTTGTGTATTGATATGTGTCAATCTCACGGGCCTCCGGCCTACAGATATATTGAAAATAAAACGTACAACATACAACATATATGTTCATAGTTGTGAATGGGTAAAGCACAACTTTCTATGATGATTATATGATATAATTGGATATATACAATATAAAATTAACAATGCCAGCTTCGTCATCGCCGTGTATTGAATGTCCACGACCTGTATACGGTCATCATCTTGCGGTATCTTGCGTCCTTTGTCATCAGTGGCAGCACATCAAGTGTGGACATACAGGTTTTCTTCATTACACAACACATAACAAAATATGACAGTTTCTTTGAAATATATACAATGGTTTTCAAAATAACCTTATACTGAAAAACTTAAAGTAAGGGGAGGTTATAATACAATTAAATGAAGTAATTTTGTTAATTAAACAACAATTGTAATACTGTACTATATTTTTTTACATTAATTTGATCCATTTAATTTTATTATCATTCATATATTATTATCATTAATAGTATTTCATTTCAAATTTTATTACCTTCTTTACTTTTGCATTTTTTTATAAATCTAAAGCTATACAAATCAAAATTTAATCTTTAAACAAACAACATAACATGAGATGTTAATCCAATCAGTCCAATTATGACACCTTTTTCTATAACACCCATTAGCACCTTTTTCTTACATATATTGGGGGAGAAACGACTAGGGGAGAAATGACCTGGGTGAGAAACGTCTAGGGGAGAAACGTCTAGGGTGAGAAAAAGCTGGATACCCTTCCAATACTTGAGTTCATGTAGATTTGGCGTTCCATAGTCGGTATATCAAGATTGATTTTTCATCCTTATTCTCTTTGAAAGATTTTCTATGACGAGTTTTCTTTCTTATAAGATTGACCGATCTGCTTTAAGCGACTTATTAAGCTATAGACACTATATTTTTAATGTATTATTTGACATCGGTTGGCGACACGACGCATAAAACGACATGTTCAAACAGAACATTTCGAGAATTTTCTACGAGTTATGTCCCGTTGTGACGCGAACGGTTGCCAAGAGGAGACCGGTTCACGATATCAGATTTTTACATAGACCCCGTCGATTCATTGGCAAAACATTATAACCCGACTGAAATTGATCAAAATGGCGGTGGTAAGAAACTTTGTTCAATAATTTGTTCATTTTCCCTGTGTTTCTGACTTTTCTATCGTGATGTTCGAAAAAAGTCTTCTTGAAACAAACAAAATACACCGTTTTAAATAGCTGACAAATAATTTACGATGACACATGCCAGTAACGCGTATAAAATTCAAAAAAAATATTGTCACATGTACCCCACCCACATGGCAAAAACATGATGCCGGTGTTTATATTTATTGAGTTGGATGTTTTTCGTTAATTATGTGTTGTCAGTAGTTTGTTATATTTTCTCTGTATTTCATCTCATTTGTTCATTTAAATATCATGAGAATTTTTTAAGTTGCAAAATCATCTTTTTCAAAACCTTGTGGTGTGGGTTTAGACAGCTGCTCGGTTAGCTCAGTCGGTAGAGCGCCATACTAGTGTTTAGGGGTTCGAGCCCAACATCGAGTGCACTTTTTCCCCTTGATTTACTTCTACCTCTACTCTAGTCCACTCATAATTACAAGGGGAATACAAGCCATTCAGGGCTTACACATTTCCCATCAAGCATCATAAAGGTATTTATAATTAGAATTTACTCCTCCAAAGTCTGGTCTCCTAACACAAGTTAAGTTGGTTCAAAATGACTACAGAAAAACAATTAGTGTTGCTGAGATGCTGAACTCTCAGAATATGGCTTATCTTGGAACAAAGACGCAGAGGTTCTTGTCTATCACGTACAAAATACGCCAGACCGATCACAATCAGTGAATCACAGTTTATGAATACCTGACACCAGTAAATTAGAAAATAATTTCTTCATCATGAATCCTTTCCTATCAATGGGCTACAGCCACAATATCTTACTACAACAAAGTTATCATTCTTCCCGCATTAACCATGGCTCTTCATAAGCTACATGCATACCTCTTTTAATATAATTTAATATCTTTGTATTTTTATCTTTATTTCAAATTTGTTTTCCATTCCTTCTCTTTAACATGTTTTTAGCCTGACAAGTATAAACATATTAAGTCCCTAATACTAATAGGGATTTGATATCATTGAAAGATAGATAAAATGAAAGTCACTTCAATGGCAAACAGTCAGAAATGACTATGTTGTAAACGGTTATGCTGGACATACAAGGATGGCCCAATGTATGTAATAAAGAGAATAAAAGCTAACATTAACCAGTTGACTTGATTATACTGATTACTGACTGCCATGATTTAATTTGGTCATTTATAGTAATTATATCTTATCACAAAGATATTTATTTCAGCCCACTGCTGATAAAGTGCAAGAAATCAGAGAAGTTACAAGAATTGAGCGTATTGGTAAGTTATCTTTTCAATTTGGCCAAAAGAAAGTAATAAGGCCAATAAGCCAAAGACCTTCCTGGATCATGAAACAACCCTAAACAAACCTTTGCATGTAACAGAATAACCTCTGCCTCTCAATAACGGTCATGGCGAATGACTTGACAGACTTTTCAGACCGAATGCAAACTTGTCAGACTGAAAACACATTGTTAAATTACATTCTTTGCAGATAACTTTGTTAGGTCAAGTGAAAATAACGAATCAAACAGAAATGGGCATATATTTGGCGTATTTCGATAAATAACATTTAAAAATTATGACTAACTTTAACATTTACTTCTGAAATGCCTTTTTGACGACACAATAAAAGTATAAATGTCCATAAGACAAGCGAATGTGCAGACAATTGGTGCGCGTAAGAAAATCGCATCGTGTAAACAGCAACGGATGTTGAAAAACCTGTCCGATCTGTATCGTACATACAGACAGACGCACAGGTCTTCTACATTGGACCTGGCCGTTTTTTATCAGTCGGATGGATGACTGCAATAATTAAAACTCCAATCTGGCTTTGAAAATTTGTCGAAAACTGTCGATATTTTAAAGTATCAAATTAGCCTTTTTATGATAATATTGTATTAAGTTTATCAAATAACGTCTTTATCAAATCAGGTTGCCATCGTAAGAATTTATATATGTTTTACTTCAAATTTAATGTTTTCAAAAGACATTCATACATGAATTGAATCACACTTGACTTATGTCCCTTTCCATATAGGTGAATCTATTCTTGTGTTTTGATTTGAGAAGACATTATAATATAAGGGCAAACAAAGACTTTTTTAATTTTGGCCTAATTAATTATTTCAGGTGCTCATTCACATATTCGAGGACTTGGTCTAGATGATGCGTTGGAAGCACGTAATGTATCGCAGGGTATGGTGGGACAGACGGACGCTAGACGAGCTGCTGGTGTTATATTGGAGATGATAAAAGTATGAAGTGGTTTCTTTTGTTGGTGGAAATTCTGTCCCGTTTCTTCTATTTAGTGTTAAAGCCCCTTCATACAGCGTCATTGATATTTTCAGTCAGAAAACTGGAAATGTTGACCAGTAATTTCTAGTATCTTGTCGTACTGATCTGTCATGTACTTGATTGCACTACAGAATGTTAATGAATTCAATGTTTATTCCCTCCCAAAGGGTCCCACCTTTACTTCCCTAGAAGTAGATGAAACACTGGTATGTTTATGCTTAATTGGCAAATTAACAAATTGTTTGATTGTCTTTGACTTGTGGGTATGTTGAAGATTTATTCATTTAACAAACTCAATAAAAGATTTATTGTTTACTTTTTATATATTTTAGGATGGAAAGATTGCTGGCCGAGCCTTGTTGATAGCTGGACATCCCGGAACAGGCAAAACTGCTATAGCGATGGGTAACTTTGATTCTTGACCTTAGTTATAGACATTTTAAAACAATGGTACTTAATACTTACACTGAGCGTATTACTGATGAATTGTGTGTTAGATGTTAGTATAGCGTTATAGGCAAAATATTAATTTTCGTGACTGTAACTTTCTATATGCATTCAACATTGTTGTGTTAAAAACTTGCTGCGCTCTGGAAAATCATCATATTGAAATAATTTTACATGGAATCCTAGACTTCTGAATTTGGCAGAAATCTTTAACAGACTGAAGATTTGTTTTATTCTTTGTTTTGATGATGTCTTACCAGACATATTTGGCAAACACTCAAAAGTATGAAATAACTGCTTTTCTAGTAATTTTCTGTAGAACGTATATCATAGATTTATTATTGTTAAAGGTTGGGAAGCCAAAATATTGACCTGGAGTGAACTACAAATTTAAATTTATTTGATTGGTATTGTAGTCACCTATTATCACTGTTCGATGAATCATTATTTTAATGTATTTATGATACTGTATATACACAGGTATGGCACAGGCATTGGGATCTGATACACCATTCACAAGTATTGCTGGTAGTGAAATATTCTCCTTAGAGATGGGGAAGACAGAGGCACTCACACAAGCTTTCAGAAAATCTATCGGTGTTAGAATCAAGTAAGTGATTACAGGGACATGTATGAACTATGCCCCCAGCTTAACAAAACTTCACAATTTTAGATTTTTCTTAAGTCAAATGTTTCAACTTTCAATGCTTTTATATAGTGGAAATCATACTTTAATAGATTCACCATAGTTTCTGAGTATGATTTACATTACAACTATGTCATCTATTACTCAAAATATGAGTTTTTGAAGGGGTTTTGTTTTATATTATTTCAGAGAGGAAACAGAAATAATTGAAGGTGAAGTTGTTGAAATACAGATTGACAGACCAGCTACAGGCACAGTGAGTGGTTTTAAACATTAAAATAAACATTCCAAACCATTGGTATAAAAATAGACTTTGTTGATAATTTGTGTTGTGCATTGCAATTTTTCATTTCACTATTTATGCTCATTAAATTTTAAGCAACTTAAGCAATGATCTAATGTAATGATGTTAAACCTTTATCTATTTAATCATGTCTGAACTCAAGACTTTGTTGTTTATGTATCTGTTATGTTTTATTAAATTACATATAATTATGTGGTATGTTTGTTCCTATGTATGTATAAGTGCAAGTATGTTTGCTTATTGTATGTGTAAATGTATAAGTACAAGTATGTTTGCTTATTGTATGTGTAAATGTATAAGTACAAGTATGTTTGCTTATTGTATGTGTAAATGTATAAGTGCAAGTATGTTTGCTTGTTGTATGTGTAAATGTATAAGTAATGTAAATGTTTATATAAAAGTATGTTTATATGTACCACATGGGTCTATGACCTTCTGGTTGTTTGGAAATAAAACATGTAAACTTGTTCTATAAATCAGGGTGCTAAAGTTGGCAAACTTACTTTAAAAACAACAGAAATGGAGACAATCTACGACCTTGGACAGAAAATGATAGAATCTCTCACGAAAGAGAAAGTGCAAGCAGGGTAAGGCTTACCATTTATTTATTGTATACAAAATCTGTAGCATCTTTGCTGTGTAATGTTTGTGACCCTGCTTTCTTTATGATGTCATGCATAATGATGAACTCAAGATATTAAGAAGTAGTACTTCGTCTATTTGGTCAAAATATGATTGTACTGGGCTTGCACAATTTCGATTTAAGAAATTTTGGATTACAACATGATGGATAAATTATTTACGATTTCTATGGAATTATTTAAAAATATTTACAAGACTGATTCATAGATCGACATAATTAGAGATATACGTTAAAAGGATATTACATGAGTGGTCATAAAGCATGGAATTTATTAAACAAGTTTTCTGATAGTGCTAAAACCAACCTTTGGTGAGCTTTTATCGTTTTGTTAAAATGTTCCATAATTTCAATGAATTAGTTACACAAATGTAATATTTCATTTATATCATAAATTGCAAATAATCATTTTATCGGCAAAAAATATTTTTTTCACTCCTAATATGTGTGAGGCATATGTTATTTTGCAAGTGAATTGTCAACAAATGATAAATGGGTGTAATTACGTGTCTGTATTGTTATTTATGATATAAAACCACATATATGTCATTACAGGGATATTATCACTATAGACAAAGCTACTGGAAAAATTACAAAACTTGGTCGATCATTCACGAGAGCGAGAGATTACGATGCTATGGGTGCTCAGGTAACAATTGGTTCTCCTCAGTTTTCTCTGTGGTATCTTCAGTGTTCATTACATTATGAATCAGAGAGAGTTACACTTTCCATCAGTTTGAATAACTATCCTAGATGGCAGCCTTACCATTAATTGGTCTATTTGAGGACTGCTTTTTGAACCCTCCAATCAGAGACATAAATTGTGAGGCCTTTCTCCAAACACAAATTTATAACCTCAGACGAGACACATATTCTCCTGTGACAGTAAGAGTGAAGAGGATGCATCCAAAGTCATAAATCTAATTAATGTAGTGAAGTTGTCAGTTACTGGGGGACTGAGAGATTTGTGCTGGTTGGTAATCCAGGAACACTGGTTCTAGGTTAAATGACAGCCTTACCTTACTGAAATACTGTTGAAAATGGTGTTAAACTATGATTGAATTCACTGATATTTTGCGAGTTTGTTTAACTAAACAAAGACATAGTATTATTCCTGCACATAACACATATATATGTATATAACTATTTCAGACAAAGTTTGTACAGTGTCCTGAGGGAGAGTTACAGAAGAGAAAGGAGGTCGTACATACAGTCACCTTACACGAGATTGATGTAATCAACAGTAGAACACAAGGTTTCCTCGCACTTTTCTCAGGTACGTACCAATATATTGCTGTATACACTTGATTTATTGTGCCAGAACATCTTCCTGTTTTGCAGGTGTATTTTGAAACTTTTAAGATTATGACTGTAAAAAAATCATTAACTTGATGTATTGTTTGCGTAGGATGTTCAAAAGTAAAAATAAAAGCATTATTTATCATAAGTATTTTAGTTGTATGAAAGTTTGTACAGCTGAAGACATGTATAAGAATTCTGCTAGTTTTCTAACAAAGTCCCTTGAATGTCTAAATGAACCACTTTCCACAGGATTACATACAGTGCATTTCAGTTTGATGACATATTGCAAAATCCATGTAAACTTCCATAATACAATTTTTTGGCAATTAACAATAGAATGCCAAAGTTTGAGCATAGGGCGGAGTCACGTATAAACTGTCATATTAAGTTTTTCCATAGTCCACTTAAAAGTATGCATAGAACTTGAGCTGGGGGGGGCAACTAGGTCGAAAGAAGCACTTTTAAATTTCATGTATTTTTCTCTAACAGGAGACACTGGAGAAATCAAGACTGAAGTAAGAGAACAAATAAACAGTAAAGTAGCAGAATGGAGAGAGGAAGGCAAAGCTGAAATTGTTCCTGGTGTAAGTCCATATTTATCCTTTCTTTTTTTCTTCCTACTTTTTCCTATTGTGTACTTCACACGGACCTTATATTAATAGTCAGAAAATGGTTGTATATTTTGTAGGATATTTTCAATTGGGAGTGCATAGAAGACTGGAATGAATTTAGCACTACTAATTTTACGTTAAAATCTTTAACAGTAGTGCCAAACTATTTTTGTGTACCTGTATCAAAATTTATGTGTTTATGAAGAAGAATTCTGCCAAAGCACCACCAAAGCAGTTTATAACATTGATCATGTTTATTTGTGCAGGTGTTGTTCATTGATGAAGTACATATGTTGGATATTGAAAGCTTCTCATTCCTCAACCGAGCTTTAGAAAGTGACATGGCTCCAGTCCTCATAATGGCTACAAACAGAGGCATCACTAGGTACGTTTTATTTCTGATCATTCAATTGTTGGAAACTGTTCGTAAAACTGATATTCTAAACTGATATTTCAGCTTTTCAAGCATTCTTTAAAAAGAAAGAGTGACGTCCTTATTGTTTCACTGTTGATGATTCCCGTAACTACCATTATTCCGACCAAATTTCATTAGTTTAGATTTAATAAAAACAAAAGGCTGTTAAATATATACGCCAATTTAAAGTCCAAGTTCCATCTTACAGTGGATGTGAAGTAGTCCCCTGGTCTCCATATATAACCTTGTATGTATACATGTCTAATATTACAATGGTTGTGAAGTAGTCCCCTGGTCTCCATATATAACCTTGTATGTATACATGTATAATCTTACAGTGGATGTGAAGTAGTCCCCTGGTCTCCATATATAACCTTGTATGTATACATGTCTAATATTACAATGGTTGTGAAGTAGTACCCTGGTCTCCATATATAACCTTGTATGTATACATGTCTAATCTTACAATGGATGTGAAGTAGTCCCCTGGTCTCCATATATAACCTTGTATGTATACATGTCTAATCTTATAGCTTCTGACATGATACTGTTGTATACTAGCAGTGTACTTATCTTTTACTTATCTTTTATATATTTTGTTTATAGAATTCGTGGAACAAACTATCAGAGTCCTCATGGTATACCTATAGATCTGTTAGACAGACTTCTCATCATCTCAACTACTCCGTATGAAGAAAAGGAAATCAAACAAATTCTCAAAATACGGTGAGATTCTTGTTGTTGCTCAGGCAAAATAAAAATTCACTTAGAATTAAAAAATGGTTAAGAACAATTGATATGCTACCAAAAAGGTTCCATTTCAAATGTTTATTCAGTTATTCAGGGGTTACTGCAGGTTTGTACCAACCATTTATTGTATGGATAAAAAGGTATTTCAAATTTGAATATTGAGTCTACAGTGGACTAACCACATAGCAAGGGAGTCCTTGTTCACTTACTATTTCTGTGCAGTTGTAAGAAAGTGTTTGTATGTTACTCAACTTTCATACTGAGATTGTTTTTTCGAAATAATATACATGGAAACCTGATGTTTTGTAAGGTTAAATGCGTGTTATGTATTCAAGTAACTTTTATGAAATACAAAATGACATCATGCTTGTTTTGTGTTCACAGATGTGAAGAAGAGGACGTAGAGATGAGTGACGATGCTATGACGGTACTCACACGCATTGGAATGGAGACATCGTTAAGATATTCTATACAGCTCATCACTACAGCTAATCTTGTTGCTAGAAAAAGAAAGGTGAGGTCCTTTGTACAATCGGCCAGTTCTGGTCCCTTTTGTTGCACTCAATTCATTTCATTGTCTTCATTTCAGTCTTTTTCTTAAATTTTGTGGATCAGTAGACCAAATAATTTGGGCAAGTTAATCAGTGTTACCACTAGCCCAAAGCTTTCTTACTGTCCGACATACAATGTATATGTAACACTTTTTAAACACCTTCACAATTATGTCTCTAAACAATTAGCTACAAGCATAGATTGATGTTATTTTTCTTTCAAACAAGATAGTTCCACTAAAAAGCTTGCTTTTAGCGTGAAATTATAGTTACTAGCCTAAAGCTTCGGCATATTTGAATACAACAAAGGCTGTTACCATTATTTGATAGCAAAATATTTTTGAGGCGACAGGGCTTGGTTTGGAAAGATTATCATTACATATGTATCTTCCAGGTTTAAATAAAACTAGTACTTCAATTGTTACATGTAGTATTATCCTTCACATTATTTGAAAGTGAGGCTGATAGAATATATAGAGATACAGAAGAGTCGGACTCGAAAAACTTTTAAACTGTCTTTGAGAATCGGTCTAATATGAAAATCTGGGGAAAATCATATTCTTATGATACTGACTCTAAGAAAATTCTTAGTGTGAAATTGAAAATGTTGAACATTTCTGTTTACAGGCCACAGAGGTGGATGTTGATGATATTAAACGTGTGTATTCTTTGTTCCTTGACGAATCTCGTTCCACACAATTCCTCAAAGAGTATCAGCAAGAGTTTATGTTTAATGAACTCGAACCGTCAGGTAATTAAGCTAGACAATTATACATACTGAGGAATTCAAGTGAAATAAGTCTTATCAACATATGGAGGCCCAGTGGTCGAAGGGTAGAGAGCTTGACTCCTGATCCCTGAGAGGAGCAGGGTTTGATCACTAACTTCAAAAGCCCTCAATTTGGTGCGAGTACTGGTTGTTTGCCAGGAAGCAGTCTTCGAGAGTGACTAGTATTAGTTGTAAGAACTTGTTTCACAATCGATGTAAAATAAATAAGTTTAAGCTAACATATGAGAACAGGAGTAAATGGACGTGTTTACCTTTCACTGTGTGATATGGCATGGAACACCTAATTTATTTGATGAGAATGGCCGAGAATGAAAAAAGCAGAAAGCCGATATTTGTGTTTGAATAACAATACAAAACATCCTTGTTAGTTAAAACTTGTGCCATATTTCCTGCTGTGTATGGAAATGCAGTGATCATGCAGTTACCCCCTCCCACAAACTTCCTCATTGGATTTACGTCTATCTCAAAAATGCAGAAAATCCTCATCCCTGGTTTAGGTGGATGACTGGGTTACAATGACATGGTTTCACATGTTCATCCAGTCCAACTAGTGATGACTGAAAGATGAATGAGTGATATTAATGATCAAATATGTTTTACCTTGTTAACATCCAGTCTTTTTATCAAATCTGTGTTATCTGTTTGTATGTTGAAACCAATTTATTATTTAATGGAAAAAAAACAAATAGAATCAATGGTAAAAATAGAATAAACATATGTAAATGAAAATAAATTTGACAAATAGATAACTGAAAATTAATAGTTGTATTTATTTTCTGTGGTTCAATTATGGATATTATTTATTCGATAACGCTCCGTTTATAATTTTGTGATTAATAATCAAATTATTTTTTCCAGACACCATGGAAACGAGTTGAGCTGTTAAGAAAAGAATATTTGTGAAGTATTGAAGTTGTATATTTTGTGTTCATCATTGTGGAAATGATCTGAAATGCATCATGGGAACAATAAAACTTTATACAGCAAGGAAATGTTGGAGAATATGAAAACAAGAGAACACATATTTCAATGTTTAAGTTTATATATATCGGTATACACTGCAGGAGAGCATTTATAACATCAACTGATACAAGTACACATTCAATGTGCAGAATAAATAATGTTATCCAACAAGAAACAACCATATGTAGACTTGAACAACATGTTTGTCTATAACCAGTGTCAAAACTGTACTAATAATGATAAATATGAAAATGGGGGTCAAAATCTGTTCCCCTTATTTTTTCACTGTCGTTCCTACCTCCACCCTTCCCCCAGGGAGTTGCCCTTACCAAAAACAAACGAACAATGATAGATTTGATGTTTTCATGTTTGTCAAGTTCATACTTTCCGTACTCTTGCTGTTCATTTCTTGCTGTTAAACATTGAAACATGAACCATCAAATCATATTTTCATTTTTTGCAATAAAGTGATAAATTTTACACTGATTGTTGTTTCTTTACTTTGCATTATTTGCAATATATATTATGAAGTTGGTTTGAACAGAGACGGTGCATGAATCACAAAGCCAGTACACAACATATATTTGTCATTGGTTGGGCGTAGATATGTCTTATTCACCGACTAGGTAATTACTCGCTTGTGACCGTAAAAAAACAATACCTGAAAGTGGAAGGAATTATTTGGACAGAACTTAAAGAACATAATTTAACCAGACTAAAGTTGCACAACTGTTCATTCACCCTTCCATGTACACAATTGCAGGACAAAATATACATTTTACTTGTAGTGTGTGGTGTTTTCTTTGTTCAATGTTGTACTTGTTGATATTGACAACACAATCGGAACAAAATAATGTTATTTTGAATATTTTTTATGTGCACATAAGTACAGTAAAACCTCGATAATAAGACCACCTTTGGGACCTTTGAAACCTTATTTGAATTTTTTTTATTATTAAAGTAGTCTTAATATTGAGGTTGAATAAAGAGCAAAACAGGGAAAATGGATTTGAAAATTGCAGTCTTAATTTTGAGGTCTTTAAGTGAGGTTTTACTGTACCAATTCAAAATAAATCCTGGATACATAAAATAAAAATTAATACAATTCAGTAATAAATACTAAAAAATAAACTTGACAGAGATGGATTGTAATGAACATGATACACTGTGTTAGAGAAGTTATCGTCACAGAGGTGCAATAACTTTTTGCAGGGTTCGAATCCCGCCCAGGATACAATGTGAGGGCGCATCCAGCGTGTCTCCTTGGAGTCACCAATATGGTTTCAATCAAATTATATCGGTGTTAAAATTTTCAAACTAAAAAGTGATATTAACATTAGTTAAACCAGGTGCCCCGTTTATTGACCGGTAACTTTCTTGTAAAATAATTCTTTGCATTGCTTAGTACTTGTATAAGGTTAATCACAGTGATTTTTATATCGTGGTTTTTGTACACACAACCAACATTCCATCACAAATCCTGCTAAGCATGAACACCTGACTTAAAATGTCACAACATATATCAAAAGCATCAACTAAATGTCAGGTGGATAATGAGATCAAATGTGCAGGCAGTTTTCTCCAGCTACACATCGCTTCACTTACATATCCATAAATATAACTGATAAAATAGTAAGTTAGTAAACACTTGTACAGGTAGATGCTGTTGATACATATTGTACATTTGTATCTATGGTAAAAATTGGTGGGAACAGAAATCTAGAACAATATTAAAACAAACAATACGTAACTAAGGATTATAAATCTGCTATAAATTGTCCAAAATGTGCAAATGAATCTACATAATAATCTGGTACAATTTCTCTTGTATGTGAATCATCCGAGTTCTGATGTTCTTCTACTTGCTGTATACCATCAACACCTGAAACAATGTCGATAAAACAACAAATCTGAGAGTTTTCATTACATGTACTATTGTATTCAACACTATTTACATGTACTATCGTATTCAACATCATTTACATGTACTATCGTATTCAACACTTTTTACATGTACTATCCTATTCAACACTATTTACATGTACTATTGTATTCAACTCTATTTACATGTACTATCGTATTCAACACTATTTACATGAACTATCGTATTCAACACTATTTACATGTACTATTGTATTCAACTCTATTTACATGAACTATCGTATTCAACACTATTTACATATACTATCGTATTCAACACTATTTACATGTACTATTGTATTCAACACTATTTACATGTACTATCGTATTCAACTCTATTTACATGTACTATCGTATTCAACACTATTTACATGTACCATTGTATTCAACACTATTTACATGTACTATCGTATTCAACACTATTTACATGTACTATTGTATTCAACACTATTTACATGTACTATAGTATTCAACACTATTTACATGTACTATCGTATTCAACACTATTTACATGTACCATTGTATTCAACACTATTTACATGTACTATCGTATTCAACACTATTTACATGTACTATCGTATTCAACTCTATTTACATGTACTATCGTATTCAACTCTATTTACATGTACTATCGTATTCAACACTATTTACATGTACTATCATATTCAACACTATTTACATGTACTATCGTATTCAACACTATTTACATGTACTATCGTATTCAACACTATTTACATGTACTATAGTATTCAACACTATTTACATGTACTATCGTATTCAACATTATTTACATGTACTATCGTATTCAACACTATTTACATGTACCATTGTATTCAACACTATTTACATGTACTATCGTATTCAACACTATTTACATGTACTATCGTATTCAACTCTATTTACATGTACTATCGTATTCAACACTATTTACATGTAATATCGTATTCAACACTATTTACATGTACTATCGTATTCAACACTATTTACATGTAATATCGTATTCAACACTATTTACATGTACTATCGTATTCAACACTATTTACATGTAATATCGTATTCAACACTATTTACATGTACTATCGTATTCAACACTATTTACATGTAATATCGTATTCAACACTATTTACATGTACTATCGTATTCAACACTATTTTTCAAAAACAATTAAGTTATATGCGGCTCACTCTTTTCAGTTGACCTATTTTCCTGGAATCAATTATTAACCAGTACTTGCGCCCTTCTGTACGCAGCTGCCAAATGTTCCAATGAAACAAAGGTGGGAAACAGACTGTACTGCATAGTGATATGTCACTGAAGAACTTGCATCGTCCCGGGATTTCCTAAGCGACTGATCTAATCTGGCATTCTTTTATTATAAAAAATTGCAGATGTCAAAATCATTTATTGACAATACTAATGTAATGCTACAAGAAATTGTTGAGAATTACCTCCCCTTCATAATATTATAGATGGGATATAAAAGGGGAGGTAACTCATGTCAATACTGATATAATGCTACAGAAGATTGTCACAAGTTACCTCCCTTTTATATACTATAGAAGGGACTTAGAAGGGGAGATAACTTGAGACAATCTCCAGTGTGTAATGCTTACATCTTCGGTGTATGGTAAACAATATTATTAACATACCTGTCAGTACTAACAGGGACTTCAGTTTACAGTTAACAGCCATTGCAATATCTGTGTTTAAACTGAAATAAAAATAATAAATATAGTCTGAAACGTTACAGTAAAATCTCACTGAAAGACCACCTTGAAATTAAGACCCTACTTATAGATATTTGATCCAGATTTCCTCCAAATAAAATGTATGGTCACATAGATGAACATCCAAGTTTAAGACAAACAATAAATATCACCATAAATAACAGCTTCCTAAAACAAAGGGTATTAATTTTAGAACATGGCTCTCTCTATGTAACATTGTTTTAAGTTGTAATACAGTCTGCAAGTAGTTTTACATCGGCTTTCTGACATTATTGGACACTGCTGTTGCCCTGCTTAGAAATATTTGATTCAAATAGAGTCAGATAGATGGACAACTTTGTCTAAGACAAATGATGAAGATTACCTATCTCCCACCATCATGGATTTCTCCGCTTCCAATCCATGTATTTCATGTAACAAATCAAACATGGCAGTACCCGGCTTTCCTATCACATGTGGTTCCCGGCGACAAGGATATTTGATTGATCTAACAATACTTCCAGTACCTAAAGTTGTACAACAACAGATATTGCTACAAGAAATGTAAAGGGATGCAGATACAATGGTCTGGAGTTATAAATCTGAGTTGGGAGCCCAGCCTAAAATCTCTAGCATTTCATTGGTTGTCTCTGAGCACAGTTTTAAAATCAACCAATGGCAAGGCTGCTTTGTGAGACTGGTCCCAAAAACTGCATTATAACCTTATATCACACATCTACTTTCATTTTTAAAGCAATTCAAATATTTTAAAGAACAAACTGCAGAAGTATACTGCAAAATGAAGTCACATCAGAAATGATTCACTAAGATGCACAGTAATTTAAAAAATCTTTTATTATCAAATGTAAAAGAAGAAATTACTAAGCACTTCATGTTCATTTAATTCTATAAATCAAAATTAAGCAACAAAATACACTTCAAATAAAGTGCCTACTTGATTTCACAACATCATAATATGTACATATCACATACCTGGTATACAAATTTCAGACTGGGTGGGAAGGAAAGGGTCTTCATTTGTAGCAAAAAATAGATTATTTCTGTTCTTTGCATATGTCGCTGCTTTCATCATTTTCATGTAATTGTGGTAGGGATCAAAACCAACCAACACAGCACTAACCTGAAATAAGCAATCATGATTGGAACATTTATCTGTGTTATATACACATGAGATTGTCATGAGTTCCCTCCCTTTATCCCTTCTAGAGTTCTCTCCCTTTATCCATTCTAGAGTTTTTTTCCATTTATCCTTTCTGGAGTGCTCTCCGTTTATATCCCTTCTAGAGTTATCTCCCTTTATTCCCTCAATAGTATATGTGCAAATATAGATAGACTGTAGAAGGGATAGAGGGAGATAACTCAAGAAGGTATAAAGGAAGAGAACTTGTGACAATCTACTGTGGTTTCATATTAAATAACTGCAATGAGAAAGCTGAATGGTTGAAATGGTTGAAATGGTTGAAATGTCATCTGAGATCAGTCACCACCCTCGTTTAAACCTAATCATTTATAAATTATGAAAATTTTAACATAATTTACAAACATAGAAATCATCGATCTACTTTGCCTTGTGTTCAATTAAATTAAATTGTGTCCAAATATTTGATTTAAAATAACAGACATTCAAATTCTGCATCACAATTATATTATGAACATTTATGCTTTTGTGTCCATATATTAACTGAATCCATCCATTCTTTCAAGAGTTATTGATCAGAAACCAATTTTTTCGCACGAATGGACAGGGGCAACACTTTATACCATGTTGCCATTCTTTGAATGGCGGGGCTTAAACAAGATCCATCTTGATGTTGTACTCTCATATACAATACAGTGAGACAAGTAACAGATTTTGTAGTTCATTAGCAGTAAATTGAATGATTATATATATTGATCAAGTATAAAGAATAATACTAAGCAAATTGTGGTCATTCTACCAATTGAGACTCTAATGTATCTTGATATATGGTTGCTAAGCAACAAACCTACATCTGGATCTGGTGTCCAAGTATGTTGGTAACGAACAATATCATCAAAACTTTTCAAATCATCAGGCAAGTTGTCTGGCTACAATAAACAGATCAATAAATGTGAAGAATTATAGAAATACAATAACCATATGTACATGTATCATTAAATAATAAAATGCTTGGGAGAATTGTGATACCCAGAGGGCAACCATGTCCAGACTGATATTTATGGATGGACCAATAACAAACACTTGAGTTTCACCGAAAAGGTCGAGTATATACAAGACTTAACAAATATGTCCTTTTTTGTTCACTGTAAAATTTCCATTGTTTTAGCACACGGAATGAACCGATACCAGACAAGTCAGAGGGGCAAACACGTTCGGTGAAGTCTGGCACAACAAATCCCAGTATTACAGGGGCCACAGTCTACAGTAAGACAGAGGCCACAGTCTACAGTAAGACAGGGGCCACAGTCTACAGTAAGACAGGGGCCACAGTCTACAGTAAGACAGGGGCCACAGTCTACAGTAAGACAGGGGCCACAGTCTACAGTAAGACAGGGACCACAGTCTACAGTAAGACAGGGGCCACAGTCTACAGTAAGACAGGGGCCACGGTCTGCAGTAAGACAGGGGCCACGGTCTAGCCAACAGCCATCATCCAATACAGGCAAACATTTCTGCTGACAACTCCTACAACTCCTGATCCAAGATCAGACTGGACCCTTGAACCCCCCAGGTGTGACCTTGACCTCTGAGAAAGGGATCTGTACTGGTTCAGTATTGGTTGACAACAATGTAGGAGGGAAACAACAGTGAACATAATAATGATATTTGAGTATGTCATGCATACATTAACTACTGACTGTCTCCCCTTCCTGGTTACCTGGGTTTGGTTTGATATCACAGGGTAACACATTGATTCTACACTACACAGTGGATGTCTGATGTAATGTGGAGGGTAAGTACATGTTCATTACAAGTTTTAAAATGTGCAAAATGCATAGGATATATGCGCCAAAGTCAGTCTCTTATGACACTTCATTAAATGTTTTGACACCTGCAAGTGACGATCGTCTATATGGCCATTCGTCCATCCTGAACATTAACAGTCATGGCTGAAAGTAGTACTCTCTACAATGTCTCATAATGTCACCATCCTGAACATTAACAGTCATGGCTGAAAGTAGTACTCTCTACAATGTCTCATAATGTCACCATCCTGAACATTAACAGTCATGGATGAAAGTAGTACTCTCTACAATGTCTCATAATGTCACCATCCTGAACACTAACAGTGATGGCTGAAAGTAGTTCTCTCTACAATGTCTCATAATGTCACCATCCTGAACATTAACAGTGATGGCTGAAAGTAGTACTCTCTACAATGTCTCATAATGTCACACATTTATTTATAGATAGAAATTCACACCAGACAAAAACAATAATACATATAATCAGGGTTTCCAGTTCACCCTGGAGTAGACCCTTTGACCCCTGGAATGTCCATAAAGCCACATTTTGACCTAAGGATTCTGGCTGAAAGGTCAATTTGTTCTCTAAATTATAGGTATTTTGGCCATAAAATGGTAAAATCCAGTAATATCATATCAAAATGACCCTCGAGATTCAGCACCTAGTTAAACCCCTGATAAATACATCTGCTAATATTTGGGAGGTCACAACTCAACCAGGCATGGGAACATATAAGGTGGAGACCAGTCTAAAATCTCAGGCATCTGATTGGTTGTTTCTGAGCTCTGTTTTAAAACTGACCAATGGTAACCTTGCATTCTCAGACTGGCCTCCAAAGTCAGATTTATAACCTGAAATCCAGTTTACCCCAATTCCGACGTGATTAATTCCAAGGTTGTCAAACTCCTCCTTCATACTCGGGTTTCCCACCACGTATACTTTACCCTTAAAATTCATACTCTTCAGATACAAAGCTGACGCATAGGCAGTACAGATGATATTATCCTGAAATATATAGAGGATCTTACATGAGTGCTTATTTGATATTGTTTTTATGAAACGAGTCGACTGAATATGACGCGAGGCTCTGCCGATAAAAACAATATCAAATAAGCACTCATGTAAGATTCTATTTATCACATAACACCATAAATAGATTGTTTTCAATCTTTAAATAGACTTTAAATAGTGCTGTGATTCAGCTATTTATGTAACTAGTTACATATGATATTTATGTCACTGCTTTATGCCACTCCTGGAGTGCAAGTTATGTGATAAAATAAATTTATAACATTTCTAACTGTTGTAGACTTTCAATAGATGCAATCCGGAATTCATTGATTTAGGAAAAAGGTTTATTACTGTCAGCCTGTTTAAAATAAGCACTTGTATTAAAATTTGAGTAATATTCCTGTCAATAGCAGTCAAAACTTCGTCATTACTGAATTCAAGGCATCATGCCATACACATATTGGTGTTAATGTGATGAGAACAGTGTTTATTGATAGACTGAAAGCTCTAATGTATGTGTGTACATGTGTGTGTCTGTGTTTTGCCTTTTATTTTCTTGTGTGTTAATTGATACTCACCAATAATACATGAAAATATTACAATAACAAAATTCTTGAATTTTATGCACGAGGCAACTACACATATTCAAAGTATAATATGAACCATGTCACATAAGTTATTGTCAATTTATAAAATAGACACTGAACCTACTTCATTTTCTTATGCCTCGCGAGGTGATAGAATAGTTTAAATGGATTTAAGCTTTCTTTGACAGTATAGATACATTTGAATGAAAAAAAGGTGGTTTTACAAGGTTTGGAAGTTGTTCAATCGACTTTCATTTGTAGTAAACATATAAATTTGTTGATATCTATTAAGAGACCACTTTATGAATCGACCAATTTTTGGTTGTCGATTGGGTGGTCTCTTATAACAATGTCTACTGTATATATATTTTGAAAACTGCCAAAATTGGGTCTGCCACCCATAAAGCAAAGTATTTAAGGCCCCATAAATCCTTGAAAACTGTCAAAATCGGGTCGGCGGATCTGTAATGCAACTTATATAAAAAGAATGGCAAAAGAAACGACCCCATAAATCCTTGTTAACCTACTTTTTCGGCTGGATATCCCATCTGATGACATTTCTCCACCACCTGATCCCTTGTTTTGCTGCTATTGTTTGTCACATAAAATATCCTCTTTCCCTGAATAACAAAAACAGATTTTCAGACTTTCTGTCTAGCACACTACTGACAGATCGGGATGACAGTACCACTGTAGTGATCCTAACTGCTAATTCTATACTTGAAGAAATGCATCCAGGATATAAAGGTCAATATATGACACATGATTAAATCTTTTCTTAAATGGATTTAAAGTTGTTAAGATTAACTGAAATGGTCTCTTTAACTTCAAACTAAACTGCAACACAGTAATTAGCCTAATGCACCTATTAGTAGTTTGACCCAGGGGGAGGTGGACAGGCTGACCCAGGGGGAGGTGGACAGGCTGACCCAGGGGAGGTGGACAGGCTGACCCAGGGGGAGGGAGACAAGCTGACCCAATGGGAGGGGATTAGGCTGACCCAGGGGGGACATGGACAGGCTGAACCAGGGGAGGGGGACAGGCTGACCCAATGAGAAGGGGTTAGGCTGACCCAGGGGGAGGGGGACTGGTTGACCCAGGGGGAGGGGGACAGGCTGACCCAATGGGAGGGGGTTAGGCTGACCCAGGGGAACGTGGACCAGCTGACCCAGGGGGACGTGGACAGGCTGAACCAGGGGAGGGAGACAGGCTGAACCAGGGGAGGGAGACAGGCTAAACCAGAGGAGGGAGACAGGCTGAACCAGGGGAGGAAGACAGGCTGAACCAGGGGAGGGAGACAGGCTGAACCAGGGGAGGGAGACAGGCTGAACCAGGGGAGGGAGACAGGCTGAACCAGGGGAGGGAGACAGGCTGACCCAGGGGAGGGAGACAGGCTGAACCAGGGGAGGGAGACAGGCTGACCCAGGGGAGGGAGACAGGCTGAACAAGGGTGGGAGACAGACTGACCCAGGGGGAGGGAGACATGCTGACCCAGGGGGAGGGAGACATGCTGACCCAGGGGAAGGAAGACTGGCTGAACCAGGGGAGGGAGACTGGCTGAACCAGGGGATGGAGACAGGCTGACCCAGGGGAGGGAGACAGGCTGACCCAGGGGAGGGAGACAGTCTGAACCAGGGGAGGGAGACAGGCTGTCCCAGGGGGAGGTGGAAATGCTGTGCAAGGGGAGGTGGACAGGCTGACCCAGGGGGAGGTGGACAGACTTACCCAGGGGGAGGTGGACAGGCTGACCCAGGGGGAGGGAGACAGGCTGACCCAGGGGAGGACAGGAACCAGGGGAATGAGATAATTTGTCTGATTTTGGGTGAAATTCCCAACCCTAGAGTCAAGCATTTTGTCCAAAGCCCCACAGTATTTTATTAAAAATAGCTGAAACCTATTTCTCCGTACCTCGAATCAATCCATACCTCGAATCAATCTGCGTGTACATGCCCATTTAACCATAAACATTCATTATGTTCTTATTTTACATTTTACTTCCACTTTGGCTGTAACATAACTGGAAAATGTCAAAAATGTGAAATAAGTTATGTAGGGTCGAATTTATAGGACTAGAGAAATGTACTTACCAGCTGCTTCAATTTCTGAACCGCTTCCACACATCCAGGTATAGCATGTCCACTATGCCACAAGACACCTTCAATAGATGAATACGTTTGTTTGAAGTCATGGTCAATATTGATTAATATGATATGTCTCTCAAAATACTGCGATGCCAATATGAAAATAACTAACAGTACGAATTTATACTTGTTACGGAACGGAACGTCTTAATCCATCTTATAGACAAGATTTACCCACGCCCACGCCATGATATAAAACTGTCGCAATATTTTCCAGAATTTCCCCAAAATGGATTGAATTTTGTAATTAAAGATACAATTTTTTCTATAATCAGTGATTTTACAAACAGTATAAGTTAGATATATAGCTATTTTCTGATGTGAAATATTTGTACGTCAAAGAAAAATATTTCTATGTGCATGGCATAAGAAAACATAAAGTTTGGGGCAATAACCGATTAAAGTCTCACCTAATGTTAAAATGAGTGTTTTACGGAATAAAAAAAAATGATTTATTTTAATTCTTAATTATATTTAATTGAATGAATTGACAGAATAATAATAAGAAATCAATTGTTTTCATTCCGTAAAATGCACATTTTAACATCAGGTGGGACTATAACCGGACATTGCCAAGTTTGATATACATGTTCTAATGCTGGAAATGTTCAACTGTTGCAGGGGTTGATGCTGTAACTAAGTAAGTATAGGTTGTTAGTTATTTCAGATCTAGGCTACATCCGAATATGGCTACACCCGAATATGGCTACACTTGTCAATTTACTGTCAATTTCAAGTCGACAACAAGAAAAACTCACCATCACAATCAAACAGGAAGTTGTCTAGCTGTTTGATCAGATCCCCAGCCAACACTTTGTTGATTTGATGCATTAACTTTGACATTGTCACAAATTTACCCTTCAATGCCGGTACGAAGTTAATAAGTTACAAAGTTCATTAAAGGGAGATAAATTTTGTTTACACGAATGGTGTCTTGCCGAAATAGGGGACGTTACTTTGTGAAGTCTGATTGAAATAATTGACCATAACTAAATCATGCGCGTAATCAGATATTTATGTGTGTAAAAAGCCATGTACATAGATCTTTCAAATAATGCAATAAAAACTGAAGGCTGAGGTGGAATGGGGTTATGGGCAAATTCGCACGACTATATCAGTTGTTTGACACTGTATTTTAAGTAGTTAGGTAGTAAGCTAATGACAAAGGAAATGCGATTTTTGTATATCAATTTTGAATTACAATATCACGATCATTATTTAGCTTTGACCAATCACATTTTGAACAAAGGGAGCGGGAAAACACGGGACTTTAGACAGAAGAGGATTCCCGACAGGTCGAAATTTGACACACCGAATGATTCCGGGTCTCGAAAATGGTAAAGGGTCATCTCGGCCCACTTACAGTCTCGGCCCGGTCTGACTCGGCCCGGTCCGACTCGGCCCACTTTTGAAGTGCCATGAATACGCAAAGTTGTTCACACATTCCGGTCAATTCGGCATATTAAAGAATGTGATAGAAGTCGTCTTTTTAATAGCAATGACACACATGACTGTAGACGAAGATATTCCAATTATACTGTGCTATTGCGATTTATTGTCTGTGTATGTGCTTATTATTTGTTACATTTATTCTACTTGTGTAATATTTCTGTAAGTGTTTACGGAATTTTGTGATTTGTGAGAATTTCTCGCGATGTATAGTGTTACAGTATCCGTGAAATTTATGAAATGAATATTAAACTTTTTCGTATGGTCTACTTTATTATAACAGATACCAATATACATTTCACGGGGAAATTTCCACTTTAACGCGAATCTTCAATGCACTGAGAATATTCAGTAATGTTTTCAACTTACATTTAACTTAATAATTAACGATCAATGTATCAAAAATCAACACTTAGAATGTTCATATATATCGCATCAATAATGTGAACAACTTTGCCTATTCATTGCACTTCAAAAGTGGGCCGAGTCGGACCGGGCCGAGTCGGACCGGGCCGAGACTGTAAGTGGGCCGAGTCGGACCGGGCCGAGACTGTTAGTGGGCCGAGATGACCCTGAATCCTCGAAAATAGACTGTGGTCGGATTTTTAATAGATTCCAGAAGTGGGGAATTAACATCTCACACTGAGAAATTAATTTAAAATACTAAATGTTTGGCTCTAGAGTGGGGAATTAGACCCCCTCCAAAAAAAACGTATAAATCCCCTGGGTCAACCCGTCAGCCCCAAAGGTAGATAGACCTGTACATAATAACCGAGTAACGGACTGTTCCCGACATTTCAAATGAATTAATTTATAAAATAAATTTGTTTTCCTCCATCTAGAACACAAAGTTTTTTGTTTTTTTTTGTACTTTTCTATGAACTGAGACGGATAGACATTGTACACAGCGCCCTTACTTCTTAAACTAAAGACGAAATCGAAGTTGTCTTGAAGGCTGTTTGACTTTTTTAAGTGTTTTGGGGATTAAAATAAACAGCTGACGATGCGGGCGGTGAGAATTTCGTAGAGGGTTATGAATTAAGACAGTTCCTGGACAAATGCATGACAATGCCTCATGCCGTGCACACCAAGCGAGAAGACAGTTCCTGGACAAATGCATGACAATGCCTCATGCCGTGCACACCAAGCGAGAAGACAGTTCCTGGACAAATGCATGACAATGCCTCATGCCGTGCACACCACGTGAGAAGACAGTTCCTGGACAAATGCATGACAATGTCTCATGCCGTGCACACCACGTGAGAAGACAGTTCCTGGACAAATGCATGACAGTGCCTCATGCCGTGCACACCACGTGAGAAGACAGTTCCTGGACAAATGCATGACAGTGCCTCATGCCGTGCACACCACGTGAGAAGACAGTTCCTGGACAAATGCATGACAGTGTCTCATGCCGTGCACACCACGTGAGAAGACAGTTCCTGGACAAATGCATGACAGTGCCTCATGCCGTGCACACCACGTGAGAAGACAGTTCCTGGACAAATGCATGACAGTGCCTCATGCCGTGCACACCACGTGAGAAATCCCATCACCAATCAATGCAAATGTACCAAATTCCTCTCAGCAGTTACTTCCCTTGGCGTTACATTCCCTCTCTCTTGCAAAACGAAAATTGTAAAATCTGTGTTAGAACACTACTGGACAATCTACCCAGCAACACGGACATATAAAATTTGAGGAGATAGTATAAGAACTATCGTTTCCATCGGTTCAACAAATTCTCACCTTTTTTAAAAAGTTTTTGAAAAGTGCCTGTTTTTCGTGAAATTTGAAAAAATAATATTTCATCAAAGCACAGAAAGTGCCAAATGTGACAGGCATTGCTGTTCAGGAAAACTGTTGACCGTGTGCAGAGGCGATAGACGCAGCATGGTTCCATCAATTTGATCAATAAAACAATTGTATATTTGTTATTGTACGTTACTTGTGTTAAGATATGTTGTGCAACATAAAAAATGCTGAGATATGTTACGTTTGCTGGTCAATCCAGATCTAAAATGGATTTCGTTCAGTGGATTTTGTAAGGTAACGTACCATTTAGATATAGAAATAACTCGTCAGTTTCCGTCGGGCACATGTGAAAAAGGCCAAGTTGGTCCTATTGAGAATCCAGAATACCGAATAAAGAATTTCCAAGAACAAACGTGTTTCGTAACTTGATGAATGAATACTTTAGAACCAGACGCGACACAGAATACATGTACATGTACGTGAAACACATACCAACTAACAATGTCTGTGGAGTATCAGACAGTCTCCAACGTGTCAGAGAAGATGTGACAGATATAAAGTCATCGACTAATTAATCTGGAAATTTTACACGGACAAACAAAAAGTGGCAAAAAATATGTCTGGACGTAAGCTATATAAGTCAGTCTGGTTTCCATGTCATATATAGCGAGAGAGAGCAGATAATAGAACGTATAGAACAGCTTGGTGGCCTGGTGGTTGTAATGGTTGTAGAACTCCTCAGACAGTTGCCATGGTATGACCAGATCATGAAATAAGCCATCCCGGTATGACGAATTAATACTGTATTCGGAACACTTGGGCGATTTTTAGCATAATTGACCCTGGAAATATTAAGATGAAAAGTAGTCCGTCAAGATATATTTTATCTTTTATAGAGATAACGCTCTTTGTACGAAACATTTTTACGGTATTTAAGTGTTGTTGTACATATAGACGTTTGAATTTCTATGTTTTATAACTACATATGTATATGCTTTTTCCTTAATATTGGTGTATAATGTATCTCATCACTACCCTATTCAATTTGTGTAAGTTGGGACGGACACTTTTTATCACCTTAAACCAAGAACATTTCGACCAACAAAATAAATTGGAAGCATGTAGATGCTGTCATGTATTCCGCTCAAGTGAATTCCGCTCTTTGATTCTCCTAGTTATCCCTTATAGTCAACCAGGTCAATAATTGCGCCCCTGTTCCTTTACGTATGTACCATTGAGTCTCCTCAAATGCCTTGTGTTTTATGGGTTGTTGTTTTCCGGAGATCTGTGTGGGTAGGCACTGTCTTATGTATGTGGCGTTCCCTGTAGCAACATAGTTTCGCTCTCAAAGATCTTGATATATTAACGAAATGAACATTAATACAGTTCTTACAAGCTTGTGTCAGTTAATGGAGAATGCAGCCAGTAAATCTGGAGGATCTCGGAGGAAACAGTAAGTCTGCGGTCCAATGGCGTGATCAGACATCACACTTATTCGCGTGCGTCAGGGTGGGATTCGGAGTACGGATTTATACAAAGCCTACGTGAATCCTCTTCTGAACAGACTACAATATGCCCATGTAGGACATACCATTGGTAATATTATGCGCGCAGCAAGTGCACATGCAGACGACATCTGTTTATCAGCTAAACATAGTCATGAAACTCAAATATTAATTCATATATCTCTTCTGACTTCGCCAATATGGAAAGATACATTCTTCAGCCAGAAAGTAGGAAATTACAGAACTACGTACACTTCATAAACCGACGTGAGATTGCATCAGTTACCCAATCTACACATTTGGGAATCATCAGAACAAACTGTGCCTATAGTAACCAAAGTGTAAATGTAGAAGAAAATCTAAAGAGCGCGCGAAGGGCAGCTTACAGTCTGTTCAGCAGTGGGTTAGGGGGACACGGAGGTTTGAACCTCTAACGGGAGTCCTACCAATTGAAGCTCAACTTCATACACAAATGTTGACCTTTCTCCACAACATCGTCAATTAGGAGCATTGCGAAACAGATACTTGAAGGACAGTGCTTTATGAAATCAGTAGTCAGTAACAGGTGGGTCGTAATAGTATAAAGAGTTCTATGGAAATATGACTTGCCATCTCTAAATGATATGCTGGTATGTTGTGAAAGCTGTTAATGAATTCTGTGCTGAACAGATAAATTCAAAGTTAAAATTTTACAGGTCACTTAAGTTTCTTAGTAGTGAACAATGCAGCATCAAACTGAGACTGGCTACTGGGACATACATACTACAGACAACAAGGAGAAACGCCAATCAACTTCAAGTAGACATGCAACACCTGTCTACTCTGTAACAGACGAATCCGTAGAACATTTTGTGTTGTTATGCCCATCCATTGAATGTGTTCGCACCCATCTTGGCTACTTTTCAACTTGGATTGTGCAAGGATAAAATGCTGAGTCAAGTGGTATCCAGGAAAAATAAATAAAGGCATTTAGTATTCACCTGTGACTAGGCATTCTACACATAAAGTAATACCTACAGAGTTTGTGTATATAGTCGCGATATACATCTCTGGTGAAGGGGCATTATATTGTTGAACGTACGGAAGTGCGGTTCTCCTATGCAGGAGGGAAAATAAGTCAAGATACAAGATGGCTGCTTTGAGGGTCGGTTCCGCATGTCTTTAACCACACATCGATGTATGCACACGATATTTCTGTGTGTGTTTTTTCTTTCAAGTTAAATGTAATTTAAAATGTTATCCATTGCAAATCAAGACACGATGCAAACAATTCGGCCATGATTGTAAACTTACGTTCTGTGACTACTCTTAACAGTGGATTATCAACTCTGCCTTATCGATACCGCCGAGCTGTTACGATTGTTGGTATTATAAAAGCCAACATTGTACCAGTCTGGATTATCTGTCCCTACCACTATGTTTGGTACGGTCACCCTGGATAGTACACAGGGTGCCAAGCCAACATTTGACACGACAAGGTTACCGGAAGTTGCTGTGGCTAAGCGACAGGGACGTCATTCGATCACTCCTCGCATATATAATTACGTAAGCATAACTTTGTAAGACATTTTTTTAAAGAGTCCATACTATTGACTGAATAATCGTCCAACGCAATTCAATGCTATAGATTCTACATTTAATTGTCAGAATTTGTTTTCCTCCTATTGTCAGGCGGAAATTGAAAGAAAGCTATTACGGGAAATTTAACCCGACACCTTCACATAATATCCACAAGGGACATTGCTTATTCTTGCATCCAATACAGGTCAATCAGACATATATAGCAGCTGTTAACCGCGGTAAATTATTTACATGTTCTAGAAAACAAGTCATGGTTGTTACACACTGAAAATAGAAAAAATATAGTTGTCACATATTTTTGAAAAACACCTTCTGTTTTCCAGGTCAGACATATTGTTTTTCTGCAATGCAGTTTAAGTTAAATTAAAGACCACCTCGATATTAAGACCACTTTATCAACAAGACCAGTTTGGAATTTGTCTTCATATGTTAACTCAACAGTCAGACCACTTTACAACAAAGACCCACATTCTTTGGAACCTTAATTATGGTGGTCTTATTATTGAGGTTTAACTGTGTGATTGTCGGCGTCATAATATTAAGCTAAGGTGTGGTTAGTGCTTGTGTGCATATACATATAATTATTGTTTCATGTACATGATCACCGTGCGATGCTTTACAATTTCGTTTCGGTAGAGCACACATGCAATTGGTGACTGTACATTTTAAAATTGCTCGATCATTATAGGTTATGCGCTCTTTGTAAGGGCCATTTCCTTGATGATCCATTTAGATGATCTAGGAGTTACCATTGACGTTAATTCTGGATATGAATTGGATGCTTTGTTTTTAACATGTATTTATCATTTAAATTATTCTGCCTCCCCCAACAGAGATGAACCTCATTTATTTACCATTTCATTGTATCTTCTTGTCACGTATTGCTATGTATTATTTTCTATGTTATATTGATGTTTTGTCAATAACCTTTTATGGGTTTAAGTACAATAAAAGTTCTTCTTCTTCTTCATATACGCCGCTGTGTGTGAACGTACAACAGATCGGTGGTGATTTGAAAGTTGAAACACATTTCATATTTCATAAATAAAAACATTATTTCTGTCTCGAAAATATGTATACATTCGTGACTTCACGAAGTTAACTTAGAAATATGAAATGAAATATAAAGAGCAACACCCATTTGGAGATGTCAATGTTGACTGCTGTAGAGCAACACCCATTTGGAGATGTCAATGTTGACTGTTGTAGAGCAACACTCATTTGGAGATGTCAATGTTGACTTTGTAGAGCAACACTCATTTGGAAATGTCAATGTTGACTGCTGTAGAGCAACACTCATTTGGAAATGTCAATGTTGACTGCTGTAGAGCAACACTCATTTGGAGATGTCAATGTTGACTGCTGTAGAGCAACACCCATTTGGAGATGTCAATGTTGACTGTTGTAGAGCAACACTCATTTGGAGATGTCAATGTTGACTTTGTAGAGCAACACTCATTTGGAAATGTCAATGTTGACTGTTGCAGAGCAACACCCATTTGGAGATGTCAATGTTGACTTTGTAGAGCAACACTCATTTGGAGATGTCAATGTTGACTGTTGTAGAGCAACATTCATTTGGAGATGTCAATGTTGACTGTTTTAGAGCAACACTCATTTGGAGATGTCAATGTTGACTTTGTAGAGCAACACTCATTTGAAAATGTCAATGTTGACTGTTGCAGAGCAACACCCATTTGGAGATGTCAATGTTGACTGTTGTAGAGCAACACTCATTTGGAGATGTCAATGTTGACTTTGTAGAGCAACACTCATTTGGAAATGTCAATGTTGACTGCTGTAGAGCAACACTCATTTGGAGATGTCAATGTTGACTGCTGTAGAGCAACACCCATTTGGAGATGTCAATGTTGACTGTTGTAGAGCAACACTCATTTGGAGATGTCAATGTTGACTTTGTAGAGCAACACTCATTTGGAAATGTCAATGTTGACTGTTGCAGATCAACACCCATTTGGAGATGTCAATGTTGACTGTTGCAGAGCAACACTCATTTGGAGATGTCAATGTTGACTGTTGTAGAGCAACACTCATTTGGAGATGTCAATGTTGACTGTTGTAGAGCAACACTCATTTGGAGATGTCAATGTTGACTTTGTAGAGCAACACTCATTTGGAAATGTCAATGTTGACTGTTGCAGAGCAACACCCATTTGGAGATGTCAATGTTGACTGTTGTAGAGCAACACTCATTTGGAGATGTCAATGTTGACTTTGTAGAGCAACACTCATTTGGAAATGTCAATGTTGACTGTTGCAGAGCAACACCCATTTGGAGATGTCAATGTTGACTGTTGTAGAGCAACACTCATTTGGAGATGTCAATGTTGACTTTGTAGAGCAACACTCATTTGGAGATGTCAATGTTGACTGTTGTAGAGCAGCTCCCATTTGGAGATGTCAATGTTGACTGTTGTAGAGCAACACCCATTTGGAGATGTCAATGTTGACTTTGTAGAGCAACACTCATTTGGAGATGTCAATGTTGACTTTGTAGAGCAACACTCATTTGGAGATGTCAATGTTGACTGCTGTAGAGCAACACTCATTTGGAGATGTCAATGTTGACTGTTGTAGAGCAACACCCATTTGGAGATGTCAATGTTGACTGTTGTAGAGCAACACCCATTTGGAGATGTCAATGTTGACTGTTGTAGAGCAACACTCATTTGGAGATGTCAATGTTGACTGTTGTAGAGAGATTGTTGCTCTAACGAGTGTAAATATTTTGTAAAATTTTATTACGGGAGAAAAAAATGACAATGATGTTGCATAGAGGTAGCTGCTTAGTGTAGTACCGTCCTTTGAGAGGTTTGAAGTGTATAGAGCTGGAAATAATTAACGAAATCACCACCAGTATTTTGTAGGGGTGTCACGATATGCATGAAGCGTATCACGATATTGTGCAATACTTTATTGGTATATTGCATGATTAATCGAAGCTGTGACAGCAGATATTTTCCTAACTTGAACACTTTTCAATTGTGTTGCAAAAATAATTTAAACTATTATTTCAGTTTTAACTAATTCGTGACCTTAATGACTAGATAATTATATAAATTTTGAGTTTGTAGTAGCTATAACTTAATAGCAGACCGCAGAAAATATGCATCGTAAAAACGGTACGTTCATTTCAAAGTCATATCGTGGTACAATTCAGCTTTGCTGCATATTGCAATATACCGATATATCGTGACACCCATAATAGTTTGTATGGATGTTATTGACTGTCATAATTTATCATTTTATCAGTAAGCAATAGGACTCCGAATACGAACGTTTTTCAAATAAAAATCGAGCGTAAAATACAAAACAGGCTGTTGTCCGTAACAGACCAATAAATGCATTCATTCCAAATGAATACTAGTCGCCTATTTCTGGATTCAACCGATTTTTATAAAATAATAGCCGCTATATTTGGACAAATACTCAAAATTCTAACCGTTTCAGTTGTTACGTCTATACAAGACATGATGTTTGTTTTTTAATCGCACGCTCTTCATAGAATGGCAATTCAATCGATGGCGCTATTTCACATCACAAGTCTTTGTAAAATAAAAGTTGAAGCTATCGCATATTGTGAGCATACATAGCATTGTAGACGAGTCACTGGACACATACAAGTATTCATACCCAAAGTTCTCTCATTATGACAACAGACGTGAAAAGCATTCATACTAGGTGTAAATAATTGCACAGCGACACTTGATACATTGTTCTTATCCACTAAAAGCGTTTTGCTCTTCATCTACTTCCGGTTATGGAAAAATGACTTCCGCCAGAGGCCATATTTGAATATTAACGGAAACGTTACGGATCGAGTTGCGAACGCTTGTTTTGAGATCTTGGTCATACAATAGCAGCTTCAAAACCACCGCGATGATTTCAGAATCAATGTTTTGTTTATCATGATATCAGTTGGCATTTTATGTTGTTTTCGGGTAATACCTTTTATCTGATGAAACCATATAGCATATATACCATGTAGTATAAAGTATTTAACGTCACCTTTATGTGTACACGGTGGTAGAGGTAGAGGACACAAGGCATACTTTCAAGGCATTTGCTTCAGTCAGGGGCGTACCTTAGCGGAAATTGGTGCGTAGGCCTAATTGTAGGGGGGGGGTCCGGGGCATGGTCCCCCATACAAAATGTGTAGCTAGATCGTCAGAGATACGTTTTTTACGTATATTTCGTTCCGGTATGTATGCTTACAATAACATCAAAAACACACATCAAAACATCTTATTGTAGTTTTGGCAATTTTTCGAAAAAAAATAGGCCGAGGTCTGCACGGCCTTATAGAAGTCCACGCCCCTGCCAGACAACTTGATAACATTTAAACATACTTATAATATTTCAGTTAATTGTTGATCGAAACATTATTATATAAATATTTTTAAACGTTCAATGGCGCAACATTTAGAACTGCAGTCTTTGGATTACAATAATACCACTATAAACATTTATTCGTTTATTTCTTTGCCTTACATCTTGCTCCAACATTGAAATTGTATTCTGTGAAACACCTTTTTGCATTTCACAGCCTCGCTCCCAACCTCCGCGTAGAAATCCGACTGGTTCCATGCCAAGCACGAGCAAGTGACAGCTTAGTCTGGTACCCAGCGTACTCATAAGAGTACGTCCGATAATGTAATGGTAAGGGCAGGTACTCCATGCTAGTGACAGCTGCGAGGTATATGCCTCTATCCCTGCGTTCAGTAAAGATATTTACGGCTCACGTTTCACAGTTTTGCAATTTGGTTCCCTGTCTGAAGTCAATGTGATACGGTGGGCAAGGGATACAATACAAAACGGTCGCGACTGTTGGCCGTAGCAGGGCAGTGGCTTTTAGACATTGAAGATTTTATATGCGATACTGAGCAACCGTCCGAAATATATATGCGGGCCGTATAAAGTGATACATACATTGCTCTCCTGAATTTATGCATAAATCGTATACATGTATACGTATATTTGTACATGTAGTATGTTATATGATAGATATGTTTATTGCAAAATGCAATATTGCCCATGAGCATATATGCACATATTAACATAATTATAAATAAATACTTTCGATCAATGTACAAATGAGAATATTATTAAAGCGCATAAATTACCAAACAAAATGTACATTAGTTAAGAGAGGGTAATCAAGTTTTGTAAGTTATACGGAGAAAAGTGTTGTTTTCTTGTTTTTTTGTCTCTTTGTCTTAGTTACTTAGTAAGTACATGTATGACTACAAAAACTAGAATGCGTCCTTAGGAGACATATGCCCTCAGTAGCAGTCTTTGTCACAAATGGCAAATGCTATTATTCTGCTCATAGTTTGTGAATGGATATCAAAATTACCAAGTGAGAATGTACTGATTATGGTGATAAGTCAATGGCCATAACTTTGCACTTACTGGGCACAGCCAAACATGAAACCCCAGGTGCACAACTACACATGCTGGTGAACATTCCTGCAAAGTTTAATGACTCCGGCTCATATTGTTTAAGAGATATGAGCGACACAATATTTTGTGACGGACGGACGGAAGGAAGGACGGACAGACGGACGGACAGACAGACGGACGGACAGACGGACAAGGGCAAATCTATATGCCCCCCTTTCAGAGTGGGGGCATTAAAATGTACATACATTTAACTGTTCGTGTCAAGATTCAAATGAAAATCATGCTATGCAAAATAACTTGATCAAGTTTTACTACGAATTACGTCGGGACGGTACGACGCATGTAGCGCACAAACACGCATATCGTACACGTGATTCAGATTGTTTTGTGACGTAAATTCTCGTTGAAAAGTGCGTCTGCGTAGCGTTCCCCGGTCACAACTGGCGAAAATATATCGGTGGAATATGGCATGATAAGTCACATTATTCTTACAACAATCCTCTATTTGAACAAACGCTACATTCAGAAAACGATGTTCTTTGATTTGCCATTCGTGTTTGTTTGCAAACAGTACGGTTATTTAAAGACTCTATAACGTCATATCCGGTAGTCAATGGTACGTTCTATAGGTACTGTATTTTTTTAGAAATATAATTAAAATTAAGAACCAAAGCAGCCGACCCTACTGAGATAATGACGTCATAAATACACATAGTCGGTCCTCTTTATGTGGCTATGAATGGGTTTCAATTTAACTTGGTAAACATGTTCGCGTTTAGAAGATAAATTAACTGAATGTAATAGACTTGGACGTGTACAGTACAAGCAGAGGATACTGGATCGTGTTTATTTTGAATAACAATGAGATACGAACGTCATATTTAGTCCGTCATTGTCTCAGCAATCAATTATACCCATCCCTGTAGCAGAAGATCGTAATACATACATGGTATTTTATCTGGCTATTTGCTCGTACATTCTCCTCATTATGTCTTCGAGGAGAAAATTGGACACCCAAGTACAGTTGATGAAAAGTGGTAATAAACATTATTCTGAATGTTTTTTCAGTCTTAATTGGTTGCGGTAACCAGGGGTGATATTTGTGTATGCACGATGGCCACGTAGACGGACATGCTATTTATGGCATTGGATTTCAAGCATTTGGAGTGCCTCGGCATTTTCCATAATGATATTTCAGCATCACGGAAATTGCCGAAGTTTTCCGAATGTATGTTTCGGCTATATATCTTCGTTAAATTAGATCTTAGTCCTTTACATCAGGAGGACACGTTACAAAGCACAACACAACCAAAGGTATGAACTATTTGTCATCAGTTATTGTTACATACTTATTCGTACATTTTCATAATTATGAGTTTTGAACATTCTTATATTTCGTTTTTGATAATCATTTCATTTAAAAATATTTTTAAATAAATAATCAGTTATTCTAAGTAATGACTAATGATTGGATAATGGTGAATATTTTTCATACTATGAGAATAATATTGCTATTGTAATATACCCGGTACTTATAAAATAGTATAATTACATTAATTAACCTGAGCGATTTTCAGTGTTAAAGCGAATGAAATGAATATTAATATATCAAACTGGCAAAACATTATCCGTAAATGTAGAAATAGTAAGTTGAAGTTTCGACTGCGTAAACAAATTGACAGACGATGATAAATTTGAACTAATCCGATGGCTTTGCAATTTGGATATTTCAATTCTAATTGTAATTAGTATGATTTTATGTATCGTATTTAACAATCAAATGGATACATTGTAATATTGCTCAGATTGGTTATAATATTATTCTGCATTGTAAAGCGAGAATGGTGCGTTGCTTTTTTTCAAACATATTTATTTTACATCGATTGTGAAACAAGTTGTTACAACTCAAGTTATCCTAATCACTCTCGATGACTGCTTCCTGGCTACCCACCAGTACTCGCACCAAATTTAGGGATTGCGAAGTTCGTGACAAACCACGCTCATCGCGGGGCTCGAATTCAGGACCTTCGGGTCAGGAGCCAGGCGCTCTATCCCCCGACCACTGCGCCTTTTTTTCTTCTAGGATTGACAATTAATTTCATTAATTGATTATACGATCGGATACGCTTACATGTATTGCACTTTAACTGCAAACTTATTTGGACCGCCTTGGCAATACCCGTTTTTTATCAATTATTTCAGCATGACGGAAATTACCCAGGCATTCCGAAATACAATAATTTTAGCTTGACGGAAATTGTCGAGGTTAATTGTCGACGTTTTCCGAATGACTTCAAACTGCAACATTTGTAATAAAAGTACATACGCTTAAAATGCAATTGGCCAAGCACGTTATTTGGACGATTCATGCGTAGCTCAAAACATTTTCGTGCGATGAATATTCATTTGATCTCCACCATCATGATGTTATATTCGAACATACGCGATGGTTTGTCCTTGATCTTAAAACATACAAAAAGTCGTACCTGTTAAATTGTAATTCTATCCGTGCAGCCATTCTATTGAGATGTTATATTTCACTACACATAGCCGAGCTGAGGGTTTCTGCTCTGTATTATGTATACGTGTTAAACATCGGATGATCAGCGAAATAAGACATGGATATGAACAAGCCTCTAATAGTTCCACACCATTACTTCACATCTAACCATTTACGTAGGACGGCAATCAGCTCCCAGCACATATCACTTACTATAATAGAAAAAGTATAGCCATCACCATTAAAGCTAGGTAATGGTTTTGTTTTCCAGAAATTCGATTAAAAATACACACTTCTGACAATTGGTTATGTTCAAGGCGATTCATAAAAGTAATAGCGCGACTAAATTAAAAGCAAAAGCTTATTTAATCTTGAATGTTGTCGTTTTGCATTCATGAATAAACTGATTTTAGAGACCAGGCTGATAATGCAGCAGTGTGATTGGTCAATTGTAAGACAATGTGTCAAGAAGCAACCAATCAAATGATTGTTCCAGTCCAATGAGACATGTTAAAAGTTGTCGTCATATTTCATAGTTAACTCAATAGCTTGATGTGATTTGCGAGCAAGGATTGATGTGGTAGCATACGTCTCTATAGAGGGTTATATGTATCTAGCATTAAGTATTTTACTGTCTTATAGTGTTGTCAAGGTGTTTCGGTGTCTGTGAAAGCGGAAACTTATTAATTTAGTTCAATGATATTGTATTGCAAGTATTTTGTATGTAAAGAGATTGGGCACAAGTTATCACAACTTTGTTGATGCCTTCTCACAAAACATTTACAAAATCATTGTAACTGCAAGACAATATGTTATGAAAGATACAAAATGTGTAAGTTTGTTTAAAACAGAAACAGTAGTAAATAATAAGAAAAAAATATATGATTATTTACATTGGTTGTGGACAATACAGTAAACATCACACTTGTATATTATTAAATATGTATTATGCTCATTTTTTTGTTCATTTGTTTATCTAAACAATCATGAAATATATACTTTATCTAGTTCAAAATTCAATAAATATGCATTATCACAGAATACATTTATAATGTATCTCTCTGTATTTGACAAAAAAATACATTTGTATAATCATAAAATTAAAAAAACTTCCAGTCTGTTAGCAATATGATTAAACAAGATTGTTTTAAACGCTTATTCATGTCAATGGTTCTTATTAATGATGTTTTAGACGATGCAACAACAATACTGGATGAATCCCATTAAAAAACTTATATTCCGATGAGCCAGATACATCTTTAAATATACTTGGTCATGTTGAACGCTTCAAATAATGATACGCATTCTGAAAGATGTACCCGTTTTACAAATGAACCAATCAGTTAAAACGCAACGAATGATACTTTGCGTTGGTCCTAAATTTTGTCCTAGGACAAATATTGATGTTTTGGCAGTCTATGCAATCTGGAATAAATAAATAACAGTTATTGATATGGATATTAAAGACTCGCGGGAGGGGGTCGCGCCCGTGCGCTGGTGTACAATGCTATTCTGAAAACATTAAATTCACTTACAAAGAAAATGAATAATGAAAAAAATAGAGTAGATCTACGTTCAAAAACAGACTGTATGCCGAAAATAAAACTACCGGATGTGTGTAATCATTGGTCACTCAGTCTTGAAAGGCAATACAGAAATCCGGATTTCACGTTATAAAACTGACTTATGAGATCGGTCTTAGAATGTAGCCTTGCCATTGGTCAATTTTAAGACTTTTGTCTGGACCAAACATCTGAATGGTAAGATGGATCATGGTCCTTCTTTGGTAACCCTGGTAACCCTATGCACGCAAAGAATAAGACTCATTCAGAAAGGGAGACAACTGGAGCAGGAGAACACTTCGTATACAAACAGCAGTAACACGGGGCTTTCCGGGCGGGAGATGGATTACGGGAAGGGATCTCAACTCCGAGTGGCAATGTTGTTTTCATAAACAATATTTGAACACAACTTAAGAGTAAATTACTTTAACAGATGCATAAAGTATGTACATTGTAAGTTGCTAATATGAATGTAATTTGTTAAAGAAACCGAATGCCATTGCATCCAAAGGACCATCTTCCAATGGCAATCCAAGTGTATGCTAAAAGAATGTATCCTCCACTGCAAAGAACACTATAGTAAAGTTTTTGTCGCGTTTCTTGATGCCCGACAAGCTTTCGATAGGGTTTGGCATAATGGCCTACTGTACAAGCTTCAATCAACTAACATCGACGATCATATATTCACCGTTTTCTACAGTATGTATAAATCGATGCGGAGTCGGGTCCGTAATCAGCAACTTCAATCCGATTGGTTCCAAGTCTTGCAGGGTACCAGACAAGGTGGTGTTACGTCTCCTCTGCTGTACCTGCTATATATTAATGACCTAATCGACGAACTAGAAGAAAGCAAGCTCGGTATATGTGTGTATGATACAAATATCTCTAGCCCGACGGTAGCAGACGACATGTTGTTAATATCGTTTTCGAAAAAAGGATTACAATCCATGTTAGACATTTGCGACAATTATTCTAGAAAATGGAGATTCTTGTATAATCCAAGTAAATGTGTTGTCGTTGTATTCAATGAACAAGAAGCGCAATACAGAACGCAGTCAAGAAAGTGGTTTCTCGGCAGTACGGAGATCGCTGAAAAGGACAATTATATCCATCTTGGGATTAGGCATAACAAGTACATGTGTTATACCGATAATGTGATTGACTCCGGAAAAACGCTACGCGGTACACTAATAAGCATAATGAATAATTCCTTCAAACCGGAAAATCTAAGTCCAGCAACATGGAGAACTATATACAAGCACATCGTCATACCAAAATCTCTATATGGATGTGTTTTGTGGAACAACTTATCATCGTCAAGTGTCCTTACATTAGAACGATCTCATCGCTTCTGCTTAAAACTAATTCAAAATCTTCCATCATATTCTGACACTGACTTAACCCTCAGTATATTTGGAGTCCCTCCAGTTGCAACAGAGATCGATTACCAAAAGTTGCAGTTTTTCGGTCAACTATGCCGACTCCCGTGTTCTTATCTGCCTAAACAAATCTTCACCAAAACGCATGATTCACTATCTAAAAGATGAACGACAGGTCTTAGGTTTTATACCAGACATTATACGGATTATCAAATTGTACAACCTTGAAGATTATTTGACACTGTTCGTGAATGAAGCTCAGTTTCCGACGAAATATCAATGGAAGTCAATACTGCGTGAAAACGTTTATGAAGCGGAATTTGACCAGAGAATTGTACGAATCCGTCATAAACATCCGAATATCATCACCAATGACATATTCTTTGCTAAAAGACCCTGTATCTTTTGGCAGCACAGTAGAGCACTACCAGGGTGTAGAAAAGCATTTGAATGTTCAGCAAGAACTCAGGTCAAGCTGCTCTCATTCAATGGGACAACCGTATGCCCTAAGTGTAATGTAGTGAGTGAGAATTTGAACTTACACCTTATTTTCAGTTGTCCTCTCTATGAGATGATAAGAAACAAACTCTGGTGTGATTTACTTACCATTATAGGAGCCAAAAACTATATCAAACTCATTAACCAGCCAATCTCAAGTCAGTGGTGTGATCTGCTCTCAGGCAACTGTGAAATTACTGATGACATCTTCGAGACACAGTTACTGTTCGCTAAATATTTACAAAAAGTTTCTGTAATGAACTAAGATGTATCCTTGATACTGTTGTGTGACCGGATCACATTGCTAGTGTAAATATCATTGAAATGTGCTATATATGTGTATATATGTCGGACATATTTGTTATCATACTTTGTCATACATGCTGAAAAAGACTATATTGCCTTACTGTATCATTGGCACTTAATTGTATGCATTCACATGATATATATCCATTATAGTATATATATATATCTTTACTACGTACCTTATAGTACCTTTCATTTCCATGGGGATTCTTCAATAGGAAGGTCGTGAAGACTTATTCCTTTGAAGATATAGTCTGATAAGATGATCTTATTAAGATAACTTTTCTTGTTTGTTTCACAAGACTGTACTAATCTCTTGGGAACATTAACCATGAGGTAATGAGCATTTCTGCTAAAGTTATCCTTGGTTGGGGGGTTCGGCTCAGGTACGATATACTTTGTAATTAGTGTAAAGCGCACTTTTCGCAACTTTAATTACATGTTTTCTCATGTTTGTATAAATTTCTTGTATAACTGTTGACCAATGTTTGTAGTATGATAATGTGCTCTCCATCAGTGGAGGTAATAAAAGTATATAAAAGTATATATATATAATCAAAAGTGATTACAACTTTTGTACTGAATATTATTCAATAATATAAATGTGTACGTTAAATGTTTTTTTCAGATGAACGCAAATATCAGCATTTTCATGGTCGCCATGACTGTAATGTCAGCCACACTGTTGACAGGAACATACGCTGACAAGGCATTTGAGAACTACGTTCGACGGTACTGATTATATTTCATGTTTCGCAATTGCGAGGGTCCAATTAAATAACAAGTACATGTATATATGTATACTAAGGTCGATTAACACAATATATTGTCCCCTTGTGCATATTTTCCGCTCGCAAAATACAATGTATTATCTTGCGAGACTTGCAGAATTGTATAAAGATTTACGGATAATCTTTAAACGGAACAATAAGCCCTTCTCGGTCTCAATGCGAGCAGTTAACATCTGCGTATAGAAGCCGACGCGTCCATTCGTTGTCTTAATTAAGTATTGTGAAATTGTCTGAAGTGACCACTGATTCTCAATTCCCTATCTGCAGTCGTCAACAGTTTGATAATCGATAAACTCAATGTTGTAGACATTGTAGAGCTTACACGAAGTATCAGCATTTCTCCAGAATGTCCGCCATTTTCATAAATTGTCATCAAAAGTCATTTCGGAAAATTCGATCAATTGTTGTCGGTTTGAAGTTTAATTTGTCAAGCAATAAAATGTTTACAGAAATTGTAGATTGTAGACTTTGCACGTTCATTCAAGGAATTCACCATGAATGTCGATTTAAAATTAGTTGAAACGACAATTTAAATAATATGTACACTACGTATTTGGGTCAATATTTGCCAAAAAAACAACGTTTTCATTGGCTGCCCATCTCACAGTTTGCTTACAATGGGTTTCAAGTAAATAAAATCACACTGTAAGTCCATTTTCAACCCTTGTAGCGGATCAGTGGTCCAGTGGTAAAACGCTGGACTTGTAATCCAGGGATCGCTGGTTCGATTCCCCGCTCCATCACTGACCGTACTAACAGTCTTTCGGACGAGACTTTAAAAACCGAGGTCCCGTGTATGATGCTTTACATCGAGCACGTAAAAGAACCAGGGGTGCTTCTGGAACTGGGGCATCTTCTGTATCATGCACTATCCTCCCAATCTAATATGACTAACATTCTTCCGGAGGCGTCGCCCATATGGGAAACCGGTGGCGACGATAAATAAAAGCATATACAACAACATTTTCAACCCTCTTCAGATTTATAAACAACTAAAAACAACGTCTCTTGTGCTCATTAAGAAGCAAAATGAAGGTGTTCGATTTCAACGTAAGTGGCCAATCAGAATTGGGGATATCACATATAGCTTTGTTGATTGGCCAATCAGAATTGGGGATATCACATATAGCTTTGTTGATTGGCCAATCAGAATGTGGGATATCACATATAGCTTTGTTAATTGGCCAATCAGAATTGGGGATATCACATATAGCTTTGTTAATTGGCCAATCAGAATTGGGGATATCACATATAGCTTTGTTAATGGCCAATCAGAATTGGGGATATCACATATAGCTTTGTTGATTGGCCAATCAGAATTGGGGATATCACATATAGCTTTGTTAATGGCCAATCAGAATTGGGGATATCACATATAGCTTTGTTGATTGGCCAATTATTTCGTGACACTCGCGATGTAAACATAAATAACACTCATTATTATTTTTTTCTATGATGCTGATAGATGATTGACACTTGAATTAGTTCAATAACATTTTAATGCAATTAATTTGCACAACATGATATACGAAACCATCACGGCATTCTTGAAGCCCTCTCCCAGAACATTTACAAAATCAAGGCAACTTCAAGAAATATGTTGGGTGATAAGAAAAATAAATGATTAATTACGTACATTTGTATAACAATCTCATTTAAAGTTTTGTTCTATTTACAGAAATGTACCAAGCGGGTTTACGATGTCGGGATTTGTTGAGATCTGTGAGAGTTGTGGTGTTCTCTACGGCAAAAACTTCTCTTATAAATGCCTGGCTGATAGAACCATGCAAACATTTAAAGGCTGCTTCATCGCCGTGAATGAAAGAAGATAAACAAATGTTTACAAGAAAAACAAACAATTAAAACTTTTTCATGGACATGAAAACTGTTGACCATTCTTTGCCAAGAATATTAAATTTCAACACCTCACAGATGTAACTTTACAGACATATCATAAACTAGAATGTAAATAAAAACGCCCTGTTGAATAAATACTAATCGATACAAATTGATTTGTTTCGTTTGTCATTGTTTTTCGGAGTAGGTAAAACATTTGGATGGGCCGCCATCGAATAGAGATCACAAAAATAACTCTTCGTCAAGTATTACAGTTTTACGAGAACTGCAGAGGTATCCCGAATGTAAAAAGCAATGGACATCGGTTTATTTCAACTTTGATAAGATTTCTAGTTATCACCATGAATATTGAAGTAAATAATGAAGGCAGACAGTTACATGGGAATATAAACACACAATAAACAAACAAACTATCCGACTGTTCAAAATAAAAACAAGATTTGACAATTTCGGGTCACACAAAATTATGTTTTTATAATGTACCACGTACCAGTCACCAAATACTTAAATGTAAAATGTACTGGATAACTTGTTGTCAATAAATATTGACTTGGAGTATTACAGTATACAGTTGTCCCTTTATCCCTTTAACTATCAAACAACTACATGTATTCCAAATAGTACACCTAAAAGTCGACGCAGCGAACTATAGCAAACAATTCTTCCTAACTTTGATTCTACACAACCCATGTTAGCACTCACAGTACTTTGATTTTAAACAATCTTTAGTGGAGATTCAAATTGTTGATATTGCATTCGGCCAATTCCGACAATGTTCGGGTTAATCTTCGTGTGTTTTCGGGAATTTCCGTATACCAAAAATAAACAAACAACATTTCCTTTGAAAATATTTATTATACGTTTAACATTTCCCCACCACTACGTTGTATGTTGTATTTTGCGTTTATCTATCGTCGCCATCGGTTTCCCATATGGGCGACGTCTCCGGAAGAATGCTAGTCATTTTAGATTTTTGGAGGATAGTGCACGACACAGGAGATGCCCCAGTTCCAGAAGCACCCCTGGTTCTTTTACGTGCTCCATGTAAAGGATCATACACAGGACCTCGGGTTTTCAAAGTCTCGTCCGAAAGACTGTTAGTACTGTCAGTGATGGAGCGGGGAATCGAACTTGCGATCCCTAGATTACAAGTCCAGCGCGTTACCACTGGACTACGGATCCACCACTACTATTGCTTGCATTTGATATACAATGAACAAAATTTATTATCGGTCACTTATTTATTTGTCATATTTTATAGATGAAATGTACACATTAAGATTTATTTATCTGAGATGGTACACACATATTAGATTTGAATTAATGTTGTTTAATAACGTTTTCGATATAAACACATTACACTGAATTGCGCCGCTTTGAAAGTGTCAGACTGTAAAACTAAATGTCACAAACGAAATCGGTCATAATTCGTATTGTCCTGCACAAGTTGCGTACCTCGATGGGCCTGGAGATGCGGTGGAAGTAAAGGTTGCCATGAACAACCATGACCGCAGTTTTGCTGGCCCAAATCATGATAGATCCACCATGGACGCGATCGGCTTAGAGAACACCGTTTTCACTTTTTCTCGAACCTCGTCCGGGATATACTCGCATCTGACCGTCGACATTCCACAGTAATGCTCTGGTCTCATCCACAAATAACACATTTGCCATTCGACTCGAGTTACGAGAAGAGGATTACATTGTACACACTTTCGCAGGCGACGACACCAGAGCCCATTCTCTGATAATCGGTTCCAGACCGTTTGAGCGGAAACATTACGCCTATGTAGACCTCTTGTTTGCTGTACTGCGGCAGAGAGCGGTCTCGGAGATGAGAGACTCTTGATTTCTGGTAGTGACTCTCATGATGGAGTTGCGGTGTCGATTAGCAACACGTCCGTTTTCGTTGTATTTTGCCCAAAGTGTCCGAATGTTCGACAAACGCAGATGAAACGAGGACATGATCGTGAGATGAAAAAAAAACATAATATGAAATAATTACAATGTATAAGCAATTCAAAACGGATGACGATATAACAGGATGTATCTGTCGTCTAGAGGTTCCAGCTACCAACATTCCCACTGTTTGTGTTCGCTCTTGTTACGTCATTGTACCATTTTATGTGTTTTCCTGGTGGATAAGTTGACAATGGACACAAACTAATTTTAAAAACACGTTTTTATTATTTGCATGCTGTAGCACGTGCAAAATATCCATTTGCATAAATGGCGCAGAAACACATTTCTTAACACACTAAATCTTTTATCAAAACATGTATACATTTCCTTAATTAATTTAAACAGGTTTTTAAAATTTGCATATATTAAAGAGAGCTAATTCTACATACTGGTGCAGTCCGGGTGTTGATTAAAATTGGAATACTTCAGTCTTAATAGTTGGAAAATAACTGTTTTGTATTAACTTTTTATTCTGATAACAGTATGCTCCCCTTTCTTATCTAGGAGGGAAGAAGGGATATAGGGAATAACCGCCGACCATGCCAAGTGCTAGGCAAAATGCGCCCTCGCTATACAGTCAGTTCATGAAACATAACTGGCGCCTTATTTGCAACTGCTAAATAACTTGACTTTGAAGGAATAAAATCGTCAAAACATACATGAATCTTATGTTCAGAAAATTTGAGTTTAGCATTGTATGCGCTGTATTTCAATGGAAGACTTCCGCTTGAATTTAACAACATATTTTATAACGTATAATGACATCGATATAAGCAAACATATCATATCTAAGTTTGTATCATTGAAGTTTACCTCCCCATGGTAAATGTTAGTCCCCCCGGGGCATATTCCGCAAAAGATTCGTAGCTATGTATTATCGCAATCCTTTTCACGCCCTTTTATACATGCATAACTAACATTATGTATTAATGTCTATCTACCTGCGTAGCGTTATGACCTTATAAGAAAGTCGAGGAAAAGCAAAACGACAAACATACTATGATGAATACAAAGACCTCGTGATGAGTGTTTCAGTATGTTCGGATAAAATCTCCCTGCAGTATTTATTCAGATCCAGATGCAGAATTAATAGCAAAAATGGCAAATTAAAACTTAGGGAAAGCATGACGACATCAGTTTACGACAATATATAGCCAGACGTTAGGGTCTGTATACCTCAGGTTTATTGTGGCAAAAAGTGACTTTGTCATGTAGAGCTATTAACTTTAAAGGTAGGAATTTTAGTGAAATTTTAGAGTTGTGTATGCATAAATGTAATGAAAGTAGATTCATTAATTAAGGTCAAGATGGAGCTATATCAAGCGTCTTCAGGTGTGTAGGTTTTCGGCAGTCGGACCGTAAAAACAACAACATGGAAATGTAAAAAAAAATGTACTGATATTAAAACCACGGACCTATATACATGTATATAGGTCCGTGTTAAAACGTAACGACATTTGCCCATTTGGCCGATGACAATGAGATCAGGTAATCAATGCAATGGTGTTAATTGTGTATGCTGGTTTGCTTTATCTGGACAACAAGAAGAGGTACAATTTTTAAAAGAGACTTTTTGATATTTTTGTATAAAATAAGGGATGTACATTTGTAATTATATCGAAATATCTTGATAAATCGTCGTAGGTTAAACGACCCACTTCAAATATTTTATATGGAGAAGATCTAGAAGAAATTGTAAGTATATCATAACATTTTTGGTTTAACCGAAAGACGATTAAGAACAAATATCAATGAATCCCAAACGTGCATGGCCTCGAGAACACATTTTATTAATCGTTGGTGATTAACATACATCCTACTAAAAATTCAATGCTTTATCGGGTATAAAAACGATTAGAAAAGCAAAAAATCCGTTATAGCGGTTCCGTAGTCCAGTGGTAACGCGCTCGACTAGTAATCCAGGGATCGCAGGTTCGATTAACCGCTCCATCACTGACAGTACCAACAGTCTTTCGGACGAGACTTTAAAAACCGAGGTCCCGTGTATAATGCTTTACATCGAGCTCGTAAAAGAACCAGGGGTGGTTCTGGAACTGAGGCATCTCCTGTGTCATGCACTATCCTCCAAAAATCTAAAATGACTTACATTCTTCCGGAGGCGTCGCCCATAGGGAATAAACGCAAATACAAAAAAAAATCCGTCATTTTATCAAATGTTTTCCTCGGCCGTAAACGTCATCCGTACTTGTGTCTCCTCAGCAGGCAACGCCATCATTACAAAATACCCTCTGCGGTAAACGTCATCATATTTTGTGCATACCAGGGTCCCTTTGGAAGGATCAAACGTCGGTTTAAGAGCACTGACAAACTTGAAACTTGCTAGAATTGTTCGTAGATTATATATGTTTTGATCTGTGGAGTAAAACTATTCAATTCTTTATAAAAACACTTAAAATCGAGCAGATGAAGGCGACTATTTACTTTTTTCTATATCTCAAATTTAAACGGACGATACAAGCTTTATACACCAAAGATATTGCTTTGCATATAATTTTGTCACATGTCAAATTTAAACTGACTATAATTTTTTGTATAAGCTTTATTCCGCAACGATATTGCTTTGCATTGTTTTTAATAGTAACTTTAGATATTCACCTTCGTTCGACGATAAAAGATCCTATAGAAACAAGGAATTACGAATAATTGGTCAGAAAATGAACACCACTACTCACCTGTCTGGAACGTTTCCCTCAATCGAAGACACATCACTCGGCGGAATACACTATGATATTTGTATGTTTCGGTGTAAGATCGAGTTATTTCACCGAGTGAGCAGCGGACATAATATGTTCACGAGTGGCGTAGCCATGAGTAAAGATTTAACTCAGATGCTCACGAGTTTAAAAAACTTTCGATCTTACACCGAAACATACAAATAACGTCCATTGAGTGCCTCAATATGTTACGTTACGTCATTTGCTGTCGCACGCTCGTCTGCCTTCAATTAGTTGTTCAATAAATACTCCAACTTCTTACATTTCAGACGTGAATATATTGTATGTGTTGTATTTAATTATAGAGTAAGGAAACAAATGAAATATTATATTGTTTTATTTCCGAAGTAAAATTACGGTCATTTCTACACCATTTGTTCATCCGCCGTCGTAGACAGAAAAAAAATGCCATTGAAAAATACAACAAATACTAGTAGCTAAAATCCAGTAAACAACGTGTGGAACGAAATTATTTAAATTTTATAATTAACGGTTTTCATAATGGATTATCTCTCACTCTGGATCACGTGGTAAGTATCGTTATATCCGTGGCCTCTATATGATAATCTTGTTCATTTTGACGATATTGAAGTTGACGTCACCAAAATAACCCGAAAAGGGAGACAAGCGCTGCTTTACTTACAATCTAAACGAACGGAGAGAACTGCATTGAGGCACTCCATTGGGATTTTCCTTTATGAAAGAAGTAGTCCGTCGTTTCAATCAAATTATCGCTTTGATAATTTCACAATGGGCTTATCGGATAATAATTCACGGTTATTCCACGGTAAACCACCGGATAACATGAAATAGGCCTACGTATGTATGTCACATCAATAATGATATCATCTCAAAATTAATCTGATCACAATTTCAATTCCATTTTCTTTGTTTTACTACTAGTCCTCCCGAGAAACGTACAAACAGAAGTCAATACATCGGACTGGCCGGGAAACGTACAAACAGAAGTCAATACATCGGACTGGCCGGGAAACGTACAAACAGAAGTCAATACATCGGACTGGCTGAGAAACGTACAAACAGAAGTCAATACATCGGACTGGCCGGGAAACGTACACACAGAGGTCAATACATCGGACTGGCTGAGAAACGTACAAACAGAAGTCAATACATCGGACTGGCCGAGAAACGTCCACACAGAGGTCAATACATCGGACTGGCTGAGAAACGTACAAACAGAAGTCAATACATCGGACTGGCCGAGAAACGTACAAATAGAAGTCAATACATCGGACTGGCCGTGAAACGTACACACAGAAGTCAATACATCGGACTGGCCGAGAAACGTACACACACGGAAGTCAATACATCGGACTGGCCGGGAAACGTGCACACAGAAGTCAATACATCGGACTGGCCGAGAAACGTGCACACAGAAGTCAATACATCGGACTGGCCGAGAAACGTCCACACAGAAGTCAATACATCGGACTGGCCGAGAAACGTACACACAGAAGTCAATACATCGGACTGGCCGAGAAACGTACAAACAGAAGTCAATACATCGGACTGGCCGAGAAACGTACAAACAGAAGTCAATACATCGGACTGGCCGAGAAACGTACACACAGAAGTCAATACATCGGACTGGTCGAGAAACGTACACACAGAGGTCAATACATCGGACTGGCCGAGAAACGTACACACAGAAGTCAATACATCGGACTGGTCGAGAAACGTACACACAGAGGTCAATACATCGGACTGGCTGAGAAACGTACACACAGAGGTCAATACATCGGACTGGCCGGGAAACGTACACACAGAGGTCAATACATCGGACTGGCCGAGAAACGTACACACAGAAGTCAATACATCGGACTGGCCGAGAAACGTACACACAGAAGTCAATACATCGGACTGGCCGAGAAACGTACACACAGAAGTCAATACATCGGACTGGCCGAGAAACGTACACACAGAAGTCAATACATCGGACTGGCCGAGAAACGTACACACAGAAGTCAATACATCGGACTGGCCGGGAAACGTACAAACACGGACACCAGAATGAAGAGTGACTTCAACAGTCGACACTACGACCAATCTGTTATGATTGTACATACCATAAACATACATTTGATGTTAGGACCTTCTTATAGTCTCAGTTTATCATATGATAGACAGTAACAAACGGCAAACAGTCAATTTGCTATACATAAATTAAACTTATGGTATCTGTTTTATTAGGGCATACCTATCGATCTATTTTTAGCGCCCTCAGGCGGGTAGATTCTCGGCAGACTCTGGTAAAAAAAACACATGAAAATGTCAAAAATACCTAATAATGATGTAATTATAAACATAACGACAATGGTGACTTACATGATTATTGTCAATTTAGACGATAACAATGTGTCAAGTAACCAATGGCCCTGTTCCAAAGCTGAAACAATATAATCTAGTCATTTACGTGATATTTGTGCTGTTTTTGTCCTAATGCACAGAGTCTTAGTTTGTGAAGTAGAAAGAGAGAGGTTGTAGATACAAAAGACAAATTATGTTCTCTTTTCTATACTTTGTTTGTTTTTTCCTGACTGAGAGGTAGATTTCAAAAATATTAACGTGATGTTATGATTTTATGTGCTTGATGTTATGATTTTATGTGATTGATGTTATGATTTTATGTGATTGATGTTATGATTTTATGTAATTGACATTATGATTTTATGTGATTGATGTTATGATTTTATGTGATTGATGTTATGATTTTATGTAATTGACATTATGATTTTATGTGATTGATGTTATGATTTTATGTGCTTGATGTTATGATTTTATGTGCTTGATGTTATGATTTTATGTGCTTGATGTTATGATTTTATGTGCTTGATGTTATGATTTCATGTGATTGATGTTATGATTTTATGTGCTTGATGTTATGATTTTATGTGATTGATGTTATGATTTTATGTGATTGATGTTATGATTTTATGATTTTATGTGATTGATGTTATGATTTTATGTGCTTGATGTTATGATTTTATGTGATTGATGTTATGATTTTATGTAATTGACATTATGATTTTATGTGATTGATGTTATGATTTTATGTGCTTGATGTTATGATTTTATGTGCTTGATGTTATGATTTTATGTGATTGATGTTATGATTTTATGTGATTGATGTTATGATCATGATTTTATGTGCTTGATGTTATGATTTTATGTGGTTGATGTTATGATCTTATGTGATTGATGGTGATTTTATGACTTTATGTGCTTGCTGTTATGAGCTTCGAATGATTTTGACAAGTGCCACTACGATCATTTGTTTTTAAATTGCGCTTTTACTTGTGAATAATGTGTTTGTACAATGTATAATGTGTATTTTGTTTATTGGCTCTTTTTGTGTACACTTGTATTTTAGCTGCATTATGTCCGTGATTGTGTGTCTGTTTTTAACCACTTTGTAATATCGTATTGTTAATATCTTTTGGTTGTTTGCCAATATGACTTAACCAGGTGTTGCTGTTTTAACACCATTTAATATTACACTGTATTGCTTGTAGGCCTGCTCTGTTTTATAATGTAATGTGTCAATATGTGAAAGCTTTGCTTGTGTCTTTAGTTGCACAGCTGCTTTATGCCTTCTTTATACTATATGGTAGTCCTACAGCTGTTTTATGCCTTCTTTATACTATATGGTAGTCCTACAGCTGTTTTATGCCTTCTTTATACTATAAGGTAGTCCTACAGCTGTTTTATGCCTTCTTTATACTATATGGTAGTCCTACAGCTGTTGTATGCCTTCTTTATACTATATGGTAGTCCTACAACAGTTTTATGCCTTCTTTATACTATATATGGTAGTCCTACAGCTGTTTTATGCTTTCTTTATACTATATGGTAGTCCTACAGCAGTTTTATGCCTTCTTTATACTATATATGGTAGTCCTACAGCTGTTTTATGCTTTCTTTATACTATATGGTAGTCCTACAGCAGTTTTATGCCTTCTTTATACTATATGGTAGTCCTACAGCTGTGTTATGCCTTCTTTATACTGTATGGTAGTCCTACAGCTGTTGTATGCCTTCTTTATACTATATGGTAGCCCTACAGCTGTGTTATGCCTTCTTTATACTATATGGTAGTCCTACAGCTGTTTTATGCCTTCTTTATACTATATGGTAGCCCTACAGCTGTGTTATGCCTTCTTTATACTATATGGTAGCCCTACAGCTGTGTTATGCCTTCTTTATACTATATGGTAGCCCTACAGCTGTTTTATGCCTTCTTTATACTATATGGTAGTCCTACAGCTGTGTTATGCCTTCTTTATCCTATATGGTAGTCCTACAGCTGTTTTATGCCTTCTTTATACTATATGGTAGTCCTACAGCTGTTTTATGCCTTCTTTATACTATATGGTAGCCTAGTCCTACAACATAGTCGGTTGTAAAAGCTCTATATCTGAGCTTATGTGTTATTTGTAATAATCAGACTTGTCGACTTACAATAATTTTGTTGTATTGTTACGTCACACACGCTTTTTGTCAACAACTATAGTTCTAGCTAGAATTACAACCGTCGCGTAATGTATTGACTATATATTACGCGAGGGGTGTAGACCTAGTTGTTGTAGCGGATCTGTGGTCCAGTGGTAACGCGCTGGACCAGTAATCCAGGGATCGCAGGTTTGATCCCTCGTTCCACCCCTAACAATACGCCTACTAACAGTCAAAGAAGAGACAAAAATCGAGGTCCCGTGTACGATGCTTTACATCGGTCACGTAAAAGAACCAGGGGTGCTTCTGGAACTGGGGCATCTTCTGTATCATGCACTTTCCTACAACAATCTAAAATGACTAACAATCTTCTGGAGGCGTCGCCAATATAACCGGTGGCGACGATAAATAAACGCAAATACAAAAAAAAACACCTAGTTGTTGACAGAAAGTCTTAATAAATCGAGCTGTTTTTAACGCAACATATATCTAATCTATATGACAGTAGACAGTTTAATCGATTCTTCTATCGCCGTGTACAGCCATTCAGTTAATAAAGAAGAGATGTATAATTTATTGTTACCGCCTGCGGACGAAATACAGACGATATCGTGTTATAAATAGATCTGTCACACCGTATGGGAAAAGTCCGGATGACGTGTTCTTTCCTGCATTACAGTTCAATCGATAACCTTCTATCTGACCAATCAGAGACGAGGTTAAAGTTCAGTCATACTTTCTTTTCTTGTTGAAGATCTCTACCGGTGTAACGTCCACGGAAAAATATCTCGCAAAATGGGTAAAATAAAAGGTATGGGCTTTATCAAACTGTTCTATTATGTGTATTTATTCTTTGTTAAACATTCCTTAATATAATTTCACCGATTATTATGTTTTTCAGGAGGTGCCGTTGTTGAAATGCAGGGCGATGAAATGACAAGGTAAGACCATTTTTGTTTCATGTACAAAGTCGAATAATGGCTGCTGAGAGATGAAAGATTTCGTGTAGATCTCGTATTTGTGGGGTTATTTTATTCCTAGCGTATGAATTTATAAGAAAAAATCTAAGTGAGCGGAGTTTCTGCATGAAATTTGCGTGTTGCTGTGTCGACACTTTTACTTACGCGAGTGACCTAATTTATGACCCCATGAACAGCTGATCAGGTTTATAATAAAATTCACATTATCTTTTACCCCACACTCCGACTGGTTGAACAGTTATCTTCAAGTTGTCTGTATACATGATCTGGAGGATTTTATACCCAACCTTTTTTGTTCTATGTGTCAAGAAGATTAGATTATGTAGCTGTATGTAGAACAGACGGTGTAGTACTTGTGTCTGTGTCCTGCTTGGCTTTATCTCGTGATGCGGGTATGCTGTCTGCTTTGTTCAAATATTGTTTAAGTCTGCGCTATTAAAATATGAGCCCTATCTGTAACAGTCACAATCATGGTCACTTAAAAAAATACGGTTGGGGGTTAAAAAGTACGTATTGGTCGGGTGATCAGAAACACAGGCATATATATTATATGTATGTCCGTGTCAGAAACAATACTATTTTAGGCATAATATTCCTCAATACTGCTGGGGACTAAGTATTAATAAATAGAGGTAGAGCAGTATTTGATTGGAGTAAAGGGATTTTGATTTATGTTGGAAATGTCCTAATTCTATATTGCATTTAGTACTTTTCCCAGACACCATTACTACTATTTGTAGCCAAAATTTTAAGATTATGAATATAGATGTATCTGATGCCATAATGATGATCTTATTATAAGTAGGGGGTTCAGATGTTTTATACAGTTCAAGGAATTATTTTGTGACATTCTCAAGGATAAAGAGTATATTTTGACGTCAAATTTTGTTGAAATTTCAGAGTCATCTGGGATTTAATAAAACAAAAGTTGATTCTACCATTTGTTGACCTTGAGCTTCACACCTATGACCTTGGCGTTGAAAACAGAGATGCAACCGATGATCAAGGTATGTATATATCTGTTATTATATGTGACAATGCCACTTATAGGGTTCTCACTAGGCCCCTAATTATGCTTTTTGGACTCCTCTATTTTCCCTGCGACCCCTTGCATTGAAGGATTGCAACATTTTGCAAAAACAAGGTTTTAGACTCCTGTTATAAAACTGCTTGTGAGAACCAGGATAAACTGCTTGTGAGAACCAGGATAAACTGCTTGTGAGAACCAGGATAAACTGCTTGTGAGAACCAGGATAAAGGATGAAAGAGATTGTTACTGATGAACAAAAAGTGATAATACTTCTACACTTGATATGCTGCTTGACAATTTACAAATGTCAGTGTCTTTCACATGATAGAACTTATATTACATGTGTCTGCAAGAAATTACAAAAAGAAAGATATCATTTGATAGTGTTCAGAAAGTTATATAGATTAAAGAGCGTGTAGAGAAATTATACATGCATGTAAGCCATTTGATGAATATGTTGGAAATGGCTGACATTCAGTTTTTTGTTTCAGTTACTGTGGATGCTGCTAATGCAATGATGAAATATAATGTGGGCATTAAATGTGCCACAATCACTCCTGATGAAAACCGAGTTGAAGGTAAGTTCATCAATATATCAATAGTCTGTAGCACAGGAGATATCAATAGTCTGTAGCACAGGAGATATCAATAGTCTGTAGCACAGGAGATATCAATAATCTGTAGCACAGGAGATATCAATAGTCTGTAGCACAGGAGATATCAATAGTCTGTAGCACAGGAGATATCAATAGTCTGTAGCACAGGAGATATCAGTAGTCTGTAGCACACGAGATATCAATAGTCTGTAGCACAGGAGATATCAATAGTCTGTAGCACAGGAGATATCAATAGTCTGTAGCACACGAGATATCAATAGTCTGTAGCACAGGAGATATCAGTAGTCTGTAGCACAGGAGATATCAGTAGTCTGTAGCACAGGAGATATCAATAGTCTGTAGCACAGGAGATATCAGTAGTCTGTAGCACAGGAGATATCAATAGTCTGTAGCACAGGAGATATCAATAGTCTGTAGCACACAAGATATCAATAATCTGTAGCACAGGAGATTGTCATGAGTTCTTTCCCTTTGCCCTTTCTGTAGAATATATATATAGTACATATATAAAGGTAGTTCAATCAGCAACTATAGTAAGTTAACTATGGTGACTATGGTTGGATGAAAGAACTCGGTCTAGTTCATCTATGGTCTAGTTACTCTGGTCACTCTTTGAACTTGGAGGTTTGAATACTATATAGAGGTTCAACCACCGATTTAGTACGGTGGAACTAAAGTCGATATTCGGAACACCTCTATAGGGGTTTCAACCCTTCAAATTCTAAGAGTGATCCGAGTAACTAGACCATAGATGAACTAGACTGAGTTTTATCATCCAACCATAGTCACTAAAGTTGCTGATCGAACTACCTCATATACTATAGAAAGGACAAAGGGAGAGAACTCTAGATGGGACAAAGGGCAATAACTTGTGACAATCTCCTGTATGAAGTTACAAAAGTGAATCCTTAAAAGTTATACATCTTTTCCATCTTCATTTATATCTTTCAAAAAGTCTAAAATGCTGGTTTAAGTTTCCAAAATTCATTTTTTCGTCAGGTAGGGCACTCTTTACTCAAATGTTATAGCATTATGAGGTGTGTTATGCACAGGAGCTGAGGCCTGTTCTGTCAAGGTCGCAGACAGGGCTACCACTTTAGGGTTATTCATCACAAATAAGTCTCATCACTTGTTTATATTCTGTATGTTATTAACAACACATTTTATATCAGTAAACTGCACTTAAAGATCACCTCAATAATAATACCACAATTTTCAAGTTTGACTGTTTTGCTCTTTATTCAACCTGAATATTAAGACCACTTCAATCTTGAGACCAGTTTTCAAGGGTCCCAAGGATAGTCTTATTATTAAGGTTTTACTGTATTTATGTTTTATTTGTTTAAGAATTCAAGTTGAAGAAAATGTGGAAATCTCCCAATGGAACGATCAGGAACATTTTGCGAGGTACCGTGTTCCGGGAAGCAATCATTTGTAAGAACATTCCACGTCTGGTTCCTGGCTGGACTAAAAGTATCATCATAGGTCGTCATGCCTACGGAGACCAGGTAAGAATATTGGCATGTTGATATTCAATTGAATCATTGACTAGACTTTCAAGAACTTATTGTCTTGGCATTGAAGGAACTTTCTGTATGGCTATTGTGGAGATTTAGGAGCTCTCTCTTTGTAATACTACTTATGTAAGAACACTAAATTTTCTTGATATTAACAATAACCCAATTCTAAATCTGATGAAAATGGTTAAGCATTATCATGGAAAGAATTTGTATTTATTGTTAATATCAAGAAAATTTAGTGTTCTTACATAAGAAGTATTACAAAGGGAGAGCTCCTAAATCATTGAAGACTGGTAAATTGTTATGTGCTTGAATTAATACCCATATGTCATATAACAAGTGTACCTGTCAGTGATGTGAATCGGATCCACCTGTTCTCACTTCAACAAAACTATAATATAGCAAACAAACGCCTCATACTGCACGACAGACTCCTCCCCTTTGTCTAGATCTGTCTGAGGCCTGCCCTGCTCTGCAGTTTCTCACATTCAGGAGTGATACAAACGCCTCATACTGCACGACAGACTCCTCCCCTTTGTCTAGATCTGTCTGAGGCCTGCCCTGCAGTTTCTCACATTCAGGAGTGATACAAACGCCTCATACTGCACAACAGACTCCTCCCCTTTGTCTAGATCTGTCTGAGGCCTGCCCTGCTCTGCAGTTTCTCACATTCAGGAGTGATACAAATGCCTCATACTGCACGACAGACTCCTCCCCTTTGTCTAGATCTGTGTGTGGCCTGTCCTGCTCTGCAGTTTCTCACATTCAGGAGTGATACAAACGCCTCATACTGCACGACAGACTCCTCCCCTTTGTCTAGATCTGTCTGAGGCCTGCCCTGCTCTGCAGTTTCTCACATTCAGGAGTGATACAAACGCCTCATACTGCACGACAGACTCCTCCCCTTTGTCTAGATATGTCTGTGGCCTGCCCTGCTCTGCAGTTTCTCACATTCAGGAGTGATAAAAACGCCTCATACTGCACACTTTTCCCCTTTTTCCTCCTTCTTGTCTCCCTTAATTCTCTGTAGTTGTTTTTATTGGTCGGCCAGCTTATTCTTTACTCCCCTATTCCCATACAGGTTTACCCTTGAACCTTTCAGTCCTTAATGTTTCTGTACACTGTGATATGTGTGGGGAGGCATTGTCTTATGTATGTGGCGTTCCAAGAAACAACTAAATCTTTCTTTCAACATGTTTATTTCAAACAATGACAAACAAATACATGATAGAGTAATATTGTATTTCAGTACAAGGCCACTGACTTTGTGGTTCCTGGCTCTGGCAAGTTGGACATCAAATTCACACCAGAAGATGGCGGTTCTCCTATTGAGTACACAGTGTTCAATTTTGAGGGAAACGGAGGCGTGGCATTGGCCATGTATAATACTGATGAGGTAAGTTAGCATGTTAACTTCGAAAATTATTGTATGACCTGATGTCCAGAAGGCTGATAGTACATGCATCACCATGGTTACCATGCCTAGCAACAACAAACCAGACCTCACTACTGATTGAGCAATAACTTAGGCGTAAAACTGGTTGCACACAATTTTATTATCATTGTCAGTGTATAGACTTTGCAGTGCTTGATTAAACTTCACTTATATTACAATTTTTTACTTATTTCGTCATATGATTTCATAAATATTTACTGAATCATAGATGTTAATGCAAAATCAGTGACTAAAGGGCACTCAATGACATTTTGAAAAGTTTGCTGAAAATCATAAACACTTACTGCATTGATTTGATAATGTTTTCACTACAAAAACAATTGTAAGAATGTTTATCATGGATAATTACTCTTATAGTTACACAGATGATGTCATTCATTGCATCAACATTGTCACCTGTTTCAATTAAGATGATTACATGTTATTGGAACAAACCTGATCACCTTCAAGGTCATATTATCAATCAAGTTCAGGGTCCTGTTAAGTAAAAAGTTCAAGGTCATATTACCAATTAAGTTCAATGTCATGTAAATGGACAAGTTCAAGGTCATGTTTATGATTCAGTTTTATCAATGTTTCAGAGTATTCGTGAATTTGCCTACTGTTCATTCGAGTATGCTCTCCAGAAGGAATGGCCGTTATATCTCAGGTTGGTCATTTAATTGATGCTTGATTGTATTTATTTATTAGTTTTAAAACAACCATGAGTATCTGAAGATCACCTTTCATTAAAAAACAATCATTCAGTGAGTTTGTATCATTACACGTATCTAAAAGAGTTATGTAAATTCAATAATTAATGAACACAAATATTATATTTTTGTGGCATCAATTGTAAATAAAAAAATTATCAGTATACAATAAATTCTACACAGCTATCACTTCTGACATCACATTTGATGTGTCACTAGTAAATTCTGAAATATAATACATGAGTTTTTATAAACATCTATGAATTTTTTATCATATAAATAAATGTTTCTGTATAAGTTTCCTATAAAATTGATTTTACTTTGTATCTTTGTAATTTCGATTTACTTTACTAGTACAAAGAATACAATTCTTAAGAAATACGATGGAAGATTTAAGGACATTTTCCAAGAAATTTATGACAAAGAATACAAGGAGAAATACGAAGCCAAGAATGTCTGGTATGAACATCGACTGATTGATGATATGGTCGCTTATGCCATGAAATCGGAGGGTGGATTTGTATGGGCATGCAAGAACTATGACGGGGACGTACAATCGGATTCCGTGGCTCAAGGTTGGTCAAAGATAAAATTATTATTTCCTCTGCAAATCTGAAAGTCGGTTTTATTTTTTTGTTAGTCAGTAACAAAATTGTGACCCATGTCTGGGAGATTTTTGTAATATCTGTCACAAATATTTTTCACTGTTAATCAACTTACTAAAAGTTATTGGGAGTTGTCAGATTCAATTCAGCTTTTTATTGAACCTAAGTTTTGTATAAAAGAAACAGTTAATGGTAAATCTGGTATAGTAATGAAAGTATTTTACATACCTATATACATCAGATATGACTGGCCGTGTAATCTTCAATCACTAACATTATGCTAGTACAGTCTTAACTTGTTCATTGGAATTCATCCGGTCCAAAGTTTCGTTTCGATTAATACATAATTTCAAATAGCCCATTTTGATTCGATGTGCTTAAGAAGATGCATCAGAATCTGATAAATAGTTCGGATGATATGCGGAAAGCAAGTTGTCAAATAAACAATGGGAGGCTGTATGTGTTTTTTTATTGTTTAAGAATTGCATTTCATTCATTAAAACTGCTTATCTTCCTTATTCCTAACCTTTAGTGCCAGACACAAGGTGAGACTGCAAGGATATCAATATTTAACTAGCTGTAGGCATTGGAACGGACCCCTACTGGGATTCGAACCTTCGACCACCGGCTCCCAAGGCAGGTGCTTTAACTACTCGGCCATATGAGACAGTGTAATATCATAGCTGATAAAGTTTTGCCTGTACATGTAGATGATTATCTGGTAATTTAGAAGTTGCATTTTGAATTTTATTTCAGGATTTGGGTCGCTGGGTATGATGACCAGTGTTCTGATCTGTCCGGATGGTAAGACGATCGAATCTGAGGCTGCTCACGGAACAGTAACCAGACATTATCGTATGCATCAACAAGGCAAGGAGACGTCAACCAATCCCATAGGTAAGTTATTGTATAAGTGATGAAATGAATATTCAAGTGCAGCAGGTTCGTCAAGTGTCTGCTATTTTCACAAATTCAAGAAAGTTGCAAAATATCCGGCGATGTAAATTTTCTCTTCAAGAATTATATCTTTACATGTTTGACTATTAAATGAAACAATCATTGTTTGGTAATTTGCAAACATTTCCACTTGGGAATCAACAGAATTTGCCACATTCACATATAACATATATAATCACTTTCACACAGCTACATCTTTATATACATGGGTAAGTTATTATCTATCAAAAATAAATAATACTCATGTGATTTTTCGATGATTCATTTGTGAAATAACAAATCATATGACATCAATGTTGACTTACAGTGTAGGACACTTCTACTGTGCACAACGTAAACTATTTTACTGAACAAATGCTTATTTGCAAGTAATGATATAAATAAAATATTACATTATTGTTCATTAATGAAAAAAAAATTGTTTAATAAATTCCATTATTTATGACCACTCATGGAATATTCTGTACATTTAATGCTGCCTAACGTAAAAACTTGTTTATTATTTTCTTTATACTGTAAATCAATCTCCATTAATTGCCCTTTGTTTGTTAAGTTGGATAAAGTTAAATTTTTACAAGATTTTACAATTTTATAGCCGGAATACCGTTTATTATGAGAAAATTTGGCTCTACGGGTCAGAATGTGTCCTTTTGGAAATTCCTGGGGTCAAAGGGTCCACTCTAGGGTCAAATGAAACCCCTGTTATAAGACTGAAAACAAAGATTTTTTAAACTGCAGCCTTATCTGAGATTCTCTCATTAAACATAGAGCATTGTTGTCTATAAATGTGTTTAATTCTTTTCAGCTTCTATTTTCGCCTGGACACGAGGACTCCAGCATCGAGCCAAACTAGACAGCAATGATGCTTTGGCTAAGTTTTCCACTGATATAGAAGCAGTTTGCATAGAAACCATTGAATCAGGTTCCATGACCAAAGATTTGGCAATCTGTATCAAAGGAATGGCAAAGTATGTATTGTTTATGTTCCCAAACGTTCTAGTGAAGTTTGATGAATCACATTAGTACAACTCGGGGATACATAATGCTGAAGGGGGTTAAGTTCAAGACTGAACTCCTTACTTGACAATCTCTGAGCGAGGTGTGAGTCGTAGTTAGTAACCCAGGATCCAGGTGTGAGTCCTGGTTAGTAACCCAGGAACCAGGTGTGAGTCCTGGTTAGTAACCCAGGAACCAGGTGTGAGTCCTGGTTGGTAACCCAGGAACCAGATGTGAGTCCTGGTTGGTAACCCAGGAACCAGGTGTGAGTCCTGGTTAGTAACCCAGGAACCAGGTGTGAGTCCTGGTTGGTAACCCAGGAACCAGGTATGAGTCCTGGTTGGTAACCCAGGAACCAGGTGTGAGTCCTGGTTAGTAACCCAGGAACCAGGTGTGAGTCCTGGTTAGTAACTCAGGAAGCAGTCAGCGGTTGTGGTTGATATAAATAGAACTTGTCCTGTAATAAAAGTAAAGAGTGTCAGTAGCTGTGTAACTAAAAGATACTGAGTATAAGTGTATAAGTTCTTTGACTAGAATATTGCTTCAGTAGCTGTGTAACTAAAAGATACTGAGTATAAGTGTATAAGTTCTTTGACTAGAATATTGCTTCAGTAGCTGTGTAACTAAAAGATACTGAGTATAAGTGTATAAGTTCTTTGACTAGAATATTGCTTCAGTAGCTGTGTAACTAAAAGATACTGAGTATAAGTGTATAAGTTCTTTGACTAGAATATTGCTTCAGTAGCTGTGTAACTAAAAGATACTGAGTATAAGTGTATAAGTTCTTTGACTAGAATATTGCTTCAGTAATAAATGTCATGTGATGAATAGAACCTGATGTAAGACAATACTGAACTGTGGGAAAACATTGACTGAAGTTTGGTTAATGATTATAGCCCTACTTGGTCTCAGTCAGTGTAAAAATAATAAAGTATGTTAAATAAATAAGTGCAAACTAAGACAGTACAATCTGACAATGTTTTAGATTTAGTTTTAAGTGCTAATTGTTCAGGCATTCATTTTGTCTATGAACAAGTGTTAAATTGGTTGAAAATTATTTTTACTTTATTTGTATCGTTGTTTTTTATTCCAGAGTGGCAAGACCGGATTACTTGAATACTTTCGAATTCTTGGACAAGATTGCAGAAAACCTTGTGAAGAAAATGGGTTCTAGTTGACTAAACAATGGTTCTAGATTGTAAATGCCATGGGGCCAAAAGCAAATTTTGTCTTTTCATTTGTATGGTCAATTTTTATAGTGATCAATTGCTTTCCTTGTACCATTTTACTGTATGAAATATTATTGATTTACATTGTTTTGTTTGTTGATTTCACAAGTTGTTTTGAAGGTTTTATGTCTTGTTGCTGGTTCAATGTAGTATACACAATAAGATGTAGTGTACACAATATGATGTAGTGTACACAATATGATGTAGTATACACAATATGATGTAGTATACACAATATGAAAACAGTTTTTATCCTTCTTTGGTGTCGAGCTTCAGTCTTTTGAACCAAAACTGAACACAGATTTTCAACCTCTTTTTTGAACTTCACATCTACAGTGGTGAAGACATTGTAAGATTGTATTGTATTATTTACCCTATGACACTTAAATGTTGTTAGAAAGAATGGCAAGCATCTAGACGAACGGGATTGCGATTGGTTATGCTATTATCTGGATGATTAAGATTGTTATTTGAAACATATGCAAGCGTCTAGGTGAGCCAGATTAAAAACAATATATGTATGGATACTGGTACATAGTCTGATGATCTCACCGTGTCTTAGTTGTTAGTTCATCACTATTGTACATTTCATTGTTGATGTGATTGTCACTGCAGAATTCCAGTTTATGTATCCACTGGTGACAACATTAGTGAGTCTACTTCTTCCTCGATATACAGATAGATTCGTTTTACTTTCATTCATTGATATAGTCCTAGTATCGGTTACTTAAGTTTTAGATGATAAACCAAAATTTTGATATTCAGAAAGGAAAGTAACTTGTAGAATTTGTGTAGATCTGTTATTCATATTTGATATTTGAGTATGTGAATAATTTACTGAATTGTTTAATGAAACATAATGTTGAGCTTGTTTGTCTGACCTTGGAGTGTCTGAAGGTCACTGAACTACAGAAATGTTGATCTCGGCTTCATATGTACATGTACTGATTGATACACCATGTAGTATGATCTCAGAATTACTTCGTTGCTCAATCTTTAACAGATTTTAATCAAATTATTTCACTTGGTTTGTCTGCTTGCATGTTGAGGAGTTGGTGCTAATCTATTGTAAATACTTTACGAAAAGTGAGTTCAAATAGTTCCGCACCAAACTCTTCATGTATAAATAGCCAAAGTTGGAGACATGTTGGATTTGACAATATATTCCAGATTGTGTTACCATGAAATAATTCCACCCTGTATCAGTTGTTGTGTGTGAGCCTCCGTTTTTAAGCTTTTCTTGTGATTATCCCAAAAAGGTGATAAATCTTTAGTCCTACAATTGTGATATTTATGTTTCCATAGTGATCGTTCTTAATTTAGTATTATTTCCTTTTGGGCATTTTTATATGCTGTGATGTATTGGATAGGCTTGATGTCAAACCAAAGATTTTACAAAAAAATTGATATATGTATTTATAACATACTGTTATTGAACTTTATTTACAGTCGTCATGTATTTAACACGTTGGTTATGGTTGGACCCAGGTTGTACAAATCTGGTCAGGTTTTGTCTGTGAAAGCATTATTGCATGTATTTATGTAAGATTTGTGATAAATACTACTTACCAATGATTACAAATCCAGTCATTCTTTATTTTGTTCTTGAACTGAACCAGTCAAGCTTCTCTGTGAACTGAACCAATTAAACTTCTCTGTGAACTGAACCAATCAAGCTTCTCTGTGAACTGAACCAATCAAGCTTCTCTGTGAACTGAACCAATCAAGCTTCTCTGTGAACTGAACTAGTCAAGCTTCTCTGTGAACTGAACCAATCAAGCTTCTCTGTGAACTGAACCAATCAAGCTTCTCTGTGAACAAAACCAGTCAAGCTTCTCTGTGAACTGAACCAGTCAAGCTAGCAAATTTAGAACATCACACAAGTAACAGCTATAAATATTGCAGTCAAGTTAAAGAGATAGTGGAAATGTCTTAATGTATATTCATTGCAAAGTCAATGAATTAATTCATGCATTTTTATGAACTTGTGTCATTTCAAGGGTTTTAGGTTACAAATCTTGAGTTAGGAGATCAGTCTAACAGTCGAGCATTTGATTGGTTGCTTCTGAGCATAGTAATATTAACCAATGGTAAGGCTACATTCAGTGACTGGTCTCCAAGCTCAGTGTTGAAACCCCAAGCCATTGTTTTATTTCATATTTTAGGGTTTACAATAAACTTAATGGCAATTATTTACTGGGTTGTTTTTATTTATTCATATGAACAATAATCAATATGTACAGGAATTTATAGACTTGTCTGTTTTGATCACAGGAGATTGTCTTGAGTTCTCTTCCCTTATTCCTTCTAGAGTTATTATCTCCTTTTATTCCTTCTATAGCAGATGTTGTACATTTGTATATATGTAAAGCATGCGTTTTATATTTATACTATATAAATGTACAAGATATGCTATAGAAAGAATGGAACTTATGACAATCTCCTATGGTTTTGATGCATGAATGGTATATTCCATTTCCTTGAATAGGGTACAAGTTAATTTTGAATATGTCCGTCGAGACTCGGTTACCTTTAGTCATCTATTTCAGCTCTACACGTTGGTGGCTGAAAAATATGTGCAGATGTACAATTTTCACTGTTTGAAGGGGATTCCTCACCCACCATTTATGTTTGTCTAGAGACCTTTTGCTTGTGCAACTGTTTATATGTTGTCATACTATGATATGGAATTTGCTAAAAATGGGTTTTTACTGGGGGTACAAACAAAATTGAAATCGGGGATTATCCATTGAAGTTCAGGAAGATGTTAAATCCTCTTTGTTTCCATTGTCATCTGAGAACACTGTTGTAGTTGAATTGTTGTTTGTACCGAAGGATTAGAGGGAAAACCCCATATCTATACCAATCGAGAATATATCTATACCAATCGAGAATATATCTATACCAATCGAGACCATATCTATACCAATCTAGACCATATCTATACCAATCTAGACCATATCTATACCAATCGAGACCATATCTATACCAATCGAGAATATATCTATACCAATCGAGACCATATCTATACCAATCGAGAATATATCTATACCAATCGAGACCATATCTATACCAATCTAGACCATATCTATACCAATCGAGACCATATCTATACCAATCTAGACCATATCTATACCAATCGAGACCATATCTATACCAATCGAGAATATATCTATACCAATCGAGACCATATCTATACCAATCTAGACCATATCTATACCAATCGAGAATATATCTATACCAATCGAGACCATATCTATACCAATCTAGACCATATCTATACCAATCGAGACCATATCTATACCAATCTAGACCATATCTATACCAATCGAGACCATATCTATACCAATCGAGACCATATCTATACCAATCGAGAATATATCTATACCAATCGAGACCATATCTATACCAATCTAGACCATATCTATACCAATCGAGACCATATCTATAACAAATACTTAACAATGTCAATGGTGTAATGAAGACCACAGAATATATTAAAGCATGACTCGAACCCAAATCTAAGTTATGATCATATGAGTGCCGCTGTTCGATTTCCAACCTCTTCTTTAAGCGACAATTTCCAGAAAGCGTGACATCGCCATGTACTGACAGTAAGCAATATTTGCCCCATATGGCAATATGAAAACGAAGTGACCATATGGAGTAAATATTGTTTCCTGCTTGCAAAAAGTGACACCATGTTGCGTTTTCTTGAAATGACGTCACTTACAGAAGAGGTTGTAAATCCCATAGCAGTGCTCATACGCTCTATATACAAGAGGCCATGTCTTCGCAACAAAACATTTGACCACCATCTGAATTAAGAGGTCAAATGCCTTAAGCAGACAGTTTGGCCTTTTCCCTTGACTGACCAGTTAACACAGGTTCTAGTGCATATAATATCCTGTCTCACAGTCTCCTTGTGTTTTTGCAGTGGCTGTGACTTTGTATGTGGCATTTTCTGGTTGACCTCTAAAAGACAACGGAATCGTCTATACGGGTTGTCTATATTTATTTTGCCGACAATTGCACGGACTGTGCAAGCAATACATACATGAATATATAATGTATACCAGTAACAGATAACACATCTAAAAAATTATCATAAAATGAATTATCACTACAACAACAACAACAACAATCTCACAACAATATATCGAGGGTTTGTCGCAAAACCACTGTAAAAGTTTCCTTATATACAATCGTGTTGCACTTACCCTCACATTCAAATCTGCTTCCCAGCGATTATACAGAAAACTTGCCGTTTTATTGACCTTCATGAAGACAATTTTCAACAGTTGTGTGAAAAACTGTGGAATTAAATGTCCATAATTATGACTACAGCCATTACATGCATATAGTTGTGTTTCAAAAGAACCAATCATTGTTATGAACATTATGTAATATTGAAATTCATACATCAAGATTTAAAAACAATAGTCCAATTGCGATATACATATCATATGGTAAGGATTAACATCAACAGGTAACAAAATAGGTAACTTTCTTTACATTTTCTATGCCATTTGAATAGGGATGTCACAATATAAACTGGTATATCAGTATATTGCAATATGTAAGATTGTATTATACCACGGTATACCAGTATATTGCAATATGTAGACAGATTGTATTATACCACGATATACCTGGTATACCAGTATATTGCAATATGTAGACAGATTGTATTGTACTACGATATACCTGGTATACCAGTTTATTGCAATATGTACACAGATTGTATTGTACCACAATATACCTGGTACACCAGTATATTGCAATATGTACACAGATTGTATTGAACCACGATATACCTGGTACACCAGTATATTGCAATATGTACACAGATTGTATTGTACCACGATATACCTGGTACACCAGTATATTGCAATATGTACACAGATTGTATTGTACCACGATATACCTGGTACACCAGTATATTGCAATATGTACACAGATTGTATTGTACCACGATATACCTGGTACACCAGTATATTGCAATATGTACACAGATTGTATTGTACCACGATATACCTGGTACACCAGTATATTGCAATATGTACACAGATTGTATTGTACCACGATATACCTGGTACACCAGTATATTGCAATATGTACACAAATTGTATTGTACCACGATATACCTGGTATACCAGTATATTGCAATATGTACACAGATTGTATTGTACCACGATATACCTGGTACACCAGTATATTGCAATATGTACACAGATTGTATTGTACCACGATATGAAATGAACTTACAGGTGTTTTAACGATTATTTTTTTTTGCTTTCTGCTAGAAAGTTTCTAAATATATGAAATGATCAAGTCATGAAAACCTCGTACTAAATAACTGAAATCAGAATGGTAACTGTTATACATGAAGACCTCAGATTAAATTACCAGTCAAAAAATGAAATGAAATTGATACCTGTTTTGTTTTAACTTATTCTTGTTTGTTGCATGAAGCACATTGAACAGTTGAGGTTGAATAAAATTGTTCAAGTAAAAAAAGTTCAGAATAGCTTAGGTTAATGAAGCAGTTTTTTTATATATCATATACATTGCAATATATTGTGGTATGCCTCAGGCGTATGGTGACATCCCTACTTAGATAAACAAGCTAACCAGAAGTGACTTAGATAGTGAAACATTTGAGGAGATATGTATCTTTAACAAACATTATCTGGTCAATTTATACATGTACAATTATACGTTACACTTTTTTGACATATATATTTAAACAGCTTACGACCCCACAATGTAATGTTAAAGAATTAGTTTTTCAACATATGCGATAAAAAATCTAATTTTCAACATTTTACATATAAACTACCGTAGTAAATTTTCAACATTTGTACAATACATCTCTACTTTTGCATGAACACAGACGATGTCCAGCATCTGTTACAAAGATATCAGGATGAGAACGGTTCACATAATATACATGTACACTAATTCTAACATGAGTGCATAGAAATATCAAGATCAATGAACGTAACAGATTCATGTAACCCGCCATCTACAGCAAGTCTCCCAATGTAACCCGCCATCTACAGCAAGTCTCCCAATGTAACCCGCCATCTACAGCAAGTCTCCCAATGTAACCCGCCATCTACAGCAAGTCTCCCAATGTAACCTGCCATCTACAGCAAGTCTCCCAATGTACAGAGTACCAGAAGTATATTGGGGTAACTATAGTCCGTTTTTGTTTACATGAAAATGGTTGGAAACAAAATATAAGGTGGTCAGCCAACGAAACCAGCTGTTTTACATAGCAACACAGTTTTTAACCACAAGGTATAAACACTTCAAAAGATCAACCCTCTCAAAGTAAGAAGAAGAGTATGACTAGATACCCGAGGGTAACATGTCCAGCCTGCCAAATGTCAAGAGATGAAGACAATACGGTTATATACTGATATACAGTGCATATCTAGTATACCCATTTTTATCACTGACCTCTTAGTGTAATCCCGAGCTACGGGTACAGGTCTTGCGTTTGACAGTCTCATCATATTGAACAGTTGTGCAGAGTAATTTAAATAATCCCGCTATAAATGACATTGTAATATTCTAGAAAATATGTTTTAGACCATTATTTTGACATTTGACATCTAAGTGTAACCTTGACCTTTGAGCTACAGACATGGGTCTTGCGTGCTACACTCTGACTCATCAGGGTGAACATTCGTGCCAAGTAATTTGAAAATCCCTCTATAAATGACAATGTTATGGTCCGGACATGATTTTTTTATCCATTTTGGACGTTTGACCTCCAAGTGTGACCTTGACATTTGAGCTACGATTATAGGTCTTCCGTGTGACACCCTGACTCATCATGGTATACATTTGTACCAAGTTATTTAAAAATCCCCCTATAAGTGACAGAGAAATGTTCCAGCAAACCAAATCTGGACGGACAGATGCACATATACAGAACCGTCATTGTTGTGACTATGTTGAGTCCGGAGACAGTTCACATGTCTTACAACCCCTGACCTTGGAGAACACAACTCTGATGGTAAAACCATTCACCATATTCCAAACATGACCTAGCATAAAAGTTCACATATCAGATATTAGAAAAGTTCCATTAAAGGCATTTGTTTTAAAAAATCGAATTTGATATCCAAAGTGATTATCAATCAATAGTATCTTAAAAAACTCATAAACTAATTTAATTTTATAACTTACAAAGAAATTAGAATAACACAAGCAAACATCATCAGCACACATATAAACACACAATTCTTCATGAATCAGAACAAGTGCCAGATTTTAACACCTTACATTCTGAATGTTACACAAACTTACAAGAAATATGAGTAAATAAAATGATACTGATTAAACGGAATGAAACGTATGGTATATAAATAGGGAGTCAGTTTTAGGGAGTGGGAAAAAAACTATCCCTTTCACTTTAGCAGAGGCAGCCAAATCCACTCATACATTCGTGGACAAAACCCTCTTCATGGAACGTACAGTGCAACACAGTAAGGGCTCTAGAATTTTTTCAAAGACACTTGTCCCAGACTAACAGAAATGTAAAATTTTACTTGTCTGACATAGGAAACAAGTTGTCCGAGAATATCGGTCAATTTAGTAACAAATAAACATACACAATGATAGCTCCACAATCGAAAATTAATATTCACATGTATGTGTTTGTGGGAATCTAAGGTTTAACTGAACAATTGCTGATGTTTGTTAGATTTAAAAACTGACTTGTCCAGGACTAACTTTAACTCAACTGTTGGTAGCCTGATTCATCATTATGTCGGGCTAGTGGATATCTAGAGCCCTGCCAGTAAAACCATGAAAATGCCGAAAGAACCAAATTCGATTGCCATAAAAAGAAGATTGCAATCACTCATATAAAAACAATTATGTTATTAAGACAGTTTTCATGGCACAGAGCAAAGGAAGCCATCATATACATAGCAAGTCACCAATAAAACAGGGGTTAGCTTTATGACTGTTCTATAATACCAGTATACAAGAGGGCCATGATAGCCCTATATCATTCACCTGAATACACTGCCATGTTTTTTTACCAACTTAATAATTATGCAATCTTTTACGAGGACAACTTGACAATGCTTAACACCAAATATCAAAGCTCTAACCTTATGGTTTTTGCACAAGAAGATTTTCAAAGTTTTCTTAAATCTATTTTTAGCTTCCGTGATTTACTTATGAACAGACCAATTTATGCACGAAGCACGATTCACGACAACGGACGACGGACATCCAAGGATCCTAAAAGCTCACCATGAGCACTTTGTGCTCAGGTGAGCTAATAAAATTTGTAATAAAATGTCATTTCAATCAATCAATCAATCAATCAATCAATCAATCAATCAATCAATCAATCAATCAATCAATCAATCAATCAATCAATCAATCAATCAATCAATCAATCAATCAATCAATCAATCAATCAATCAATCAATCAACCGATAGAACGTTAAATGAATCAAATAAAAACTCAGTACAATAACAATTAAATCTACAAAAACAAAAATTATGAATATCACCTTAATTAAAATACCATTATTGGACACTATAAGATGCATTAGCACATAATGGAAATATCTCATATACATAAAACAATCATGTCAGGTATTATCTACAAATCAAAGCATCTACACGATTTAAATACCAGTATATATGTCTATTTGAAGACCAGTCTAATAATGAAGCCTTGCCATTGGTCACTTTGAAGACTTAACCCAGAAACATCCAATCAGATACTGAGTTTTCAGACTGGTTGTCAATCTAAGATCCAAGATGAATTAATAATCTGTCAGTCTGAAGACCAGTCTAGTAATGAAGCCTTGCCATTGGTCAATTTGAGAACTTAACCCAGAAACAACCAATTAGATACTGAGTTTTCAGACTGGTTGTCAACCTAAGATTCAAGAGGAATTAAAAATAAGACATCTAATCAGCACATCATTGTTACCATGACTACTAAGAACAGGTCTTTAAGTTAGTTAAAATGTTCACAAAGTTTTGTTTTACATACACAAACAATGAATGCAAGAATATTGTATTCTTAATGAACAGTAATATAGATCAGGCTTTCAAGCAGCTTGCGACAAAAAAAGGGCTAGTTTTAGAGCTATTCTGAACTAATTTTAGGGCTAAAATAAGGAATTTTAGGACTCCATTCTAAAATATAATATTATGGCTCCTTGGTCGAGACATTATCAACTCAAACATAAAGGAATTTATAGTCTGTTTACCAGTGCTCAATAGTTCTTCAGTTGGCCTTGGTTGTGAGCTCAAAAATCAAATCTTTGTACACCAGTCACAGCCTGGGGTACCAAACTGAAGCTAACAGTCCACTGGTAAACTGTAGGAAAAGCCAGTATTTAAAATAAGGTAGAAAAATATTGCTAAATACAGTTTAGATATATAAACAAGTAACATTCACCTTGAATAGAAACATGAAAATAAGGAATTCACTGAATTTTCTTTTAGTATTTTTGACACCGTTTTAGAAAATTTAGAATAATTTATAAAAATATAGATATTTTAGGGCCACTGGAAAGCCCGATAGATGTTATGGGGAAAAAAGAACCTGGATATAAATGCTTCTAGACTGTAAAATCCATTCTTAAAACTGATACAGTTTACCTGAATAAAACAATTTAGCTACATTTAAACATGCATATTGCTGTTAGGTTAGGCCAATGCAATCTACCACAACAAAATACAAAGACAAACATTTTCACTTATAAGCCAAGAACAGGACTGTCTCCATCTTGTCTCTATATAATTATACATTTAACATCTACATATTAAATATCTTATACCTCTCAAATCGCTAAAATCTTATACTTGTAAAATTAAGAACAGTAACAGAAATAAATATACTGATATATATCTTTTACTAAAAATCTGCAACAAACAAAAATCTTAATTTATAGAACGATCATTGATTCAACAAAATGTATATCGACGATATTGATACATCGGACGAGATATATCAACGATACATCGATATATCAAGGATCAATTACTTAAATGCCAACTAAATGCTTGCAGTTTTGATTTATTTTCACTTCTAGTTATGTCTAGATGCCTATGTATAACTTTGACCATCTTGTTTCTTGCAATATAAAAAGATAAATATAAGTAACCATTGATTTTTTTTTTTGCTTGAACTTGAAATTTTCTTCGTTATCAGGCATGTGTTTACTATTGTTAAAAATCGATGTTTTAAAATGTGTATCATTAATGGATCGGCGGAAAAATATAAATGATACATTGGTATCGTTTCTATCGATGACAGCTCTATTAATTTATTCTATTGTGACGGTTTGGTGCTAAACTATGACAGCTCTTCAATATCAAAACTGGGTTAAAACAGTGAGCAACAGACTTCTCATAGATATTCCGTCCACTGCTCACAGTGAAACAACCTTCAATCTCACACAGAAAACATACAAATATCCTCTATATATATAATAAATGCCTAACTCAGTACAATGTATGACATTAATATACAACTAATATAGTATATGACATTAATTAATATATAAATCCATATGTACATGACATTAACATTAACTAAACACATGCATGACATTCGGGTGCAACAATGCTGACATTGTGACATTACACGGCACTATCATATCAAGCCTCACATAATTAGGACATGGTTGTAACTTGAATGATAAAACTTGACATTATGTGACATAAATCTACAAAAAATGCTGACTTCAGCATAATGTATGACATTAATTCACAATAATACTGAATTCCCCATTGACATTAATATGTGCGTATATACAGTCGGAATTCATTCATTCAAATTCTTTGGATCCAAAATTTATTTCAAATAACGATGGTTTCGATTTACTATTCAACATGCCTAAGAAGATACATCAGGACCTGATATTTATTGAGAATGATAGAAAGTATTCGGATAAAAGATTGTCGAATAAACGAAGTCCGACTGTATATAGTCTATACATGTATATACCCAAATACAATAAGCTCAATACCCCAAGTAACAGCTTCAACATTCCCTACATTCCCCCTTTTTTTATCTATTTTGGTAAATAAATATAACTGACTGCTTATCTCTTCATATAACTTGTATGGAAAATCTCCGATATGTTGTCAGGTTTAACTAAGGATACAATGTTAGTGGTTACTTAAAATATATTCAACTGTTAACTTAATATAAAAGGAAGGTGAAATCACTACAGCCGATCCAATAAGAATTTTCTCAGGTTTTCCCGTAGTGAGGGGGAAATTTAAGTGGAAATAGGGGAAAAAAAGTAAACTATTTTAAAAAGGGAATGGCACCCATAAACGGCTCCAAAATTGGCCAACCAAGTGTTCTGTTGAATGTGATAACCCTCGCAGTGTTTGACCCCCACAACTGCAGGAATTGGCAGCTAACATCCAATCCATAATATCAGCACTGGTATTAATACATCAGCCATATCGAAGGACAATCAAGACATTAATTCACAGCCATAGTGTATGCCATTAATTCCTATAAATATTTGGCACAGCCTGTATATCAGACATTGTGTGTAAATAAGCATCAACGTCTTACATTTCAATACAAAATAATGTAAACAAAGCCAAATTTGTAAAACAGAATAAAATAGCGATGTTTCATTCCACTAGACTGTATTGGCTAGGAGAAGAAGTTGATATATTAGAATGGTACTCATACAAGGAGATAAACAGTGTCTTAGTTGTAGTATCAAAGTCTTCAGGTGAAAGGTGGCAACTATTTACATCCTTACACAAACAGACATCATTCATGCAACAAACCATATACACAGCTCAAAGGGTGTTGGCTATTCTAATCTATGTCTGTGATAAAATTATTTAAATTTTCATATAAATGTATTCATATTACTATTATTACTACTGTAAGCATATTCCAATAGATACTCTGGATAGGCCTGTGCGCTGTCAAATATAACAAAAATTTTGGGGTTTTCCTTATTATCTACGCAAGAATCAAACCGCTTCACAAACTGATCAGCATTCGGAACGAGTGGAGGGGGTGTCCGTAGCTTAGGATTGCCCACCGTGTATTGACCAACCAACACACTAGCTAAGAACACGCATGCTTTTTGTGTCTCTGGCTCCGAAGGTCCATCCATGTTGGTGACCAAAGCCGTTGACGCTAGACCAGAAATGTTTCTAATGGCAACCGGCTTTGGCAAGATTTTTCTTGACCACATACATTTTCTTTGAGATTGCATCGATTTTTTACTTATTATTTGTAAATTTGATGTCATGGCACTTGATCCCGGCACACTACTGGGCCCCGGTTGAACAGATCCAGCAGAACTGGAACCAAACTGAGTGGAATTAGATTGGTTTCCAGAATTGCTAAAAACTTGGCTAGCTTGAGAACCATTCTGAGAATGGGTCATGCCTATGTTCATTGGCTGAGATACCACAGGAGCGCCATGAGAGAGATTCATAGGCCGAACATGGCTCTGTGGATTTAGACCCAAAGGTACCAGTGGCTGCCCGAAGTTCACGTTGACGGGAGGAAATAACAAAGACGGTGTAGTTGGTAGAGTCATTGACATTGGTTGACTGAAGGTCATGGAAGATCTCAGAGTTCCCGGTGGACGTCTCAGATCTGTGTACTGATGAGAGTAGGATGCGTTCATTGCAAAGTAAGATCCTGGAAAAAATCAACTGAGATTACCGAACAACAGATAAAAATTACAAACAAAATTTAATACATTATTCTGCCCCAACACTAGCCCCTTCATTGCAAAAAGACAGCAGAAGAATAATTTATAATACTGTACACCTCATGACCTAGAAAAAATTATTTAAATTAATATTTCTTTTGGCTGTTATCTTTCCATGAAATATAAGTCACCACAAATTGGCCTTTTTTGTGCATTATTGTATGGTGAAAATGATGTACGATGGTGAGGTACATCTATAACAAATTGTAACAGAAATGTAATTAAAAACATGAACTATTTTTGGGTTTACTGTCGTGTAGTCACCTACATGGATTACATGAATTGTTGCCAAAATTCCATAACATTCTCACAAATGCCTTAACCACTCAGCCACTGGAGACGGTGCATACCAAACATTCTGTACAAAAGTACTGCCACAGTTTTTTACAAAACCCGAGTTACACAAGTTGCAGCCGACCCCGGACATATTCAGCATTCCTACCTTGTCCATACATAGTGCCATGTTTTCCACATAGTCTCCAATCAAAACCTTTCCTACAGATGGCATCTACAGTAGAGCTGGATGTTCCGTGGAATAATTTGCCTTCTAAAACACTTCTGAAGCCTTCACTATCTCGTATCATCTCCGCCTTCTTCCTGTAAACACAATATGAGGGAACATATAGGGGCAGTTTAAACATGTATCTGGCTCATCTGAACCAAATCTTTTTAATGAGCTCCATCCAATATTGTTGTAACTTAGTCTAAAACATCATTAATAAGAACCATTGCCACGTATAACTGTTTAAAACAATCTTGTTTAATCATATTACTAAGAGACAAAACTAGTAAAACACCCACTTGTTACTAAACTGAAAGTTTTTTTAATTTTAAGATAATACAAATGTCTTTTTTCGACAAATACAGAGAAATACATTATAAATGTTTTCTGTGATAATGCATATTTATTGAAGTTAAAGTTTTCATGAATGTTTATATAAACAAACGAACAAAAAAAATGAGCATAATACATCTTTAACATGTTTGTAATGATCATATTTTAGGGTCTGAGACTGTTTATCTGAGACTGGAGAACATTCTAATGATTCTTGATATTCAAGCATTTTGATTGGTTGAAACTGAGCACAGTCTCAAAATTGACCAATCACAATGCTGCAATCTTTTGCTGGTCTCAGATTAATAAACTTCGGTTCGGGTTTACAGCTATAACAATATCAAGGGCTACTCTAGCATACTTCAGCAAAATTCAATTTAACTGCAAACATTACAAACTCTACATCAATTCAAAATGCGTTCCATCACGATGATACAGCAACAATTGACAGACTTGTTTGTATCCAATCATTGTTAGTCATCATAAATAAGCAATAACTCAAATTCTTACAATATATATTTTCTAAATTGATCCTATAAAACGTAGCAATTATAATATTGAATTTCATATGAAGGGATTGTGATTCATTGATTTCTCAGCATCAGATTTCAAGTCTTAACTTGTAGACCAGTCAAAAACTAAAACATCTGATTGGTTGTTTCTGAGCACATTCTAAAAATTGACCAATCACAAGGCTGCACTCTGAGAATGCTTTCAAAACTCAATTTTGGTACTTTGGACTATGATATACATAATACTGTGTACAATTACAGATTTTTCGCGCAGTGTACTAACATGGCTTTGCTATTTGCATATCAGTGTTGTGTTAACCATCAAATCTTACTTTCTGGTTTATAATTCGGAAGTTTGACCATTGCAACAGGTTACTGAGAAAACAATTATCTATATCTTCTGAAAATGACGTCACTTAAAGAAGAGGTTGGAAATCGTACAGCGGTGCTCAATTATGCTATGTACATGAAATATTAATAATTGAATTATAGGGCTAAACCAAAAAAGGACCAAAATGTTACGCTCCACCCCCAAATCCTGGAGTCGCCCTGATATATCTAATACATACACTGTGTAGTATTTATGCTGTATAGGATTCTGCACTCTGTACACACTGGTACATTCCACGTTATGATCCACCATGGACTCAAAGAACCTAGCAACCACATCACCGTATTCCTGTGTTCCTGGTTCAAGCTGTACTAACACGTAGCCCTGTAACATAAAGTTATAAACCTACAGTGAAAGCTGTACTAACACGTAGCCCTGTAACATAAAGTTATAAACCTACAGTGAAAGCTGTACTAACACGTAGCCCTGTAACATAAAGTTATAAACCTACAGTGAAAGCTGTACTAACACGTAGCCCTGTAACATAAAGTTATAAACCTACAGTGAAAGCTGTACTAACACGTAGCCCTGTAACATAAAGTTATAAACCTACAGTGAAAGCTGTACTAACACGTAGCCCTGTAACATAAAGTTATAAACCTACAGTGAAAGCTGTACTAACACGTAGCCCTGTAACATAAAGTTATAAACCTACAGTGAAAGCTGTACTAATATGTAGCCCTGTAACATAGAGTTATAAACCTACAGTGAAAGCTGTACTAACACGTAGCCCTGTAACATAAAGTTATAAACCTACAGTGAAAGCTGTACTAACACGTAGCCCTGTAACATAAAGTTATAAACCTACAGTGAAAGCTGTACTAACACGTAGCCCTGTAACATAAAGTTATAAACCTACAGTGAAAGCTGTACTAACACGTAGCCCTGTAACATAAAGTTATAAACCTACAGTGAAAGCTGTACTAACACGTAGCCCTGTAACATAAAGTTATAAACCTTCAGTGAAAGCTGTACTAACACGTAGCCCTGTAACATAAAGTTATAAACCTACAGTGAAAGCTGTAGTAACACGTAGCCCTGTAACATAAAGTTATAAACCTACAGTGAAAGCTGTACTAACACGTAGCCCTGTAACATAAAGTTATAAACCTACAGTGAAAGCTGTACTAACACGTAGCCCTGTAACATAAAGTTATAAACCTACAGTGAAAGCTGTAGTAACACGTAGCCCTGTAACATAAAGTTATAAACCTTCAGTGAAAGCTGTACTAACACGTAGCCCTGTAACATAAAGTTATAAACCTACAGTGAAAGCTGTACTAACACGTAGCCCTGTAACATAAAGTTATAAACCTACAGTGAAAGCTGTAGTAACACGTAGCCCTGTAACATAAAGTTATAAACCTTCAGTGAAAGCTGTACTAACACGTAGCCCTGTAACATAAAGTTATAAACCTACAGTGAAAGCTGTACTAACACGTAGCCCTGTAACATAAAGTTATAAACCTACAGTGAAAGCTGTAGTAACACGTAGCCCTGTAACATAAAGTTATAAACCTTCAGTGAAAGCTGTACTAACACGTAGCCCTGTAACATAAAGTTATAAACCTACAGTGAAAGCTGTACTAACACGTAGCCCTGTAACATAAAGTTATAAACCTACAGTGAAAGCTGTAGTAACACGTAGCCCTGTAACATAAAGTTATAAACCTACAGTGAAAGCTGCGTTATCTTTAACTCATTTACAAGTTTACAATATTTATAACACAGGCATGAGAATGCAATATTTCTAAATTAGCTGAAAATCTGGCAATGGGTCCAGGGAGCCGCTGATGCTCCTGGCTTTTAAGTATCTAAGATGACTTAAATTGTCTCAAAAAGGCCCTTGCGACGTCAAATCCCCAACTTCTGCGGAAAATTCTCATGCAAAATAATATTACATACAGCGTAGAGTGGTAATATTTTTTATTATTCACTAGTGAAATAAAAACTCCTGTGCGTGTGACATCACAACAAATTGTGCGACATAGATGCATTCACAAGATGTTGACATTGTAAAATATTGACTTTGTACTAAGTATGATATTTTATTTCAATAAAAGTTATTGTCTGGTTAATTTGATAAGATCTGTGATATAAAGATTTGAACTCATGTGGTTGAGATATTAAAAGAAAATTGACAGAACTACTTTTTGTTGTGTCAGCTTTGTTTACTAAGTCCGAATTACACATACATGTACCATAATTGGTTTGCACATAGGAGGTCAAAGTAATGTTTTGACAAAAATCACCTGTTTCTGCTGTTATGTCAAGAATAGAATCTTTCATTTGTGGTTATTTTTTATTCAATTAATAAGACCTGTTTCGGGGGACTTAGACATTAGTCAAAGGTTTTAATCTAAATAATATTTCCTCGGTTTCAATTGAAACAGTAACTGGATTGATGAGAAGAAATCAATACCGATTCAATATTTTGTACATGTAAGTTGCAAAGATTTGCTCGGGTTTTAAGGAGAGAAAATCATTATGAAATTACAACTGAGCAAAATGTTTCGAGATAATATCGCAAGTTTACCCTTTTATTCACTTCTCGTTCATCCATACTATCCCAGTGGCTCGGGCAATCCTCGTATTTCTTGATATACTTCATCTCGCTTCTCTCGTCAAATTCAAAAGCTTGAGCGGGATCAGCAGCAGTACTTTCTTGTTCCATGTCTTCAGCTGCTTCCTTCACGATCATGTCAGAGATATACTTCACATATTCTAGATCTAGTTTATCTTCAAGGATTTCCACAACCATGGCAGGAAGTGATCGACGAAGCTCGCCTGAAAAATTCAATTTTTTAATTTTGACTATTGCGAACAACCAGTACATGTATATTTATATCATTAACAAACCAACTCCCTTGGTTGAGTGGTTAAGGCATCCGCCCTGGGAGCAGGAGGTCCAAAGTTTGAATCCTGGTAGTGATCCGTTCTGATATGGCCGGTCGGTGAGCCACCAGATAGTAAATAATGGTTACCAAGTGCCTACCTGCCTAGTGCCTGACATTATAGGATAGGAATTGGGAAATAAATGTGCTTAGAAAGTAGGTGTCTCATAAGTCAGAAATAGCTGGCCATTTACATAGGGGCAACACTATAATAAATAAACACTTTACTTGCATCACAAACACATATCGCCCCTGCGCCATTTTCAATACTTCAGATATGATTTAACAAATGACACAAATGAAATGTTGGATGAAAAAGTTACACTTTACCGACAAAATATGAATTGACAATTTATGGTAGTAATTTACAATGATTATAAACAATTTGCAGAATTTAATTGAATAGATTGTAGACATCAGTGCTCATATAGAAAAATGATAACACTAGTCTTGGTGGAAGAGTGAAACATAAAACTAGTCTTTGTTATGACAGAACATGTTGAAGGGTGCTGCGTGTATCAGGCATCACTGTGTTGAAGGGTGCTGCGTGTATTAGGCATCACTGTGTTGAAGGGTGCTAAGTGTATCAGGCATCACTGTGTTGAAGGGTGCTAAGTGTATTAGGCATCACTGTGTTGAAGGGTGCTAAGTGTATCAGGCATCACTGTGATGAAGGGTGCTAAGTGTATCAGGCATCACTGTGTTGAAGGGTGCTAAGTGTATCAGGCATCACTGTGTTGAAGGGTGCTAAGTGTATCAGGCATCACTGTGTTGAAGGGTGCTAAGTGTATTAGGCATCACTGTGTTGAAGGGTGCTGCATGTATCAGGCATTACTGTGTTGAAGGGTGCTAAGTGTATTAGGCATCACTGTGTTGAAGGGTGCTAAGTGTATTAGGCATCACTGTGTTGAAGGGTGCTGCGTGTATGAGGCATCACTGTGTTGAAGGGTGCTGCATGTATCAGGCATCACTGTGTTGAAGGGTGCTGCGTGTATGAGGCATCACTGTGTTGAAGGGTGCTAAGTGTATTAGGCATCACTGTGTTGAAGGGTGCTAAGTGTATTAGGCATCACTGTGTTGAAGGGTGCTAAGTGTATTAGGCATCACTGTGTTGAAGGGTGCTAAGTGTATCAGGCATCACTGTGTTGAAGGGTGCTAAGTGTATCAGGCATCACTGTGTTGAAGGGTGCTAAGTGTATCAGGCATCACTGTGTTGAAGGGTGCTAAGTGTATCAGGCATCACTGTGTTGAAGGGTGCTAAGTGTATCAGGCATCACTGTGTTGAAGGGTGCTAAGTGTATTAGGCATCACTGTGTTGAAGGGTGCTAAGTGTATCAGGTATCACTTTGTTGAAGGGTGCTAAGGGTATCAGGCATCACAGTGTTGAAGGGTGCTAAGTGTATCAGGCATCACTGTGTTGAAGGGTGCTGCATGTATCAGGCATCACTGTGTTGAAGGGTGCTAAGTGTATCAGGCATCACTGTGCTGAAGGGTGCTAAGTGTATCAGGCATCACTGTGTTGAAGGGTGCTAAGTGTATCAGGCATCACTGTGCTGAAGGGTGCTAAGTGTATCAGGCATCACTGTGTTGAAGGGTGCTAAGTGTATCAGGCATCACTGTGCTGAAGGGTGCTAAGTGTATCAGGCATCACTGTGTTGAAGGGTGCTAAGTGTATCAGGCATCACTGTGTTGAAGGATGCTAAGTGTATCAGGCATCACTGTGTTGAAGGGTGCTAAGTGTATCAGGCATCACTGTGTTGAAGGATGCTAAGTGTATCAGGCATCACTGTGTTGAAGGATGCTAAGTGTATCAGGCATCACTGTGTTGAAGGGTGCTAAGTGTATCAGGCATCACTGTGTTGAAGGGTGCTAAGTGTATTAGGCATCACTGTGTTGAAGGATGCTAAGTGTATCAGGCATCACTGTGCTGAAGGGTGCTAAGTGTATCAGGCATCACTGTGCTGAAGGATGCTAAGTGTATCAGGCATCACTGTGTTGAAGGGTGCTAAGTGTATCAGGCATCACTGTGTTGAAGGGTGCTAAGTGTATTAGGCATCACTGTGTTGAAGGATGCTAAGTGTATCAGGCATCACTGTGCTGAAGGGTGCTAAGTGTATCAGGCATCACTGTGTTGAAGGGTGCTAAGTGTATTAGGCATCACTGTGTTGAAGGATGCTAAGTGTATTAGGCATCACTGTGCTGAAGGGTGCTAAGTGTATGAGGCATCACTGTGTTGAAGGGTGCTAAGTGTATCAGGTATCACTGTATTGAAGGGTGCTAAGTGTATGAGGCATCACTGTGTTGAAGGGTGCTAAGTGTATCAGGTATCACTGTATTGAAGGGTGCTAAGTGTATCAGGCATCACTGTGCTGAAGGGTGCTAAGTGTATCAGGCATCACTGTGCTGAAGGGTGCTAAGTGTATCAGGCATCACTGTGTTGAAGGGTGCTAAGTGTATCAGGCATCACTGTGTTGAAGGATGCTAAGTGTATCAGGCATCACTGTGTTGAAGGGTGCTAAGTGTATCAGGCATCACTGTGTTGAAGGATGCTGCGTGTATGAGGCATCACTGTGTTGAAGGGTGCTGCATGTATCAGGCATCACTGTGTTGAAGGGTGCTGCGTGTATGAGGCATCACTGTGTTGAAGGGTGCTAAGTGTATTAGGCATCACTGTGTTGAAGGGTGCTAAGTGTATTAGGCATCACTGTGTTGAAGGGTGCTAAGTGTATTAGGCATCACTGTGTTGAAGGGTGCTAAGTGTATCAGGCATCACTGTGTTGAAGGGTGCTAAGTGTATCAGGCATCACTGTGTTGAAGGGTGCTAAGTGTATCAGGCATCACTGTGTTGAAGGGTGCTAAGTGTATCAGGCATCACTGTGTTGAAGGGTGCTAAGTGTATCAGGCATCACTGTGTTGAAGGGTGCTAAGTGTATTAGGCATCACTGTGTTGAAGGGTGCTAAGTGTATCAGGTATCACTTTGTTGAAGGGTGCTAAGGGTATCAGGCATCACAGTGTTGAAGGGTGCTAAGTGTATCAGGCATCACTGTGTTGAAGGGTGCTGCATGTATCAGGCATCACTGTGTTGAAGGGTGCTAAGTGTATCAGGCATCACTGTGCTGAAGGGTGCTAAGTGTATCAGGCATCACTGTGTTGAAGGGTGCTAAGTGTATCAGGCATCACTGTGCTGAAGGGTGCTAAGTGTATCAGGCATCACTGTGTTGAAGGGTGCTAAGTGTATCAGGCATCACTGTGCTGAAGGGTGCTAAGTGTATCAGGCATCACTGTGTTGAAGGGTGCTAAGTGTATCAGGCATCACTGTGTTGAAGGATGCTAAGTGTATCAGGCATCACTGTGTTGAAGGGTGCTAAGTGTATCAGGCATCACTGTGTTGAAGGATGCTAAGTGTATCAGGCATCACTGTGTTGAAGGATGCTAAGTGTATCAGGCATCACTGTGTTGAAGGGTGCTTAGTGTATCAGGCATCACTGTGTTGAAGGGTGCTAAGTGTATTAGGCATCACTGTGTTGAAGGATGCTAAGTGTATCAGGCATCACTGTGCTGAAGGGTGCTAAGTGTATCAGGCATCACTGTGCTGAAGGATGCTAAGTGTATCAGGCATCACTGTGTTGAAGGGTGCTAAGTGTATCAGGCATCACTGTGTTGAAGGGTGCTAAGTGTATTAGGCATCACTGTGTTGAAGGATGCTAAGTGTATCAGGCATCACTGTGCTGAAGGGTGCTAAGTGTATCAGGCATCACTGTGTTGAAGGGTGCTAAGTGTATTAGGCATCACTGTGTTGAAGGATGCTAAGTGTATTAGGCATCACTGTGCTGAAGGGTGCTAAGTGTATGAGGCATCACTGTGTTGAAGGGTGCTAAGTGTATCAGGTATCACTGTATTGAAGGGTGCTAAGTGTATGAGGCATCACTGTGTTGAAGGGTGCTAAGTGTATCAGGTATCACTGTATTGAAGGGTGCTAAGTGTATCAGGCATCACTGTGCTGAAGGGTGCTAAGTGTATCAGGCATCACTGTGCTGAAGGGTGCTAAGTGTATCAGGCATCACTGTGTTGAAGGGTGCTAAGTGTATCAGGCATCACTGTGTTGAAGGATGCTAAGTGTATCAGGCATCACTGTGTTGAAGGGTGCTAAGTGTATCAGGCATCACTGTGTTGAAGGATGCTAAGTGTATCAGGCATCACTGTGTTGAAGGATGCTAAGTGTATCAGGCATCACTGTGTTGAAGGGTGCTAAGTGTATCAGGCATCAGTGTGTTGAAGGGTGCTAAGTGTATTAGGCATCACTGTGTTGAAGGATGCTAAGTGTATCAGGCATCACTGTGCTGAAGGGTGCTAAGTGTATCAGGCATCACTGTGCTGAAGGATGCTAAGTGTATCAGGCATCACTGTGTTGAAGGGTGCTAAGTGTATCAGGCATCACTGTGTTGAAGGGTGCTAAGTGTATTAGGCATCACTGTGTTGAAGGATGCTAAGTGTATCAGGCATCACTGTGCTGAAGGGTGCTAAGTGTATCAGGCATCACTGTGTTGAAGGGTGCTAAGTGTATTAGGCATCACTGTGTTGAAGGATGCTAAGTGTATTAGGCATCACTGTGCTGAAGGGTGCTAAGTGTCTGAGGCATCACTGTGCTGAAGGGTGCTAAGTGTATGAGGCATCACTGTGTTGAAGGGTGCTAAGTGTATCAGGTATCACTGTATTGAAGGGTGCTAAGTGTATGAGGCATCACTGTGTTGAAGGGTGCTAAGTGTATCAGGTATCACTGTATTGAAGGATGCTAAGTGTATGAGGCATCACTGTGTTGAAGGGTGCTAAGTGTATCAGGCATCACTGTGCTGAAGGGTGCTAAGTGTATCAGGTATCACTGTATTGAAGGGTGCTAAGTGTATCAGGCATCACTGTGTTGAAGGGTGCTAAGTGTATCAGGCATCACTGTGATGAAGGGTGCTAAGTGTATCAGGCATCACTGTGTTGAAGGGTGCTAAGTGTATCAGGCATCACTGTGAGACATTTAACAGTGTTTGCTCACCAGTCAATATATAGTTGACTTTTAATTATTAATTCTGTGTTGCCTATAGCATATATGTTTAGTGGAACCACCAGAAACAATCGACACAGCTGTCTATCAACACCAGACAGTTGGCTCCCATTGCTGACCATTGTAGAGAGGTCCCACTGTATCTACTGACTCCTAAGTTAACTAAACCAACACTACAAAAACTTTCCAAATCTCACAGCAAGGAAAGTTTCTCTATCAGATTTATCTTAATTTGTCACAAGTAGACTTTCCATCAACCATAAAGGCGTCGTAAGTTAAACAGTGAATCAATTTTCATTATTCATAGTAATTTGATATGAAACTCAAAGGAAAACCACACAAGATACTTAGGATATCCTTATATGGTCATAAGTGCCAAACCTTATATCAGGAGACAATCACAGTGTTGTTTTATGTACAGAGGGGGATACATGTACTATGCTTTAAATCGCATGGCTGTAAATGTTTTAAAACTGTTCTAAATAAATCTTGTGGGTAAAAGTACCAGTAAGAACCAGTAAGTACCAGTATGTACCAGTAAGAACCAGTAAGTACCAGTAAGTACCAGTATGTACCAGTAAGTACCAGTAAGAACCAGTAAGTACCAGTAAGTTACAGTAAGTACCAGTAAGTACCAGTAAGTACCAGTAAATCATCTATTTTATCCACAGGAGATTGTCACAAGTCCATTCCTTTTTGCCCTTCTACAGTTCTCTCCCTTTATCCCTTCAAGGATTCTAAATATACAGTTACTACAGAAGGGAAAAAGAGAGAGAACTCCTGACAATCTACTGTGAATGTATCCACCCAAATGTTGTGAAAGGAACCATTATACCATTATACATTTATCATTGTCATCAACTCCTATGTTTTAATTTAAAAAAAAATTGTTAACAGAAATCAATGTAAAATGTTTCCGTTTGAATTAATTTCTGTCATAAATGTCTTATATCTCCCACAGGTGGCGCTAGCATGTGCTTTGTACACATGATTGTTCATTTTGAGTGTTCTAGGCTTTTAAAGTTATTCAGCTTTGGGCAGAAGACACGGTAACTAACACCCATTTTTTTCTTTAAAGTTTATAATGAAATGTTATTTTATGCAAGCATATATAACAAGGTTTTAAGCAGTCATATCAAAGTTATACACCCACATGAATTATGTTGATAACCATGTTGTATTATTGCTAAGTTATTCAGTCACTCCAATACCATCTGTTCCCCAAGTGATACTTACTGATTACAAATTAAAAAGTAATTTGAAACAATGTTGTTTTGTCTAAATGTTTAATGGAGGTAGTTAAGTTGTAAGGGAATGGAAGTGTTAGTCATTCATGCTATCAATGAATGGTAATATACACCAGGAAGGAAGTGTACACGGATGTGCGTTATACCAGACTGTACTTCACGCTACAATCTTCACATTAATGACTGTCACTTTGTTTATTCATTCAAAATTCCAAGAATTGTCAACATTGCACTGAACACAACATTATAAGGCAAAGATTGAACAGGAGAATCAAACTGCCAAACTGTAACTAAATATACACATCAAACTTGTATAGGCTGTAACTCGAGGCTACCTCTGCAATTTGACTTGTAATCGTACTTGAATGAGATAATATGCCTGTAAACATTGTGACCAAATTGATGAAGATACAATTAAATACTGATCTAAAAATAGAACAGATATCCCTCGGGACACTACCCGTCCCTAAGGGTGTTCCCATAATACATCCTGTCATGACAGGCATTTCAAAACAAAACCAGTCCTTGTGTCTTTCATCAAATTCAATATAACAACATATAGTAGACATTGTACAAGTGACCACTTGTATTAAGTGACTTTCTTATTAAACGACCACTTAAATTCCCGCCCGAGCGTTTTTACTGTATGAATAGTATATATTCAACAACATGTCTATAACGTGACCAGTGACCGCATTAGACCAGTTTTGACAGGTAAAAAATATTGTTAAACAATCCATTTAACGACATACACTTAATCCTATGGAGCATTTCACACCCAAGTAATTCACAATTCATGCATTATTAAACAATTGAGTAAACAATTAAGTATGATAAACATGAGCTGGTAAATAAATACTTGGCAACACGATTATATAGCAATGTGTACAAATCATTGCATGATTTAATTTGAAAATTTACCTCATGAAAGGTAATTTCTTTTACTTAAAATCAATAAAAATAACATCATGCACAGAGAGAAAGTAGATACTTAGTGACAGCAGGATTTCACACCTGAAATCATGAATTTGGTCAGAGAACTTTCCAAGGCAAAAAATTACAACACTTCTAGTCTTTCTAAAATATTTTTGCCTAAACTACAAACAATAATGTCTTTGTTTCCATGGAAATGAATTTAACAACATCAAAAATGCTCCTATATTAAATGGCCTACATCAAGAAACACTACAATCTCAGATTTTTTAAACAAAATAGTGGAAGCCAATCGAATTTATGGCCATTTAAGACAAACCGACCCCTTCAATCTGAGAAAGCTATGTTTTTATACGACAATGAAAGCTAACGGCAAGAAAGGAAGCTGTTCACCGTGGTAACCATGAATAATTCAATGATACAACCACCAGAGGGGGAGATGGAACATGGATAAAATGTACACCTTTAATGTATCCTAATCTATCACAAGTGAATGTAATGCTACACAAGTGAATGTAATGCTACACAAGTGATGTTTGAAAACAATATGCATCCTCTCCCTAAAGATGCATTCCCCTAAAGATGCATTCCCCTAAAGATGCATTCCCCTAAAGATGCATTCCCCTAAAGATGCATTGTCAGTGAGAGGATTTTAATTAACATGATGACATAGAAAGGAGTATGGATGATATACTCCTATAAGGGTTGGATCTTGATGGTCCAAAAAGCTCCATTATTCTTAGTAAGTTATGGGATGGACAAGGACTTTCATCTAATGGTCAATTTGACCTTAAATTTGCCCCAGTGATCCCAACATTAATAGGGTTCATCTACAACCTGCAGGCAATCTCCTACCAAAATAGGGCCCAGCAGCCCATAGGAACTTGGTTTATAATGCGGACAAGAATTGCTAACTACTTGTCCATTTGATTCTGACCTTTGACCCAGTGACCCCCAAAACTGATAGGGTTCAACTAAAAACAGCAGGCGATCATCCTTACATGTAATGACCCGGGAGCCCAAAGGGATTTGATTTATTGCACAGACAAGGATTTCTACCAAATGGTATGTTTGACCTTGACCGTTGACTCGGTGACCCAAATATCAACAGATTCATCTACCACCCCCAGTTAATCATCCTACCAAGTTAGGCCAAGGAGACCAAAGGGTACTTGAGTTACTGCATGGACAAGGATATGACAGAAATGTCAACTTTGTAGAGTAAGTAAGTTTCTCCCTATTAAGTTTTTCTCCTGAAAGCCTGACAATGCTTTTTTCCCCTCTAATAGGCCTAACCACCATTCCCTTATTAAGTGGAAAAGATTACTTTATCAGCCCCCCATATGGAATAGAGATAACACACTCACTTCCTAGAAACCAGTCTGTCACCGTGAAACCAGTCTGTCACCGTCAGTGATTGTACCAGTCTACTTAATGCACATAATATATTAATGATACTTAATTTTTTACATTTCTATGCATATTAATGAGTCCAATGTTCATGAATATGAATAAAAGCATGCTTAATCAATGAAAACAATCTAAGAACAAAAGAAAAAATCAATTAATAATGAAACTCACATATAATTGTATCAGTAAACAGAGTTAAGTTCTAAATTCTTGATCAATATATATATTACTTCTTGTTGAAATATCATTATCCATGAAGATTACGCAAGTATTAATTACTGCCAGCAATTAACACACAATAATAGACATTCATTATTAGATTTAGCCATCCTTACAAAATTGTTTGTTTGAGATAACCGTACCCAGCACAAGTATGTAGGTAGGTAATTAATTGTATATTTATAACTTTCACGGTCATTCAAGTCACAACTTATAATACATAGCTAAAAAAAATGTCCCATCCGGACATCTGAAACAGCACAAATTGAAATAAGCTAAGATGTTGTAGCTAACAGCCTAGTTAATGTTTGTAAGTATGTGTAGCACAATCATAGATACATATATATCTACATTCAAACCATAATTTAGGAAAGACGAATTTATTCCTTCCAGTCCAGCGTTTTCAACATGCAGACTTGAACAAATCTATTAACAAAGTTCAGCTGACCAAAATTTATTTCGACAGTAAACTTTAGATTTGATTGGATTACATGCTACTAAAGTAGCAAAATGAGCTTTAAATATGACTTCACAGAAAAATGTTTTTAATTAAAGACCCCCATTTTCTGGAGTATAGGCGGCATAATGGCAAACACAATTTGTAAGGATAGCAGTATGTTTGATGATACATGGATTGCAATAACCAACCAGAAGGGGTTTAAACTTCCTAATGTATAAATCTGGAGTTGATCTCTGATTACTTGGAACTTGTTAAACTTATCCATAAAAGAACGACATATAATACTTCACTACAGATATGTGTGATGATGATAGGCATGTTTTATCATCTGGCAAAAAAAAGGATCGGTATTTTTCCGTGATATGTACTATAACACACTAAACAATGAAATGAAGTCAACTACTTTGTCATTCGAAACTACTTTAACTTCAACTGCTTCAATGTTGTTGAGTAACGATGGTGTAACCAGGGGCAGATCCAGGGCTCAAGGAGAGGGGGGGGGGGGCATAACCTTCTGGTCATTTTCAGGTTTTCAAGCCTCATAAAACGGCAATGACTTTGTTTGATTCTTAGTTTATGAACATCATCATTATTGTCATTATTGAATGTTACATGCTAAAATAAATCAGAATTGCTTAATTGAAAATCTTAAAAATTAAAGTTATCTGTTTATGCTCAGACATATATGTATGGTTGGGGAATTGTAGAGGGTGCGCCACCTACTGGATCTGCTAGTGGCAATATGTATGTACACCAGTCAGCACCCACTGGATCCGCTAGTGGCAATACGTATGTACACCAGTCAGCACCCACTGGATCTGCTAGTGGCAATACGTATGTACACCAGTCAGCACCCACTGGATCTGCTAGTGGCAATACGTATGTACACCAGTCAGCACCCACTGGATCCGCTAGTGGCAATACGTATGTACACCAGTCAGCACCCACTGGATCTGCTAGTGGCAATACGTATGTACACCAGTCAGCACCCACTGGATCCGCTAGTGGCAATACGTATGTACACCAGTCAGCACCCACTGGATCCGCTAGTGGCAATACGTATGTACACCAGTCAGCACCCACTGGATCTGCTAGTGGCAATACGTATGTACACCAGTCAGCACCCACTGGATCTGCTAGTGGCAATATGTATGTACACAAGTCAGCACCCACTGGATCCGCTAGTGGCAATACGTATGTACACCAGTCAGAAGAGCTAACCTCCCATTTTGTACGTTGGAGAATCTGTACTGCAATATGACTGTGATGTGAAACAATGAAAGTGATTTGGACTGTTTAACTTTATTTGAGAGATGAAATTCATTTGAATCAAGTGTGTTGTAGCTTACTGCAATCAAAATCATGTGAAAAATGTTGAACCAACAGATAAGCACTTTCAACCAGTATAATATTATATTCTCAATGGCTGTGACAATGTAGCCAGACGTAATAATGATTGTGATGTTTTAAAGACTTGCTCTGCAAATAAATATTTTTGAAGTGGTCGATTGTTATGTTTACCGAGTTATCTCGGGGTTATAAATACATTTGTCATTCAGTTTACGTATACATAATCTCAGACACAAACTGTGGACTCATGTAACCAATAGAATGTTCAAGTTTTTTAACTGTAAAAAAATAGCAGTAATTTATCAAAATACCTGGGGCAAGAGTATATAACACTTATTTAACTTGTTAGAGACCAGTCATAAAATGGAGCTTTGTCATTTGGTCCATTTTGAAAAAAAAAATCAACCAATCAGAGGCTAACGTTTTTTGGACTGGTCTCTTAAACTGATTTTCACAAACATCAGAATCAAAACACCCTTTTTTATATAAATAAGAAGTATTTTCCATGAACTTTATATAGTGAATATCAAAGACATAATGTGTATTAATTTTTCAAAATCTCCCACAAAGCAGACAAGATGACCACATATTAAAAATGTACAGGAAAAACCCTTTTTTTCAATTAAAACATCATTTTGTTTGCAAGGGAGATCCTTTCAATCTCCTTGTCAGTATGTATGTGTCGGTCGTCAGTATGTATGTGTCGGTCGTCAGTATGTATGTGTCGGTCGTCAGTATGTATGTGTCGGTCGTCAGTATGTATGTGTCGGTCGTCAGTATGTATGTGTCGGTCGTCAGTATGTATGTGTCGGTCGAGGGCATACAATCTCCTCGTCAGTATGTATGTGTCGGTCGAGGGCATACAATCTCCTCGTCAGTATGTATGTGTCGGCTGAGGGCATACAATCTCCTCGTCAGTATGTATGTGTCGGTCGAGGGCATACAAGAAGTAACAAGATTTTAACAAAATGAAGGATTTTACAGCATGGAAATATTTTCTCCATCACAATGATACAGCAACAAGAGTACTTTCATGTTGCAACATCATTCAAAACATTAATAATAGATTCATTCAATATCCACTTTGTTTCTATAAAAGAGGCACTTCTTAAAAATTGTTAGTTTACAGTACCACTTATCATGACTTTCAAGGTGGCCAGACCAGTCAAGTCCTATTTATTTGAAGGCAAGCCTGACTTGTTTATATTTTAAACATAAAGACAAAAATCTAGCATAGAAAATTACAAACAAGTTGGGCAAATGTCAGAGGTCTGAATGGTCGGTGTACTTGAAACAAACCAGTTTTTATACATGGCCTCGGACAGTTTGTACATTATCACATGCTTCATGATATCATCACAGTAAATGGTTCATACTGAAGGATTAGATTGTAACTTCCTTGGAATGTGTTATCAGGAACATCCTTGCCTATAGGCGAGGTTTGAACTTTGAACCCCCGTTTCCTTCCAGTGTCCCCCTTCCCTTCCAGTGCCCCTCCCCCCTCCATTCCAGTAGGGAAAATTTCCATCATTTCCACCAAGCATTAACAGATATAAATGGTGACTGCAAATAGCCATCCTTTTATACATAGTTCCCACATCAACAATATTTACCTCCCTTGTTCTGAATCGTCGGCCATTTTGATAGGCAAATTTCCTTAAAAGTTATGGGGAATATAATGTAAATGATGTTAAACTAATCCGATATATAAAAAATAACTTATTCATTATGCTCACATAGAGCATTTGACTCAGTAAGTTGAAGAAAAAGTGGTTGTCACATGCAAATTCTCTTGATATTTTCTCAATTATCACATATTTCGAAATTACTCCTATAAGGGCTTATCAGTTTTGCCTATCAAAATGGCCAACAGTCAAGAACAAGGGAGGTAAATATTGTAGATGTGGGAACTATGTACACTTAGAACAGTTATCAAAGGCTGAAATCAATCATTAATGCTATTTAAAAAACTTGAACAAATTATTGCAGTTTCTAATGGGAAAACCAAACTGGTCGTGAGGGGAAGTGTTTGGCATGGCAAGTTGGGGGAAGCAAGTTCCAGGAAGAAAGCCGGGATTTCGGCCCTGCAAAGTTTGAAGAGGGCCCTGCCAAAGAATAGGCATGGCTGAATCTTGCATTTTGAACATCGCCTCCTTCACGATGAACACACTCAGGTGAATGCCCAGTAATTGTATACATGTAATGATTGTATAAGCGTACTTACTGATTGGATAATAGCTGTCACATGACTTGCTCAAACATCTCACTGACTCCTGAAATGTAATCAAATGATTGGGTAATAAAACCATAATTAAACTCTGATTGGATAATATTTATGTAACATGACAGTCATGCTATCTGACTGACTCCTGAAATGCAAACAAATGATTGGGTGAAAAAGAACAGGATTAGTCACTGATTGGATAATAGATGTCATGTGACTAACTCAAACATCTGAATGACTTCTGAAATTTATGCACACAATTGAAGGACCAAACCAGGAACACTGATAGAGTTGTTAATACATGAAAGCACTGAAGTATGTTACTGAACATTTATTCTGAGAATGTGCACAATTCTACAGGACGTGTTTGAAATCTCCCTGGAATGTTGGACATTCCTCCAACTCTTACCAAGCAGTACAGAAAGTTCATTGAGGTGCATTATGTACAGTAAAACCTCAATAATAAGACCACTATTGGGACCATTCAAAACCTAGTCTTCTTATTGAGGTGGTCTCAATATTGAGGTGGTGTTTAGGTGAGGTTTTACTGTATACTCATGTACTTCTCATATAATGTGTCATTGTGTTATCACAGGCAAGGTCAGACATTCTGGCAGCCAAGCTGAATGAAGAAAATGATCTTCATCAAGATGAGCTAGATAGAACAACAAATCATGAATCTATACATTAAATAAGGCAAATAAGCTAGGCCATTGGGGAAATCCCTTGAACAACAATGTTATACAATGTCTAACTGATTCATACATGTATATACTTGTCAACATTGCTAACCAACTGGTTCTAGTTTCTAGTTTATTTTGACTTGAAGTAAGCTGATGTGTTCCACAACAGGCTGAATGCTTGAAGTAAGCTCATGTGTTCCACTACATGCTGAATGCTTGAAGTAAGCTCATGTGTTCCACTACAGGCTGAATGCTTGAAGTAAGCTCATGTGTTTCACTACAGACTGAATGCTTGAAGTAAGCTCATGTGTTCCACTACAGACTGAATGCTTGAAGTAATTAAGCTCATGTGTTCCACTACAGGCTGAATGCTTGAAGTAAGCTCATGTGTTTCACTACAGACTGAATGCTTGAAGTAAGCTCATGTGTTCCACTACAGGCTGAATGCTTGAAGTAAGCTCATGTATTCCACTACAGACTGAATGCTTGAAGTAATTAAGCTCATGTGTTCCACTACAGGCTGAATGCTTGAAGTAAGCTCATGTGTTCCACTACAGACTGAATGCTTGAAGTAAGCTCATGTGCTCCACTACAGGCTGAATGCTTGAAGTAAGCTCATGTGTTCCACTACAGGCTGAATGCTTGAAGTAAGCTCACGTGTTCCACTACAGGATGAATGCTTGAAGTAAGCTCATGGGTTCCACTACAGGCTGAATGCTTGAAGTAAGCTCATGGGTTCCACTACATTCTGAATGCTTGAAGTAAGCTCATGTGTTCCACTACATTCTGAATGCTTGAAGTAAGCTCATGGGTTCCACTACAGGCTGAATGCTTGAAGTCAGCTCATGGGTTCCACTACATTCTGAATGCTTGAAGTAAGCTCATGGGTTCCACTACAGGCTGAATGCTTGAAGTAAGCTCATGGGTTCCACTACATTCTGAATGCTTGAAGTAAGCTCATGGGTTCCACTACAGGCTGAATGCTTGAAGTAAGCTCATGTGTTCCACTACAGGCTGAATATCAGGGGTCATTTTGAGAATTTCTGACTGGATTTTACCATTTTATAGCTAAATTAATTATAATTTAGAGCAACATAGACACCGAGTGTCAAAATGTGGCTTTATGGAAATTTAAAGGGTCAATTCCAGGGTCAAATGTAACCCTGAAGCTATAACTTCTTTAAGATTTATGACTCAAAACTAATTTAACTACCAGGAAATCTAAAAACCTCATGTAATTTGTAAACCTGTCAAAATCACATTCATTATCTTAGATCACTTTTTCTATAATATAGTGAAGAATCTGAAAATACAAATTGTTGAGTATACTTTTTTTCGACCGTGTTCTCTAAAAGTTCAACCTCTAGATGTGTGCATAGGACACCGATGCTCCTGCTATTGGATTTTCAAGCATTATTGATCAGAAACAAATTTTTTAAGACAAAAAAAAGCATTATCAGGGGTTCCATTTGACCCTTGAGTTGACCCTTTGACCCCTGGAATTTCAACAACGCCACCTTTTGACCCTTAAATTTCTAGCTGAAGCTCAATTTTTCTCTAATTTATATGTAATTTGGCTATAAAATAGTAAAATCAGGTCAAAATTTATCAAAATGACCTTTGAGATTCACACCAAGTGATACCCCTGCATAACTCCTCCAAAAATGGATAATTGTAACTGATATTGAACTTGACCTTTATTTTATTACCCTATGCACAGATAGATGGACTGGGGTAACACCCTATGCACACACAGATGGACTGGGGTAACACCCTATGCACACACAGATGGACTGGGGTAACACCCTATGCACACACAGATGGACTGGGTAACACCCTATGCACACACAGATGGACTGGGGTAACACCCTATGCACACACAGATGGACTGGGGTAACACCCTATGCACAGACAGATGGACTGGGGTAACACCCTATGCACAGATAGATGGACTGGGGTAACACCCTATGCACAGACAGATGGACTGGGGTTACACCCTATGCACAGATAGATGGACTGGGGTAACACCCTATGCACAGACAGATGGACTGGGGCAACACCCTATGCACAGATAGATGGACTGGGGTTACACCCTATGCACAGAAAGATGGACTGGGGCAACACCCTATGCACAGATAGATGGACTGGGGTAACACCCTATGCACAGACAGATGGACTGGGGTTACACATTGTTTGAATGGCATAGAAGGTGTCTGAAATATTTATGAGTCTTTCAATCATGTAGATGAAACAACAATTGTTTGAAAGTAGAGCTGTCATTGATTCGGCAAAAAGCGTATTGACGATATATCGATGTATTTGATGAGAAGTATTGACGATATATCGATGTATTTGATGATAAGTATTGACGATATATCGATGTATTTGATGAGAAGTATTGACGATATATCGGTGTATTTGATGAGAAGTATTGACGATATATCGATGTATTTGATGATAAGTATTGACGATATATCGATGTATTTGATGATAAGTATTGACGATATATCGGTGTATTTGATGATAAGTATTGACGATATATCGATGTATTTGATGATAAGTATTGACGATATATCGGTGTATTTGATGATAAGTATTGACGATATATCGACGTATTTGATGAGAAGTATTGATGATATATCGGTGTATTTGATGATAAGTATTGACGATATATCGACGTATTTGATGATAAGTATTGACGATATATCGACGTATTTGATGAGAAGTATTGACGATATATCGGTGTATTTGATGAGAAGTATTGACGATATATCGATGTATTTGATGAGAAGTATTGACGATATATCGATGTATTTGATGATAAGTATTGACGATATATCGGTATATTTGATGATAAGTATTGACGATATATCGACGTATTTGATGAGAAGTATTGATGATATATCGATGTATTTGATGAGAAGTATTGATGATATATCGACGTATTTGATGAGAAGTATTGACGATATATCGGTGTATTTGATGAGAAGTATTGACGATATATCGATGTATTTGATGAGAAGTATTGACGATATATCGATGTATTTGATGATAAGTATTGACGATATATCGGTATATTTGATGATAAGTATTGACGATATATAGACGTATTTGATGAGAAGTATTGATGATATATCGATGTATTTGATGAGAAGTATTGATGATATATCGACGTATTTGATGAGAAGTATTGACGATATATCGGTGTATTTGATGAGAAGTATTGACGATATATCGATGTATTTGATGAGAAGTATTGACGATATATCGATGTATTTGATGATAAGTATTGACGATATATCGATGTATTTGATGATAAGTATTGATGATACATTGATATATCAGGTATCATTTACTACAATGCCATTTACATGCTTGCCGTTCATGATATCATATAAATATATCAGGACATTTTCACCAAAATATTACACTTAGTTATGTTGTCTACATGCTTATGTATTTCACTGACCATCTTTCTGACCAAATTTCAATACTAAATTTTGGATAAATTGAACCAAACTTGTTTCTTCAGATTTATTGGGAATTTTTATATATTCAAATTGGAAAAAATATATACTTTTTTGCATTGGGAGAATAGCAAAATAACATCTACAAAAAAATCTGAAAAACAACCCTGAGTTGGCATCCCGGACTCCACAATTAAGAGTTCCTGAGAACCCTTGTACTATTCTGTAATTGTTATTGGAAAAATTCTGACTAAATAACCTCATTACTGGAGTAATCAGAGATAAATCTATTGGGTATTTTATACCATCCAGTCTACATACAAGTTTACATCTACAGTACACGGAAACAACATCATGTTGTTAAATACCAGGGCACGAGAAATCGGCTAGTCCGACGTCCCAGACTAGTCTAAAATTGTTTCGGGCTATTGGCCAGTAAAATTAAGTTAGTCCCGGGCTAGTCTAAATTTGGAGCCTATTTAAATCGGACAAGTGACAAATTAACAGACCAATTAACAGATTTTGCTCATGCTTATCTTATCAGATGTTGAATCAGACCCCATGTCGACAATTTGGCGTGTAGCAAGCACCGCCCCTCGCCTACTCGACCCTAACGGTCGTATGTCACAGTATCCAGTCGGAGCGCTCGGCACATTTTATCCCCCTAATCAAATTTTGTGGAGTAAACGTACGTTCGAATACTACCGAAATACCTGAATGCCCGTATATTTTACATAGAAAAATCAACATGTAAAGGCTATACTAAACCTGTCAATTAATCCATTGTTGAAGTGTTGTATCATATGATATTATCAAAATAACTGATTAAGACAGCTAAATAATATTGTATGAGTGTATTAGTCATAGTTGATTTTAATTGAATAGATCCAGTACCGCTTGTGCGAACTTTATCCAATGTGACAAGGTTCATGTCTTCTTTCAAGCAGGGAACAAGCTATTAGGCGAAGTGGGCGAAGAAGTCGCCGAACGTCCGTTCATTTCGCCAATTTTCAAAAGTACGGCCAAAATTAAGTCGCCGTAAATTTCTGGGACATGTCATTAAACAATAGGAGCCTACGTGTAATCAAGCGATACATCTGCAGTGCATTTGTTGTATAAACATACCTATTATCGGGTTTTACTCCACGGTTTAATCAATGTTGACCAATAAACAGCCCCAAATATTCGACTATGTGAAGTTAAGCTTCGCCTACAGCTATAATGTAAGGAGAGATCTGATTGGATAAGCGACTACTGCTGACCAATGAGCGATTAGCTTTGTAATGAATTTCGACACGAGTGTGTTTACACGACGTGTGTGGTGAACCGACATAGACGACAAATTAAGCCTGTCATAAATCAAACGGACGGCACGTGAAAGGTGCTATATTGCAATGAATACTGCGATTACGGCGAATTTGTTGAGATTTTTCACCGTAAACGCTGTCTATATTTTTACTGAATATCTCTACTTTCGTTTTCAATATCGACTCGCGTCTAGTTTCGTTTACGTCGGTCGCGTCATACGGTGTTTATTCATACTTGATATTGGTGTTAATTAAAAAAACATTGGTTATAGGTTTGATATTAATTAAATTTCATTGGTTAACATTTCAGTATTGCATAATTTGAGGATTTTTAGTGAAACATTAAGCTGTAAGGCTAGTTTCTCGTAAGGTTTGAAGGTAAACAGGTCATAATATGTAAGATGATAATTGGAGTAAAGATTTACATTTAGCTTTGAGATTTTGGTTGATATATGGCTAAAAAAGCAGGCTTATCGTATGCACACTATAATTTATTCAGTGTGTGACTTAAGAAACATGCTTTCTTATTATTGAGGAGATTTGTAAAACATAAACTGATAGGAAGCTTTGCACTTTTTGTTAATTTGTATGTTTCACAACTATCAAACATTAATTATTAAAAGATCCAGTGTCATGAAAAAAAATCAATGATGAGGACGAGCCGTCTCCACTTCTCCCTAATTTCTCCCCACTTCTCCCTATCTCAGCTTAAGGGAGAAGTGACTTCTCCCAAAAAATTGAGCCTAGCTTTTTCCCTGTTCTTTGAATATGCGTAGTTGCCTTGTGCATAAAATTCAAGAATTGTCTTATCACACAAGCAAGAAAATAAAAGGCAAAACACAGACGCACTCTTTTACACACAGCTTTCAGTTTAAATAAATACTCCTCACAGTAACACGAATCTGCACGTGGCGTGACGTCATGAATGCAGTGATGACGCAGTATTGACAGCTATTAACTGGAATATTGCTCAAATACATTCGAAAGAGCAAATTCGATTTTTTCATAATGCAATGATTTTACAGAGTGAGTTAATAAGGATTACATACAAAACTAAGTACGTGTTTACACACTTTGATTGTTACATTCCGAACATAAGTTTTGAACACATAGTTAAATGATTCCATGTTTCTGGCTAGTTTCATTCATTCAGTGAGTAGATGAAGTTTATTGACATGGCGAACTTTCAAGTAAATATAAAAGCGGGCGATTCAGCACAAACATTACATCTCGCATATTTCTTCCCGGGACGTTGAAATGTAAGACCTTGCCGATCACAAACAACTTAAGTCGCTTAGCAACGACGTTACACGAACTCGATTCTTGTAGAGATTGTGATGGTTAAGTTAAATTTAGACGCGCGCTCAATCGGACAGAATATATTGTTAAAACAGTTATTATTAATAAAGTTCTCATAACAACCAATTTTGTTCTACATTGATGGTTGTTGAACAAAAATAATTAATACATATTATATAATACCATGGACATATAAACCATGTCCGTGACATTATCTAATAAAATTTAACAGAATATGAGGTAATGTAAAGATATATAACTTCGGACTACCAGTTTCAAAATTCGGGTTAGTCTATTTTAAAGTATCATTAGTCCGGGACAAGTGACTTCATAAAAATTTCTCAGCCCTGAATACATTTATTGATTATACAATTATAACTATCACATTTACATCAGTTAAGCCAAACGCAATTTTTTTCTATGTAAATGATTATTTCAGTCTTCTATCTAATTCACTTTTAAATTCATTTTATTCTCAGCAAGTAAATTTTTTCTTTTTCCCATTAAGGTACGACACAGTTACAAGAATGTATTTTCGTACTGGCACAAATGTACAAATATGTTACAAGGACATCTATACAGTTGTTTGGTAAACAACAAGTTATATGTTCAATGAACTAACAGGAGGCTGAAATCTTGAGTCCCTGACTCCCTTTTCTTTCTAGGTACTCCCATTGTCAACTTACTGTGCATCCCTGGGACCCCTAATATTAACTTTTACTAAGGACCCCCAATTTACCAATTTATCAAACACGAGGGTCCAAGGACCCCTAGCTAAACAATTCCTAGGGAAAACCCTGAATGACTCGAGTTACATTCTACTTATTACAGTCATTCAGGAAATGAGAATTGTAATGTCATTGATACATTAACTGAGTATCTACGTTGAACATCAATACAACTTGTACGTTTCCTGGACCCCTAACCACATACTTAGAGGATTCAGGGCTCTAGAAAATTGTTTCAAAGACACTAGTCCCGGACTAAAGGAAATGTAAAATATGGGTCGATTTAGTAACAAATAAATACACACAATGATACCTTCACAATCTAAAAATAATAATAACATGTATATGTTTGTGGGATTCAAAGGTTTGACTTACAACAGAACAATTGCTGATGTTGGGTAGATTTAAAAACAGACTTGTCCGGGACTAACTTCAACTCAACAGCGGAGAGCCCGATTCAGCATAAGACTAGTACAGGACATCGGGCTAGTGGATTTCAAGAGCTCTAGGGTTGTTGACTGGTTTTGCAAGTGAATGTTTTTAGACTTTTGGAGCTGAAAAAACCCTAAGTAGAAGCTTAGTTGGTGCCAATTTCTGTGGGTTGTTCTATGTATTGCAAATGAACAAACTTTATGGATGACATTATGTGTAAGTACTGGTAATATTTTGTAGTATTCAGAATTCTTATCTGTCAAAGAGGACAACTGACATGAAAGTTTACATACCTTCGCTCGGCCGGTAAGGACCAACTTAACACGCTCTTCTAAACACTTTTTGCAAGTTGCATGTCCATTAGGACAACGGGGATATTTCTCCCCTGCCACGTTTACATCACAGTTTATACAAGTAAAATCCCTGGATGAGCTGCTATAGCAACGCCTTTGCTTTTTTGGTGGTAAATGGTGAGAATTTTGTGGTGACGGACTTCTTGGTGATGTGGAAGCTTGATCTTTGAAAGACGATTTGAATACACCAGGCAGGTATGCATCGTTAGTTGAAACAGATCTTTTTAACTGCCGACTCAACTGCCCTTGATTAAGTTGAGATAATGGCAATGTTAATGAATTGTAAAGTGTTGTACTACAGCTCTGGTAGGAAGACTGAAGGCTTAAATTTGATTGGTTATTTTTAGAAGCATTCACTAAATCAGACTGAGAATTAGAGTTCAAGGTCAAATCCATAGAAGACAAAAGTGCATGACTGGCCTTGAATGGATCTGCTAGGTCAGGTGCAGAGTTCGTAGAGGTCACTGAAAGTTTTTGATCAGATACATTACTTTGCGTAGTTGGAACAATAGTGCTACATGTACTTGTGTTTGTAGAGCTTGATACATCATCACTCATGTTGGACATGATTGCAAACTGGCCTCTGTCTGAATGTACATCTTTTTGCTGCAATGTGTCTCTTCTAGTTACATTCTGTCCATTGGAATTGTTATCTTGATCCTGATTGGCTGAGGTAGTGCCTTGAGACATGGTTTGAAGGTTTATAGTCGACCAATCAGGCGCTTGATATTTTGGATTGCTTGCATTGTCAGTAGTTGGATTACTTAAGGTTGCATTTATGTCACAATTATTGCTGATATCACTAACACTGGTTTTATCACATGCTGAATTTTTATCACTGATATTAAAGGTTGCTATTCCACTGGTATCCGGCTTTTTGTCAGACTTATTGCCAGTTTGTTGCAAATCCAGGGAACCAGTCAGCAGCATAAGAAATGAAGAGTCCTGAGAGGCATTCTGGGACACGTCAGAGGTAGCATTGTCATTGGTCCTTGGACAGACTGGATCAGACTGACTATCATCAACACCACTAGATTTTGAGGACAAGTCTAGCGGACCGACGGACGTAGAGCTGGAATCACCAATAATAGTCGCCAGGACATCGCTGGCAGTTTTATCCTCCAATGAGATTTGAGCAGTGCATGATGTCAGACTGGCACTACTGGAAAATGATGTCAACGAGTCATGTGATGAACTTGAAACACTTATAGGCAGTGATTTAGAAACCACAACATCTGTTTTTGGGGTTGGTTTTGTCTCTGACATGAAAATACAATCTTCACTGTCAACTTCAATTTCTTCCTTGATAAGGACGACATCATCATTATCAGACTCATCTGAAACAGAAAACATAAACAACATAATACAATATAGATCAGGCCCGACATTTCACTAACATATATAATGAAGGACATGGGGAGGGGGAGTGGGGAGGGGGAGCCTATGAAGGACATGGGGAGGGGGAGTGGGGAGGGGGAGCCTATGAAGGACATGGGGAGGGGGAGTGGGGAGGGGGAGCCTATGAAGGACATGGGGAGGGGGAGTGGGGAGGGGGAGCATATGAAGGACATGGGGAGGGGGAGCATATGAAGGACATGGGGAGGGGGATCCTATGAAGGACATGGGGAGGGGGAGCCTATGAAGGACATGGGGAGGGGTAGCCTATGAAGGACATGGGGAGGGGTAGCCTATGAAGGACATGGGGGGGAGCCTATGAAGGACATGGGGAGGGGTAGCCCATGAAGGACATGGGGACGGGGAGCCTATGAAGGACATGGGGAGGGGGAGTGGGGAGGGTGAGCCTATGAAGGACATGGGGAGGGGGAGCCTATGAAGGACATGGGGAGGGGAGCCTATGAAGGACATGGGGAGGGGTAGCCTATGAAGGACATGGGGAGGGGTAGCCTATGAAGGACATGTGGAGGGGGAGCCTATGAAGGACATGGGGAGGGGGAGCCTATGAAGGACATGGGGAGGGGGAGCCTATGAAGGACATGGGGAGGGGGAGCCTATGAAGGACATGGGGAGGGGAGCCTATGAAGGACATGGGGAGGGGGAGCCTATGAAGGACATGGGGAGGGGTAGCCTATGAAGGACATGGGGAGGGGGAGCCTATGAAGGACATGGGGAGGGGTAGTGGGGAGGGTGAGCCTATGAAGGACATGGGGAGGGGGAGCCTATGAAGGACATGGGGAGGGGTAGCCTATGAAGGACATGGGGAGGGGTAGCCTATGAAGGACATGGGGAGGGGGAGCCTATGAAGGACATGGGGAGGGGGAGCCTACTATGAATCTGTCCCCTCTGCTCACCAATAAATTTTCACTCAAGAATATCTGCCTGAATACAGAAAACTGTAAGGAGAGGTGAAAATAATCAGACAGAACAGGTAAAAAACACAATTACAGATCAGTCATGACAGGTGAAAAACACAATTACAGATCAGTCACGATAGGTTAAAAAACACAATTATAGATCAGTCATGACATGTGAAAAACACAATTACAGATCAGTCTTTACAGGTGAAAAACACAATTACAGATCAGTCTTTACAGGTGAAAAATAGAATTACAGATCAGTCATTACAGGTAAAAAAGAGAATTACAGATCAGTCATTACAGGTGAAAAACAGAATTACAGATCAGTCATTACAGGTGAAAAACAGAATTACAGATCAGTCATTACAGGTGAAAAACAGAATTACAGATCAGTCAAGCCAGGTGAAAAACAGAATTACTGATCAGTCAAGGCAGGTGAAAAACAGAATAACAGATCAGTCACAACTGTTGAAAAACTGGAATTCTAGACCACTCATAAAAACTCAAAGCTATTTGAGATTAAATACATTGCATTCAAACAGCATTAAAGATAACAAGAGGGCAATGATGGTCCTATATCGCTCACCCGAGTACACTGCAATTCGTATTTACGAAATAATAATTCATATTTACTAAAAAATCAGTTGTTTTTACGAAATAATTATCTGTTTTTACGAAAAAATCATTTGTTTTTACGAAATACTTTTTCGTATTTACAAAATAATAATTTCGTATTGACAAAAAATGTTTGAGGAAATGTCATAGTTTCCACTATATACATCTAGGGAACACGGCCACGCCCCTGGCGGCCATGTTTTTTGACAATCTTGTAAGAGGACCACTAGACAATGCTACACACCCATCAAAGATCTAGACCTTATGGTTTGGGTCAAGAAGATTTTCAAAGTTTACACTTTTAAAATCTATTTTTAGCTCATGTGACCTACTTATGCAACAGACCGGAACCATTTATATAACTTTGAAAGATCATTCGTGCTCAGGTGAGCTAAAAAACAATGAACACACAGTAATACATGTACAGTCCACTCTCGTTATGTCCAATTTTTCGGTGACCGTAGCAAATAATCTGTCAAAACAAAATTTCGAAAACTTCGAAATAAAAGGGTTATGCCAAACATACAATTTTTTTAAGGATAGCTTAGTGTCTTGACCATGACTAAAACAGGCTTTAAACCTGTGCCTGGTAAGGTGACCAACCAACATATTATCTGTACATAGGTATGCATCCAATGAATAAATAAGTGGACCAAATAATCTATTACCATTCTCATACGTCAGTTCATTGACAAGTATGCCAGTATGTATCAAGTGGTTTACAAAACAAACATGATTGTGGTTTGTCTCGATGCATTTCTTCACTTAACTATCCAAATTAGTTCATAGCTTAGCTGTGTAGACAATGAATACAGTATTATAAGTACATATAACAAAAACCCATGTGCAGTCATCATTTTGTGAGGTTAGCAAATAATATTTTACATTTCAAGATTTTTGTTACTTTTTTATAATAGGGCTTTAAGCCACATAAACTGTTGGGATCATGTTGTGACTATCAGAGTGGAAGAAGACCACAGACACCTCTTCTAACATTCTTTTGGGCATAGAAGGGCACACGGGTAGTAGCACCAACCAACATATAATTCTCGGGTGGGATTAGAACTTGCAGGGTTGAGGGGCAAGTGATTTGAAGTCAGTAACTTTTCAACTATGGGGACCACTTCGCGAAATTATCAAAACTTGGTTATGGTAACCAAGAAGCTGTAACGGGGACAGGTCGGAGACAAAAATTATCAGAGAATACCCCATCCCCCTAAAAAGTACAGAGCAACCTGAGAAAAGCCAGGGGTTCCATTTGACCTTGGAGTTGACCCTTTAACCCCTTGACCCAAACAGTCACATTTTGACTCTAACCGTTCTTGCTGAAAGGTAAATGAGTCTGCTATGGGATTTACAACCTCTTTTGTTAGTGACATCTTTTCAAGAAAACGCAACATGTGATGTCACTTTTTTCATATAGCCATATGGAGCAAATATTGCTTAACTGTCAGTACATGGTGACGTTACATGTGACATTTTCTGGAAATGATGTCGCTTGAAGAAGAAGTTGTAAATTGTACAGCGACCCTCAAATGTTCTCTAAATTATAGATAATTTGGCTATAAAATGGTAAAATTCAGTCAAAAATTATAACCTAGTGGAACCCCTAAAAACCCGTTGGGAGATAGAAAGTCTGGCTGTTGTTGTGAGGCAGTTGCTTCAGATAGGTGGAAATGTTTTTCTCAAATCAGAAAATCGAATCTTGTTGAAGAGAGGTCGTTGAGAGGGGCACACTGGAGAGATGTTTCCTTAAGAAAGGGCTGGCTGCTCTGGGGAGGTTGCACTGTATGATCTTCTGCAAATGTTTCAAATACTTCCAATAATTTACCCGTCAAAAAATCATATCTAAAACGAAGGTTATCAGTTGATAATACTAAGATATTCATAATATTTCTTTGTGTTTGGCAGCTAACATCGCAACATCAGATCACAGCCAGAAACTCAAGTAAACCTGTAAAGTGATATATTGACCAAACAAACATGGGCATGTCATGAAATTGCCAACTATGCTTAATCTTATCTAACACTGCATATAAATTCAATGGGTCTACCGTCTAGACTTCACATAATGGTATGGTCCATTTTAAGTTAGTTGAGTTATAAACAAATGTTGACAATTTGGTCAGCCAATGCAAACATGATTTGGAATATACTGACACATAAATATTGAGTATACAATGTTGGTATTTTCAACTTATTTTGAATCATTCATAGAACATTGTTAATTTGTAAAATCTGGACTTTCCCATTAAAATTGGTCCCAACAAATTTAATCAGATCTTCCACGCATGATTTGTGTGTCTAAAGTTCTGAAAATCCACCAACCAAAAGATCTACCCAAATAGCTGTGGGTGGGGTACTGTAAACAATTGTAATGGATACTTTGTACTATGTCAGTAAATGATTAGATGAACGTACAATGTATGACACGGATCTGGTGTGTGTGATAGAATTAATGTATTCATAACAATGTAATTGTTGGCTTAATGTTACAAACATGCTACAGTGAGATAAGCAGACCACAGGAGAGTTCTTTCCCTTATCATGTCTCAAGTTCTCTCTCATTCACTATAGAAGAGATAAAGGGAGATAACTTGTGTTCAGACTGACACTGTAACCAGTAGTTATATTTAACTGTATGGTAACAACTCATTTCACATATAAATTTTGTATGTAACGACAGACAGTAAGACTGAAAACAAGCCAATATTTCTCACCATCAAACATGCAGACAGACAGACTTATCCCCACCAAACATGCAGACAGACAGACTTATCCCCATCAAACATGCAGACAGACAGACTTATCCCCATCAAACATGCAGACAGACAGACTTATCCCCATCAAACATGCAGACAGACAGACTTATCCCCATCAAACATGCAGACAGACAGACTTAAAATAATAATCATAAACACACAAGTCTAATAGAAGACGTAAGTGGATGCTTTACACGACAGAAACAGGATAATTATTTCCTTAATTAATAAATTAATTCTTGATTTATTTCCCACAAAATCATCCATCTTTAGTATAAATGATAATGTGTAACCAGTCCCCAACTTGCCACTGACACTCATCCTTTAACATTACGACAAACCACAATTCAAAAATGTATCACTTAGACCTAGAAACACATGAAATAAAACCTACATGTACTACATGTAACATATTTGCCACAAATATTTTGGATAAATACAATTTTCATGTGTATGTAGCAGGACTGGATACAAAGAATATTTCAGTACAGGACTAAAACAATTACACAACAATTGCTGTCTAGTTTCTGTTAATGTGAATTTCCCACAACATTACAGCTAATACAAATTTATTGCTACGCTATCCTCAAGTCATTCAACATGGGTGGGACAGGTTTATTTTCCTAAAAACTGATATTTTGTCCCCGATGCCTATAGGGTCAGCCCCACATATCCAGGGCCCGTATTCACAAACACCTTAAGACTGAATCTCTTAGACTTTAAAATGGTAAATGTTCATTTTGTTCCTACGTTATTGTTACACAATATATTTTGATAAAACATGGCAAAAGTGTAGAGTGAGTAACAAAAAATATTCAGACAAAAATTTATCCGTTTAAATATAATGAAAATGAAATGCTTGTAAATTTAACTTTTGCAATTTTAAAGTCTAAGTCTGAGATTCAGTCTTAAAACATTTGTGAATACAGACCCTGGTCTCCACTGTTATAATCTCCAAATAATCCCTACATAGTTTATACCCTTCAATTATTATATCATCTCCTAAGCTGGTTCTAATTTTCAAAAGTTGGAAGCCAGTTGTGATAAATAAATAATTACAAAGATTAATTTATACAATGTTATTATAAAACTGGCTACTCTGTGATAAGTTTGGACTAGGTGTGACCACAGGACATGGAGTTCTCTCCCTTTATCCCTTCTAAAGTTTTCTCCGTTATCCCTCTCCAATTTCCCTTTTATTTCTCTCCCTTTATCTACTATGAGATATGATTGGGCAACATGGATGGATGCCCTTGCTATCAACTATTCAGTCAGAGTCAAATAAAGGGCCATAACTCATCCATGATGGATGTGTATGTACCCAATATGACTTTATTCCATCTTTATCCTTTCAAGAGTTATTGATCAGAAACCAATTTTCTCTTGAAATGCCTTTGCACCATTCAAACCATTTTTCAAGTGGAAGGGGCATCAGGATAGATTGAAGTGTTAGTAATTGGTAGTCAATGGCGATTTGTCTATCTACTCTGAGCCACAGAAGATTGTTACAAGTTCTCCCCCTTCATCCCTTTTATAGTTTATGTATATATACAGTAATGCACCATTCAATTGTAACCACGGCCCCCCAAGGTACGGGGAATAGCGGGAGCTTTGACTTTCGGTCCAGCCAATCCCAGGTAAAATCCCCGCTCTGCAGGGACAAACTGCTGGTAAAATCCCCGCCAAATGCCCCCGCACCCCGGGGACATCCTAGGTAAGGCCCATTCCCCGCTATTTTCGGCGCGAAAACAAAACCACCACATTCACTCGGCACTGCGGGGCCACCTGGAAGGTAAAAACACGGCCCATTTCCCCCGTATACCCCCGGACCTGGGGGAGCCGTGGTTACAATTGACTGGTGCATAATATATATATATATATATAATATAGAAGGGATAAAGGGAGATAACGATCTTATGTGCTACTGAAGTTTGTCTTAAACCTCTGCTTAGACAAAGTTTTTACGACAATTACTGATTAAATGACAAGTGGTTGTCTAGGAGACGATATTTGTAAAAGTGTCTGTTTTCTTTTATTTGCCGAGACATTCAACATGTACGTCCAGGTAGGACATACCTACAGTGTGTCATCTCTATGAGTCCATGCAGGGACGCCAACAGTGAAGTGTGAAAAAAGAGAACAATTTTGCCTGGGGTAAAGGGGTCACGTAGCTTAGTAACTTAAAACAAGGAATATATACAATTGTCACCAGTTTTAGCGACCCTGACGATTATCAAATTTCGAGTTATATGCGAAGATATCTATAGTATTTTCTCAGCTGACTTATATGTTTCACAATATCAACCCCCCTGGGCAACACCTTTCTGCAGAAAATCAAACCCAAGTGGAACCCCTGTATTGTACATATTAAATATCTTGAGACCTTAGAAAATATACATTGAGTGTACTGTGATAATAAAATCTGAATCAATCTGAAAATACTGTTTAAGGTTGATCCATTTGAAAATCTGGGTAGAAGTAGCCACCTAATTAAAGCATTATAGTCGGCACATACATACCATATACCTGAACGGCAAATTATGATTTCTTGCACAGACATCACAAGAGTCAATTCTAGTTTCTAAATATAACTGATCAAGGTGGAGCTAGGACACGAAATTGATGGTGCAGGCATTTTGAAACGCGATTTCATTTTATTGATAATATAATAATCTATAACCTGGCTTTTTGTACAGTCAAATGTATATGAACCACACAAAGTGAACTAAACCTGTCGCAATCAACAAACATATACAGGGGTTCAATTTGACCCTCGAGTTGACCCTTTGACCCCTGAATTTTACATAAGGCCACATTTTGACCCTGAGGATTCTGGCTTAAGAGTCTATGTTTTTCTAAATAAGGGTACTTAGGTTATAAAATGGTAAAATCCCATCAAAAAATATCAAAATAACCCCTGAGATTCAGCACCTAGTGATAACCCCTGAGATTCAGCACCTAGTGGTACACCTGAGATTCAGCACCTAGTGATAACCCCTGAGATTCAGCACCTAGTGATAACCTCTGAGATTCAGCACCTAGTGATAACCCCTGAGATTCAGCACCTAGTGATAACCCCTGAGATTCAGCACCTAGTGATAACCCCTGAGATTCAGCACCTAGTGATAACCCCTGAGATTCAGCACCTAGTGGTACCCCTGAGATTCAGCACCTAGTGGTACCCCTGAGATTCAGCACCTAGTGATAACCCCTGAGATTCAGCACCTAGTGATAACCCCTGAGATTCAGCACCTAGTGATAACCCCTGAGATTCAGCACCTAGTGGTACCCCTGAGATTCAGCACAGTAGTGGAACCCCTGAATATATGTAGAATGAGTATGCAGCCATACATAGTTACGACTATGAAGTCAGACTCATTAGTTAAATTTTCAACACATTATTGCACAATATTGCCATTAGACTATGATACAGCAACCTCGTGAACCAGCTGTGATCTGTCAATCAACAGAAACCAACTGGAAAAAACAAATCAGGAAGAAACCCATGGGGTTGAGTTAGTGATGTTCTTACTCAAAACATAGAGCACCATAACTTGTTAAGTGGATTTTCTAACATAACTGAAACAATGCCATGTATAACACTAACAGGGAACCAGTCGTCATGTTTTAATTAATAAGGTGGAAAGTATAATATGAAAAGTAGAAACAAGAAACAATGAATTTATACAATTAATAAATGAAAAGCATTCAGGAGACATCCGATCCTCACGATCGTTGTATTGAATTTTCTGGAAAATGGAGCTAGTTCAACGTCCCAAGTAATCAGCTGATTCAATGATTGGGCATGACACAGATTGACACCGTCGGGGTCAGAACGTGCACTTTTCACGATTTTTCCATAAATTTACACAAAAACACACCAATAATACACCGTATATCGTTCAAACAAAGCATAAAACGAAAATTTGAAACAAAACCCACACAATGACGTAAAAGTCGGTCGACTGTCAGTGGTGTTTACAAAAAATATCAACAAAACAACAAATCTCACCGTCGGATCCAATTATGATCGGATCTGTGTTCTCCGCCGCCATCTTTTCACCGTAGACTTGAAGTTCAGTGGTTCTTCCAACTCTCTAGATGGTCACTCCCAATCTACATACAGAAATATTGCGTATTTTCCATTTTCTATCAGTCATTCCCAGAAGCAACGAACCAGTGGTGGCCTTAATTGCGGAAATTACAAGTCACGTGACATTTGTTGTGTTATTGGCTAGAGTGCTCTCCCTTGATCACCAGTCAAAGCGAAACCGAAAGAGGTGAATTTTTTGGAAATTGAAGTTTTGGTTTTAAAGAAGATGAAATTAAGCAAATAAAGTGAAATTGATTTCAAGCAGATCCTTTTCATTTTAGAAATATATCAACACCAACGCGATCTGTAAGCCTCGTGAGATCTCGCACGTGACGCAAAAACATAGGCTAGGATCGATCAGTGTCGCTCTGCACCAACAACTTACACTCTTAAATCGCAGAGAACTCAGTTTGTAACTGAATGCTGAGGTAATATTTATAGAAACTGGTAAAAACTGCGTATATAGCAAACTGCGTTATAACGTCTAATAATACATTGCGACGCGTGATTCGGTATATATATCTAGAACGTCTAACCAAAGCTAGTGTTCAACTGCACGCGTGTATATGCGCGTGTTTTTTTCAATGGCGCTCAAATTTCCGACTAATGTTCTCACATGTGTATAAAGTGTAACATTTATCGGGAGCATGGGTGAATAACTGGGACGTAGAGATGTATACGCATACTTGTGCGCACGTTACAGAAATATAACAATTAAGAAACATAAGCTTTTACAATCGACTGTAAATGTAGCTTAGTGGGATAGAGTTTGAGGTCAGAGTCACAGTGTCCCATAGTCAGAGTCACAGTGTCCCATAGTCAGAGTCACAGTGTACCATAGTCACAGTCACAGTGTCCCATAGTCAGAGTCACAGTGTCCCATAGTCACAGTCACAGTGTCCCATAGTCAGAGTCACATTGTCCCATAGTCAGAGTCACAGTGTACCATAGTCAGAGTCACAGTGTCCCATAGTCACAGTCACAGTGTCCCATAGTCAGAGTCACAGTGTCCCATAGTCACAGTCACAGTGTCCCATAGTCAGAGTCACAGTGTCCCATAGTCACAGTCACAGTGTCCCATAGTCAGAGTCACAGTGTACCATAGTCACAGTCACAGTGTCCCATAGTCAGAGTCACAGTGTCCCATAGTCACAGTCACAGTGTACCATAGTCACAGTCACAGTGTACCATAGTCTCAGTCACAGTGTCCCATAGTCACAGTCACAGTGTCCCATAGTCACAGTCACAGTGTCCCATAGTCAGAGAGTCACAGTGTCCCATAGTCACAGTCACAGTGTCCCATAGTCAGAGTCACTCGCGATTATAGAGTCTACTCGTTCTCGTTTACATAAAAAAAGTAAAATAAGCTAGCTTAATGTTTATTGCAAATATATTCACTAAATGCAGGCCTGAGTACGTGCATAAAAAGGTTACATGGATTTTATATCTGGTAAGCAAAGCTAAACTTGAGCTTTTAATGTGATTAAAATGACACGGCGGTAAGAGATGGCATTAACCAGCGCTAAATATAGATATAATTGCTGTGTTCCCGGAACTCGTACAGTCACTTGATGACATGATTGGCAAGCACACAGGAATATTGAACATGAAGCGGACAGACGCATAGTAGCTCTACAGGCTCCGAGTACAGCAGAGTATGGAAATATTACAATATTGCAGACAGGGAGATAACCACTACGGGAAGGTCTAGAAGTTATACTGGTTCCGAGAGCAACTTGGAAGACACTGAGGGAGGTAGGACCTAACTGATGCAAAGGAGTTTGAAAGTTTCTGTACTCGTCCTTGTGGTATCCCACGCCATGGCGAACATTCTTTCGTCTTTCAGTTTGCTATTTATAGAATTTTGTACCGCGCAGTGATAATGTAGTACGCACAGACCCGCATGATATACACGTGTACGCAAACAAGAACATTGTGATTTGAATACAACAGGATTAACTCCTGAAACCGAAACTGATTTATTTGATTAAACGCCTATTTCAATGGTTTTTTACTATAACATATAAAATACAATATTAGCCACACACATTGAACATAAAACAGAATATCATGACGTTAATTAATACATTAAACACAAATGCGAATTAAAACATTAAACCATTCAAGTAAATAAATGATTTCATTGTAAAATAAATCACGTGACGTTACGAAACATTTCACACGGAGGATATTGCCACTTCTATTGTGAAACTTTTCGTAAATTAAAAACATCTAAAGAGCTGCCTTATGCTTAAAGGGAGACAATTCCATAGTCTTGGAACTTCGATCGTTAATAGCCCCCCTTTTTAAACAGGACAAAATAACAACATAACACACTATTTCGACCATGACGACCTCAGACCCGATGTTCTAGGAATAGTTCTAGTTAAAAGTTTCCCGCTATTGTGACATATGTAGTGGTCTGTATACAGAAATATATGGCTTGGTCCGCTCCTCAAATTATTAATTATATGTTAATTAAGTATAAAATTTGCGCCACGGGTTATTTGTTTTCAGATATAATTAATTTTTGTTCACGAATAGAATGTGCATGATATTGATCATTAGTTTATATGTCCGTGTCATTATACAGTTGAAGCATTTTACTAATACAATTACGTACATATCTAATTGAATGATTTTCATAGAAATTATCCGCTCAATTATTTTATCACAGAGTTACTAGTATACAAATATTTGCCGGATTGGGACCAATAGCTATTTGTTCCAACAGAGATAGGTTTAAATCAATGTAGGGGAAAGGTCCCTTTGTCAACTGAAGAATTTGCATATATATATGCAAATTAATCATGTGTTATTGAGTAACTCGATAGTCACTGACACGGAAGTGATTAATCGTTGTTCGTATTGTTCTTCAACTTACTACTCCCCACGAGAAATAACTGTTTGTAAGTGTTATCTTTACGCAGATTTACTTTTAATTATAAATAGCAGTACGCATGTCACAGCTAGCAGCAACTTAATCAGAATTCTAAATATTTTTAGTCTAAGGGATGTAACTGCGATTTGTCGCATTTTTTTAAATATGTTAGAGTGACCTCCCTTGGGTAAAGCAGACGACGTATTTTCAAAATCTATACTATAAATGGTAGACAAAGGCAGACCTATGAAGTAGTCAGAAATGTTGAGGTATGGGTAGGAATCCCAGAATACATTTATAAGGGAGATAACCGCTGCGTACAACAGGACTAAGTTTACTTTGATTGTATCCCTTAATAAATGAAAAACGCGGCATTATTACCACCTTGATTAAATTATTTGAAAGTCATGCATGTTAAAAGATGCAAATATGTTCTGTTAAATGACGGTCTTTAACATCACATCATACACTGTGGCTTTCAGTGTGATAGCATTGTTTTCAGAATAAGCGTAATTGTGTCCCATTCATAATTTGCTGTTGACTCAAGGTGACTCAAGGTGACTCAAGGTGACTCAAGGTGACTCAAGGTGACTCAAGGTAACTCAATGTGACTCAAGGTGACTCAAGCTGACTCAAGGTGACTCAAGGTGACTCAAGCTGACTCAAGGTGACTCAAGGTGACTCAAGCTGACTCAAGGTGACTCAAGCTGACTCAAGGTGATTCAAGCTGACTCAAGGTGACTCAAGGTGACTCAAGGTGACTCAAGCTGACTCAAGGTGACTCAAGGTGACTCAAGGTGACTCAATGTGACTCAAGGTGACTCAAGCTGACTCAAGGTGATTCAAGCTGACTCAATGTGACACTTTCTCTTTCCATACTCTTCATCATAAAATTAATCGAAAATAAATTATAAAGATATTCCGTCATGTCAAGTTATAATTTATGATAACCAATTAGTGTTAAATTGTTATTAATACTACTACAGTAAAATCTCACTGAAAGACCGCCTCAATAATAAGATCACCTCAATAATAAGATCACCTCAATAATAAGATCACCGCAATAATAAGATCACCTCAATAATAAGATCACCTCAATAATAAGATCACCTCAATAATAAGATCACCGCAATAATAAGATCACCTCAATAATAAGATCACCTCAATAATAAGATCACCTCAATAATAAGATCACCTCAATAATAAGATCACCTCAATAATATGATCACCTCAATAATAAGATCACCTCAATAATAAGATCACCTCAATAATAAGATCACCTCAATAATATGATCACCTCAATAATAAGATCACCTCAATAATAAGATCACCTCAATAATAAGATCACAATTTTCAAGTCCATTTTCACTGTTTTGCGCTTTATTTAATATTAAAAACACCATTATAAGAAGAGCAGTTTTCGAGGGTCCCGAGGGTGGTGTTTTAATTGAGGATTAACTGTATGAATGTTTGTGTTACAAGATTTGTGGCTCATATGGAGATAAAGGACCCTTATTGCGCCCATTTTATGTTTCAATATTTATGTCTGTTATCAAACTCTTGGATCATCTAATCAACATGTCTTATACAAAATTGTAACGTCGTTACCCATACCATTATGTAATTTTCTGTTGACATTTTATTACATGTGTTTGTAATCTATGAAAAGGTCTGATTAAGGTATTGTTCTGTTTAACAAAAACACAAGTTTTCCGATCTCATATATCAATATTTTATCTACTGTGTAATAGAACGGGTATTAACTGTTACATATTGTCATAGTTTTATATTGTTGTTTAATTAAGAAATTAGCAAATCTATCACACAGTTTACATACAATGTTTGAATGTGTCAACACAACGATTGTGTATCAAGAATATTATGCGATGGTCTCTTAGATCTATCATTACAGCATAGTACAATTGTAACTGAATATTCTTATATTTGTATATTATTATGATGAGATAAAACAGTCTACTTCATACCACAAGATATGTTTTATTCTGTTCAGTTCTATCTCCTGGGTAACGTGAGTGCAGACTAGGATATAGAATGACGATAGAGGGTGAAAGTTGAAGGGAAATTAAATATTTAACACCGATCGCTTTCAGTGATTTAATTACTTAATAAATAAAGACCTTTAACGTTAGGCATGTCAAATAACCCCTTTGATTACTTTGATAATTGTCTGATAATATCTACACTATTGTATCAATAACATTTAACATGATTTTTAATAGTTTTTCGCTGTAATGTCAGTCTTCTATGGAGCTTATTGTTTCATTATGAGCACGGATCCGATGTCAAAGTATGTTTTATGAAAGTCGGTACAGAATTGTTGGGTCGATACCCCGATCAAACAATTTTATTATTTGGTTAATATTCTTTTATTTAGTTTTAAATTCTGACTGTTTGCCATAAATAGCGCACATAATTGTTTCTTTCATTACTTTGCTTTGTTGTCAAGGCCAAATACAAAAACGTCGCTAGTAACATTGGACAAAACACACCAAAATATTGTTTAGAGAATAAACCTGATTTATAGGTACAAACTCGATCAGTTTGTGTGCACTTGTCGCTTTTTAGTATCCTTTTGTAAAATTCGCGAACATTGCCTTGAACTCGCTTTTGATAACGTCTACTTTTTTTGTGTTAATCTTAGTCGGATTTTTTCTTTTAATGAAGTTTTGCATGCTGCTTTCACGTGATCCGCGCCCAATTATGTCCTACTTTGTATGAAAAACACAAAGGGAAACTTATTTCGAGTTTAATTTAATTCGATTTTATAATTTCTATTAGTCTGATTTCCCGTTATACGATATTGATCAACTAAAATTTGTAACTAAACAGTTGACACGGGCTTGATACCGGAATTAACAGGCTGGCACTGGCTCTAATCACGTTTACTATAGGATTTATTGCTGTTTAGATATCATTAAATTCAATAAGGTAAGTAATTAGGGAATGGAAACATTCTTCTCTCTATGCCAGGCAGACTGTATAAGTCAATAAAAAACTCTTATTGAACAAAAAAGTGTTTATACGCCTGGCGCGTATGTTGAAAATTATAAATTACCGACGAATAGCTTTGAATGAGGTGGACGTGGAGTGCGAGGAAAGTATGAAACGCCTTGTTGATTAAATATGAAGGTATATTGCCGTTACATTGTATTCTATTCATAGAAAATTGTTAAAAATGATCAATTAAACATGAAGATATTTGTATTGAAATGCAATTATTTCATTATTTGCAATGCTTTTTATTTTTTGTTCTTCTAATCTGATAATTTTAGGCACTTGAAACTCACTTGAACTCTTTTGTACCTAAAACGCTAATCAATATTTAATTGGAAACGTATACACAATAGCTATTGCTGAATACTTGTGGTTTTAAAAAAATAATCGTAATTAACTCATGTGGATTTTTATAATGTCTTTTTCTGAAAAGCAGTTGAAAACAGAAGATAAAATGACGGAACTTATCAAGCCGGTTTCGTGCTAAACTCGTGCGTACTAATAACAAATGTCAATACTATATTCAATAAACGCTAAGTCATTTTCTACCATTGAAAAACATAGAAAAAAGATACAATGCGGATTAGTTTGGTTAGTGTAGATCGTAATTTATAGTTATTCTATTCAAATAAAGTGTCCAGATTTGTACTTACATTACTGGAGGAACAGAGACCACGTGTTGTATATACTGCAGCTATAGTCCCTAGGCCTACGCAAATATGATTCGGGGTCGAAAAAAGGACAAATATGGATTTAATGCAGATTTTGTGTATTTATTTTGTATAATTGGAACATTGAAGTGGAAGTGGTGATTGTACATGGATTGTTATCGTTGGATTGACAAACAGATAGGTCCACTAAAATCGTTCACTAATTATATGGTTTGTGTTGAACCTATATTTTTCAAGGAATCTTCGACGATGAAGGCTATCAAGTCAGTGAAGAAAGGACATTTACAACGATCAGACAAACGTATGGCTGAACAGAATGTGCGTAGTTTATTGAAGTATACATACTGTGTATATCTGTCACTCAGTTTGCAGTATTAAAGATTTTGTACTAACTAAATTGTGTAAAAACAGCCGGACCTACCAGTCGAAGGAAATTGTCTACATTTTATTGCACAAGGTAAGATTTTGATTATATAGATCTAGCAACTATTGTATTTTTGAAAGAACTTTTACGATGTAGTTTTATTTAGATTTTATCTGAGACAGTCGTGTAATTAAGCGTGTATATGATCAGAAAACAGGGGATAAGGCCAATCTTAAAACAATACTTGTTTCCTGTACCCCACCCACGCATCTTTAGTCGCGTGTAGATACGTCCATTTCTTAACACTTTGCTGTTTCCATTTCTAAGGAATGAGGAAAACGATGCAGTAAAAAGCTGTGCAGATGAAATGAATAAAATGAATAGACCTTCATAACATTGTTCCCAATTCGCTGCTTTTGTCTTTAGGTAAAAGTCATGTGTCGTTCGGCGTTTCAAATCTTCCGTTTAAATTATTTACCGTACTTTAGCATATCAAGAGTGTATTGCTATCGATTGACGCGCAATGAAAGTGATGTACTATTTATGGTTAAGTATAAAAACATTCAACACGATGTTATTAATCTGACAAGTGCCGGATTGGTCTGAAGCATGGTTATATTTTAAATCAAGCATTCCTTACTTTGCCATGCACTTTGACGATACATGTTCTGACTGTAGATACAACATTGAATTTCATTAATATAGTCCTACTTTTAAATTTCATTATACGTACTTTTTGTTAATTCATACCCTGTTACAAATCTCGAAATGTTAATTATTTGGAAAAAACATTTCTTATTTCTATCTACTTAAATACGCATTTGTCATTTTTTTAAACGATAAATGATATAAATTATAGCATTTGCTGTTTGCATTCGTATATTAAGAATGCATTTGGTGTATAAATGGTTCTTTCAATTGACGAGTAGATTAAATAAATCAAGTTTCTGATCATGAACTAAGGTACCCTCCTGTCAGAATGTATGGGAGCATTACCTGAATACAGTAAGGGAATGTATGGATGTATTACCTGAATACAGTGAGGGGATGTATGGATGTATTACCTGAATACAGTGAGGGAATGTATGGATGTATTACCTCAATACAGTGAGGGAATGTATGGGAGTATTACCTGAATACAGTGAGGGAATATATAAGAGTATTACCTGAATACAGTGAGGGGATGTATGGGAGTATTACCTGAATACAGTGAGGGAATGTATGGTAGTATTACCTGAATACAGTGAGGGAATGTATGGGAGTATTACCTCAATACAGTGAGGGGATGTATGGGAGTATTACCTGAATACAGTGAGGGAATGTATGGGAGCATTACCTCAATACAGTGAGGGAATATATGGGAGTATTACCTGAATACAGTGAGGGAATGTATGGGAGTATTACCTGAATACAGTGAAGCAATGTATGGGAGTATTACCTGAATACGGTGAGGGAATGTATGGGAGTATTACCTGAATACAGTGAGGGGATGTATGGGAGCATTACCTGAATACCGTAAGGGAATGTATGGGAGTATTACCTGAATACAGTAAGGGAATGTATGGGAGCATTACCTGAATACAGTGAGGGAATGTATGGGAGTATTACCTGAATACAGTGAGGGAATGTATGGATGTATTACCTGAATACAGTGAGGGAATGTATGGGAGTATTACCTGAATACAGTGAGGGAATATATGGGAGTATTACCTGAATACCGTAAGGGAATGTATGGGAGTATTACCTGAATACAGTAAGGGAATGTATGGGAGCATTACCTGAATACAGTGAGGGAATGTATGGGAGTATTACCTGAATACAGTGAGGGAATGTATGGATGTATTACCTGAATACAGTGAGGGAATGTATGGGAGTATTACCTGAATACAGTGAGGGAATGTATGGGAGTATTACCTGAATACAGTGAGGGAATGTATGGATGTATTACCTGAATACAGTGAGGGAATGTATGGGAGTATTACCTGAATACAGTGAGGGAATGTATGGGAGTATTACCTGAATACAGTGAGGGAATGTATGGGAGTATTACCTGAATACAGTGAGGGAATGTATGGGAGTATTACCTGAATACAGTGAGGGAATGTATTGGAGCATTACCTGAATACAGTGAGGGAATGTATGGATGTATTACCTGAATACAGTGAGGGAATGTATGGGAGCATTACCTGAATACAGTGAGGGAATGTATGGGAGTATTACCTGAATACAGTGAGGGAATGTATGGGAGTATTACCTGAATACAGTGAGGGAATGTATGGGAGTACTACCTGAATACAGTGAGGGAATGTATGGGAGTATTACCTGAATACAGTGAGGCAATGTATGGGAGTATTACCTGAATACAGTGAGGCAATGTATGGGAGTATTACCTGAATACAGTGAGGGAATGTATGGGAGTATTACATGAATACAGTGAGGGAATGTATGGGAGTATAACCTGAATACAGTGAGGGAATGTATGGATGCATTACCTGAATACAGTGAGGGAATGTATGGGAGCATTACCTGAATACAGTGAGGGAATGTATGGGAGTATTACCTGAATACAGTGAGGGAATGTATGGGAGTATTACCTGAATACAGTGAGGGAATGTATGGGAGTATTACCTGAATACAGTGAGGGAATGTATGGGAGCATTACCTGAATACAGTGAGGGAATGTATGGGAGTATTACCTGAATACAGTGAGGGAATGTATGGGAGCATTACCTGAATACAGTGAGGGAATGTATGGGAGTATTACCTGAATACAGTGAGGGGATGTATGGGAGTATTACCTGAATACAGTGAGGGAATGTATGGGAGTATTACCTGAATACAGTGAGGGAATGTATTGGAGCATTACCTGAATACAGTGAGGGAATGTATGGATGTATTACCTGAATACAGTGAGGGAATGTATGGGAGCATTACCTGAATACAGTGAGGGAATGTATGGGAGTATTACCTGAATACAGTGAGGGAATGTATGGGAGTATTACCTGAATACAGTGAGGGAATGTATGGGAGTACTACCTGAATACAGTGAGGGAATGTATGGGAGTATTACCTGAATACAGTGAGGGAATGTATGGATGTATTACCTGAATACAGTGAGGGAATGTATGGGAGCATTACCTGAATACAGTGAGGGAATGTATGGGAGTATTACCTGAATACAGTGAGGGAATGTATGGGAGTATTACCTGAATACAGTGAGGGAATGTATGGGAGTACTACCTGAATACAGTGAGGGAATGTATGGGAGTATTACCTGAATACAGTGAGGCAATGTATGGGAGTATTACCTGAATACAGTGAGGCAATGTATGGGAGTATTACCTGAATACAGTGAGGGAATGTATGGGAGTATTACATGAATACAGTGAGGGAATGTATGGGAGTATAACCTGAATACAGTGAGGGAATGTATGGATGCATTACCTGAATACAGTGAGGGAATGTATGGGAGCATTACCTGAATACAGTGAGGGAATGTATGGGAGTATTACCTGAATACAGTGAGGGAATGTATGGGAGTATTACCTGAATACAGTGAGGGAATGTATGGGAGTATTACCTGAATACAGTGAGGGAATGTATGGGAGCATTACCTGAATACAGTGAGGGAATGTATGGGAGTATTACCTGAATACAGTGAGGGAATGTATGGGAGCATTACCTGAATACAGTGAGGGAATGTATGGGAGTATTACCTGAATACAGTAAGGGAATGTATGGGAGTATTACCTGAATACAGTAAGGGAATGTATGGGAGTATTACCTGAATACAGTGAGGGAATGTATGGGAGTATTACCTGAATACCGTAAGGGAATGTATGGGAGTATTACATGAATACAGTGAGGGGATGTATGGGAGTATTACCTGAATACAGTGAGGGAATGTATGGGAGCATTACCTGAATACAGTGAGGGAATGTATGGGAGTATTACCTGAATACAGTGAGGGAATGTATGGGAGCATTACCTGAATACAGTGAGGGAATGTATGGGAGTATTACCTGAATACAGTGAGGGAATGTATGGGAGCATTACCTGAATACAGTGAGGGAATGTATGGGAGTATTACCTGAATACAGTGAGGGAATGTATGGGAGTATTACCTGAATACAGTGAGGGAATGTATGGGAGCATTTCCTGAATACAGTGAGGGAATGTATGGGAGTATTACCTGAATACAGTGAGGGAATGTATGGGAGCATTACCTGAATACAGTGAGGGAATGTATGGGAGTATTACCTGAATACAGTGAGGGGATGTATGGGAGTATTACCTGAATACAGTGAGGGAATGTATGGGAGCATTACCTGAATACAGTGAGGGAATGTATGGTAGTATTACATGAATACAGTGAGGGAATGTATGGGAGTATTACCTGAATACAGTGAGGGAATGTATGGGAGTATTACCTGAATACAGTGAGGGAATGTATGGGAGCATTACCTGAATACAGTGAGGGAATGTATGGGAGTATTACCTGAATACAGTGAGGGAATGTATGGGAGCATTACCAGAATACAGTAAGGGAATGTATGGGAGTATTACCTGAATACAGTGAGGGAATGTATGGATGTATTACCTGAATACAGTGAGGGAATGTATGGGAGCATTACCTGAATACAGTGAGGGAATGTATGGGAGTATTACCTGAATACAGTGAGGGAATGTATGGGAGCATTACCTGAATACAGTGAGGGAAGGTATGGGAGCATTACCTGAATACAGTAAGGGAATGTATGGGAGTATTACCTGAATACAGTGAGGGAATGTATGGTAGTATTACCTGAATACAGTGAGGGAATGTATGGTAGTATTACCTGAATACAGTGAGGGAATGTATGGGAGCATTACCTGAATACAGTGAGGGAATGTATGGGAGCATTACCTGAATACAGTGAGGGAATGTATGGGAGCATTACCTGAATACAGTGAGGGAATGTATGGAAATATTACCTGAATACAGTGAGGGAATGTATGGGAGCATTACCTGAATACAGTGAGGGAATGTATGGGAGCATTACCTGAATACAGTGAGGGAATGTATGGATGTATTACCTGAATACAGTAAAGGAATGTATGGATGTATTACCTGAATACAGTGAGGGAATGTATGGGAGCATTACCTGAATACAGTGAGGGAATGTATGGGAGTATTACCTGAATACAGTGAGGGAATGTATGGGAGCATTACCTGAATACAGTGAGGGAATGTATGGGAGTATTACCTGAATACAGTAAAGGAATGTATGGATGTATTACCTGAATACAGTGAGGGAATGTATGGATGTATTACCTGAATACAGTGAGGGAATGTATGGTAGTATTACCTGAATACAGTGAGGGAATGTATGGGAGTATTACCTGAATACAGTGAGGCAATGTATGGGAGTATTACCTGAATACAGTGAGGGAATGTATGGGAGTATTACCTGAATACAGTGAGGGAATGTATGGATGTATTACCTGAATACAGTGAGGCAATGTATGGGAGTATTACATGAATACAGTGAGGGAATGTATGGTAGTATTACCTGAATACAGTGAGGGAATGTATGGGAGTATTACCTGAATACAGTGAGGGAATGTATGGGAGTATTACCTGAATACAGTGAGGGAATGTATGGGAGTATTACCTGAATACAGTGAGGGAATGTATGGGAGTATTCCCTGAATACAGTGAGGGAATGTATGAATGTATTACCTGAATACAGTGAGGGAATGTATGGGAGTATTACCTGAATACAGTGAGGGAATGTATGGATGTATTACCTGAATACAGTGAGGGAATGTATGGGAGTATTACCTGAATACAGTGAGGGAGTGTATGGGAGTATTACCTCAATACAGTGAGGGAATGTATGGGAGTATTACATGAATACAGTGAGGGAATGTATGGATGTATTACCTGAATACAGTGAGGGAATGTATGGGAGCATTACCTGAATACAGTGAGGGAATGTATGGGAGTATTACCTGAATACAGTGAGGGAATGTATGGGAGCATTACCTGAATACAGTGAGGGAAGGTATGGGAGCATTAACTGAATACAGTAAGGGAATGTATGGGAGTATTACCTGAATACAGTGAGGGAATGTATGGTAGTATTACCTGAATACAGTGAGGGAATGTATGGTAGTATTACCTGAATACAGTGAGGGAATGTATGGGAGCATTACCTGAATACAGTGAGGGAATGTATGGGAGCATTACCTGAATACAGTGAGGGAATGTATGGGAGCATTACCTGAATACAGTGAGGGAATGTATGGAAATATTACCTGAATACAGTGAGGGAATGTATGGGAGCATTACCTGAATACAGTGAGGGAATGTATGGGAGCATTACCTGAATACAGTGAGGGAATGTATGGATGTATTACCTGAATACAGTAAAGGAATGTATGGATGTATTACCTGAATACAGTGAGGGAATGTATGGGAGCATTACCTGAATACAGTGAGGGAATGTATGGGAGTATTACCTGAATACAGTGAGGGAATGTATGGGAGCATTACCTGAATACAGTGAGGGAATGTATGGGAGTATTACCTGAATACAGTAAAGGAATGTATGGATGTATTACCTGAATACAGTGAGGGAATGTATGGATGTATTACCTGAATACAGTGAGGGAATGTATGGTAGTATTACCTGAATACAGTGAGGGAATGTATGGGAGTATTACCTGAATACAGTGAGGCAATGTATGGGAGTATTACCTGAATACAGTGAGGGAATGTATGGGAGTATTACCTGAATACAGTGAGGGAATGTATGGATGTATTACCTGAATACAGTGAGGCAATGTATGGGAGTATTACATGAATACAGTGAGGGAATGTATGGTAGTATTACCTGAATACAGTGAGGGAATGTATGGGAGTATTACCTGAATACAGTGAGGGAATGTATGGGAGTATTACCTGAATACAGTGAGGGAATGTATGGGAGTATTACCTGAATACAGTGAGGGAATGTATGGGAGTATTCCCTGAATACAGTGAGGGAATGTATGAATGTATTACCTGAATACAGTGAGGGAATGTATGGGAGTATTACCTGAATACAGTGAGGGAATGTATGGATGTATTACCTGAATACAGTGAGGGAATGTATGGGAGTATTACCTGAATACAGTGAGTGAGTGTATGGGAGTATTACCTCAATACAGTGAGGGAATGTATGGGAGCATTACCTGAATACAGTGAGGGAATGTATTGATGTACTACCTGAATACAGTCAGGGAATGTATGGGAGTATTACCTGAATACAGTGAGGGAATGTATGGGAGTATTACCTGAATACAGTGAGGCAATGTATGGATGTATTACCTGAATACAGTCAGGGAATGTATGGATGTATTACATGAATACAGTGAGGGGATATATGGGAGTATTACCTGAATACAGTGAGGGAATGTATGGGAGTATTACATGAATACAGTGAGGGGATATATGGGAGTATTACCTGAATACAGTGAGGGAATGTATGGTAGTATTACCTGAATACAGTGAGGGAATGTATGGAAGTATTACCTGAATACAGTGAGGGGATGTATGGTAGTATTACCTGAATACAGTGAGGGGATATATGGGAGTATTACCTGAATACAGTGAGGGGATATATGGGAGTATTACCTGAATACAGTGAGGCAATGTATGGGAGTATTACATGAATACAGTGAGGGAAGGTATGGGAGTATTACCTGAATACAGTGAGGGGATATATGGGAGTATTACATGAATACAGTGAGGGAATGTATGGGAGTATTACATGAATACAGTGAGGGGATGTATGGGAGTATTACCTGAATACAGTGAGGCAATGTATGGGAGTATTACATGAATACAGTGAGGGAAGGTATGGGAGTATTACCTGAATACAGTGAGGGAATGTATGGGAGTATTACATGAATACAGTGAGGGAATATATGGGAGTATTACCTGAATACAGTGAGGGAATGTATGGGAGTATTACCTGAATACAGTGAGGGAATGTATGGGAGTATTACCTGAATACAGTGAGGGGATGTATGGGAGTATTACATGAATACAGTGAGGGAATGTATGGAAGTATTACCTGAATACAGTGAGGGAATATATGGGAGTATTACCTGAATACAGTAAGGGAATGTATGGGAGTATTACATGAATACAGTGAGGGAATGTATGGAAGTATTACCTGAATACAGTGAGGGAATATATGGGAGTATTACCTGAATACAGTGAGGGAATATATGGGAGTATTACCTGAATACAGTGAGGGAATGTATGGGAGTATTACCTGAATACAGTGAGGGGATGTATGGGAGTATTACATGAATACAGTGAGGGAATGTATGGGAGCATTACCTGAATACAGTGAGGGGATATATGGGAGTATTACCTGAATACAGTGAGGGGATGTATGGGAGCATTACCTGAATACAGTGAGGGGATATATGGGAGTATTACCTGAATACAGTGAGGGGATGTATGGGAGTATTACCTGAATACAGTGAGGGAATGTATGGATGTATTACCTGAATACAGTGAGGGAATGTATGGGAGCATTACCTGAATACAGTGAGGGGATATATGGGAGTATTACCTGAATACAGTGAGGGGATATATGGGAGTATTACCTGAATACAGTGAGGGAATGTATGGGAGCATTACCTGAATACAGTAAGGGAATGTATGGATGTATTACCTGAATACAGTGAGGGAATGTATGGGAGCATTACCTGAATACAGTGAGGGGATACATGGGAGTATTACCTGAATACAGTGAGGGGATGTATGGGAGTATTACCTGAATACAGTGAGGGAATGTATGGGAGCATTACCTGAATACAGTAAGGGAATGTATGGATGTATTACCTGAATACAGTGAGGGAATGTATGGGAGTATTACCTGAGTACAGTGAGGGAATGTATGGTAGTATTACCTGAATACAGTGAGGGAAGGTATGGGAGTATTACATGAATACAGTGAGGGGATGTATGGTAGTATTACCTGAATACAGTGAGGGAAGGTATGGGAGTATTACCTGAATACAGTGAGGGGATGTATGGGAGTATTACATGAATACAGTGAGGGAATGTATGGGAGTATTACCTGAATACAGTGGGGGAATGTATGGGAGTATTACCTGAATACAGTGAGGGAATGTATGGAAGTATTACCTGAATACAGTGAGGGAATGTATGGGAGTATTACCTGAATACAGTGAGGGGATGTATGGGTGTATTACATGAATACAGTGAGGGAATGTATGGAAGTATTACATGAATACAGTGAGGGAATATATGGAAGTATTACATGAATACAGTGAGGGAATATATGGGAGTATTACCTGAATACAGTAAGGGAATGTATGGGAGTATTACATGAATACAGTGAGGGAATGTATGGAAGTATTACCTGAATACAGTGAGGGAATATATGGGAGTATTACCTGAATACAGTGAGGGAATATATGGGAGTATTACCTGAATACAGTGAGGGAATGTATGGGAGTATTACCTGAATACAGTGAGGGGATGTATGGGAGTATTACATGAATACAGTGAGGGAATGTATGGATGTATTACCTGAATACAGTGAGGGAATGTATGGGAGTATTACCTGAATACAGTTAGGGAATGTATGGGAGTATTACCTGAATACAGTGAGGGAATGTATGGGAGTATTACCTGAATACAGTGAGGGAATGTATGGGAGTATTCCCTGAATACAGTGAGGGAATGTATGAATGTATTACCTGAATACAGTGAGGGAATGTATGGGAGTATTACCTGAATACAGTGAGGGAATGTATGGATGTATTACCTGAATACAGTGAGGGAATGTATGGGAGTATTACCTGAATACAGTGAGTGAGTGTATGGGAGTATTACCTCAATACAGTGAGGGAATGTATGGGAGCATTACCTGAATACAGTGAGGGAATGTATTGATGTACTACCTGAATACAGTCAGGGAATGTATGGGAGTATTACCTGAATACAGTGAGGGAATGTATGGGAGTATTACCTGAATACAGTGAGGCAATGTATGGATGTATTACCTGAATACAGTCAGGGAATGTATGGATGTATTACATGAATACAGTGAGGGGATATATGGGAGTATTACCTGAATACAGTGAGGGAATGTATGGGAGTATTACATGAATACAGTGAGGGGATATATGGGAGTATTACCTGAATACAGTGAGGGAATGTATGGTAGTATTACCTGAATACAGTGAGGGAATGTATGGAAGTATTACCTGAATACAGTGAGGGGATGTATGGTAGTATTACCTGAATACAGTGAGGGGATATATGGGAGTATTACCTGAATACAGTGAGGGGATATATGGGAGTATTACCTGAATACAGTGAGGCAATGTATGGGAGTATTACATGAATACAGTGAGGGAAGGTATGGGAGTATTACCTGAATACAGTGAGGGGATATATGGGAGTATTACATGAATACAGTGAGGGAATGTATGGGAGTATTACATGAATACAGTGAGGGGATGTATGGGAGTATTACCTGAATACAGTGAGGCAATGTATGGGAGTATTACATGAATACAGTGAGGGAAGGTATGGGAGTATTACCTGAATACAGTGAGGGAATGTATGGGAGTATTACATGAATACAGTGAGGGAATATATGGGAGTATTACCTGAATACAGTGAGGGAATGTATGGGAGTATTACCTGAATACAGTGAGGGAATGTATGGGAGTATTACCTGAATACAGTGAGGGGATGTATGGGAGTATTACATGAATACAGTGAGGGAATGTATGGAAGTATTACCTGAATACAGTGAGGGAATATATGGGAGTATTACCTGAATACAGTAAGGGAATGTATGGGAGTATTACATGAATACAGTGAGGGAATGTATGGAAGTATTACCTGAATACAGTGAGGGAATATATGGGAGTATTACCTGAATACAGTGAGGGAATATATGGGAGTATTACCTGAATACAGTGAGGGAATGTATGGGAGTATTACCTGAATACAGTGAGGGGATGTATGGGAGTATTACATGAATACAGTGAGGGAATGTATGGGAGCATTACCTGAATACAGTGAGGGGATATATGGGAGTATTACCTGAATACAGTGAGGGGATGTATGGGAGCATTACCTGAATACAGTGAGGGGATATATGGGAGTATTACCTGAATACAGTGAGGGGATGTATGGGAGTATTACCTGAATACAGTGAGGGAATGTATGGATGTATTACCTGAATACAGTGAGGGAATGTATGGGAGCATTACCTGAATACAGTGAGGGGATATATGGGAGTATTACCTGAATACAGTGAGGGGATATATGGGAGTATTACCTGAATACAGTGAGGGAATGTATGGGAGCATTACCTGAATACAGTATGGGAATGTATGGATGTATTACCTGAATACAGTGAGGGAATGTATGGGAGCATTACCTGAATACAGTGAGGGGATATATGGGAGTATTACCTGAATACAGTGAGGGGATGTATGGGAGTATTACCTGAATACAGTGAGGGAATGTATGGGAGCATTACCTGAATACAGTAAGGGAATGTATGGATGTATTACCTGAATACAGTGAGGGAATGTATGGGAGTATTACCTGAGTACAGTGAGGGAATGTATGGTAGTATTACCTGAATACAGTGAGGGAAGGTATGGGAGTATTACATGAATACAGTGAGGGGATGTATGGTAGTATTACCTGAATACAGTGAGGGAAGGTATGGGAGTATTACCTGAATACAGTGAGGGGATGTATGGGAGTATTACATGAATACAGTGAGGGAATGTATGGGAGTATTACCTGAATACAGTGGGGGAATGTATGGGAGTATTACCTGAATACAGTGAGGGAATGTATGGAAGTATTACCTGAATACAGTGAGGGAATGTATGGGAGTATTACCTGAATACAGTGAGGGGATGTATGGGTGTATTACATGAATACAGTGAGGGAATGTATGGAAGTATTACATGAATACAGTGAGGGAATATATGGAAGTATTACATGAATACAGTGAGGGAATATATGGGAGTATTACCTGAATACAGTAAGGGAATGTATGGGAGTATTACATGAATACAGTGAGGGAATGTATGGAAGTATTACCTGAATACAGTGAGGGAATATATGGGAGTATTACCTGAATACAGTGAGGGAATATATGGGAGTATTACCTGAATACAGTGAGGGAATGTATGGGAGTATTACCTGAATACAGTGAGGGGATGTATGGGAGTATTACATGAATACAGTGAGGGAATGTATGGATGTATTACCTGAATACAGTGAGGGAATGTATGGGAGTATTACCTGAATACAGTGAGGGAATGTATGGGAGTATTACATGAATACAGTGAGGGAATGTATGGATGTATTACATGAATACAGTGAGGGAATGTATGGATGTATTACCTGAATACAGTGAGGGGATATATGGTAGTATTACCTGAATACAGTGAGTGGATGTATGGGAGTATTACATGAATACAGTGAGGGAATATATGGGAGTATTACCTGAATACAGTGAGGGAATGTATGGGAGTATTACCTGAATACAGTGAGGGGATGTATGGGAGTATTACCTGAATACAGTGAGGGGATATATGGTAGTATTACCTGAATACAGTGAGGGGATGTATGGGAGTATTACCTGAATACAGTGAGGGAATGTATGGGAGTATTACCTGAATACAGTGAGGGAATGTATGGGAGTATTACCTGAATACAGTGAGGGAATGTATGGATGTATTACATGAATACAGTGAGGGGATATATGGTAGTATTACCTGAATACAGTGAGGGAATATATGGGAGTATTACCTGAATACAGTGAGGGAATGTATGGGAGTATTACCTGAATACAGTAAGGGAATGTATGGATGTATTACATGAATACAGTGAGGGGATATATGGTAGTATTACCTGAATACAGTGAGGGGATGTATGGGAGTATTACATGAATACAGTGAGGGAATATATGGGAGTATTACCTGAATACAGTGAGGGAATGTATGGGAGTATTACCTGAATACAGTGAGGGGATGTATGGGAGTATTACCTGAATACAGTGAGGGAATGTATGGGAGTATTACATGAATACAGTGAGGGAATGTATGGGAGTATTACATGAATACAGTGAGGGGATATATGGGAGTATTACCTGAATACAGTGAGGGGATGTATGGGAGTATTACATGAATACAGTGAGGCAATGTATGGGAGTATTACCTGAATACAGTGAGGGAAGGTATGGGAGTATTACATGAATACAGTGAGGGAATGTATGGATGTATTACCTGAATACAGTGAGGGAATGTATGGGAGTATTACCTGAATACAGTGAGGGAATGTATGGGAGTATTACCTGAATACAGTGAGGGAATGTATGGATGTATTACCTGAATACAGTGAGGGAATATATGGGAGTATTACCTGAATACAGTGAGGGAATGTATGGATGTATTACCTGAATACAGTGAGGGGATGTATGGGAGTATTACCTGAATACAGTGAGGGAATGTATTGAAGTATTACCTGAATACAGTGAGGGAATATATGGGAGTATTACCTGAATACAGTGAGGGGATGTATGGGAGTATTACCTGAATACAGTGAGGGAATGTATGGGAGTATTACCTGAATACAGTGAGGGAATGTATGGGAGTATTACCTGAATACAGTGAGGGGATGTATGGGAGTATTACCTGAATACAGTGAGGGAATGTATGGATGTATTACCTGAATACAGTGAGGGAATGTATGGATGTATTACCTGAATACAGTGAGGGAATGTATGGGAGTATTACCTGAATACAGTGAGGGAATGTATGGGAGTATTACATGAATACAGTGAGGCAATGTATGGTAGTATTACCTGAATACAGTGAGGGAATGTATGGGAGTATTACCTGAATACAGTGAGGCAATGTATGGGAGTATTACCCGAATACAGTGAGGCAATGTATGGGAGTATTACCTGAATACAGTGAGGGAATGTATGGGAGTATTACCTGAATACAGTGAGGGAATGTATGGGAGTATTACCTGAATACAGTGAGGCAATGTATGGGAGTATTACCTGAATACAGTGAGGGAATGTATGGGAGTATTACATGAATACAGTGAGGGGATATATGGGAGTATTACCTGAATACAGTGAGGGGATATATGGGAGTATTACATGAATACAGTGAGGGAATGTATGGGAGTATTACATGAATACAGTAAGGGAATATATGGATGTATTACCTGAATACAGTGAGGGGATATATGGGAGTATTACATGAATACAGTGAGGGAATGTATGGTAGTATTACCTGAATACAGTGAGGGGATATATGGGAGTATTACCTGAATACAGTGAGGGGATATATGGGAGTATTACCTGAATACAGTGAGGGAATGTATGGGAGTATTACCTGAATACAGTGAGGGAAGGTATGGATGTATTACCTGAATACAGTGAGGGAAGGTATGGGATTATTACCTCAATACAGTGAGGGAATGTATGGGAGTATTACCTGAATACAGTGAGGGAATGTATGGATGTATTACCTGAATACAGTGAGGCAATGTATGGTAGTATTACCTGAATACAGTGAGGGAAGGTATGGGAATATTACCTCAATACAGTGAGGGGATGTATGGGAGTATTACCTGAATACAGTAAGGGAATGTATGGGAGTATTACCTGAATACAGTGAGGGAATGTATGGGAGTATTACCTGAATACAGTGAGGGAATGTATGGGAGTATTACCTGAATACAGTGAGGGGATGTATGGGAGTATTACCTGAATACAGTGAGGGGATGTATGGGAGCATTACCTGAATACAGTGAGGGAATGTATGTGAGTATTACCTGAATACAGTAAGGGAATGTATGGGAGTATTACCTGAATACAGTGAGGGGATATATGGGAGTATTACCTGAATACATTGAGGGAATGTATGGGAGTATTACCTGAATACAGTGAGGGGATATATGGGAGTATTTCCTGAATACAGTGAGGGAATGTATGGGAGTATTACATGAATACAGTGAGGGGATATATGGGAGTATTACATGAATACAGTGAGGGAATGTATGGATGTATTACCTGAATACAGTGAGGGAATGTATGGGAGTATTACCTGAATACAGTGAGGGAATGTATGGGAGTATTACCTGAATACAGTGAGGGAATGTATGGATGTATTACCTGAATACAGTGAGGGAATATATGGGAGTATTACCTGAATACAGTGAGGGAATGTATGGATGTATTACCTGAATACAGTGAGGGGATGTATGGGAGTATTACCTGAATACAGTGAGGGAATGTATGGAAGTATTACCTGAATACAGTGAGGGAATATATGGGAGTATTACCTGAATACAGTGAGGGGATGTATGGGAGTATTACCTGAATACAGTGAGGGAATGTATGGGAGTATTACCTGAATACCGTGAGGGAATGTATGGGAGTATTACCTGAATACAGTGAGGGGATGTATGGGAGTATTACCTGAATACAGTGAGGGAATGTATGGATGTATTACCTGAATACAGTGAGGGAATGTATGGATGTATTACCTGAATACAGTGAGGGAATGTATGGGAGTATTACCTGAATACAGTGAGGGAATGTATGGGAGTATTACATGAATACAGTGAGGCAATGTATGGTAGTATTACCTGAATACAGTGAGGGAATGTATGGGAGTATTACCTGAATACAGTGAGGCAATGTATGGGAGTATTACCCGAATACAGTGAGGCAATGTATGGGAGTATTACCTGAATACAGTGAGGGAATGTATGGGAGTATTACCTGAATACAGTGAGGGAATGTATGGGAGTATTACCTGAATACAGTGAGGCAATGTATGGGAGTATTACCTGAATACAGTGAGGGAATGTATGGGAGTATTACATGAATACAGTGAGGGGATATATGGGAGTATTACCTGAATACAGTGAGGGGATATATGGGAGTATTACATGAATACAGTGAGGGAATGTATGGTAGTATTACCTGAATACAGTGAGGGGATATATGGGAGTATTACCTGAATACAGTGAGGGGATATATGGGAGTATTACCTGAATACAGTGAGGGAATGTATGGGAGTATTACCTGAATACAGTGAGGGGATATATGGGAGTATTACCTGAATACAGTGAGGGAATGTATGGGAGTATTACATGAATACAGTGAGGGGATATATGGGAGTATTACCTGAATACAGTGAGGGGATGTATGGGAGTATTACATGAATACAGTGAGGGGATATATGGGAGTATTACCTGAATACAGTGAGGGAATATATGGGAGTATTACATGAATACAGTGAGGGAATGTATGGGAGTATTACCTGAATACAGTGAGGGGATATATGGGAGTATTACATGAATACAGTGAGGGAATGTATGGTAGTATTACCTGAATACAGTGAGGGGATATATGGGAGTATTACCTGAATACAGTGAGGGGATATATGGGAGTATTACCTGAATACAGTGAGGGAATGTATGGGAGTATTACCTGAATACAGTGAGGGGATATATGGGAGTATTACCTGAATACAGTGAGGGAATGTATGGGAGTATTACATGAATACAGTGAGGGGATATATGGGAGTATTACCTGAATACAGTGAGGGGATGTATGGGAGTATTACATGAATACAGTGAGGGGATATATGGGAGTATTACCTGAATACAGTGAGGGAATGTATGGGAGTATTACATGAATACAGTGAGGGGATATATGGGAGTATTACATGAATACAGTGAGGGGATGTATGGGAGTATTACATGAATACAGAGAGGGAATGTATGGGAGCATTACCTGAATACAGTGAGGGAATATATGGTAGTATTACCTGAATACAGTGAGGGAATGTATGGGAGCATTACCTGAATACAGTGAGGGAATGTATGGTAGTATTACCTGAATACAGTGAGGGAAGGTATGGGATTATTACCTCAATACAGTGAGGGAATGTATGGGAGTATTACCTGAATACAGTGAGGGAAGGTATGGATGTATTACCTGAATACAGTGAGGGAAGGTATGGGATTATTACCTCAATACAGTGAGGGAATGTATGGGAGTATTACCTGAATACAGTGAGGGAATGTATGGATGTATTACCTGAATACAGTGAGGCAATGTATGGTAGTATTACCTGAATACAGTGAGGGAAGGTATGGGAATATTACCTCAATACAGTGAGGGGATGTATGGGAGTATTACCTGAATACAGTAAGGGAATGTATGGGAGTATTACCTGAATACAGTGAGGGAATGTATGGGAGTATTACCTGAATACAGTGAGGGAATGTATGGGAGTATTACCTGAATACAGTGAGGGGATGTATGGGAGTATTACCTGAATACAGTGAGGGGATGTATGGGAGCATTACCTGAATACAGTGAGGGAATGTATGGGAGTATTACCTGAATACAGTAAGGGAATGTATGGGAGTATTACCTGAATACAGTGAGGGGATATATGGGAGTATTACCTGAATACATTGAGGGAATGTATGGGAGTATTACCTGAATACAGTGAGGGGATATATGGGAGTATTTCCTGAATACAGTGAGGGAATGTATGGGAGTATTACATGAATACAGTGAGGGGATATATGGGAGTATTACCTGAATACAGTGAGGCAATGTATGGTAGTATTACCTGAATACAGTGAGGAAATGTATGGGAGTATTACCTGAATACAGTGAGGCAATGTATGGGAGTATTACCCGAATACAGTGAGGCAATGTATGGGAGTATTACCTGAATACAGTGAGGGAATGTATGGGAGTATTACCTGAATACAGTGAGGGAATGTATGGGAGTATTACCTGAATACAGTGAGGCAATGTATGGGAGTATTACCTGAATACAGTGAGGGAATGTATGGGAGTATTACATGAATACAGTGAGGGGATATATGGGAGTATTACCTGAATACAGTGAGGGGATATATGGGAGTATTACATGAATACAGTGAGGGAATGTATGGTAGTATTACCTGAATACAGTGAGGGGATATATGGGAGTATTACCTGAATACAGTGAGGGGATATATGGGAGTATTACCTGAATACAGTGAGGGAATGTATGGGAGTATTACCTGAATACAGTGAGGGGATATATGGGAGTATTACCTGAATACAGTGAGGGAATGTATGGGAGTATTACATGAATACAGTGAGGGGATATATGGGAGTATTACCTGAATACAGTGAGGGGATGTATGGGAGTATTACATGAATACAGTGAGGGGATATATGGGAGTATTACCTGAATACAGTGAGGGAATATATGGGAGTATTACATGAATACAGTGAGGGAATGTATGGGAGTATTACCTGAATACAGTGAGGGGATATATGGGAGTATTACATGAATACAGTGAGGGAATGTATGGTAGTATTACCTGAATACAGTGAGGGGATATATGGGAGTATTACCTGAATACAGTGAGGGGATATATGGGAGTATTACCTGAATACAGTGAGGGAATGTATGGGAGTATTACCTGAATACAGTGAGGGGATATATGGGAGTATTACCTGAATACAGTGAGGGAATGTATGGGAGTATTACATGAATACAGTGAGGGGATATATGGGAGTATTACCTGAATACAGTGAGGGGATGTATGGGAGTATTACATGAATACAGTGAGGGGATATATGGGAGTATTACCTGAATACAGTGAGGGAATGTATGGGAGTATTACATGAATACAGTGAGGGGATATATGGGAGTATTACATGAATACAGTGAGGGGATGTATGGGAGTATTACATGAATACAGTGAGGGAATGTATGGGAGCATTACCTGAATACAGTGAGGGAATATATGGTAGTATTACCTGAATACAGTGAGGGAATGTATGGGAGCATTACCTGAATACAGTGAGGGAATGTATGGTAGTATTACCTGAATACAGTGAGGGAAGGTATGGGATTATTACCTCAATACAGTGAGGGAATGTATGGGAGTATTACCTGAATACAGTGAGGGAAGGTATGGATGTATTACCTGAATACAGTGAGGGAAGGTATGGGATTATTACCTCAATACAGTGAGGGAATGTATGGGAGTATTACCTGAATACAGTGAGGGAATGTATGGATGTATTACCTGAATACAGTGAGGCAATGTATGGTAGTATTACCTGAATACAGTGAGGGAAGGTATGGGAATATTACCTCAATACAGTGAGGGGATGTATGGGAGTATTACCTGAATACAGTAAGGGAATGTATGGGAGTATTACCTGAATACAGTGAGGGAATGTATGGGAGTATTACCTGAATACAGTGAGGGAATGTATGGGAGTATTACCTGAATACAGTGAGGGGATGTATGGGAGTATTACCTGAATACAGTGAGGGGATGTATGGGAGCATTACCTGAATACAGTGAGGGAATGTATGGGAGTATTACCTGAATACAGTAAGGGAATGTATGGGAGTATTACCTGAATACAGTGAGGGGATATATGGGAGTATTACCTGAATACATTGAGGGAATGTATGGGAGTATTACCTGAATACAGTGAGGGGATATATGGGAGTATTTCCTGAATACAGTGAGGGAATGTATGGGAGTATTACATGAATACAGTGAGGGGATATATGGGAGTATTACATGAATACAGTGAGGGGATGTATGGGAGTATTACATGAATACAGTGAGGCAATGTATGGTAGTATTACCTGAATACAGTGAGGGAAGGTATGGGAGCATTACCTCAATACAGTGAGGGAATGTATGGGAGTATTACCTGAATACAGTGAGGGAATGTATGGATGTATTACCTGAATACAGTGAGGCAATGTATGGGAGTATTACCTCAATACAGTGAGGGGATGTATGGGAGTATTACCTGAATACAGTAAGGGAATGTATGGGAGTATTACCTGAATACAGTGAGGGAATGTATGGGAGTATTACCTGAATACAGTGAGGGAATGTATGGGAGTATTACCTGAATACAGTGAGGGAATGTATGGTAGTATTACCTGAATACAGTGAGGGAATGTATGGATGTATTACCTGAATACAGTGAGGGAATGTATGGGAGTATTACCTGAATACAGTGAGGGAATGTATGGGAGTATTACCTGAATACAGTGAGGGAATGTATGGGAGCATTACCTGAATACAGTGAGGGAATGTATGGTAGTATTACCTGAATACAGTGAGGGAATGTATGGGAGTATTACCTGAATACAGTGAGGGAATGTATGGGAGTATTACCTGAATACAGTGAGGGAATGTATGGGAGCATTACCTGAATACAGTGAGGGAATGTATGGGAGCATTACCTGAATACAGTGAGGGAATGTATGGGAGCATTACATGAATACAGTGAGGGAATGTATGGGAGCATTACCTGAATACAGTGAGGGAATGTATGGGAGCATTACCTGAATACAGTGAGGGAATGTATGGGAGCATTACCTGAATACAGTGAGGGAATGTATGGGAGCATTACATGAATACAGTGAGGGAATGTATGGATGTATAACATGAATACAGTGAGGGAATGTATGGGAGTATTACCTGAATACAGTGAGGGAATGTATGGGAGTATTACCTGAATACAGTGAGGGAATGTATGGTAGTATTACCTGAATACAGTGAGGGAATGTATGGTAGTATTACCTGAATACAGTGAGGGAATGTATGGGAGTATTACCTGAATACAGTGAGGGAATGTATGGGAGTATTACCTGAATACAGTGAGGGAATGTATGGATGTATTACCTGAATACAGTGAGGGAATGTATGGAAGTATTACCTGAATACAGTGAGGGAATGTATGGTAGTATTACCTGAATACAGTGAGGGAATGTATGGGAGTATTACCTGAATACAGTGAGGGAATGTATGGGAGTATTACCTGAATACAGTGAGGGAATGTATGGGAGTATTACCTGAATACAGTGAGGGAATGTATGGATGTATTGCCTGAATACAGTGAGGGAATGTATGGATGTATTACATGAATACAGTGAGGGAATGTATAGATGTATTACCTGAATACAGTGAGGGAATGTATGGGAGCATTACCTGAATACAGTGAGAGAATGTATGGGAGTATTACCTGAATACAGTGAGGGAATGTATGGGAGTATTACCTGAATACAGTGAGGGAATGTATGGGAGCATTACCTGAATACAGTGAGGGAATGTATGGTAGTATTACCTGAATACAGTGAGGGAATGTATGGGAGTATTACCTGAATACAGTGAGGGGATGTATGGGAGTATTACCTGAATACAGTGAGGGAATGTATGGGAGCATTACCTGAATACAGTGAGGGAATGTATGGGAGCATTACCTGAATACAGTGAGGGAATGTATGGGAGTATTACCTGAATACAGTGAGGGAATGTATGGGAGTATTACCTGAATACAGTGAGGGAATGTATGGTAGTATTACCTGAATACAGTGAGGGAATGTATGGTAGTATTACCTGAATACAGTGAGGGAATGTATGGATGTATTACCTGAATACAGTCAGGGAATGTATGGATGTATTACCTGAATACAGTGAGGGAATGTATGGGAGCATTACCTGAATACAGTGAGGGAAGGTATGGGAGTATTACCTGAATACAGTGAGGGAAGGTATGGGAGTATTACCTCAATACAGTGAGGGAATGTATGGATGTATTACCTGAATACAGTGAGGGAATGTATGGATGTATTACCTGAATACAGTGAGGGAATGTATTACTTCATTTCAATACCATTTAAATGTTCCTCTTTTTATATGAATCGTCATTAACTACATTGTATATCAACGGTGATAGCTTTTTTGTCTGCGTGTCTGCATTGCTAAATATATATACAAAAAACTTGAATGAATGATATCATTTAATGACGGTTTCTAGACCTCTATCAATTTACACTTGTTGTAATTAGGCTTACACAGAACGCCGTCTTTGTCATCACACAACATTCTTTCACGAAATCTTCATAGCTTTAAAACTAAACATAGAAATCTTCTTTTATCTATATGACACGTGACCCTCAGTACCCATTTGTGTAAATCCAATTTATTCTAAACTCCGATACGTAGATATGTACAATAAACGGCATTAACTCTTTAACAAATCATATCATAATAAATTTTCACCATTTAGAAGAATTGGTGTTCCTAAACGAAAGCTTATTCAAAGCTTAGAAACTGTGAAAACAAGACAATATTTTTATTAAAATATTTTATTGAAATCACCAATACTCGTGGACGTGAACTTTATTTTAAGTATGCATCCTACTTAAGGTTTGTCGATGTTTCGTACTTTTATTTAATGATTTTAGTGAATTGTATATGTTTGCTGTTTGTCTTAAAGAAAGTCGTTTAAACGCGATTCTTGATAGTTTACTTTTGTCTTCAACATCTAGAACATCTGATATTTGGTTTGTCTTGAGCGCCAAGTACAAATTTACTGACATAAATGTACTTATACGCCCCAATTATACTGCAATATGGAACATTTGAAAATGAATTAAATAATTTAGTAAGTGAGTATTCAATGATGGAAACCTTTGTTTTAAATCTTCGTGTTTATTTCCATTCGCTTGATCAGGAAATCTGTTCGATATATTTTGATATATTTTATATGAGTGCCTGGTGGAGTGTACCGTTATATGTGGTTTAAAGTTTAAACCAGTAATGATGTTATTGCCACTGTACGTTCCAAGGAGGCACTTACATCTCGCCCAGTGTGTATGCTTGTGTCTTGTTTCCTTATCGCCGTTATAATTGTTTATGTATGTATATATTCATGCCTCATAGTGCTGCTAGCTTTCTGTGGCATTCACTGCTCGACTATTATTCTCTTTCGTTTTTTAAATTACGAGTCAAATATTTGAGTATTGGTTCACTTCATTCCTCCTCTGTCGAAATATACTATGATACGGATTTGAGGTGAACATATGAGTTTGTAGACCAGTCTCCAAACTCAAGACTCTGATTGGTTGGTTCTGATCACATTGTTAAAATTGACCAATGATTAGGCTTGAATCTTAGACTGGTCCTCCTATGGCCGTGAACAAATACCAATTCAAATCATACGCAGCTTCCCGTGCCTTTTAGCTGGCTTATCGCAGTGGATTGTCTCCCTTGAAAATGACCCGAAAATCGATATCGAATTCCCAGCTCTACCAGTTTTGATCAATAGATTATAGAGGGAAATTATTTTCATACGTAAATTTAAACCAAAAATATTTTAGCAGTTATGACAATATTCTTCAATTTATTCTCTTTCATTTAGTGTACAAATATTTATTCTAACTAAACATCTTCTTTCTTCCAATTTGATTTTAAAAGTATCACCTATCATTACATAGAACATAGAGTAAAATCAGTAAAATGTTCCATTTCCAAAAGTTTTAGGGCTAATAAATCATAATGTCCAATAAGTGGATAACATTTGAGCAGTTATGTCTGTTTTCTTGATTAAATGAACAATATCATGGTGTTTTTATAATTTTAAATAATCAATTGCTTCTTGTTTCCATTCTTTGTTAAAGTAAGTAATGTACTAAAAAAATCTCGATTTTTTTCATTATTCTCGTCTGCTATGTTGTTGTTGTTGTTGTAACTATCAATGGGTTAAATTGATTGCCGGTTGTAATTGGCTGATTTTAAATATGATAAATCATTTTATATGATTTAGATCCATTCTTGTCACGGCGGAATTTAATTGTTATTGAATTATTTTAATTATTGAATTATGAAGGGAAATCTTTTCAACCCGTGATAAATCAACTTTCGTGCGGAAACAAACGTAACAGATTTAACTTTCTATACTTTATCGTGATGCAAATATCATGTTTCTGTGATTTCCTTTTTCCTCTAGGTCACTTTATCACATTGAAATTAAGAACGGCTAAAACAATACTTTTATTTTAATTTAAACACTTTCCAATAGAGATAGATACATTGTGCACATATATATTACGAGTATTGCTCAAATTGTGTCCTTTCGGTGGCACTTTTTTGCTGTAATGTGGATTATCTTTCATGTTAGCATTTTAGTTTTTAACGATTTTTGTTGAGAATAGTCAGATTTAGTTCTCTTCTGTTCTGTTGTAACTCAGAATACACTAGGTATTGTTGTGTACGCTTTATCGGCGTCCAAACACGGCATCTGATGAAAGTGATATATCCGGATGCAGCGATTATCCAAACTGTTAATTAACACCGAAAGCGCTTTTAGGGGGGAATTTGGGGAAATGTAGGACTTTTATAGAATAGCCTCGAGATGAAATATTGATATGGTCAATTATATTGGGTGGCAATATACAGCTTGACGTTTTGATCTGTAAAGGTGTGAACTTTAACACAGTAACACTTGATTACAATCAAAACAATTTAGCGATGATTCTGTTTAACTTTATACTGAAACTTCGAGGGGAAGGGAGACAATCCAAGTTAGAGGAAATGGCTTGAACAAAGTCGATAATCAAGGGAGATCATTCTTGATATTTATCCCAGAAAGCAGCACATGAAATGTAATGTTCTGTCGGTGGTTTATATGTAATTTATTATTCTGTTCATGCAAATAACGACTGAAACCTGCAGATTTATCAGTTGATATCAGAACATGATAATCGTTTAGAACAAAACTTTCGGATTATCATCAAAATTCCATTACAGTTTTATAAACCCAACTTCACATTTTTACCCATTCACTCCTTTCTATAATACACTACAATTCCCCTCAACTTCAACCCAACGTAATCACTGGCACTCTGTGACACACAAAGTCTTCAGTCAACACTTTAAGTTAGGTAGTCTAATTTTCTATCAAAATATGTCTAGTAATGATTTTTAGAAAATGACATGTTAATGCCTTCATACAGACATACTCTAAAACATTGTATTATAATTGTTCTTAAAAGTTTCCTGGAACATCGAAATACGAGTCTGATACAGATAGTTCCTACGCTATCCCTAACCCGACACGTAGGTCAGGATAGTACATACATGTACCAGTATTACACACTTGTATCAGGATAGTACATACATGTACCAGTATAACACACTTGTATCAGGATAGTACATACATGTACCAGTATTACACACTTGTATCAGGATAGTACATACATGTACCAGTATTACACACTTGTATCAGGATAGTACATACATGTACCAGTATTACACACTTGTATCAGGATAGTACATACATGTACCAGTATAACACACTTGTATCAGGATAGTACATACATGTACCAGTATTACACACTTGTATCAGGATAGTACATACATGTACCAGTATAACACACTTGTATCAGGATAGTACATACATGTACCAGTATTACACACTTGTATCAGGATAGTACATACATGTACCAGTATTACACACTTGTATCAGGATAGTACATACATGTACCAGTATTACACACTTGTATCAGGATAGTACATACATGTACCAGTATTACACACTTGTATCAGGATAGTACATACATGTACCAGTATTACACACTTGTATCAGGATAGTACATACATGTACCAGTATTTCACTCTTGTATCAGGATAGTACATACATGTACCAGTATTACACACTTGTATCAGGATAGTACATACATGTACCAGTATAACACACTTGTATCAGGATAGTACATACATGTACCAGTATTACACACTTGTATCAGGATAGTACATACATGTACCAGTATTACACACTTGTATCAGGATAGTACATACATGTACCAGTATAACACACTTGTATCAGGATAGTACATACATGTACCAGTATTACACACTTGTATCAGGATAGTACATACATGTACCAGTATTACACACTTGTATCAGGATAGTACATACATGTACCAGTATTTCACACTTGTATCAGGATAGTACATACATGTACCAGTATTACACACTTGTATCAGGATAGTACATACATGTACCAGTATTACACACTTGTATCAGGATAGTACATACATGTACCAGTATTACACACTTGTATCAGGATAGTACATACATATACCAGTATTTCACACTTGTATCAGGATAGTACATACATGTACCAGTATTACACACTTGTATCAGGATAGTACATACATGTACCAGTATTACACACTTGTATCAGGATAGTACATACATATACCAGTATTACACACTTGTATCAGGATAGAACATACATGTACCAGTATTACACACTTGTATCAGGATAGTACATACATGTACCAGTATTACACACTTGTATCAGGATATCAAATTCCGATTGAAAATATCCTTTTTACCATTTTACTAACAGACAAAACTTGTACAATAGCCTGATTGTTAAAAACCTGGATTTTTTTTTTTTAATTTTATAATTCCAGGTTTTTAACAATCAGGCTATTGTACAAGTTTTGTCTGTTAGTAAAATGGTAAAAAGGATATTTTCAATCGGTTATACTTTGCAATGGTCCTTATTAGAGTGTTTTAGCCATTTTAACAATATATACATGAATACTGGATGAAGCCAATTCAAACATTTTATGTTCAGATGAGCCAGATACATCTTTAACTCATGTGCAGTTAAGCTTTCATCTCTCGAAATGTCGAGTGTTTATTTTATCAATTACGCGAGTCCTCGTTGTTGAGCGTATTTCCGGACAGACACGCTCGGTTGCAACTCATGTTCTTTGCTCGTAAATAATTAATCGCAAAGCTTGGAATCATATTCGATAAAGATTTAATTTCAAAATATCTAATAACAATCAATATTTTCATTAAGTTTGATATATTGGCAATCATTTGTATTCAGTTCAGGCGTTGACCTGAGAAAAGTTAGGACGATTTTCTAATCAAATCATTAACCTATGATCTGTTTCAATGATCAAATATAAAGGAACATTGCACATATCTTAGTTCACTTTTCCTTACGAACTCGTCGGATATTATTTCGAAGAATCGTTTTCGCAATATAAGGTAGCGGTCACACAATTCGCTCGTTCTTCATCCCGCCCCTAGGGAGTGTAAGCACGTGCGCCGAGTGTTCCCCTTTGATGTCGCCATTTATAACAGGTGATAGCCACGGTGCAGTTGAATGATTATATTAAATGGATGTTTATACTACGGTTGTCTCCCTTAGACGCTGAACGACATCTCACGTAACCTCTCGCGTATGTGACAAACAGTTTGTTCTGCCAAACAATTGAAAGAAAACAAAAATTGTGTTATTCTGATTGAATATATATTATAAAGTTTGTAACGAGTTTTCTCCCCTCCTATATTCCTTTTGTATAAAAATATACTTTAGAAGGGGAGATAACTCGTTACAATATCTTGTGTTATTGTTTCCATCAATTGGGACATGCATTAGTACAAATTACATTTATCACTCTCGATGGTGGCTGCCTCGGTTTTCGAGCCCAATTAAGATATAGTGAAGTTAGCGGTTCAACCTCGCCCAAGGCGGAATTCGAACTCACAACCGTCAACAGTCAGGCGTTCTACCCAACGATCATTATGCATCCCTAACAATAGAAGCGTTAGTGGTGACAAGTATTGTTGCTTTAAATACGACACACACTATAGTATAGTAGATGTACATGCAAACAATGTCCGTATTTTACTTAATTTAAAATTCATCGATAACAAAACGCCACTTATAGAGCCGTTAACTTATAACCGAGTAAAAATGGATGAAATCCAATATTCGGTAGCCTAAAATGCGTTTTTCTAAGGGAATCCGTCCCAACGTTTGCGCGGGAATCTGTTATCGTTGCGGTACCTCTATATTCATATATGATATTGCTGTTCGCAGAATAAGAGGGAACCCCTGTATTTATGGCCATCCAGGATAGATCTGTTCATATTCACTTTGTTATCATTGTAGATTAAAGAACAAACTCTACAACCACCCACGTGACCAGTTTTATCACACTGTTCAGTTATGGGAAGACGTAAGAAATTGAATCGTCGTGGATCGTACGGCAATAATCTTCCACATGACAACAACCTGTCACGTGATTACAGCATGTCACGTGATCGACTTTTTCTGTCCCAATCCGAACTCACGTTTCTCAACCTGCGGGAGCCGTCTATACTGGTAAGTGTTCATTCTGTCTTCATGTCTTCTATCAAAGCACACAACGTACTTACTTTATGCATTATATACGTGCTTCTAAACTCGCCTCCTGGCTAGATCTAGTTCAGTTTGTGAAACGCTTGGCTGTCAACACAATAACAAAACAAAATCAACACTCGCACTCATGATGCACTGACGATAATTTCGAAGTTGGCAACTGATAATTTGTATGAGGCATTGGTGATACAAGCCGGGTTTAATACACTACTGACGTTATGAAATGACGTCACAGATGTGTATTAGCACCCATGTTTAGTTCGATAATTCACTGATGAAACAGCAACCGACGTGACGTCACAATGATTGCCGTACAGTGATTAATGTATAACACTTGTAGTTCAGTCGTTCATTCGAATTATTTATTTATCAGTACGAGTAAACGTCCACATTGACTTTAACAATAACAATACGATAATGTATATATATACATGTATTGTCTTATTTCGTTCATGGTACTTAATCATTATCAGGATGGTATGTTTTATAATTCTTGCAGTGATATTTCCAAGATCGACACTATTATGCTCTGTTGCAATATTCGATGAATATCTAGCAACGATAATATTCAGTCATTCATGATATTGAAATCAATGTTTTTTTCTAAAATACAGCGAAATTTCTTGATAGTAGGCCTACCAGCATTAGTTCTGTAGACAATTAGTCCTAATTGTGAGGTGGTCTGAATATAGAGATAAAATATGAAAGAAAAAATAAGAAAATGGTCCGTGAAAATACGGTCTTGTCAATCAGTTGGTCTTAATATCGAGGTCGGGTTTTGTATTTTGACTTGTATTTCGTGCCAATGTCGATCAATTCAAATATAATGGTTGCATAATGCCGCTAGGGTTCTCTTTGATGGATCACTTCGATAATGTCAAAAGATTTCCGTATGACGTCCATAATTTCCGTCTAACTTTTTAATCATCCCGGTATTAGTTTCGTTAAGGACATGAAATCAGTACACAGCCATTGATTGTCGTTTTCAGAACGCGTGTATAGTACGATCTTTCCACAGCAAATTTTACATCTTACAAAGGATACTGCTGCCGTGAGATTGCACGTTATCTTGTGTCGCGTATTTAGTCACGTGTCGGATTGACGTTTGATAAAGTTTGTGACTCAAATATCGGTACTTTGCAATCGGAACGCTTTGAAAAGCATTTTTGAAAAGGTGTTATATCGTAATTAGATCAGACTCGGTCTATAGTACTTTTCACCATACAAACATTTTTTGTCAATGCGTAGTCAGGCAATATGGCTGCTCGTGGTCGTTATTGCCGTACAACACGAGTTTGTACAGCGAGCATTCCTGCTGCAAGTGGATGAAACCAACATATGTAGACTTCAAAAGCAAATACTTGACATGGGTAGGGCGTTCCCTTGCAAAGTTAAACATACTGTTAGTTCTGTTGTATGGCCGGGAACCACCGAAATTGTCCGAAGTTTGTGAACTATTAGTGAAATTTTGGACTCAATAATTTTAAATAGAAAACAACATTTAACAGAATGTTCCAAACACTTGCTCCTGTTAATACCTGTACATGACTACTATACACCATGATGTCGATATCCATTAAGGTTTATATCTGTGTCTTGTGTCTCTGTTGCCATGGTGATTGTATGCATGTTTGTGTCTCTGTTGCCATGGTAATTGTATGCATGTTTGTGTATTTTAATGTCTCATTGAGCTTTTGGGGTGGCTGCACATTCTGCATATGGCATTTCCTGCTCGACTACTTTATTTGTATGATGTTGGACTAAGAACATACATGTATATGATACACAAAATGTGCCGAGATGATGATCTAGATTTTGGACAATATTAATAGAAGTACGATAACGTTATAGCAATGGTACATCTTTCAATGTACAACAGACAGATATTATCAGGCCTTGAATAGAAATCACTCAGTGGAATTACTTCAACATTCGGGATATTAAGATGTCAAACATTGTGTATGCCGCGTGGCTTTGTGTTGTATTGTTGAATCAATCTTTGTGAGGATCATTTATTACTTTTAATTGATATGTTGATGTCCACATAGCGACAACGTCTGAATGACACCCCTATATCCTGACTTATTGCGGAACATCAATCATGTTTGAACAGTATATCAGTGACCCGTAGGTCTTTGTATGAACTTATTGAATGAAAATGTACACGTTGGTTTGTTTCATAATATTTTGGATAAAGTATTTACGGTTAAAAGTTATAAAACTGATTCTTGAGACCAGTCTAAGAATGCAGTCTTGTGATTGGTCAGAAACAACCAATTAGATGCTTGAGTTGTATTGGACATTTCCTGCTTGACTTCTTCATTCATGTTTATCACATTGGGCCAAGTATTTGTCTCTTGTGTAGAGTTTCAATGTTCGTCTGCCGGCGTGACGACTTGTTAAATTATTTACTGTCATACATTATTTGTTATCTTCAAAAAGTGCCTACAAACATTTCAATGTTTAGAAAGCTAGTGATTCAATAATGTTTTTATTCCTCTTGACACGTTCTTCCAAATCAACGCGGGCTTTAGACTATTCATTAACATTAATATTGACTTCCCGGTATCGGTGTAAATTTGTACAATATTTACTATTAAATGTTTGCTAATATCGAGCCGTTAATTCGTCGTTTGTATAGAAATTGTTCCTTGATATTAGATGTAATTGAATAATATGAAAAGTAAATATCACCAACAAAGGAAAACCGTTTAAATTTGTCATCAGATACTTTTCGAAAATTGACGTATACAGTGCAACCTGCCCAGCATGACCCTCTCTTCAACAACATTCACAATGTTACCGTGTTAAAAACGTGCCGTCAATTTAACCTCTTCGGCGTGACCCTCTCTTCAACAACATTCAAAATGTTCCCGTATTCAATACTTGCCGACAATTTAACCTGCCCAACGTGGCCCCCTCTTTAACAACATTTACAATGTTTCCGTGTTCAATACTTGCCTCTCTAGAACAACAACCTCGCAGCAACCTCGCAGCAACCTCGCAACAACCTCGCAAAAACCTCGCAACAACCTCGCAACAACCTCGCAACAACCTCGCAAAAACCTCGCAAAAACCTCGCAACAACCTCGCAACAACCTCGCAACAACCTCGCAACAACCTCGAAACAACCTCGCAACAACCTCGCAAAAACCTCGCAACAACCTCGCAACAACCTCGCAACAACCTCGCAACAACCTCGCAACAACCTCGCAACAACCTCGCAACAACCTCGCAACAACCTCGAAACAACCTCGCAACAACCTCGCAACAACCTCGCAACAACCTCGCAACAACCTCGAAACAACCTCGAAACAACCTCGCAACAACCTCGCAAAAACCTCGCAAAAACCTCGCAACAACCTCGCAACAACCTCGCAACAACCTCGCAACAACCTCGAAACAACCTCGCAACAACCTCGCAACAACCTCGAAACAACCTCGCAACAACCTCGCAACAACCTCGCAACAACCTCGCAACAACCTCGAAACAACCTCGCAGCAACCTCGCAACAACCTCGCAACAACCTCGCAACAACCTCGAAACAACCTCGCAACAACCTCGCAACAACCTCGCAACAACCTCGCAACAACCTCGAAACAACCTCGCATCAACCTCGCAACAACCTCGCAACAACCTCGCAGCAACCTCGCAGCAACCTCGCAGCAACCTCGCAACAACCTCGCAACAACCTCGCAGCAACCTCGCAACAACCTCACAACAACCTCACAACAACCTCGCAAGCAACAATCTCCCAACAACAATTTTGTGTCTCACAGAGACTGTTGTTATGGAAAGGTTGCACTTTACTCACCATGAAGCACGACCATATAAACCATGGAACTATTAGTCGTGGAATGTACGCACGCTGGTATTGTAAACAAAACTGCACAGACATCGTCATTGTAAGACTGTATAGTTGTATGCATATAACCTGTCAGGGACTGCAATTTCTCTGTGTGAAGAGTCGCTTATCAACTACAATGTACATAATTATGCAACACCTACATACGGTTGTCTGTCAGGACCATTCTATCTGCGTGTTATCTCCTACGAGTACAGACACCTCTGCCATCACAAACATTTTAACAGTATTTCGGTTTTTTGTTTTTGTTTTTTTTCTTTAATTATACATATTAGATATTGACATTTAGTCTGGTTATATTATGAACAAAGAAAAAAGTCAATATAGGTGGTTATATAAGACCTTGTTTTCAATGTGTATCGTTGTTTATCATTCAAATATCTATCATGACGTCTCGCATCACATCGTACTGTCTGTGAGAGTGTACGTCTCGCGTCACATCGTACTGCCCGTGAGAGTGTACGTCTCGCGTCACACCGTACTGTCTGTGAGAGCACGTACGTCTCGCGTCACATCGTACTGTCTGTGAGAGTGTACGTCTCTCGTCACATCGTACTGCCTGTGAGAGTGTACGTCTCTCGTCACATCGTTCTGTCTGTGAGAGTGTACGTCTCTCGTCACATCGTACTGCATGTGAGAGTGTACGTCTCGCGTCACATCGTACTGTCTGTGAGAGTGTACGTCTCTCGTCACATCGTACTGTCTGTGAGAGTGTACGTCTCTCGTCACATCGTAATGTCTGTGAGAGTGTACGTCTCGCGTCACATCGTACTGTCTGTGAGAGTGTACGTCTCTCGTCACATCGTACTGTCTGTGAGAGTGTACGTCTCTCGTCACATCGTACTGTCTGTGAGAGTGTACGTCTCTCGTCACATCGTACTGTCTGTGAGAGTGTACGTCTCTCGTCACATCGTACTGTCTGTGAGAGTGTACGTCTCTCGTCACATCGTACTGTCTGTGAGAGTGTACGTCTCGCGTCACATCGTACTGTCTGTGAGAGTGTACGTCTCGCGTCACATCGTTCTGCCCGTGAGAGTGTACGTCTCGCGTCACATCGTTCTGTCTGTGAGAGTGTACGTCTCTCGTCACATCGTACTGCCTGTGAGAGTGTACGTCTCTCGTCACATCGTACTGTCTGTGAGAGTGTACGTCTCGCGTCACATCGTACTGCCTGTGAGAGTGTACGTCTCGCGTCACATCGTTCTGTCTGTGAGAGTGTACGTCTCTCGTCACATCGTACTGCCTGTGAGAGTGTACGTCTCTCGTCACATCGTACTGTCTGTGAGAGTGTACGTCTCGCGTCACATCGTACTGTCTGTGAGAGTGTACGTCTCGCGTCACATCGTTCTGCCTGTGAGAGTGTACGTCTCGCGTCACATCGTACTGTCTGTGAGAGTGTACGTCTCTCGTCACATCGTACTGTCTGTGAGAGTGTACGTCTCTCGTCACATCGTACTGTCTGTGAGAGTGTACGTCTCTCGTCACATCGTACTGTCTGTGAGAGTGTACGTCTCTCGTCACATCGTACTGTCTGTGAGAGTGTACGTCTCTCGTCACATCGTACTGTCTGTGAGAGTGTATGTCTCTCGTCACATCGTACTGTCTGTGAGAGTGTACGTCTCGCGTCACATCGTACTGTCTGTGAGAGTGTATGTCTCTCGTCACATCGTTCTGTCTGTGAGAGTGTACGTCTCGCGTCACATCGTTCTGTCTGTGAGAGTGTACGTCTCGCGTCACATCGTTCTGTCTGTGAGAGTGTACGTCTCTCGTCACATCGTACTGTCTGTGAGAGTGTATGTCTCTCGTCACATCGTACTGTCTGTGAGAGTGTATGTCTCTCGTCACATCGTACTGTCTGTGAGAGTGTATGTCTCTCGTCACATCGTACTGTCTGTGAGAGTGTACGTCTCGCGTCACATCGTACTGTCTGTGAGAGTGTATGTCTCTCGTCACATCGTTCTGTCTGTGAGAGTGTACGTCTCGCGTCACATCGTTCTGTCTGTGAGAGTGTACGTCTCGCGTCACATCGTTCTGTCTGTGAGAGTGTACGTCTCGCGTCACATCGTTCTGTCTGTGAGAGTGTACGTCTCGCGTCACATCGTACTGTCTGTGAGAGTGAATGTCTCTCGTCACATCGTTCTGTCTGTGAGAGTGTACGTCTCGCGTCACATCGTACTGCCTGTGAGAGTGTACGTCTCGCGTCACATCGTACTGCCTGTGAGAGTGTACGTCTCGCGTCACATCGTACCATGGTCCCAACAGGTTTCCGTACCATGCACTTCAAAAATATAACTTTTATGTGTTTGTAGATTACTTTCTATGGTGCTAATATTTACAATAGTGGCAGAACGCAGGACACGAAACTTATGTAAATAAAACAAACACTCGAGCTATTGTTTGTATAAGTTTATTTTGAGGACAAATCCACCTCTTAGATTCATTGTAACTGGATAAATACTCCATGGCGTATTTCACGCATCTTTAACAATCTATACAACTATGTTCAACATTAATTCAACGATAAATTATTCGATCTTATAATTAAACTACATTACTGTGTTTTGATGATCTATTGATTGGGTTTCGAATGTCGATATGAATTCAAACTTCTAATAAATTTAATGATTTATTGCAAACTAGCGTTCTTTAGTTTCGGAGGCGGAAAATAGGTGGATCGCGCTGAATTACGAATATAGAATGAAATCTGACTTCAAAATTGGTTTATCGTACAATAGCGTGTTTACTGTGATAGAACGATTTTAATCAAAGTGGTTTATACGTAAATGACGATGATTTCGGACATGTCCAGATAGTTTGAACAATCAATGTTTAAGTGGCAATTAAAACATTTGTGATAACAGTCGTAGAAAATTGTGGTGAAAATGGATGACTTTCCGTGGTACGTGAAAGCACGGGGGAAGTTCTACCTGACGGCGTTTGTTCTCAAGCAGATGGAAGCGAAGGAAAAACAAACTAGCGACAATGTGAGTATTTTACTGGTTGCAAACATTATGTATATACAATAATTTATAATATGATCAAATTTATTTTGTATATTGATTGACTTTGATAAACAGAAGGACTGTCAGAAATATCCGTAAGCGTGAAATGTTTCTTACGTAATTTAGAAAAATTAGAATACATACTTTGAAAACTGAGTGTAATGTCTGAGTTGCATAATTTACGAAATGATCTTAGAAATATCAAAATATATAAGTGTTGGGACTTCTTATGGGTGTTCATGTTATTAATGATATATAAAGACTTTCTTCGTATTAATTTCATTAATTGAAGAATGAATGAATGAATGAATGAATGAATGAATGAATGAATGTGAGAGAGAGAGAGAGAGAGAGAGAGAGAGAGCGAGCGAATGAGTGAATGGTCGAGCGAACGAGCGATCTAGCAAGGGAGGAAGGGAGCGAGGGAGGGAGCGAGGGAGCGGGCGGACGGACGGACGGACGAGCGGACACACGAACGAATTCATGAGTGAGCGGATGAATGAGTGAAAGAATGCATGAATCAGTCAATCATAATCTATCAATCAGTCAACAATGAAGGAAAGAACACACGAATGGATGAAAAAAAGAAGTGCATGGATAAAATAAATATTGTTCTAAGTTAATTGATATTTAGAAATTCTTTTAAAGGATACATTTATTATCAAAAGAAAAAAAAGAAATATTTTCAGAAATTTACAACTGTAATCGCCCATTTATTGCTGGATTAATTCCACATTAAATGTAAATGGTGAAAATGTTAATCTGCCTTTAAGTCGAGGCGTTTTTGTAATAGATGATTAGACATCAAAACATACGGACACGGATAGTGAATTGGATTGCACAAATAGAGTCCTATAATTTTATGTTTCTCAGACTGGCCTTACAATTGTTGGTTTACGGAGCCCAGACCGACACACTTAAATTGACATTGACTTAAATTCTCGTGACTCTTTCGTGTAGCAGTTTTGGTGTATGAATATTAAAAAAGGATGAACAACTTTAAACAGTATGAATAAAAATGGCCTTAGGGATTCACCCCATACTTGCGGATAGGGGTTTCCAGGGGATCACAAACCAACACTTTTATATGGATGGCCTCGTCTTCAATAGCTGTCCTTTTAAATATGAATATTGCAAAAACATTCGGAACATTTTCGATTTTCATTTAAAAATTGAATTCATATTAATGTTCGTCTTTCGTTTCTTGTTTACATATCATACCTCGAGCTTAGTCTGGTTCCCGACTGATTGTTGAACGCGATGGTTTAATCACGAGCCAATACAGCAAAATGCGGGTACCAGTCTACCGCAAACTTTGCTGAAAGACGACGAGACAGACGTTGATTGTTTTATCATATAACAATAGGATTTGCGAAACGAATCAAAACAGAATTGTTATATACGATCGTAGATTACACAATCCTAGTCAACTGGAGTGATCTCGAGTACTCCTGTTTACGCCAACTCTGATAAAATCTCGTTTAATTTGTAAAACACGGTGATAAAAACCTACTTGAGATTGTTTTGAGATCTCGTCATTTTGACAAGATAGATTATCTCTGTATAGAAAACATACATAATGGAATGTTATCACGTGACATGTTACACGTAATTTACTGCATATTGTGGTGACATTGCTATATTCTCTCGAGTGTTCTATCATCTTCGCATACACAACTTTCGTGTCGCGGTGGACCAACGGACATCCCGGATAGAATTGTAGATGCAGAATACACAAACATGTACTATCACACCTCGATAAATCTGGTGAAGGAATCTTCTCTAAGAAAGGAAAAGAAGGAGTTAAAAACATCGATATAGACCTCTCGTAATGTATATGTATAACGTTAAAACGCCAAATACTCTCTCACATTTTTTGCATTTTTGTCTGTTTACTTCGGGTGGCTTATTTATTTTCTCGACAAAAAATGAAACATTTTACGTCTGTAATCGGGATCATTAGCTTCTTCATGACTTACATGAAAAAAACATGAATTATGACTTCAAATGCTTTCTTATTGATTGAAGTATAGAGTGCTCAATAACATTGATGTTAGAGGCCAACACCTGACAGAGAACCCTTGCCAGAGTAACAGGGGATGCAGAGTGTGGCTGTTGTAGAGAGGCTGTTGCTCTAGAAAAGGGGGAATGTGTCGCTATGTCGGTCGGGGAAATGGATACTGTTGTTGATAAAAGTTGGTGTTCAAAAAGGGACCGCTCTGCAGGGGCTGCACTGTACCTACAAACAACTTTTTATTTCCATGTGTGATAGGTACGTGTACAAACGTGGTGGTCTTTTTATCACACTTTAGTTAGGTACATTTATAATGTCGAAGACCCATGTGCCCGTACAACGATACATGTAACTATGTTCAGCTACATGACAAGGGGAGGTAATCCAGACTACGCTAGAGGTCGCCAATTGTCATCCAGACTCACTTAGCAAGGATGACAATACACAGAAAGCAATGGCATGGTTGTTTCTGTACATGACAATCAATTGTTGCCATGGTTTGACACAACCCTTACTTGGATATACACTCTCCCGGGGATGTCGGATTGAGTACAAGCTCCTCTTCATGAAAGAGAAAGATAACTCCATTTTTCTTACTGAATATGAGCGGTGTATCGGCGTAACTGTTGACACCGAGTCATTATAATTTTTCGTTCATGAAAAGAACGCTGCAACATGGCCATTTTACTCACACTTCCGGTACTTTTTATATTCGATTGATGTATATTGCCTCGTTTCCATGTTTACATTTGGGATTGTTATGGTCGTTATGTTTTGTCCACTACAACAAAAGTCATCCGAATGTCAAATACGATTTATGTCTGAATTATTGACTTTTGATCAAGTACTGCTTGTACCTTGAATACTTAATTTGTTTGCCAAATACATACGATGTTAGCATAGCGGACACTAATGCTGATACGATGACACGATGGTAGTCTGTGCACGATTGTATTTGTGGCCCAACACTGCGATTTATGGCCGAGTTTACGACCAATCAGTAAACACGAAGCATGTGCCTTTTTATTACAAAAAGTTCTTGAATAAAGGGAGACACATTTTGAGACTCTACATAGACTGGTAGTATTAACAAATTGAAATTCATATGGTTCTTTTTTGCAACATACCCGAAGTACATCCGGGGTGCCTGCTTGAACTGAAAGTTAGAGCGACGTCGGATTTAAATTTCATTCAGTGTGCATATCAGTCTCATTATGCTGCTTGTCCATTGGTCAATTTTATATCTACCATCAGAGCAATCCAACCAGAGGCTTGAAGACTTAGACTGGTTTCCAAGATCTAGGAAAGAAGCTGGAGACAGGTATGAAACATTAAAAGCTACACACAAACATTTCCCTCATGTATGACCTTGTAGTAGAACACGCAGATAAGACGTATTATCATGTCGTAAATGAGGCTGTATTGTACAGTCAGTCAGACATTGTAGGACTTCAAGCCTGAAGCATGATATGACATAAATCCTCTGTCCAATACAAAAAAAAATATTTGAATAATAGTTTTGAACATTAAACCTATCTTACATATTGTTACAAGTTCAGCCGTATTTTCAGTTCATTGGTAATACCACCAAGTCCTTGTAATGTGCACTGATACAACATACGTCATTGGTATTATATTACTATATGTACATCGCCAAATTGTTATTATGAGAGCACCTTACATTGAGTATCACGTATCTCATTATAATGTTGTCTGTTCTTTTGATTGAATGATAAAACAATGAAATGTAATGTGTTAACGATACACTGCTATGTTCACGTGTCATCTTTGTACATTGGTTTGTTGACGCGGTGTTTGTATTATTTTACGTACTGTAGACGACACGGTAACGTCCAGTGATGTTGTGATTCGTTGACTCAGTTAAAAGGCTTTTTTTCACGCCAGTATGTCCGCTGGTTCGTTCATTAGTTTTGGTAGAATAATCGGTTGTTGCATATCCGTTTGGTCGGTCATCCGGTAAGTGGTAAGTTGTCTTTCCGTTTGTATGTCAGCCGGTCGGTCTGTTTGTAGGACAACTGGTCGGTTGTTCAGTCAGTTGATTAGTTGGCTTGTTGGTCGGTGCTCTGGTCGATCTGTTTGTGGGGTAACCGGTCGGTTGTTCAGTCAGTTGATTAGTTAGAGTTGTGGTCGGTGCTCAGGTCAATCGGTTTGTGGGTAACCGGTCGGTTGTTCAGTCAGTTGATTAGTTGGCTTGTTGGTCGGTGCTCTGGTCGATCTGTTTGTGGGGTAACCGGTCGGTTGTTCAGCCAGTTGATTAGTTTGCTTGTTGGTCGGTGCTCTGGTCGATCTGTTTGTGGGGTAACCGGTCGGTTGTTCAGTCAGTTGATTAGTTGGCTTGTTGGTCGGTGCTCTGGTCGATCTGTTTGTGGGGTAACCGGTCGGTTGTTCAGTCAGTTGATTAGTTTGTTTGTTGGTCGGTGCTCTGGTCGATCTGTTTGTGGGGTAACCGGTCGGTTGTTCAGTCAGTTGATTAGTTGGCTTGTTGGTCGGTGCTCTGGTCGATCTGTTTGTGGGGTAACCGGTCGGTTGTTCAGTCAGTTGATTAGTTGGCCTGTTGGTCGGTGCTCTGGTCGATCTGTTTGTGGGGTAACCGGTCGGTTGTTCAGTCAGTTTATTGGTTGGATTGTTGGTCGGTGCTCTGGTCGATCTGTTTGTGGGGTAACCGGTCGGTTGTTCAGTCAGTTGATTGGTTGGATTGTTGGTCGGTGCTCTGGTCGATCTGTTTGTGGGGTAACCGGTCGGTTGTTCAGTCAGTTGATTGGTTGGATTGTTGGTCGGTGCTCTGATCGGTCTGTTTGTGGGGTAACCGGTCGGTTGTTCAGTCAGTTGATTAGTTGGCTTGTTGGTCGGTGCTCTGGTCGATCTGTTTGTGGGGTAACCGGTCGGTTGTTCAGTCAGTTGATTAGTTGGCTTGTTGGTCGGTGCTCTGGTCGATCTGTTTGTGGGGTAACCGGTCGGTTGTTCAGTCAGTTGATTGGTTGGATTGTTGGTCGGTGCTCTGATCGATCTGTTTGTGACACAACCGGTCGGTTGTTCAGTCAGTTGATTAGTTGGATTGTTGGTCGGTGCTCTGGCCGATCTGTTTGTGACACAACCGGTCGGTTGTTCAGTCAGTTGATTGGTTGGATTGTTGGTCGGTGCTCTGATCGGTCTATTTGTGGGGTAACCGGTCGGTCTGTTTGTGGGGCAACCGGTCGGTTTTTCAGTCAGTTGATTGGTTAAATTGTTGGTCGGTGCTCTGGTCGATCTGTTTGTGAGACAACCGGTCGGTCTGTTTGTGGGGCAACCGGTCAGTTGTTCAGTCAGTGGATTGGTTGGATTGTTCTCTGGTCGGTCTGTTTGTGAGACAGTCGGTCGGTAGTTTGGTAAGTTGTCTTATTCGTTGGTGCGCCAGTCGGCTTGTTGGGCAATGCGTATGTTTGTAAGTCGATCGAAGGGATTGGTTAATGCGTCAGTTTAACGACTGGCGATTCGATCTCTTAAGCTAAGAGAAGCCTGTCTTGTGTTGTAAAATATCAACCTGTTTTAAACCCAGGATAATCATTATCATATCTGAGTTCACAAATATTTTGAAATTGCACGATATTTGAGGATTATATTTACTTAACTCATAGCCAATTACATGAAGTGTTGGCGCTAGTTGACTCTGACATTACAGGCGTTATTTAAGAATAATTTATTCAAATATATTTACAAAGCCACCATAATACCACCAAATACTTTATAAATATTTAACTTCAAATATCGTCTACTTAATCTTGATTCTGTAGTATAACACGAAGTCAATTGGTTACGAGATGCGCAAACATCTGGTTGCCGCCTGGCGCCAACTGGTTGTACAGGAGCGCTAAAGGTTGCGACCACAAGCGCAACCTTTAACATGAATATAAGTATGACACTCTCAACTCAAATGATGTCTTACGAGTTTTATATACTTTAATTTGTTAAGACTTGAGAACGGAGATATAGTTGAGGATTTAATTTATGAATATTCAAATTTGATTGATGAAGTATTTTAAAGTGAAGGAACTATTGACGGAAGTTTATATATGTTACGCTGTCTTGATCGGTGACGAGGTCGGCTTTGTTATTGCAAGACACTGTCACCATGGTGATGCGGGTTCAATACCCGGTCAGATCTCTAAAAAGATAAAAAACCTTTAATAGTTTTAAGATTTTATTCATTGTGTTTTATTGAAGAATCTCAGTTCCTTCAAACCTTAAGCTTGTTTTCTGATACATCTATTGATAGATTGCTTCGACAAAGACTCAGATATTTGATCCTTTATTTAATAGGGTACAATACAGTAATATGATTTTTTTAAATTTTAATTTTACCTCGGGGGCTGGTTTTTGAATGCGGTGTTCACATATCAATATGTCTACATGTTTGAACTTTAGAAGCAATAGATAGAGACTGGTTGATAACGTCGAGTACCTCTACACTTATACTTCAGTATTTCCTATTATAGGTCTAAATTCATGACAAAATAAATAAATCTTCACTGATTCCCATATCTACACTTACAGATAAATATCTACGTGATCTTGTTCTTAAAATCCGTCAATTTGTAAGAACATTGTTTTTAGCATTCGTCACATATATTTTCATGTCGATTTTGTTCTAGATTCTGCTCAAATATTGAACCTGGATAAGTGGCAGAGTGGCTTTCAGTGTATCATATGATCGTATAGTTGTCATTTAATACTTTAATTTCCCCCGTACTCTTCGCAGCCAACCATGTATTGATTGTGTATTGTCAATATTGTGGACTGTTACAAAATACTGATTGAAGGACTGTAAATATATCCATTGATCCTATGACACATTTTTAATTGAAGCAAAGTATATAATTGTCTGTATCCAAGAATGGCTTTTCAAATGACTGATGCAGGAAACGAGCACAAAACGATTTATGAACGATTTATATAACTTCAACAGTAAAGAATTAGCGGCATGGTTTAGTTTATATTTGTTTTTTTCTACAATATCAGAACTGAACGATTCAATGACTTAATTTGTTAAAGAGCGTACTCCAGTTTTGAAAACCACAGTAAAGTAAATATTTCTGGTACGCAATGACATTGTTCAGATCTTTTCATTTTTATTGTCATAAAGATTTCCTATCACGTGGCGTGTCAACAGTTAATTGATAATATGTTCAAACAATAGGAAATGACTCAAAATCGTTGAAATTCAAATACATCCGATTGAGGTTAAGTCTATAAATCAGGACGTTTCCGTACCGGTCCGGCGTTATGATTGCTCGTGATTTTAAATATCGTTGTTTCCAATAATTGTAGTACCTACTTAGTGAAATTGACTGGAATTCGAGTATAATTTATACGAAAATGGATGTACTAAAAACCGTTTACATTTGACGGAATGACATTATCACTGATGATGAGGGCACGAAAACGGTCACGAGAGTTAAATGTTGTTGGTGTACGGTCGAGAGATGGGAGTTATGTGAGTTTTAAACCCGAGCAATCGAGTATATTCTGTGATAAAGACTTAGCACATCGAAAGTCGTTTCACAAGACGACAGGGTCACAGTTTTATGACCCCTGTATGTTGAAGCCCGGTATTTTGGACGGGTTGACCGAACAGGAATGGGAGGAATGGATAAAACTCACAACGGAGCCGTACTACCGAAAAACGGTCTGGAACCCAATGTCATTGTTGAAAAAGGTAGATTAAATACATATCTAGATACAAGGAATATTTCTTCAGAAGCAATATATCTCCTTTTTAATATTTGTTATATTGTTATAATGTTTTGAGTATAGTTTATCATAAAATCAATTTCAAAATGACCGTTATAAATATCTTAGTTATATTTCTTAAAGTACATCATAACTTGGTGAAACATTCTGTGTAAACAGGAACTATGTTGTTCTTAACAAGATAATTGTTATAATTTTAAAATAACGATACGATCACTGTGGCAACGGCCCTGAAGTGTTTCGACGCCATGGCTCAATGTTACAAATGTGAGTCAGAGGACCAGACTCTGAATGCAGCCTTACCATTGGTCAATTTCAAGATCACGTTCAGATACAACCAATCAGAGGCTTGCATTTTGAGACTTATCTCTAACTTGAACGTTATAACCGTAAAGCCTTGTTTATTTGATGACATAATGACAAATATTTGATGTGGGTATGTTAAGTTTACGCTGTCTATCATCTCATCATGTTATATATAATCATACACTCAATAATCCTCTCATTACACATGCAAGCAAAACTTTCTCTGATCCAAAATATCCGAAAACAAAACCAAAATTATTCTAACCGGACAAAAGTTGAATCTCAATTACAATCAAACCCACTTCAACATCATCTTAAAACTAAGCCCTCCTCATCAATAACACAATATAGTAAAACCTAATTTAAAGACCACTTCAGTAATAAGACCTCCTCGAAAATAAGAACTCAATTTTCATGTCCATTTTCACTTCTGTGCTCTTTTTAATCAACCTCAATATTAAGACTACCTAAATAAGAAGACCAGTTTTGTCCCTATGGTGGTCTTATTATTGAGGTTTTACTGTAGATATATTTATTGGCGTACAGACGGACAAACAATGGTGGTCTTATTATTGAGGTTTTACTGTAGATAGATTTATTGGCATACAGACGGACAAACAATGGTGGTCTTATTATTGAGGTTTTGCTGTAGATATATGTATTGGCGTACAGACGGACTTGCGTATGGAGTTGAGTAATATTTACACGTATCTTGATTTGAAATATAATGGTGGTCTTGTTATTGAGGTTTTGATGTACATGTATTTGCATGGACCCATTTTTCTTCCATATTTTATCTCGATAATCTCAGATAATCTCATCACCTCATTAATCAGACCAACTATTTTCACACCCAGTTATGGTCTGACTATTGACGCGGACATTTAAAGCCATGGATTGGAAACTTCCTACTATGTTTATATAGATGTGTTTGAATTCTCTGAATTATACTGCTTTAAAATACGCACATTTATCTACGTGTATGTTTTGTTACAGCCGGAAGTAGGGATTTTATAAATAAACTAACTAAATTCACCAAACCCCATTTAATCGTCTGAAGTTTGTGGTGATGTCTTAAAGCAAATAAGCAGTATAATTTATTCCATACGTTTAAAATTAAATAAATAAAACAAAAAGCCTTCACATTGATGAAACTATTCCGTACTATCAGTATAATATGCATGAGAATTGAGACTGGTCTCAACATATAGTGTTAGAACCGCCAGATTCTTACCAAATATTGTACTTGACTTTTATGTTGTTTACTATGGAGATGATTGTAGAGTTAGGATTTTATATATTTATCACAACGAACGAAAGAAGTGAGCGCTGTTATAATGTAATTGCAACCTGGATCACGCTATATAATGCTATAGTATGCCCGCAGTAATGCTATATAATGCTATATTATACCCGCAGTAATGCTATATAATGCTAAAGTATGCCCGCAGTAATGCTATATAATGCTAAATTATACCCGCAGTAATGCTATATAATGCTATATTATACCCGCAGTAATGCTATATAGTGCTATATTATACCCGCAGTAATGCTATATAGTGCTATATTATACCCGCAGTAATGCTATATAGTGCTATATTATACCCGCAGTAATGCTATATAATGCTATATTATACCCGCAGTAATGCTATATAATGCTAAATTATACCCGCAGTAATGCTATATAATGCTAAATTATACCCGCAGTAATGCTATATAGTGCTATATTATACCCACAGTAATGCTATATAATGCTATATTATACCCGCAGTAATGCTATATAATGCTATATTATACCCGCAGTAATGCTATATAGTGCTATATTATACCCGCAGTAATGCTATATAATGCTATATTATACCCGCAGTAATGCTATATAGTGCTATATTATACCCGCAGTAATGCTATATAATGCTAAATTATACCCGCAGTAATGCTATATAGTGCTATATTATACCCGCAGTAATGCTATATAATGCAATATAATACCCGCAGTAATGCGAACACTTTTGCAACGTTTTATTTTTTTTTCTAAAAAGTGGATTCATGAACAAACAATACGTAATATGCTTATCTCCCGTTTAAAGTAATTAGATAGTATTCATGCCGGCTAATGTAAAGAGAAAATTAATCGGTCTATCATCGACATCTCTTTTCGAGTAATTACCAGGTCAAGTATGTAGGACTCTTCGAATTTATATTGGAGTTATTAACGTCGTATGAAAGCATATTATGAAAAGATATGGATTAACTTTGAGCGCTTGATTGACGCATTCAGAATATGAAACGAATCACATGCTTCTATTTCATTACGAAAATGTGCTTATAATACTAAATGTTGGACTATATTCTTTGCTAATCTGAATTTTAACCCGAAAATTATTTATGTTAAGCGATGTAAATACTTAGCTGCTTCCGGATCATCTCGTCATTTTCTGTTATGTTCCTCGGCTATTTCCATAAAGTTCTCCGGCCATTTCCGTCAAGTATTTCGGATATGTTCATTAAAGTCGACGGAAACTGCTCCGAATGATTTTGTTAAAGGCATTCTCGCGCATCAGGACCTGCGTTTGAAGATCAGTCTAATAATGCAGCCTCATTGGTCAATGCTATGACTGCGCTCATACACCACCAATGATACGCGTGAATTGTGAATATTTGTAGACTGGTTTCCACTCTTAGACTTATAACATCAGACTCTGGACTGGTTTTGTTGAAGTTAATGTACTATATTGATTCATGTCTAATGCGATATTTATGTTTTTGAAAACGGAACGTTCATTAAAATGTCTACAAACCAATATTTCCGGTAATTACCATTTCACTGAAAAGAGACAGAGATAAGGAAATGGTTTAAACGTTTAATTGCCTGAAACCCATTTAACAACAATGTTTGTTTAAACAAATGATGTTGTTTGGCTCATAAATAATAAAACAAATATGGAGAGCCGTTTATGTATGTGAATAAACATGTAAATTAGTGTATGACATCACAATTACCTCCCTTGTCATCAGGACGTTTAAATTTTCATTTCTCACGAGCGTATAATCATTCTAATCAGCTAATTGATAAATATTGACTTTTGTGAGGTCCGGGATCGCCAGCTCCATTTCACCAGAATGTTCCACACGTCCGCTAGCTCCATTTCAGCGGAATGAACCACTCATCTATCTAGCTTTATTGATCGTAAATTAATCCTTAAATGCGTCTTTTCTTCATTTTATGAACCAGGTATTGATGTCATCTTTGATTCTTTGAGCTGGAAAATCGTTACGGTTTCACATAGATGAGTTGATTTGCAGAGAATTCAGTTGAATTTTAATAAACTTTTTTACCATTCCGATTATCGACATATTTGAAAGTGATAAAATATTGACTATTTATGACCATACAAGTGTGACATGCGTGTTTTACGTTCATTTTATATATTTATATTATAATATAACTTTCTATGTTCGTTATTCGACGATCTATGAAAGCCAAACTGAAGGGTCATGACCCTTGTTGAACTCTGAAGTGTGAAGGGCGTGAAGTTCTCTGGACTGTTACATGTTGTTGGACATTTAATGGATACTCTTTGATGCTCAAATCAAATATTTACTGACTGGTTAGATGTAAGTGGACTTGGTAGTATTGCATAAAATGACGCTGGATTTATGTAGTTTCGATAGATGGATGAAGTTTTGTTTGATGAATGTTCATAATTATTCGATTTTGTAGTAACATAAACATAGTGTGTCTGTCTGGCTGATGTTTATAGTGGTGCAGTGAGGAAAGTAGGAGTTCTGCATGTTATACCCTCAGTCCAATTACAAAATACAACTTGTGCAAACACGTTGATGAATGGTGCAGTCTGTTTTACCATTATGGTATCATGTTTGGATGGATTGATCGGGTAATCGTGGATATCAATTCGGTTTTGTTGTATTGTGACTGGGACACTCTTGGAATTATTTAAGTTAGTATGTCGTAAAATTTACACATTTAATGACATACGAGTCTGAGGATATAAATCTGAGTTTTGAGCTCAAACATCTGATTGGTTGTCATAAAGCTCACCACAAAGGTTGTTGTTTGAAACTTATTTATATACGTTGAGGAAACAGTTCGAAAAATGTTATTAGCGACGATATAAAGCTGGGAGGAGTTTAGGATATATCGTGTATTGCTAGGTTTAGGATATATCGCGTATTGCTAAGTTTAGGATATATCGCGTATTGCTAGGTTAATGATATATCGCGTATTGCTAGATTTAGGATATATCGCGTATTGCTAGGTTTAGGATATATCGTGTATTGCTAGGTTTATGATACATCGCGTATTGTAAGGTTTAGGATATATCGCGTATTGCTAGGTTTAGGCTATATCGCTTATTGCTAGGTTTAGTGTATATCGCGTTTTGCTTGGTTTAATGTATATCGCGTATTGCTAGGTTTAGTGTATATCGCGTATTGCTAGGTTTTGTGTATATCGCGTATTGCTAGGTTCAGTGAATATCGCGTATTGATAGGCTTAGGATATATCGCGTATTGCTAGGTTTAGTGTATATCGCGTATTGCTAGGTTTAGTGTATATCGCGTATTGCTAGGTTCAGTGAATATCGCGTATTGATAGGCTTAGGATATATCGCGTATTGCTAGGTTTAGTGTATATCGCGTATTGCTAGGTTTAGTGTATATCGTG